>OX336388.2:1287213856-1287813856 GCA_946902985.2 Meconema thalassinum | reverse complement strand
GCACCAGCCCAAGTCATCCAAGTCATTCGGGGTAATGATTTTAAGCCCGATAAGTTTAAAGAACATTCAGGAACCACTCCCAAAGCATTTCTACGGCAATTAACTGACTACTTTAATGACCAACACATCGGCCCGGAGAAACAATTAATAATGGTGGAGAAATTTTTAGAAGGACCTAGCCTGACCTGGTTTTTAAGTTTCAAGTACACGTTTACAGACATGGCTCAATTCCGCGAGGCGTTTTTGAAGAAGTTTTGGAATCCTTCGTTACAACTGGGGTTAAGAATGGACCTGTACACGCGCAAATACCACCGTACACATCCAACCCGTTTGTCAGAATTCTTCAGTCAGCAATTGGTAAAATTCAGGGATTTTGATGACCCGCCTAGCGAGCCGAATATGGTTCTAACCATCGGAAAACAACTCCCAATGCATATCCAACAATTATTAGTCGCAGGAAATATTCAGACCGCAGTCCAAGCCGAAGAATTACTCAGACACTTAGATGAGACGAGTATGGTAAGCCCACAGACAGGAAGGAGGAATTTGGAATGTGTCAACACGGCAGAGGTAGTTCAGGGACTCCAAAATAACCACGGCCAGGGGAACCAAAGTAAGACACAGTCCACAGGGACACAGTTCACGCCAAGAAGACAAGATTTTGACGGCCGAAACCAGTTCCATAACAACAATCAGAATTATCAGAATAACCGCGGGAGATATCATCAGAATAACCAAAATCAAAATAATCAGTGGACGTACCAGCGGGAATACACGAATTGGAGGGGAAACCAGAGACAAGGTAGACCTTACCAAAGAAATGGAGATGGTAGATGGAGTAACGGCAGGGACTATCGCCAAGAAAACAGAGGAGATTATAGGAATAACTGGGACGAACGATATATTGAATCCCGTAAATACTTGGATCAATTAAGTAATGAAGAAGCGGAGAAGGAGAAGTGGGGGCGTGCCATGGCGAACAGACAGAGCCCAGATAACCATCAAGGAGAGGGGGCAGAGAGTTTACTGAGGCAACAGGAGCGACAGAATGATAACCGGCGAAACACATCTAATGGGGCCCGGGATAAAAAAAAAAACCAAATGAACTGAAAGGAGACAGGCTAAAAACGGAGATCGCCAGGGAGCAAGAAGAGATGATAGTGGCCAATATAGAAGAGTGGGTAGCATTCCCAGACGACTGCCTGGAGGAAGTGGTGAAGAACCGTGAAAATGTTATCAGACAGCTACCAATTATTTACGCGCATATTGGAGGTATGAGGGTGAGATGTTTGATTGATACAGGTAGCCAGGTGAGCCTAGTCACTGAAATTTTGATTAAAGAAATAGCAAGAAAACAGACTGTTCCTATTATGCCGGTACCGCTAATGAAAGTCAGAGGTGTCATTCCTGACAAAACTATGAATTGTAAACAGCAATCATTTCTAGATCTGGAAATATTGAACCATACTTTTTCACAAACATTCATTGTTATTCCAAAGATGAACTACAATATAATTTTAGGAGCCAACCTCATCTGCGATTTTCATGCTGTAATTGATTTACATAACAACACTGTAAGCTTCAAACAAGTAGAAGGATTGGATCATGTGGGTTTAAATATGGAAGAGAATCCGCTGGAGAGAGAGGCCAATACTTGGGTTGTTGAGGAATGCACTAATGAGGCCGGAGATAAGATCTTGAGGGGAGAGCAAGTCAACCAGACAGCAGTGCTAGAAATGGACAGCCGAGATATTTCGCAGGAACTTTGGATGCATTTGGCGGAAGAAGAAATGGGCGGAACCAAATTCGAAAGTCTACTTCAGGAGCGACTTAAGGAAGCCATCGTAGGGGAATCTGATAGAAGAAGATTGGAAGAAATTTTAAGATTACATAAAGGAGCTTTTGACACCGTACCTGGGAAAGTTTTAAATTTTCAATATGCGATGCAGGTAACAGATTGGACCCCATTCAAAAGTAAATTGTACCCGATCCCAGAGAAGCATTTTTCTCAGGTGAAGGACATTATTACTAACTTATTAGATTCTGGCATGATAAGGAAAGCTGCAACTCCTTATCTGAACGCAATATTGGCTGTGACCAAGCCAAACGGATCAATTAGGCTATGCCTAGACGCGCGAGTTTTAAATAGCAAACTGCTAGTTGAGCACGACCAAGCACCGAGGATCAAAGATGTTTTGAAAGGCTTCCGTGGGAAGAAGATATACTCAAGTGTTGATTTGACAAATAGTTTCCACCATCTTGAACTTGAAGAAAAATCCCAACTGTTGACGGGATTTTTATTCGATAATCAAAGTTATATCTGGTGTCGAATGCCCTTTGGCGTGAAAACTGCGGGATGTGCACTCATCAGAGCACTCGATAGAAATCTGACTGAGGAGGTCAAGAACTTCACCACGAGATATGTTGATGACATATTAATCGCTTCTGAGACAATGGAAGAACACTTGATAAATTTAAATAAACTGCTGGACAACCTGAGAACCATGAACTTCAAGATCAACTTAAAAAAGTCACATTTTTGCCAGAGCGAAATTTTATATTTGGGACATATAATTGATGTCGAGGGCGTGCGGCCTAATCCAGCCAAGATTGATGCTATTAAGAAATTTCCCACACCTACCAAAGTCAAACATGTTAGAGCATTTTTGGGAGTGACAGGTTTCTTCAAAGAAAATTGCCCTGGTTACACAGAAACAGTAGCGCATATGCAGGAGATGTTGAAGAAAGCGAATCGATGGTCGTGGAACGAGGAGTGCGACAGGTCTTTTAAAGCAACGAAGGATTTATTGGAAAACTGTGTGAAACTTGGATATCCGGATTTTGAGAAACAATTTATCATTCAAGCAGATGCTTCGTTAATTGGGATTGGTGCTATGCTGTACCAAGAGGACGCTGAAGAACCCAAGAAGAAATCCTATTTGGCGTTTACGAGTCGTAAATTACGGAAACATGAGAGGAACTACACAGTTACGGAACTTGAGCTACTAGCAATTCTATATTCTCTCCAACAGTGGCGCAAGATGATCTATGGTTATTCCATCATTGTTAGAACCGACCACCATGCACTGACATTTTTATTTAAGACAACAATAGCAAGTGAGAGAGTTACGCGCTGGTCCATCTACATACAGCAGTTTGACATCACAATAGAGCATTGTCCTGGGAAATTGAACGTCATACCAGATGCCTTGAGTAGAAACCCTGAGGACGGAAACGAAGTAACAGCGGAAGTTCACAATATTACCTTGACACCTAAGGCTCGTGAGTTTTTGGCGAGATTGAAGGATATTCGGAAGGAGCAAGAAGCTGACCCATGGATGATGATGATGATAAAATTCTATAGGAAGGAGTTACAACCAAATTCACCGGAGTACCGGGAAGCCAGTGCTAAACAAGCGAGATTTCACTACTTGAATAACTTGTTACATAAGTACGTGGATGAGCATCATACTAAACTGCGGATATTAGTTCCAGCATCACTACAGAGGGGATTAACTTGGCATGTTCACGAGAGCCTAGCACATATCGGCACGGATAAGACTGAAGCTACGATAGGGGAGACCTTTACTTGGCCCAAGATGAGATTCACCATTGTTGAAGTAATTAGAACGTGTGACGCTTGTCAGCGCACAAAGCCGAACAACTTTATTCTGAAACAACCTCCAAGACCACTATTACCGCAGAAACCATGCGAGATGCTCGCGATTGATTGCTTTGGTCCTTTAGTAAAAGGAAAGCGTGGATGCCGACACCTCTTGGTATGTGTCGATGTATTTTCGAAGATGGTCGTGCTATGTCCTATTCAGAAGACGACATCAGGACAAGTCCTTAGTCGAATTAAGAACAAAGTCATTCCGATGCTTGGGAAGCCGGAATCCATTCTATCAGATCACGGTACCTATTTCACAAGCAATGTTTTTAGGCAAGGTTTGGAGAGCCTAGGAATAAAACACATATTTTCAAGTATTCGTCATCCTTGTGGAAATCCGAGCGAAAGAACAATTCGCTGTGTCGCTAAATACTACAGAGTAATGATTCCTAACGAACACAATAAATGGGTAGACAAAGTAGGGGAAATTGAGATGTGCATGAACACTACTAAGCACGAGTCGACGGGTCAAGTCCCACTGATTGTACACCACAACAGGTTGCCGGAAAGAACTTGGGACAAGATCATTCCTTGCCCAAGGGATCCATTATTAGCGCATGATTTGCGAATCCAGCGAACGAGAGAGCACATGAGGAACCAAGCGGACCGAAGGCTGAGACGGTACCGAGGAAAGAAGTTTCACCGAGAGTTACAAGAACAAGAATTAGTACTGGTTCGTAGACCACCAATCTCCGACCCTAAGAACAAAGTCTTCGCCAAGTTCTGTCCAAAATTCATTGGCCCGTTCCGGGTAATTAAGAATCTGGGTAACAATGCCTACAGATTAGAAGAAGTGAGCACTGGTGCAAAATCTGTTTTTAATAGCGCCAATTTGAAACCGTACTAAAGAAGGGAACCATTTGATGATTAGGAAAGATGATATGTGCAGAATCTGTATTGCCAAAAAAAATTTTTTGTTTTTTTTTGAAAGCAAACA
Organism: Meconema thalassinum; assembly: GCA_946902985.2. Taxonomy (NCBI): domain Eukaryota; kingdom Metazoa; phylum Arthropoda; class Insecta; order Orthoptera; family Tettigoniidae; genus Meconema; species Meconema thalassinum. The sequence continues at coordinate 1,287,809,249 of OX336388.2, read as the reverse complement.
CTCAAATCCACGGGGAGCGCGTGAGTACGCACTTTGTTTGTAAACAACGAGCAGCTGAGACGACGGGAGTGGCAACTACGTGAGGAGAAGGGGGAGACCTAGAGAAAATATGAATGACATTCCAGCGAGAAGGGAGCACACTAATTGAGTCAGAGGGGCATACACTCGAGCAGCTGAGTGAGATTTAAAGAGATGTGTTGTTACTACAGTGGATTTTGTTTTTGAAATCCAAACCAATAAATTGTTTCGAATTTCAAAACCTTGCTGAGGATAAATGAACCCTTATTGATCTTCGATAAATAAGTATTCATATTTATTATTATTATTACTACGGCCCAGGCAGCACATAAGGAAGTCGACTTGGATATTAGGGAGGCCAGCATTTCGTAATGATTGCAACAGAAGCTGAGTTGGTAGCTATTCCTGGGGGACGGCCAGAATTAGTCGAGTTCAAGGCCAAATTGTGCAACTACTGTACCAAAATTGGAGACATAAAGGAAGAATCACGAGGTCCTCTCAACGAACATACGATTGAATCAGCCAATCGCAAGAGACCAAGCTGTGACCACGAGGTGGACGGCGTCAGTAGTAAAAAGCGCGCGGAAGTGTGTATCTAAGGAACCGCCGAACGGATTAATCTCCGCTCGAGTATTTTGAGACGTTGGATTTATTTGGAGAAGAATGACACTAGCCCCATCTTTGTGAGACAAAAACTCTGGAAGTTTTTATCCGACTCCACCCCACTCCGCCGCCCTTGTCAGTTTCTCATAAATAGTTTGGCCTGACGCCAATCTAAACCTATTCTTGTGGAGCCTTCAGAGGCATACTCCACGCCAGTTTGAAGTGTGATTTTGACGCTCGAATTTATCGGAGTACTATTTGTGTGGAGCCTTCAGAGGTATACTCCACGCCAGTTTGAAGTGTGATTTTTTTTGACGCTCGAATTTATCTAAGACTATTCTTGTGGAGCCTTCAGAGGCATACTCCACGCCAGTTTGAAGTGTGATTTTTACGCTCTAAAATCAGTGAAGCTAATTTATTTTCTGAGCTCTGGGAAGCTAAAGTCGCAGCGTTTGCAATATCGAATTTTAAAAGCTATAATACATTTTGTTCTAAAATCAACTAAATTGTATGATCTAAATATTTCACGCCAGCGCGTGATAAACTGTAACATTCTTTTAAAGACGACGAGTTCAACTTTAAGGGGGAAGTATCGTATCACCCTAATTAGCGCTTACCAGAACCGAAGTCCAAGACGGGACGGAAATACCGGACGAGATAGCGACTGCTGGTGCAGCCAGGATTTTGAACTTGTTAACGAGCCAGTGGCGCGGACTCGAGATGTATATTTTATGTATAAATTGTGTGTATTGTATGTGTGTTTTTATAGTGCGTATGTGCGATATAATTAGGGCCAGTCTTCGCTATTAATCGCAGTAGGACAATTGTGGGTGAACTGAGTAGCCTGCAAGCGATTATAGATAGGCAAATATTTAACATTGAACTTTTCTGCCAAGGAGTCGAGACCAAGATGATCAGCACGTGGTTTGAAGTTGGGATGAGCTTCAAGAAATCAACGCAGACGACTACTATGGGGTGCTAAATTGTCCATAGGGCAATGGGTTGAGGAGGATGTCCTTAGTCCTACATGCAGAAGCGGTGATGTACTAAAATTGGATTATTTCAATTATGTAGTTAGATTTGGCCGGGGAACTTTGTAAATAGTCATGTTTTTCTTTCTTGTTTTATAGCTGTTTTTCTTGTACCGACACTATATGTTTAAATGTCCGTTGGCGCGTGGCCAATGTGTTTGTTGATATTTTGATTTTTTTTCTTGAGTCATGTGTAATGTACGCGGCGTGCGTGCGTGATTTTTATCCTTGCAATTGCGGAACCCGTTACATTCGATAAATGGTGCTTTATTAACGTTAATATTTGAAATAGGAATGGGAGGAAATGATTGTAAAACATTTTGCTGAACAGGTTATTATTCATGTTAGGGTAGCCGAGTGCACCAACTTAAAAGTAATTGTAGAACACCTTCGTTCTAATTTGATAGATTTTTCTTGAGTCCTTTTCAGGTGACTAGTCACGGCATAGAACGATGGCGCCAGCATGTGGATATTATTTGTGTCTTTCATTTCAGGGTCTGTCACAACCCATACGTGTGATTAAGTGTGTGTTGATGTGTCTAGTGTGTGTTGATTCTACGTGAGGAGGGGGTAGTTGTCCTACCGCCCTTATATATTTTTGCTGCTGTTGTATTTTAGATGGAAAGACAGAGTGCTCTTGGGAGACTGCTGATTCTTGTCCATATGTTTTTCTGACACACATGTATTATTGTGCTTTGGGGCACATTTCTTCGAGGTTCGACCCCATGCTCTGGGAGGTCGAGGTTATTGACACGTGGGTTGACAGACATGCAGAGTTCCACAAACCGCCCGTTTTGCCTGTGACTTATTTTGATAGGCAGTCCTATTTGTCCGACTGAACCCTGTAAGCTTTCATGTAGCAAACCTGTTCATTGTGATGGCTAATTTTTTAAGCCATAATTAATTGGGGAGTTCGCCATGTGTGTAACGGATTGTTGTACCTTGTATGGATAAGAATATTGTGATTAACGTAAATGTTGGCTGTTTGCCTATTGCTTTGTTGATGACTCGATTTCATGTAATTTTGTTTGTCACACCCGTGTGGTGTAGTGGTAGAGTATTTGTAAATTTTGACAGCGGTCATTTGAGTATTTTTCTATTGGTCACGTGTTAATGTACTTGTGTTGATTTGTGTGAGAAGTCCTAAGTTTTTAGGCAGTAAATGTCGCTACGGCAATTTAAGTCCAATTTCACACGGAAATTTTGTGTTTGTTTATAGTAGATTTAGGAAGTGTCGGTTTAATTTAAGTAGTGTAGTTGTGTTCCCTTGTGTCGGTCTAGCTCTAGGAAATGCGGATTCGTTGTTTGAAGGGTCATTCTGGACGATAACGAATCACGCATTCAAAGTACACATCGTGGTGCATGTAGAACGGCATACGCATTTATATGGTCACTTTTTGTATCTTTTATTTAAGGACACTTGGTCCAGGTAATTAATCTCTCCAGAGATATCGCCTAGTTTTTTGGCATTTTTATTAAGCGGGAGTCAGTTGGGAGTTTTTGTTGTTAATTGTTTATGTGTAAATATGGTGATTTGTTATTAAATTCAGTTGTTTTTAACCCTGGCTTCACTCTTTCCTGCATGTTATTTTGTTATATGTTACCCTGCAAGTTAATGAAGCGCCCTGACAGCAACTTACGAATATGACCTGTTGCGCCCCGAATCTGAGTCTCATATGCTTCTTTGCAAGGGTTCAGTAGATAACTGTGTAACATCAGTTGATTCTGTAGAAGAATACAATATGTTTCGTTCTGAAAGCACACGGACTCTAGCTGAAGCCAAGATGGAGCTGTGATGCTGGGAATCTACAATAAGAAATTGTGAACTTTCAAAGATCGAAAGCAACAATGAAGATATTGAAAGCAATGGATGTGTCACAAAGGTATTAGGCATGAGGTGGAACAAGAGACTGGATACAATGGGGTCTGTATTGTTGCTCAATTTCCATTCTCCCAAGATATACTTACCAAGAGGGATCTACTTTCAGTAATAATGAAAATTTCTGAAGTCGTTGGATTTTAGCCCCTGCGATTCTCCCGTTCAAATTATTGCTACAGGAATCGTGGAAAATAGAAGCTACAGAGAACTCGAGTAAAAAAAAAAGGTTTAAATCAAATTGGGACTCCCCTCTGCCTGACGTAATTTCGAAGGAATTCAAACAGCGTTACCAGGAAATTGGCCACTGAGAAGAGATAGAGGTTGTTTATAATCCTGCCGACTTACTATCAAGAGGGTGCTATCCATCGGAATTGGCCAATTCCAACTGGTGCGAGGGACCACTCTGGTTGAAAGGTCCCGAAGAGGAGTCTCCTGTTTATTACACCAATGAAGGCACATATGACGAGGATCTCATTGTTTCAGAAAAAAAAAAAGAAAAATACAGACGAGCCTGTAACAATGATGGGCATTGATCTGAAAAGAGATCTCACCTATTCTCAAGGAGTAATAATTATGGGATGGGTATTAAGATTCTACAACAACGCTCGAAATAGTAGAGAGAGGCAAAATGGTCCACTAACGTTATTAGAATTAAGGGAAGCAGAATTATTTATTATAAAGTGTGTACAAGGGAAGTTATTTCCTCGAAATGGTGACATAATCTGCGGATTGAAAGTAATCCAAGACAGTAAAGGACTAGTCCGTGAGAAGACAAAGATTACAATGAGGAATGACCTTTTCAATATCCAATTTCCCTTGTTATTGCCCAGGAATTATGATGTAGTTGATGCCTTGATCAAGGAACAACATAAAGTTCACTGTCATGCTGGCATAAAATTTCTTCTTGTACAGCTGAGAAAAAAGTTTTGGATCTTTCAGAGTAGAAGAGCCATTAGAAATGTGATTTCCAAGTGCATGCAGTGCAATTTACAGGGCTGTTCACTTAGAACTCGTATCTTCACTCAGCACAGAAGCATTCCTTCTATCATTAAGAAGATTCATTGCGAGAAGAGGACGTCCATCCATTATATATTGTGACAACGGAACTAATTTTGTTGGAGCTGCAAATATGCTAAAAGAAATGTCCATCCAGAAAATCCTGAATGAATCTCAAATATAAGGAATTGAGTGGAAGTTCAATCCTCCCACAGCTTGTTGGTGGGGAGGTTGGTGGGAGCGCCTGGTTCGTTCTGTCAAGGAGTTACTGAAGAGGATGCTCGGGAAGTCTGTTCTGACTTATGAAGAACTGTCAACTTCACTATGTGATGTGGAATCGGTTATTACTGGCCGTCCTCTGACATACGCATCAGAGGATCCAGAGGACTTAACTCCACTAAGTGAAATGCCATGTCCTGTGGTTCGGATTCCACGTAAAAAGGAGGTCCCGTGGCTCATAATCACAAGATTCACGGTCACGTAAAACTGCAATCTTCCTTCCTTCCTTAACGCCACTAACTCCAAGCATGTTTCTACATGAGATCATTGCTACCCATGTATCAGATCTAGATAAATTAGAGGAAGAAACGTTCCGTTCTCGCTTACGTTTCAGACAGTACTTAATTCAAGAACTAAAGCAGCGCTTCAGGAAGGAATACCTCTCACTGTTGGTCCAACGTCCCAAAGGAAAGAAGGCATCATCTCTGAAGGAAGGTGACATGGTATTATTTGGTTCTGAGAAACTGAAAAGGGTGGAATGGCCTTTGGCGAGAATTTTAACACTCTTCCCTGGTCGCGATGGTGCAGTGCGTGTAGCTAAATTGAAAACGAAAGATGGGGTTCTGATTCGCCCCATTGAAAGACTTTACCCTCTGGAGATAGACAGTGAACAAACAATTTTCGATAGAAAATCGGACTTGCAAACATCAAGGCAGAGTTCGTATGCGACAAAAAGTGGTCGTGAAGTGATACCTAACAGCAAGTACTCTGACTGAGCTGGAATAGGTTGGAAGACCACATAGAAAATTATACTTTTTTGAAATTGTTCCCACAATTCCAAGGTGGGAGGATGTTAGAAAATATAAGTTGTGGTGCATTGTCTTTCAGGTTGCCTCTTTGGATTCCGGGTTGCTGACTTGAAGTGGCATGTCTCCACGGGTGTTCAGCTTTGATTTGGCGTTTTGTTGTCGTCAAAAACCACAGAATTTTGTTCCAGTAAAAAGGAAAGTTAATAAATTGGAGTCAGAATATGTAAACCTATGTTGTTAATTCTCTATATATTTTAACAGGTACTTTTGCTAGTATATATATATATAAAGAAACTAGGTTCATCAAGTTCTCTCGATAGTTAATACGTCCACGGTAAAACGTCTGACGTTCAGGTTACTTGTTTTTTTCGTTTTTGTTTGTTTTCAAAACCCTATTACGAGTTATTTGCATAAACCAATAAAGTGTGTCTTTCGGTTTATGAGAGCGTTACGTGTCAAATAATGGAACCGCGGTGTCTGTTATAGACTGCTACTTTAAAGGACACCAAACGCACAGATAACGGTTAAGATATTATTTAAAAAAATCCTCACATATTTTACGGATTAAAGGCATGATGCTCAATAGTACTGGGTACTTACGTTGACAGTAATTGAGTCAAAAGAAATGCTATTGATTGAGCGAGTGCGAGCGAAACTTGCAAGAATTAAACGCCAAGCGAAGCATTTAGGAAATAGGTCGAGGCTGATTCAAGGGCTCACGCCAACGGCCAGTGGAGAAAAATAGTAAAATGGAGCTTGTTCAGGAACATCCCAAGATTGTTAATTCTCTTGGATAAATAGACTTATACTTTTCGTTGCCCGGTAAACGATATCACAATGCAAACTTTGTGGAAAACTTATTTATTGGGTCGGTTCCTGAGCCTTATACGGGGGAGTTGCACGAAATTGAGGGGTATTTGGTGTTGTCTTATGCCAAGAGGTGGCGCGGCGTATTACTGGTGTTTAAGATGTACGGTTTAGCACGCCCACTGTGATCTATGATGCCATTGTCTCTGAGAGTTAGGCACCTGCACAAACCTCGCCCGCCTACCTTGTCCTCGCCTCCTGCCTTCTCTTACCACATTTTTCTAACATTTTCCTATCAGATCACTGCACATTTCTCCAGCTTTATTAACGTGGCACAGGTAATCATTATCCAAATGTTATAACGCTGTATTTTAGAGTCGTTCATCCATTCTATTTCTTGTGTATTTAGTCAACTGTGTGTTACAAGGGATATGTTTATAAGAAAGATGTATTTTGAAATAAAAACTGAACTGCTGTATAGGCTATGTATCAGATTACATAGGCTATGTTGATCCGTTTTCCATATAGTTTCTGAGTTTATTAAACCCTTTGCCGTACCGTATGACGAGATTATAGCCTATACATCATCCTCATAAACGCCTGCCATCTGCGAGTAAAGCCATCCCTCAACTACCATTGTCTCTTCATCATCGGTACCGAAACTCTTGTCACCAAGGAACTTCTAGAGGTGCATGATGAGGTGGTAATAACGAAATGCAAGGTCCGAACTGAAGCAAAACACGGAAGTAATGATATTCCACGTTCAGTGATGTCGTCTGTCGCTACTCTTAACGACTGGTGCTTGGATTGAGGGGGTCACGTAGAACCCCCATGTCACATTCAGAGTTGCCAACCTTTGATCGACCGAAAAAGGAGATAGTAAAAATATTTAAAAAGACATAAACAATGGCATTAAAGTAGATTGTTAAATTTCAATTAGGATCGCCTTTTCCTGAAATATACTCGGAAAATTGTTATCCTTTGCCAAGATATAGCCTAACCTAAAATTCCAACCTAAAGATTTAAGAAAAATATAATTCGTGATGTACTCAACATATTGTTACTGACACAGCGGCACAGAATTTTACACGTGGTCCACAGAGGTATCATGCTGCGTGGCACATCATGGGTCATCTGGAGACACCATCAGAGGTGGAAACAAAATAGCCCTCGCACAGTAACATGCCGTTAATTAGGCCGTCAGTTAATCCAAGAAGCCGTTTATTTGGGTCAAACGGGGAGGACGGTTTATATCCGGTATAATGTTGTTGTTTTTTTTTTTTTTTTTTTTTACTCGGGCCATTTCACCACCAAATTGAACCGGTGAAACTAATCGGTACGGGAATTATTGGCCTGTGGAGCATAACTCAGAGCAACGCTGGCAACGATATAAGCGAGTGACGGGTTACGATGCCAGGAATAGTGTTGTTGAATTACGGCGCTACGTCATATAGGGAAGTAGTCCTCTATCAGTGATACTGTATTAGCTCTATTACAATAGAACATCACCGAGCACTCTATACCTCTATACTTTCCAGGTCAAGCCTATTGCGTAAATTTTGCAGTGCACTGAAACTTATACTGTTTCATAAATGACAGTTCTTAATTGTATATGGCCAAATTACAATCCACTATTTAGTTCAAGAGGTTCCTGGCTACCCCGCGCGTTGTAGTCTCCAAGTGTATTTTGTAACTGCGGCTTAAAACCCTTCTATCTCATGAACTTATCGCCAAAAAAGGGCGTTCTAGTTTTCTTTTTAAAATAATTTCACACAAACGAGGCAGTCGCTTTATTGGGCCATAGTATACGTTACAAAGCTCTGTCTGGACAAAATAACCAGAATTGACCGTATTTGCCTCTCCTGTAAATTTCTGGTTTCTGCACACAAAAGGATTTGAATGTGCATCAACGAGATTAAAACGTGTGGAAAAGCCAGGAACCTCTTGAACCATGTAGAGGATTGTACTGGAGATAGTATCTGGAGGAGGTTCTCGTGACAGGCTCCGAAAGACTCGTTACCCGGGCCCTAGGGTGTGGTCCTACAGCTGCCAATCACGCGCAGCGGCCTCCTCCTGCAATGCAGACATTCTTAACGCCCGCCCGTCGAGAAGGGAAGCTTCACACAGCTCGTTCACAATTTGACTTATTCATTTATTTACTTTAAGCGGCTCTTAAAGCACTCGTAAGCCGAGGAGCCGTGGGTTAATCAGAACAACGAGGTGCTAACATTCACCATCCGAGGATGAAGAAATCACTCCCTATCCATTGCGTCAAGCAAGGAAATACTTAATAGGTCAATTCAATGGTTACCAAATAAGTACAAAGTGGAAGAAGCAAAAAGGCATTGTTAATTTAGTCAGAATGCAATAACATTAAAAGGAGCAACAGCGAACCTGGTTTGAACATGTCCGTCCGTCAGAATGTTATTTTATTTGAGGGCCTTGGACAACATGGTCATCTAACTCCGTAAATAAATGAATAAATAATTAATTTGTCTGATAACCACTGTTATTGTTGTGTATGTAATAGTAGAAGTAGTAGAAGTATTTGTAATTCAGGCGAGGATTGGAAAGGAGGCGGCCATCGCCTTAAGTCAGAAACCATCCCGACATTTGCCTGGAGTGGAAGTGGGAAACCTCGGAAAACCACTACTCAGGTTTGCCCCACGAGGCTGAGTGTACCCTGTCCCAGCCCTCAGACAACACTTAAATTTCATGGCAGGCCCGGGGATCGAACCAGAACATCCGGGGCGACAGCCAAGAACGCTAGCCGCTACACCAGGAGGTGGTCCCATCAGATTGAATTTGGGCGAGAATCAAAACCAGGCAGTCTATTACACTTAGTACGAGCATGATAAACTTTGAATCGTACATATGCGCATTATTATTCGAAGATAATAATATACTACTACTACTACTACTACTACTACTACTACTACTACTAATAATAATAATAATAATAATAATAATAATAACAAACCCGACCAAAACAAAACCTATTATCATTATTATTATTAATTTAAGAAATAGAATGTTTACTTGAAGCGCAAACCAGGAGGACGAACCCGGCAGGTGCGTTTTCCACCCCCCGACGAAGGCTCACCTCCAACACTTAGATGGCAATGGTGAAACTGATGGACAAAGAACGAAATATCTGTAATTTTGCTTAACGATGTCCACGCTATGGATAATGGTTAGAAACTGACTTTAGAAAACTTAATTGGATATAGGAAGATCAACCGCCTGATATGAAGTACATTAAGTTCGAGTCAAACGGCTTGAACGACGGACGTTTGTTTTTACATGGATAAATGTCAAAACACGTTATCGGCAAGGGCGTAAAATTCATGGGAACAAGGGAGCCCAGATGTGAAATTTGTGGCAACTTGACGCCTGAACAGTGTCGGCTCCATAAAACAACGTAAATGGCAATTCTACAGACAGTTAAAACATTTATCATCAAAATCATCTCCTCCTAAGCCAAAATTCGCGAATCCCAGCACAACCTCAGTGTTTTGATAGGCGATATACTGGGGACTCTCCCATGTGCAACTGGGGATTTGAACTCGCCTGCACCCATGGCCTTAATGTATTTTTACATCAGTGGCGGCTCGTCATTACGGGGCAGGAAGTTCAGTGATACTTGTTACCAGTATAGCCTACTGGTCTTGGCATAGCATAGCATAGAATAGAATAACTAAACCTCAGCCATTGTATTTTATTTCAACGTTATCATACATCGTATATACATCGTAATATGCAGGTGCAGAACATCCGGTCACAACTGTACAAGTCGCGGTTGTATGGTACTTTTCCTTCAGAGGTAATCGAACTGCAAATCCAGTGAGACCTTCAAAGAAAACCTACTCCAAAGTGCAGCACAGAGTAATTTACAGTCATAACTTGCAATGCGTTAGCTGCCGAGAGTAATAGCGATTACCAACATCCTCCTCTTAACAAGTATAGGCAAAGAGAAGGCTTTATAGCATAGGCAGCGAGAAATTCAGTTCAGGCCTGACCAGAATATATTTCATCAGCCACCACAATTGACAACATATAATTTAATTTACACTAAAATTTCGAGAACCAACAACATTGGCTCCTCCCTCCTGCTCTCCCCCACTGTAAAACATTTGGCATGCTCGTTTGCGGCCTAACAACACAGATAATAGGCTTAACATGATGTATCTGAAAGCACATGGATTTATTGGCTTAAAAGAAAACCTGGTATTATATTCCCCATCTCTCTCTCTCTCCCCTCCTTCCCTTCATCTCCTCCTCCTCCTCCTCCCATAACCTTCAACAGATACTTAACTTATCGCCAAGATGTCTTACACGGCAACCGATTGTATAGACAGAATAGACACGAACGGCTCCAGTACCAATAGATCCTTCATTAACAATTAAATGTGAACTTAACTTAATGATACCCCTTAAGATAACATTTCGCGTTGCTTTATTTTCTTACCCACAAACACACACATGTGCGAGCGCGCGTGCGTATTCAAAAATTATGCTAATATGCGAGATGTCATGAACAATGAATAACAAACAAAGGATAAAAGAGTTTGAAAAGAAGACCACTAATAAATTCTTCCTCCAGCACGTCTAATGAAAAACAAAAGAAGGGTGTGCGAGAACAAAAGAAGCACGACTTGTCATGACGTCACGCGAGCCTCTAAGATACAATGAAGGTTTTTAAGGAGAGTTTGGGACCACAACAAGTGCATGAACGAGTATTATCACGGGCTGTCAGCACGCTCGCGCACGAGAAGGGACACCTATAGCATGAGTGGGGCTTATACATACGAGTGCCATCTGAGTCACAATACGGGCCAATCAAAGCGACACGTGATAAATGTGTTACACAGCATTTTCAATTAATACTTATTATGCCAACAAAAACGTTTTGCTTAATGATAAGAATTTTGGATTCATACATATGGTAAGAAATGAGCAGTAAAGATGCCCTATTTCCATCGATAATATTAGTAATAATAATAATAATAATAATGCGAGGGAGCCGTGCCAGCAGATTTACTGGCACGTTTAAGATCCCCTTAGGGGTAAAATTCTAACACTCGAGTGTTTCTAAAAGCCGCAGTAGTTAAAAGGGACGTAAAACCGATAACATTATTATTATAAATCTACTGAAACGGCTCTTTCGTAGTTACGCACCCTCAAATGCCAGCTGACTGAGCCAGGATTTGATCCTGCAACCTTTGGCACAGAAGGCGAGAAAGTTACCGCTGTGCCACGCAGCCAGACAATTATAAATAAACATCAGCTACGGTACCGTAAGCATTATAGAAACAAAAGTACTCCCACCCAATGAAAAATCAGTATATTTTCAAACAAGCTCCAGAACACCTATTCAAAATATTACCTACTCATCAAAAAATAAATCTGATAATTCAGACAATATCTACTATGTCAAGTTTATCTTCTTAATTGGGGCTACATCTTTGGCCAGAAAAGAAAGAGAAAAATACGAGAGGTGCTCCTCCCAAACATCATAGTGATTGGCCAAATTTTACTGTAGGCTCTGTTCTACAAAACCCACCAGTGTTACTAGAGCAACTCAGTAAACAGCCGGTAAACGTCAGGATGGTAACTCATTTCTACGGTAGTGTCGACACATGTAAGTCCATCCTAGACCCTAATAATTACAATTAGACTACACACAAAAGACGCACACGAGGCTAATGATCAAAGACGTCCCAAGTTCCTAATCCACTTGTGACCTTTAAGTAGGCTAATAGGTGTTCACACGAAGAAAACACCGAAATATTCTAGACCTCAATGTCTCCAGCACATCGGTGCTTATGATTAACTAATTAATTACTGTACCTTCATAATAACCGAAGATGAGTATCAAATAGATAATCTTCCTAATTTCCTTATCCAGTTCCAGCTGGGTCGGAACATTTATGGCACGTTTCACCTCATAACTAAGTTATACTAAGAAATGACACATTCTATTTACCTAAGTACCCCCTCGTGTTCAATAATCGTGCGGAGATTTTATTTTCCCGCATTTATTGGCTCTCCAACCTCATGAGAGGGGGTTAATGAAAGATGTCACGAACGAAGGTGAATGAAACTAGGCAAGGATGTGGAAAGAAGCGGCCGTGACCTGTCTGAAGGTACCGACCCAGCATTTGCCTGGAGTTGAAATTGGGGAAAACACGGAAAATCATTTCAAGGACGGCCGACGGTGGGGCTAGAATCCACGTCTACCGAGCCCGCGGATAGCTTAGCCCCATGGCCTAACGCTGCGCTTTAGCAAGCGTAGCTACCGCTGTCGATATAATAATAATATTAATAACAATAATAATAATAATAATAATAAGCTTAATAAAACTATAGGCTTAATATCCCTTTCAAATGCTACGTCTTTTGAAAAAGCCAGGGTGCCAGTAGTTAGCCCGGCAGGGTACTTTAACAGGTCAGTAAATCAACCAAAACTCATTTGTCACATCATACACCCTTAAATGTCATTCAGCTGAGCCAGGATCGAGCCCACTATCTTGGCTTCTGAAGACAAACGCTGAACCAATTGCGCCTACTGGTCTTTTCATTGAAAAACATTTCTAAGTCCCACTATTATCACTAACTATTGCATATCGACTAATTAAATACAATTGAAGATGAGTATCAAATGGATACAATAAGGTAATAAAATAAGGCTACGCGAATATTGAAGGAACTAAGGCGTTATTTGAACCCTATAATAGCCATTGTGTTCTAGTTTACGAGTACGTGACCTTTTATAAAACAATAACCGATGAAGCGATTCATACGAACAGTCTTCACTTTTATTAGGAATTGTTTCGCATACACTGGCGGTCGTGTTCCAGGTGTAGACCAAGGAATACCACCCATGTGTATAATCAATTTTCTGCTTCGACGACAGGAACGATCAACTTCACAGGTTATGGCAGTGAGCTTCCTGGAATTACTTCGAAACCATGCGAGCCTTTCAACAAAGCAATTAAGGGTATCAGCTCTATAATTTATGCCATATCTTGAACAACAGTACCGATATGGACTGTTGTGTCTCATATTCTTCCGACAATCAATCTGGAAGCCCATGGGTGAGAATATGTTGTTTCATTTGAGGGGCATTGACATCGCGGTCATTTAGTCCGGTATAGGCTACTTCGGTGTATATATAAATAAATAAATAAATAAATAAATAAGTTATCTTATAACCTGTGTTATTGTGGTATCTGTAGTGTGTGTGTGTGTGTGTGTGAGAGAGAGAGAGAGAGTGTGTGTGTATGTATGTATGTATGTATGTATGTATGTATGTAGAGAGAGACAGGGTATTTGTAATTCAGGTGAAGAATGGGAAGGAAGCGTCCGTGGCCCTGAGTTAGGAACCATTCCGGCATTTGCCTGGAGTAGAAGTGCGAAACCACAGTAAACCAGTTCCAGGATGGGTGAGGTGGCAATTGAACCCACCTCAGTTTTGCTTCACGAGGCTGGATGTACCCCGTTCCAGCCCTTAGACCAAAGTTAAATTTCTTGGCAGAGCTGGGAATCGAACCCGAACCTTCCGGGCGGCAGCCACTACAACAGGAGGTGGACTGGGTACAAATATGATAGGACTACCCCATCGGTTGTGAACGCACATGAGGGATGAGGGGCATATTATAGGGTTCCCACAAAAAAATAAAAAATCTATTTCCCAGACATTCCCTTGACTATTTAAAAGACATCTCCCTGACTCTCAACAAAAATAGATAAAGGAAATATACATTTTATTAAAATATAAATATAAACCATCCCCAAGTTACTGCGACACCTCTCCGAGAAGTCACCAAAAACAGAAAGCAGGAAAGCTGTAAAAGAGGTGTATTCATGCTCCATGATATATTTTGGCCATCAAACCCGTCTACTAATATATGTAATTGTATATACGTGCCTCGGGATTAGAGAAATACGCCACCCCAGCATTTACATGGAGCGAGTATGGGAAAACCTGGAAGGGTAAACTGCACTCAGGATGGCCACAGTCAGCAGGGGGATTCGAACATCCGATAGTCGCACTTGCTGAAGCTTCCCAATATAGTCTCGAACCGTTACTTAATGCACTCAGCTACATTGCTGGGTCAAAATTGGTTTGACTGGATATTTGCGGATACGATATTCCTCGTAATACTGCCAACAGACCGTGCATCAAATAAAACTTGAGGCGAAGCGAGGCCAGACCAACCCAGAGGCGTTATTAACAAGAGGTGAACACTGTTTACGAGCCAGGGCCGAGCGATGAAAACAATTGTTTTACTGGACTGACCCACCTACGCTCAACACAATCTTATCGGCCAGGCCTGTACAAGGAAACAATGGCCAAATCTATAAATTGCTCCCAATGAATTGATCCTTTGTGTTGCGAGAGTAAATGAAGGAGCTATCTATTCCTACACACACAGACAGAATTCTCTTGGCTAGAAGAGGCTTTTAATGGCTTCACAGAACACATTTGGAGCATTACGGATTTTGTTTCTCAATGTTTTGGACTCTGCACACATGTGTACACCCGTCATGCGCAGGTAGGGGAACTGTTCTCGGCCGTCGTAGTCCTTGCAAAAATAAAGTCAACCGTCTTCAGAAGAGCGTATATCCGATATGGTTATCGGCTCTCCAATTCGTAAGTCAAAACAGTATTGCAAGTACTCTTTAGTAATAATAATAATAATAATAATAATAATAATAATAATAATAATAATAATAATAATAATAAACAATAAAAGTAATACTCACAAGTACAGTTCTTTAAAATGACACCTACAAAATCTATTGGAACAAATTTCTCATCACAGATAAATCCATTCCAGCCATTAGACCAGATATCATTCTTGTGATCTAAATCCAAACACACACCCAATTGATCGGTATTGCTGTGTCAGATACACACAACATGCAACACGTGTACAGTCAAAACAACTAGCAAACACAAAGAGTTGGAAGAAGAAATAAAGATGTGGCATCAGGAAAAAACCACTGTTGTACCACATATCCTGTCAGCAACAGGTTTGTACCGAAGTCTCTGAAGAGAAATCTTAACGCTCCAACAGCCCTCCATTTTGTGAGAAATGTTTTATTGATATTGTACTTCCCGCCCAATCAAATTTGGGCTAACTCGTGTTGACCGACTGAAAAGCTTCTAATAATAGATTACTTAGACAACACTGAAAAATGGCTTCTAATAATTCAGTATTTCTCCATCAGTACCGTGACATACAGTATATGCAAAATTCTGTCACGTGCTCAATAGTTCGAAAATTCTAATCTTTCCACCACATAGATGAAACAGAATATCAATAAAGTGCACTAAAATGCCGTCGGTGATCGGTATCCGCCTTCTGTAACATTCGGCGTGCGGCTTCGGTGGCGCAGATGGTAGCATGCTGAGCTTCTATGCCCAAGATCGAGGGTTCAAACCCGGCCGAAGTCGTCGGATTTTTAAGAGCGTTAGAAATCCCTCAATATGTCTTCCTTCGGAGGGGAAGTAAAGCCGGCGAGCCCATGTCATAGATTTATGGCATGTAAAAGAACCTTCCACTAACTAAACTTGTGTGAAGTCAAATTTGTAAGTTAGATTTGTAAACGCACTGTAAGTTCCAACCTTCGCCGCCAGGTGCCAGTCGCGGTGGCATCTAGTAACCAAATCCGCAGCTAGATGTCATTGACGCTAGCATTTGGTAGAAAAAGTATGAATTACTTTAAAATTGATCGTCTGCAGTCCTTACCAGAATTACAGATAACCCACACTAATACAGCCATCACATGTAACACCGGTTATCAGACAGATTCTACACACACTCAAAGTACACGGGGTTAGATGACCGCGTTGCCGCAGCCCCTAAAATGAGGAACCAACCAACTAACATTCGGTGTATACACAAGAGAATAATAATAATAATAATAATAATAATAATAATAATAATAATAATAATGATGATACTAAACCCGCCAACCTGGACCCAATGTAGGGAAGCCAGGCTCTGCCTGTCACAAGCCAGGACCAAGGGTGAGTGTTAGAGGAGTAACACCTCTCAAAAAAAACTTGGGTCAGCTGGCTCCGGCTGATAGTACCATGTTCTGGGCCCCGTGCCAGGATAACGGTGAAGACCTCAACGATATCTACAGCGGAGAAGATGGACTTTGGTACGGTGTATATGGCGGAAGAGGCAACCCTCTACTCAGGGGTTTCGTATGAGTAGGCAAACCACTGCCTTGTGGGTAGAGAAGGGATTCTCAAAGGCTTGGGGACCTGCCCCGAGAGAAAAGGGCTCTGGGGCTTACAACCTCAGTTCTACCCTCGAAAACAGGATATCCTGTTTTCCCAATGACTTCAACAGTTGACATGATGAAACCATCTTCGAATGAAACTACTCCAGGGGGCAGCCGGAAACGGAAATCCCTCACCACGAATAGTGGTGCAACTAGGCCTTTGGATTCTGGAGAGCCTGGAACATCATGTAAGGAAGAGTCGGAGCTTCCTGGAACCTCCTTACAGAAGATAAGACCAAAGCGAAAACATCTGCTGGGAACATTAAACATCAATACTCTCCGTCAAGTAGGGAAGTTGAAACAACTGACTACCATTTTGGAGAAAAGAAACATACTCATTCTGGCAAGAAACAAGATATCTGGATGAAAATACGATGGAGTCGGCCGGTTTTAGAATATATAAAGGCAAACCAGGTCATACCATTTCAAAAGGGAGACTGCCAATCTTAAGAACAGCTTTCGTGGTCAACAGAACTATAGTGAATTCGATAGTCAACTTCAGTTCACCGTCAGAGAGAATATCGTTCTTATCCTTCAAATCTGGAAACAAATTATACACGGTCATTAATGCACATGCTCCCATAAACCAAGACAACAAAAGAAACAAGGAGAAAGTAGAAGACTTCTGGCAAACACTTGAAAATGAAACTTCTAAAATCCCCTATGAGAAAGTGAAAATCTTGATGGGCGATTTCAACGCCCAGATAGGAAAAGAAAAGAAATACAACAAGATTGTTGGAGATTACCCAGCCCATAAAAGAACAAATAAAAATGGAGAAAGGTTAATTGCTTTTTGTAACCAATTCAATCTCAAACTTATGTCTACATATTTCAAAGCTCTCCCTGAGAAAAATAAGACGTGGATCTCCCCAAATCCTCTATTAGGCGAATTTCAAATTGATCACGTTGCAATTACAACTGGAAACAGTCGCGAGATTCTGAATGTCAAAGTACGAAAAAGTTGTAACATTGACACAGACCATTTCTTGTCGGAAATCAAAGTGAAATTTCAACCGAATCGACAACGACGCATATGTCAAAGGAAAACTAGGATTGACACAGAAATTCTCCAGAAAAACAAAAATATGTATCAGGAAAATCTTTCCAAGTTACAGATGAACAATTGGAAAGAAATGAAAGAATCGTTAACAAGAGCGGCTGAAAACTTAGGGCAACGGAAATGAAAAAGGAAACACAGATGGTGGAACAAAAGATGCGATGATGCTCTTGATATAAGACTCAAGGCGTGGAAGAGATGGCACTCCAACCGAACAGAACAACATTGGAATGTCTTCAAGCAACAAAGGAAAGAAACTGCCAAGATCATCAGAGGAGAAAAGAGACTGTATGACAGAAGCCGGTTGGAAAATATAGAAAAAGATTTTAAGAAAAATAATACCCGGGAATTTTATAAGATATTTAGGGATGAATTACAACAATACCAACCTCCAAGTCTTTGCTTTAAAAGAAAGGACGGTACATTGGCCGAGAGTAACAAGGAGAATTGTTACATTTTGGCTAATTATTTTGAAACACTTCTAAACTGTGAGGAGCCAAGAGAAAGGCTGGATTTCGAGCAGCCAATGAGCATAAATCCACCGTCCAACCCACCGAGCCTCTTAGAAATCAAAAACATCATCAAGGATCTCAAAAACAATAAAGCACCAGGGGAAGATGGCATAGTAGCTGAAATGTGGAAAATTGGAGGAGATACGGCTGTGGAGAACTTACATCGCCTCATTTGTGATATCTGGGAAAATGAAATTATCCAAAATGACTGGAAAAGCGCCCTAATACATCCACTCCATAAGAAAGGTGACCGAACTGATCCAAACAACTACAGAGGAATTTCCTTGCTAGCGATATCGTACAAAGTACTATCTAAGGCGCTATTACACATAGTTGAAGTTCAGGTAGACCATCAAATAGACGAATATCAAGGAGGCTTTAGAAAGGGCAGATCTTGTGTGGAGCAGGTCTTTAGTTTGAAAAGAATCTTGAGAGTAAGAGCTTTACGAAGTAGAAATAGGGTAGTTGCGTTTGTTGACTTCAAAGCAGCCTACGACTCCATAGACCGGAAAACCCTATTCAATGTTTTGGAAGAATTTGGAATTGATAGCAAAACAAGGGCGATTATAATTCAAACATTAACAGAAACTGATTCCAAAATTAAATTTCAGGGGGCAATCTCGGAGCCCTTTAAAATTCGGACAGGAGTCAGACAAGGAGATGGGCTTTCACCGATTCTGTTTAACGTTGTCCTGGAAAAAATAATGAGAACATGGAGGAATGCCATGAGAGAAGAAGGGATAGAAGGAATATGTTTAGGTACAAAGAAGCAAGGTGTGAAGGTTGATTGCTTAGCGTTTGCGGATGATATGGCATTGCTAGCTGAAGATAAAGAAGAAATTAAAATAATGCTTGAAAAATTACACGAAATTGAAGGTAAAACGGGACTCAGGATTTCGTATGAAAAGACAGAATACATGGAATACAAACATGATAACGAAAAGCACTTAGAAACAAAATATGGGAAGATCAAGAGGTCGGATAAGTTTAAATATCTTGGTGAATGGATCCAGCCTAATGGACTGGATAATGCAGCAAACAAAGGGAGGATCAGAAAGATGGAATTAGCTTATAAATTAGTACAGAATAGGTACAACAAAAGAACAATATCTTACGGAGCGAAGATAAGACACTATACCACGGTTGTCAAGCCTGAGGCATTGTATTGTTCAGAATGTTTGATACTGAACAAGAAAGGTGAATTAGAGGAACTGGAGAGGAAAGAAAGAAAAATCTTGAGGGAGATCTTAGGACCCGAAAATAGAAATGATGGTACATGGCGGAAGAGGCGAAACAAAGATCTTTACGGACAAGCAGAAAAAATCACAGATACCATACGGAAGAGAAGATTGAAGTTCTATGGACACCTTACGAGAATGAGCGATAGTCGACTAACGAAGAAGATCTTTAATTACATCACCAAGATAAAAGCAACTACAAAATGGGTAGATGAAATAAGAAAGGATATGGAGGAAGTTGGGGTCAGTCCAAATGAGATCTGGAATACAGAGGTGTTTCGAGGTAGGATTGATGCATTCAAGGGGTTCCAGGAAAAGCAAAGGAGAAGAGCCAAGAACATCTGGTCGGAAGAAAGGAAGAGAATCCACAGTGAAAGGATGAAGAGTTTCTGGGAGCAGAAAAAAGGACTAATCAGCATTCAATTGTTTCCCGTGGTCCAAAGTAGGCCAAAATCGAACAAAGAAGAATAATGATACTACAATAATATAATAAAAACTCAAGCATAGCCATTAAACCAAATCGTCTATATGCAGCCCATGGTTTGGTCCTAAAAAAAAGGTGAAAATAAAGAACTAGAAACGAAGGAAAGGAAAGTCCTAAAACAAATTCTAGTTCCAAAGATAAATTGAAAGTGAATGGAAGAAAATATATAATGAATAATTACATCTGGAAAATGAAAAGCTTTCAGACTGCATTACAGGAAGGATGATTGCTTTTTCTGGACTATTGATTCACTTAGGTTCTGGAAAACCATGTGAACTCCTCTATCACCATACACAGCTTCAGGTTGAGTGTTGAATTACACTGAAGAAAATGGAAATTGAACACCATGAAGGCATTGGTCGTTTGTGTTGATTTTCAAGATATGGAACGATGCCATGTAGGTATGTAAACGATCAAAGTTTCAGACCCATTGGATTGTTGCTAAAGGTCTCCCCACGTGATTGGTCGCGGAGGAATCAACTCCGGTATACGGACTCTGGTGTAGCGTAGTTGACTTGCAGTCTGTGCAGTGAAGTGTTCCCGTCAAACATGCCTCGACGACAGAGAAGAGCACGCTATCAACAACTGTCGCCGTTTGAGAGGGCTCGGATAATTGGGCTGTGTGAGGCTGGATTATCGCTAAGGACTGTCGGTGCACGTGTTGGCCGACAGGCATCTACGGTACAACGTGTATGGCAGCAGTGGTCAAATGAAGGTACCCACACTCGTAGACCTGGCACAGGCCCAGCGCGACAGACAACTGTGAGAGAGGACCGCCGCATCATTCGGATGGAACCCCATGCAACAGCAGCGCAAATTTGAGCAGCTGTGGCACCCCACGTTACACAACAAACAGGTGGTAATCGCCTGCGTGCAGCTGGCTTACGATCCCGTGTCCCTGCAGAAGGTGTTCCATTGACCCCACAACAGCGATGTGTAAGGCTGGCCTGGTGTCGAGAACGATCGACGTGGGTCGACGAATGGCATAGGGTCGTCTTTAGTGATGAATCGCGCTTCTGTCTTGCCCGCAGTGATCGCCGGAATCGTGTGCGCCGACATACCGGGGAGAGGGGCTGCCCAGACCTTATTGTCGAGAGGCATACAGGGCCAACACCAAGCATTATGGTCTGGGGAGCTATTGGCTTTAATGTGAAATCACAATTAGTGCTTGTTGAGGGCACTATGACTGCTCGACAGTACGTTGATAGGGTACTCAATCCAGTGGTTGTCCCTATGATGGCGAATATTGCTAATGCGATGTTTCAGAAGGACAATGCCCGGGTTCACACTGCTCTCCACGACATCACAACCTTTGAATGGCCCGCCAGATCCCCGGACCTCAGTCCTATTGAGCATGTGTGGGACATGATGGGTCGACAACTGGCCAACCGTCCTCAGCCACCCACGACTCTGGAACAACTGACCCGTACGATGCAGCAAGCATGGGCCACAATTCCTCAGGAAGCGATCCAGGGCCTTATTGTCTCCATGCCTCGCCGAATTCATCAATGTATTGCAGCTCGTGGTGGGCACATCCTGTATTGATTGTTGTCCAAACTTGCGGTCAGAGGGAGCTGAAAGTGTAATCATCGAATCACAACCGAACACTCGTCATGCATGTTCAATTGCAGCAATGTAGCACCACTCCTTCTGGGTGTTAAAATTTCCATTTTCTTCAGTGTAGTTTCTGAGATGTTGGACATTGGCGATCGCCATGTTTGGTTGGTGACAAAGAAATTCAAAAGTCGCGAATGGAGTTGGATGGGCTAGAAATAAGTCCTTACCAAGTTAAGAAATCATAAAGGGACTCGCGCAGACTGACAGACAGACAGACAGACAGACAGACAGACAAAAGTCGATATCTTAAGCCTATATTTCATATGATGAAAAATAAACAAACATACGATGTCGTAGAAAAAAGAAGCCTAGAACATTCTCAGCTAGGGTCCCCATGGTCATCACCGAAGCTACCCCAGTTGTGTTACCTTTGGGGGAACCAAAATATTGCCTCATTATTTAGCAAATTATGTGGCGCTCCGTACCAGTAGGTTTCTTTCCTTATGTCTTTGTTTGTTTGTTTGTTTGTTTGTATCTTTCTTTCTTTCTTTCTTTCTTTCTTCTGCCAATCCCCCTCCCATCCTAAACGTAATTCCTGGCCACAGCCTCGAGCGTCAAATAACGACTGAAGGGTGCCACATTTGTGGAAGATTGAAGAGGAAATGACAAATTTACTGCACAGAAAAGCGCACGTGGGACCAGCAGCTTAGTTGTCAGACATGCAGTTATAGTTTAGTAAGTAGTATCGGCAACTTTGTGCCTCAGCAACGCCATTATTTTGTGCTTATAGCCATGGATGTACTTTATGGACGTCTCATACAACATCTACAAGTTTACTGACGTTATCATCAACATTCATGACAAACAGTACGAGCTATGTAAAGAAACTCGTTTCGAACGTTACAATAAACGTGCTGTTGTGTGAAGATTCAACAAGCGCGTAACTATCGATTCTACTGTCAAATTTGAGCGCGATGACAATTTAGTCCGAAGCGTTCATAACGGAAACAGGTATTATGAACCTTGATACCGAAAAGAAGAGACGTATTTCCAAGGCCTGGAACTCAAATATCAAACAAATATCAAATCAAGATGTGAGAAGTTATGGGGTTGTTTTTCTTAAATTATTTTTGTACGAGCAGGGTAAATACAAAATTCTCGCTGAATATCACTAAACGAATTGGACTTAAGATCAACGTTACTTTCAAGGACTCTCTCCAAATTGTATATGACCATTCTTACAATTTAAATTGGTGCTGACAGTAAAAATAAATCTATTCGCAGAATAGCTGCCCGATATTAGTGGGTGAGACGATTTTTATCCCCATAAAACTAATGTAGGCCTACAATCTTTCTTTCTGTGCTACTGTATTTTCAGATCCATTAACAAGTTGATCATTTGTGGTTTTCCTGGTATAAGGGAAGCTCTCCGTAGTGGATTTATTCCATAACAAACCAAAACAAAACCAACCCCCGTGGCGCTAGAGCCCATGAAGGGCCTAGGCCTACCAAGCGACCACCAGATTATAGGGTGACACGTGCTCAGCACGTCGGTTCCCCTCAGCCATTACTCTTCGTCTCCGTGACCGGGGCGCTACCTTACTGTCTGACAACTCAATTGTCCTTACGAGGCTGAGTGCACCCCGTTCCAGCCCTCACGTCGGTTTCTAAAACCCCTGACGAAGACGGGAATCCAACCCGGGCCCTCCGAGTGCGAGGCAGGCGTGCTGCCCCAATACCATGGGGCCGGCTTATAATAATAACAAACCAAACCTGGGCGGTTTCGTGACCTAACAGGCGGAGGTGATGTGCTCAAGACAATGGGATCGAATCTCGGCCGAGTCGGTCGGCATATAAGGGAGCGCGTGACCGTGTCTGATTTCATGGTTTGTCAAAGAATCCCAGTGGGGTAAAACTCCAGCAGACCAGCGGCGTCTCTAAAACCACGACAATTAAAAGATGCATGGGCATCTAGATGCCGTCACTTCGTTCGATAACTCAGCCTCTAATGTTGGTCACAGAAGAAGAGGAAGTAAAACGACCTTGCCCAGCACAGAAAGTTGTTTGTTTCTGATTAAAAGAACTAAAATACACACTGTCTACCATGTGATCTAGTAAAAGTGAATGAGCCACGATGTCGTTGGGCTTCATCACGCAATGGGCATTCCAAGTCTTCCTGACAGACTAAGTGTGTCATGTCACACACGAAGAGCTAGTCTGAGTGCAGCAGATTGCCCCAAAACACGCACAACGAACAAGGAAAAAAAACACTGATGATTAGGAAAAGGGTGTATTACGGAATCTTCAGAAAGTTACTTCTGTTAAGTGGGCGCACAAAAAAAAAAAAGAGGATAACAAGACAATCACTCGAACATTTTGCAGGGAGTTCTCAATTTCAAGTTCACAAATATCCTAAATAGTAGATGTACCGGTATTTGAAAATAAGTTTATGTTTTGTTAAATTTGTTGATTTAAAAACGACGGTGCTTTTTGTTTTTATTTTAAAAAAAGATGGTGTTTTTTGATTCTAACCACAGGCCAAATAACGTAGTGTTGGTGATCGGCTGGATATAGATACCATTCGCCTTAAATGCGAAAAAATATATTACATTACAACACTGACCATTACATTACGACACTATTCACAAACACAACTTGCATTATAGTAATTTTGACATGATTGAAATAGGTGAAATTAACCTATTTTCATCATAAATATAGGCTTAAGGGATCAACTTTGATTGGCTGGAGCTTTTACAATGAAATGACTTGCTACTGCTCGGGTCCAAACTCCGTGAACCTGAGAGGTAAGTGGATCGCGGACAATGAGGACTGATGGTGACGACTGACGAGTGATGAGGGTTCCCGGTCCGTGCGTAGTAACAGAACCAAATACATTGGTCGGTGAATCTCTCACTCATTTGCAACACCACAGTAGTTTGAGCAGATAACACAGCGGACTGTTGACAGGCCCTTATACTCCCGCCTGCCACTTTACCTCACCCCGCAAGTTCACAGAACTTGGACCCCAGCAGTACTACCCGATCCAACCCCGATCGTATCTCTTAAATTCCAATAAGTGTCACCAATCCAACATGGTAGTCACGCGAAACATTCACTGGTATTCAACATGTGCTAAACTACTGCTAAAATTAACCTACAATTTTGTTTAGTCGTTGTTTCAATTGATGGGCTTGGACATCGTGGTCAATTAGCCCCGTGTACTTGAGTGTGAGTAGAATTTGCCTGATAACCTGTGTTAGTGTGGTGTTTGTAATAGTGTGTGTAATTATAATTCAGGTGATGGTTGGGAAGGAGACAGCCGTGGCCTCAAGTTAGGAACCATCCCGTCATTTGCTTGGGGTATTAGTGGGAAAACCGCTTCCAGGGTGACTGAGGTCGGAATCAAATGACGTGCTGTGATTCGTCACAGAAAGATGTAATCGTTACACGAATGGTCATATTATTGTGCGTAACTTGTCTAGGGTGTTAGTAGTGATGATTGTCGTTCTACGAGGGAAAATATCCAGGTCATCTGTCGCAATTATCTAGTGTATTTACCGCAATTATTATCGACGATAGGAATGTTTTTTTTAAACAGTTCATCATACTGTACATGTTCTGGAAGGAAGGAAGGAAGGAAGGAAGGAAGGAAGGAAGGAAGGAAGCTTTTAGTTTTACGTGACCGTTAATCATGCGATTATGAGCCACGGGACCGCCTTTTTACGTGGAATCCGAACCACAGGACATGGCATTTAACTTCTAAAATCTCACATGCATTGACCGGGAATCGAATCCGGTCCACCTTGGTGAGAGGCCAACAGCATGATCACTGCGCCACCCCGCCCTCTACACGTTTTAAAGAAGACGTCACTGGGAAAGTTAATAAAATGTACCAGTAAGGCGAACTAAATACTCTGGTTCATATTTATTTAGTGTTTAATTCATTGGATTGTAGATAGTGTCTCGTCATGCGATTTCGAACAAATAATTACCAGCACTGGTAGATATGTTGATTGGAGGTACTTGAGCAACGTTGGCAGCTCTGTTTTCTTAAACGGGGCAAGCTATAGCAGTAACCTATTCAACCCATTTTGCTATTTTGAAAATTTAAATCTTACGCTTATTGTCTAAAATTAGCTCAATGATTGTGCGTTGAGTTAGAGGTTTGAAATAATTACCCTATAATTTATCACAGTGTAGATCACATATCTAAAGCTATTTAGTCGACCACATAGAAATCTAATTGACTGGGGAGTTTTGAGGTGTGATAGACCAGTAGAATATATGAAAATACGCCTTTAGTTCATCACGGCACTACGAGTTTTTCTGAAAATTTGATGAATTAAGATTAAAAATGTGGTACTTTTTGTTTATATTTTTGGGTGAAATCTTTTGTATAATTATCACCTTTAATATATAGCCCGCGCAAATGGATCTTGCCCAGAATCAATACTTAATAAACACAATCAGAAAACCGAACACATGGACTGTTTGCTGCATGCCAACCATCTACTGTATACTAATATAATAAAGCTGAAGAGTTTGTTTGTGTGTTTGTTTAAACGCGCTAATATCTGGAACTACCAATTCAAACAATTCTTTTATCATTTCAAATGATCTTGTCGACTTCATCATTATGCTTTGGTCTACCGTTATGCGTTACGGTTACGGAGAGGATATGTACTAAGGTTGCACTTGAGCGTATGACGTCATCGTGTTGTTCAGTGCATATGCACTGAGTCTGAGTTTACTCCTGGGCTATGGCGTTATGCGATACGGAGATGGAGAGCGTATGACGTCATCATGTTGTTTAGTGCATATGCACCTAGTCTGAGTTTACTCCTGGGCTATGGCGTTATGCGATACGGAGACAGAGAGCGCGTGACGTCATGCAGCAGAGTGCACCTCCCGCTCTCCGTTCTCCGCGCGAGAAGCCTAAGTTAATGGGTAATGGAGTCTGTTGAAAGAGTCCTGGGGCTTCGAGCGAAACCTTTCTAACATGCGTAGCATTTGTAGCATGCGTCATTTGAAATGATATAAAGTCTAGTCTTTCAGACTGAATGTAACTTTTTTTTTTGGTAGACTATATGATAGCCTGATTCAAGAGCAATAGTTTAGGCTATGGATCATTAGGCTACACCTCTTAAGATTGATTTTTGTTCACTAAGTCGGAAGAACAAACGCTTCAGAACAGCTTCAATAATACCTAAGTCTATTGTGCCTGGCAACGCGGGCTGCATCACGTCGCCCCTACTAATGTTCTGGTGCAGAATTGCGAGCTGCTTATACATAGCAGTCACGGGGAGTAATTAGTGCAAAAACATTTCTTAGGCCCCTTAAAACAGTTATCATCATGACAATAGCATGCCTCTGTATAAGGGCGACGGTGTTGAACCAGTATACTGAGGTTGTCAGCTGCAATAAGCGTTCGTGCTTTCAAATTTACTTTCATTTATTCCGATCCTTATCCTCGCGCGCTCCAGTTCTGTAGTAGTATTCATTATCATCCATAAAACAAATAAATCCACCGGGCGAAGCCGGGCACTACTGCTAGTATTATGATACACTGCATGTTGGGAGTATTGAATGATGAAATTTACAAAAACAAAACAAAAGACCATTCTGTGCAATGTTGTTGAAGTTCTATATTATTTTGTAAAATGATTTCATTTTAATGATATTTGTGCAAGTATAATTCAGATGAAATGTTTTGTACCTTAGAATGCCAATTATATAAGGTGCGTTCAAAAAGTAACGAGCCGGAGGCTGGAATGCGCAAACCCGTGACTACATCGGCTAATCGTGGCGTGTGTAACGAGGTGTGGTTCCGACCAGAGCGTGGAGGTTCACAGCCCGACGCTAGAGGGCACACGTGCACGTCACGTGACGATACAAAGCGAGCAGCAGCATGCATCAATCGTCCAACGCTGCCAGTCGCTTTGCAAACAGTGACATGGAGGCGTCAACCGAAGAGCAAAGAGGTGTTGTTCGGTTTCTGACAGCGGAAGGAGTAGGGGGACCAGACATTCATATCCGAATGTCACAAGTGTACGGCGAACACTGCATGTCCCTTGCAAGGGTCAAGGCGTGGCACAAGCGCCTCAGGGAAGGACGGGTGTCGTTAGCCGATGATGCCCAGTCTGGGGCACAAAATACATTACCGATGACAACGTCCAGCTGGTTGATGCACTCATTACCCAGGACCGACGATTGACAGTGAACGCTCCACGACAATGCACGACCTTATATGTAACATTTTCAATTAATACTGAACGACTCAGACAGAGAACGGAAGTTCAGGTTGGAGCCTAGATCATAAAATTTAAAAAAAAACATGAACAGAAGAAAAATCGAAGCGATCTTGGCATGCTATGGTTGTGATAGCAGCTTGAACTACTGCTCCTAACCAAAGATCTCAACTTTACGGTGTCTTCTCTTGCGTCAAGAGGCAGGGCGTAAAATTATTCGCCAGAAAAAATAACACGAAATCTCGGCACGATTATTATTTTATGACATACGAAAATATCAAACTACTAAATAGAAATGAATTACGAGTTTCAAAGAATTGAGCTAGGGCAGTGGATGCGTGACTCAACCGCATTGTTTACTCTGTTACGTTTCGCTCAACTATTTGCTTTGGTGTACGGAAACCTGAGTAAAAACTACTTGCGATGGTTGAAAATAATCCAGCACTGTACAAGTATACAGTAGCTCTGTTCCGTTCATGACACAATTGCGGGCTAATGTAGAGGTTAACTCGCTTGGGTCGGGCCTGGGTGGTAGCCTACTTCAAGAGTAGTTGCCATGTACAGCCTAGTTCATGTGCGTATTGTGTATCATAAAATGTATGCGGAAGGATACAGCTTAGCAGCAACCCTTGCCCGTATAAAACAGGAACGCGTCAGACTAAGACAACACACACAAACTTACGAGAATGTAGATGGCATGGCCCCTAGCATAGATAGAATGGAGACATTTGGGCAGAATTATCAAGATGACAGTTAGGGACAGTATGCATGGAATGGAATAAATTCAATGTGTGTGTTTGCCAACAAGGAGAGGGTCACACAAGAGAATCATGCACTCCACATTCCCGCGGCTGGAGCATCGTTTTCTGTCTAATGCCGACACATATGGAAACCTAATATCTCAAAAGGTGCTCCTCAGATTTGCAAAATAAGCACATCACTGAACTTGTCACTTGATTCTTAGTTGTTCCAGTGGGTGAAATTACTATAGTCTCATTTAAGAAAACGAAGTTGCTACTGGTTTCTCGGTAAAGAGGCCTACGTATGTGCGGGGGTGAAATGGACCGTGTTGTATAAGCCCCTTAATACGATTTAAGAATGACGATATCTTAAACGGTTCCGTAGATATTTGAGATGGCCCACTTAGCTGAATCACCCAGTAGGTTATATCTCTTAATCACGTGCAATTTATTTCAGGTAATCTTTTGACATATTTCAGTAATTGGAATAATTTTGTATTGACCGACTGAAAGTTACAATATCACCACAGAAAAACACGTTATCAAATAAGTTCAACACACACCCATGTACATGGGTTCTGATGAAAAATATGTCCCAAATGAATGAATTCACAACAACTGTAGATTTAATACGGTAATAGGTCATTATGACCTGATTGCAAATGATGATGATGATGATGGGGTAGATCTCCTAAGTAAACTGGTGTCTCATTCACCGAGAGGCCGACTCCTTGAATTTTTGCTAATGCTTCATTTCAGGGACGAAGAACATGTGGCGCGGCGCCGAGCCGTTAAAGGTGTAGTAAGCACATTATGAAGTGCAGTATCCATTGCAGTCTTCGCTGACCCCGCAGCTCGCTCCAGGAAGCCTATTACCATGAGTGATGGAGCCTGCCAGCCTGCGATTGGTTTGCCTCGGCGTGGGTGACGTGACGATATTCGTGGTCACCGACCCCTCCATTACAGCTATACAATACCAACTTACATATTATAACCAAGATGAGAGTTCCTCACTGAAAATTGCTTAAATATTCCCAGTACACACATTTTTGTTGTTGATTATTTAGGGGCCTTGCGACATCGTGGTAATGTAGCCTCGTGTAATGTGTAGAATTTGTCTCATAACCTGTGTCACTGTCATCTCTATACTAGTGTGTGTATTTGTAATCAAGGTAGGATTTGGGTAGGAAGCGGCCGTGGCCTTAAGTTAGGTTCCATCCCGGCATTCGTCTGGAGTAGATGTGGGAAACTACGGAAAACCAATGCTAGGATGGCCTCTTTTCAGTTTTGTCTCACGAGGCTGAGTGTACCCCGTTCCTGCCCCCAAACTAGAATTACATTTCTTGGTAGAGCCAGGAATCGAACTCGGGCTTCCGCGGTGACAGTCATGAATCTTGCCACTACACACACACATTTAATTGAGGGATATTTTATTGTATCATACAGACATTTCATAATTCATTATTTGTCCATAAATTCAGATTATGATTGCGTTTTATTAACTAATCAATTCTTCACATTTCTTTTTCAAGAAGATGTGCCTAAATAATGTTCAAGTAATACGACTGCATATTCAAAATATTTAACTCGTAGAGTTTTTATACAAAAATTGCTAATGAATTTTGCATCGGCGGCTTCGGTGGCGTAGTCGTTAGCATGCTGAGCTTCTATGCCCAAGATCGCGGGTTCAAATCCGGCCGAAGTCGTTAAAAATCCCTCAGTATGCCTTCCTTCGGAGGGGAAGTAAAGCCGGCGGTCCCATGTCATAGATTTATGGCATGTTAAAGAACCTTCCACTAATTACACCTATGTGAAGCTAAATTGTATAGGTTAAGAATGTAAACAACGCTCTTAGGTTCCTACGTTCGTTGCCAAGAGCCGACTGCGGTCACGTCTGGTAGCTAAGTTCTGAACTAGTAGTCGTTGACGGTGACGTTTGGTGGCAAAAGTAGGAACTATTTGAAAAATTCAAAAGTCTGCAGTCCTTACTTGAATTAAAAAACAGATAACACACACTAATACAGTCATCACAATTAACACCGGTTATCAGACAGATTCTACACATACCCAAAGTACACGGGGCTACATAACCGCGTTGTCGCAGCCCCTAAACTTAAGAACCAACCAACCAGAATTTTGCATTCAAAAGTCTCCGACTTGATTGAAAACTATGACAAAATTAATTGCTATTTCTATCTTCAGGAACGTAGGTCATCGTCCCCACATGTGTGGAATTTGTCTTATAATTCAGATCTATATTATTTTACAGTACGGTATGTGTAGATGTGTGTATTTGTAATTGGACCCACAGTTGGGAAGGAAGGATTGAGTAATCGGTTTGTAAAAAGAGAATATCAGTGCCAGTATTAAATATCACATAATAAAAAATCTATATGAATTCGAGCTAATGCGTAAACAAAATTGTGCGTTCTTAGCCACTTTCCTATATTTGCTTGGGATTAATGGCACGAAAAGCAAGCCAATGACACCTCATAAACCATTAGTTTCGCTTTGTAATACACGAACATGACCCTGAGTGTTAACAAATGGTAAATGCTGGTTTCAGTATGAACACTTCATCTGTTCGCAGGCTATTGAATAACCGAGATGTCGTGCCATACAAACGTTATGTTTTCCTCTTATATTTTCGTGTCAAAGCGTCTGTTAGAATGGTGTTATCACATCTGTTGAGGGAAAGTTCGTGCATGTTCCTGTAGCTAATTAGCCTATATTATTGCGCTTTTCTCACACAATGTAATCGGTCTCATGAACCACAAAATATGTGATATGGTACATTACTGCGGAGTCCATACCAGAGTTTATAACAGTAATTATTCACGGATAGGATTGATAACGATGTCCAGAGACTAGCAATACGTTTTGAAATGAGACTAAAAAAAGCCATGGGAAACCCACACACGGAATGGCCTTGTTGTGCCTCGAATTCGAACCACTCAACTTCAGCTTCCAAGCACTCCCAAATCACGTTCGATTCTGGAGGTCGATGTCCCTTACTGTGAGACGACAAGTATCCCCTACTTCCAACTGCGTAACTCAAAGCTGCATTACGTTCAAACGTCAAGTGTGTCTGCAAGGAGGGTCAGGCACGGATCTACAAAGTCCATCAGTAAGCGACGAGAATACTCTGTCTATATTTCGAAAATGGATTTCTATTGTATATCTTCAATTAATTTGAAAATGTATTAACAAGAAATTGCATGCACTAATACTTGGTTTCTTCTTCTTCTACTTCTTTCGGATGTGCCTACTGGGGACCACGCTTGCTCAACTGTTGGGTTTTGAGTTTTGCCCAGTACTGACGCATCTTTTCCCGGTGTATTGCTTTTCTTTCCTCCAAGCAGGGGTGCCTTTCTTTAGAGGTTTGCCCTGAAAACCGCGAACTTCTTTCAGAATCTGTCCCACAGTTCGTCCGGCTTGTAGGTCTGTTAGTCCCAGTTCTTTGATGTCTTTCTCATTTTCAATCATCCAAGTGGCACGGACCTTCTTGTTTCGTCAGAAGGTGAACAGCCGGTTGGTTAGTCTATTCGGAGGCAATATTGCCACATGAACATAAAAAGCTACCCTTATTTTCCTGGTACAGTTAGAAAGCCCCTCTATTTGTACGTAGAGCTCTGAGTTGTGTTGTCTTCAGTATTCCCCATCTATGGTACTGGTCCTAAAACCTTTCATGGAATTCTTCTCCCTCTGACCTCCAACTAACTCATCAAACCTCTTTTATCTTATTCATTGACCGAGACTCCATAGCGTACAGGGCTGTAATGTAGTGTAGTGCTCCAAAAAGATTGCGTAATACTTGGTTTATTATAATGAAGTAAATACCTCCTTCGGACCACCCGAAGCCCCCAGGCTCTATTCGAATTATTGGCGTGAAATAAAATCAATTTCTTTCCCAGAGAGATTAAGTTAACAAAGAAACACATCATTAAAGTGCTAGTCGGTCAACAGGCTAATGGGAAAATAAATTGATTTAATCCCCCAAAACAAAGAAAGAAAACTAAAAATACCGGTTTTTTTTTCTATATAAACTCGTGCAGACCTTCTCGTATCCTTCAATGCTTTGTTGTTCAAATTAATTAATTGACAGTCCCCTGTGACGGTTCTCTCCCCAGCAATGTTTTTTGAATAAATATAGCCTCTCCTGTTTCCTGAAAAATAATATAATCACCATAAAAATTTTCACTATTTTCGAACAACCGTTTGTATCCCAATGCTCGACAGATCATTTTGAACCCCTAACCCCTTCCCTGTTCCCGTCAGAATTCTGAGTACAATAAAGAGGCTACTGTATATAGATTACCATCCGATTCAGCCTGATGCGCTTTAGGTAGCTCGACGCGACACAGTT
This sequence comes from Meconema thalassinum, assembly GCA_946902985.2. NCBI lineage: Eukaryota > Metazoa > Arthropoda > Insecta > Orthoptera > Tettigoniidae > Meconema > Meconema thalassinum. The sequence continues at coordinate 1,287,776,380 of OX336388.2, read as the reverse complement.
TACCTTGATTCCACATTGAAGAACCCTTGTTCACCTAGCTCCCACTTTTGAACCTATTTATGACATTTCTTGAATTATCCATTATTTAAAACGATTTACGAGCAGGGATATACAGCTTGGTTAAAGACAGAAGGTATACTGACTTCGAAATACCCGATGCCCAGCAGACAGAGCAGCTCTAGAAGCGCCAACACAAGAGAAGAACCGGCAACAGGAGCAAGTGGAGGTGAAGCGACCCCCCGCTGTGGCACAATTAACTGCAGATCAGCTCTCTTAACAGGGACCAGCACCGAACACTCCGCCATGTTTTAACACCTCTCAGCTCGCCAAGCTCAAAAACCTGTTTGTACAAGACACAAAAGGCCCAGCTAGACGATTTATAGGAAATTGCTTTATTATTTCAGAGAAACAAAGAAGAAGTGCCTGCTGCCAAGCCAACATGTGGTGTGGTGCTGGTAGTCTGTACACGGGTGAATGAGGAAGTTCTCGGAGCTGCTGCACGAATAAGCCTTGTTTCGACATCGAAGTCTTGGTTCCAGTGTTGCTAACAGTCGTTGCCTAAACGCCAATGATCCAGAGTAAAAAGATACCGAATAGTCTCTAAAACGAAATTCGCAACCGTATAGACCTACTCCTAGAAAACTGGGAATGCTGCTGGTAGCCAGGTCGACTTGCATACTTACCGACCACACACACACCCTAAGACAGGGGATTAGGACCAGCCGTGTTTCCGTCCCCGAGAGTCACCTATTGTACGTGGCCAATCAAATCCTAAAGTTTTAAAGTTGCTATTTTATCGTACGGGGATTTGTACATTACACATCTATAAAACATTTGTCTTGTAATGATGGGTGTCCAATATGTAATGTAATGTAATGATGGAGCGCACGAAAGTTGGGTAGTTGGTTCCTCAGTTTAGGGGATGCGACAACACGGTCATGTAGCCCCGTGTACTTCGGGTGTGTGTAGAATCTGTCTGATAACCGGCGTTAATTGTGATGCTGTATTATTGTTTACCTGTAATTCAGGTAAGGACTGCAGACAATCGATTTCAAGTAGTTCCTATTTTTGCTACCAAATGCTACCGTCAACGACACCTAGCTGTGAACTTTGCTACTTGATGCCACCGCAACCGGCACCTGGCGACGAATGTTGGAACTAATAGAGCGTTAATCAAATCTAACCAACAAATATAGTTTCACGCAATTGTAGTTAGTGGAAAGTTCTTTTACATGCCATAAAGCTATGACATGGGCCCGCTGGCTTTACTTTATTTTGACGCTTGTAAAAAATCCGACGACTTCGGCCGGGTTTGAACCCGCGATCCTGGGCATAGAAGATCAGCATGCTACCGAAGCCACCCGCAAAAAGTGGGGTGAACCTCTCAAGTGAAAGGCGCATTCTTAAGGGCGCACAGTGGAAAGCATAGCCTACATGCCAAGACTGCTACACGCGATGAACGAGAACAACCCGGATCGAAAGGCTGAATACTGTAATTGGTTTGAGCACATGGTTCGCGAGGATGAGGAATTAGCACAGAAATGTATGTGGTCTGACGAGACGCAATTCAAGCTTAACAGTACTGTGAACCGTCACAATTGTGTCTACTGGGCTCCTCAAAATCCTCGTATGTTCATGTGGACAAGGGTTAATGTGTGGTGTGGTCTATTATTGCTTTGCTTGATTAGTCTGTTCTTCTTCGACGGTACCATAGTTAAGTTTGTCGCTTAATAGTCTTCTTTAGTGATGTACTAAGAAGTTGTTGCTACTGCTAAGTCAGTAGGTCTCGTGGTTCTTACTTCTGATGAGTAGTATCTGCTTACTATGAATGAGAACTCGTTGGTTAGTTTGTAGATGTATTTATTAATCTTTGACAATCCAATATATACAAGTTAAACACCAGACAGTCAACCTGTTTAGTTGCTGCTGTAACTGGAAGAGACCTTTGCTTCTGAGCCCAGGTCCTTTTATACAAAATCCCTTCATAACAAAGTACGTTACATAAGAGGGGCGCACTAGATAACATGTATGTGGAAATATATATCTTACAGGATATGGACTCATGTCTTTGATAACAGTTCCGTGAATTTGATCACTCACAGCTGTTGCAGTCACTACATCTGGAATAACAGATTGAATAATCATATGAGGAAATGTACAGGGTAGGAAGTATTTGATAAATAATAATCTACAGATAGTAAAGCAAATGTGTTGAAGATAACATGTTTGTGAAGGAAGCATTTCCTTGTTTCCAAGAACGAGCATTGATCCAGTTAACACGTTGCTAATAGCATATTGATAAATACATTGGGCAATGGTGTTCCTTCTATAGGAAGAATGACCATAACCTTTCGTTTAGAATGGAGTCTGGGGTTCGACCCTGGACGGGATACATAACTCCTCCACCCTTTGTTGATCGTTATCGTCCTCGATAACAATTTTCTTAAGTCTATTCTTTGCAGATTTAATACCTTGATATATTCTTGTTCTAAATATTAACATAATAACACAGAAAATAAGTATTATAATACTTGTGTTCACAGACACAAAAGTTTTCATTTTAGTATTGTATTCTGGAATGGGTTTTAAATCTAACTTCATTCCTTTCACATCGAGGTGGGATGAATGGAAATTTATTTCGGTTTTAACGTATGGATCATTTGGAGTTGACAGGAGTGGAAACAGGTGCACATAATTTGTAGGTTGCTGTTGCAAAGTTATGCCCATACTTGTAATAGGGCAAGACTCATTTGAGTAGATAACATATGATCCTGCTAATTTTATAGTTCTCTGAGATTCTGGACAGGTTTGCAAGATTTTTTGAGGATTTTTACTAGAGAAAAGGCTATGCTTCTTACTTAGTGGTTGAAATAGTTGTACCTCGTTTTTGACAGTGGCAAATTGACATCTGGTAGTGTCCGTTAAATTACATGAAGTTATTCTAGTATTAAAGAGTATACATGCGTAATATTGAGTAATTTTTATACAAGGTGCGTTAGACCATCTTAAGGTAGGTCCTTGCAAGTAATATTTTTCCGGAGGGATTAATATTAGATTATTGCTAGGTACAGGAGAAATTTTATACAATGTATAAGTTTTAGCATCAGTGATTGGCATATATAATATTACAACCATTTCATCGTTCATCATGAGAACTTGCGTTTTTGACAGTTTAAGGTTCTCAAATTGATGATACTGGTCAGTATGAATTATAGTTTTTGTTGGGTAGATTAGTTGTAAATGTTTTACAACATTTGTTAAATCCTTTTGGGAGAACATTTTGATATTTGTCATTTCATTAAATGACAAGCTAATAGTATCTTGCATCACTTGTATGATTTTATCTAATTTGTTCGTACACAAGAGCACATATTGTTGATGTTCCAGAAGGTTAATCTTGAAGTCTTCTTCTTGTAAAATACCTTTAATTACCTTCATATTATAGTTTACATGGTTCATTTCATTATAGAACTTTTGAGCAATGGAGTTACTGAATGATACTAATTTATTAATATGTTTAATTTCTTTGGCGTTACTTTGTTTTAATGCTTTTAATTGTTCTTGTAGATTGTCTAGATCATCTTGGTCTAGATTACCTGATATGAATTTAATTATACTACCTAAACCATTTATAAGACCTCTCTTACTTCTAGGTGTAGCAGGTAGCAACTTATTTAATTCCTTTTTTGTTTCTTTAATTGATTCTCTTAATTCTGATATTAGATAAGGAAAAGTATTATTGTTTCGTGATACGAGACTTGAGATAGTGTTATTATTATAAGATTCTTTAAAACTCGTTAAATTGAAATGAAACATGAACCGGTGATAATCGTTAATTATTAAGGCTGGTCCTAATGAGTCGACATAGAATCCTTGTGTCTGGATGGGCTGTGTGATGATGGTGCCATATCTAGAGAGGAATCTGGAATAAGAAATTTTCTTTTTGGTTTAATGTCCCGAAAATTCCTTACATGCGTTTTACCGTTTCTCATTTTACAGTATACCCTGCTTTCTTCAATTTTGGTAATGATACCTTCGTTGTACAGTTTCTTTGAATTCTTGTTTCTGGTGAGGGGATCGAATACGTAGACAGTTTCATTAATTTGGTAATTATGATTGAAAGTGTCGGTGTTTGGTTTAGTATGACTAACTTTTACAATTTTCAACTGATTTCCTTGTCTTTCAATGTATTCATTGATTTTGGGACATGGCGAGAAGACGTGGTCTAAAGCCTTATAGTATGGTCCATATAGAACGTTGAAAGGAGGTTGTTTAGTAGTGGAATGGATTGAAGAATTGTAATTCGTGGTTATGGTGGTCACGAGCTCTGAGAGCGGAGTGAACTTATCGTGATCTCTGGAGATACGAAGTTTCTCTAGAAGGGTCGAATTCAGTCTTTCTACTTGAGAATTAGATGAAGAATTCAAAGGGGTAGTAGCGTGATATTCCATGTTCGTGGCTTTAAAATATTCTTTTAGGACATTGTTTTCGAACTCTCCTCCTTGGTCATGTGTGATTTTCCTTGGGAATCCATGGTGGGAAAAGTAAACTTGTAATTGGCTTAGTGTGGCCAGACCTGTACCATTTGGTAAAATGTAGGCTTGTCCATACTTTGAGAAAATGTCAATTATAGTTAATATGCGACTTTGCTCGAAGTGAAACGTGTCGATGTGAATTTGAGAGAAAGGGTGATCGGCGGTGATGGGACCTTGGTTCGATACCTCGTTAGGGTGTCTCTCGTATTTGTTTCTTTGACAGAGGTTACATTGATTGATGATTGTCCTAATTTGTTCTCTTAAATGAGGCCAGTAGTATTTGGTCTTAAGATGTTCGTAAGTTTCTACTAGACCATTGTGGTTTTCAGAATGATAGTGTGAAATCAGCTGTCTCTGAGTTTCGGGGCTTTCATTGTCTTCCAAGAATTTGGATGACCTGATGATGATTAGTTCAGAAGTAAATAGCTTCTGGCAAGCCCTGATGAATGGGATCTCGAGAGTGATATCGTCAAAATAAGTAGCGTACTTGTTTGAGGTTACTATTATTTTGAGGATGTGATTTGCTAAATCTTCCTGAAGATTCTTCTTTGTGACAATCATTATGTGTCTGGTACATTTTTTAAGCAGGTTTTGTTTAAGTACCATGGGATAGTTGCCATATTTTACAATAATCTGATTGCGGTTTTGGTTTAAGTTCCGTTCAGATATTTTCAATGTCAATATGGGGTCTGCCTGATTTGAATGGATAGTTTCATTATCCATATCATCTTGGTAGGTGTCATCTCCGGGGATGGCAATGATTGAAGCTGCTTCATCAGCCATGTTAATCTCTACTCTAGAGAGTGCGTCTGCGACATAGTTTTGTCTTTGGCGTAATCAGACTCTCCTAGTTTTGTGCGGGGATATTCTTGAATGTTACCGTATGTAATGAAATTTATTTCCAGTGGCTCAACTAAAATAGTTTCCTTAAAATCTTGTTTTAGTTGTCCCTCTGTGGGCTTTATGGCTTGGTGAGTTTTGGCATCTAAGAGATACATTTCACCATATTTAAAATTCAGAACATACTCATTTTCTTTTTCGATATTGACGGGAATCGCAGTGTTAGCTGTATCTACTGTGGGTTGAAAATTATTCACTTGCTTATGTGAGGAATGATAGTAAAACGGTATGTCCGTGCTGTTGAGAGTGACTAGGTTCGAGGCGTAGTCAATCTTTGCGTTTAATTGAGCGAAATCTGCGCTACCTAAATTATTTAAGTCTTCGATTTTGATGGCTGGGCCAAGCGAAAATCCTGAGACTGTTCCTCTGTAACGCACTCGTATTCATAGTACTGAGTGTCGTACTCTTGCGGGTAGTTTTGTATGTTGTACTCATCTACATACTCTAGTGATTGATGTGTGGGACCTAAAGCTTCCTGTTCGATGTCTTCTGAAGGTTCTAAGTGAGCATTCAGATTACCTCTAATGGTTGAAACACCGGACATCGGCTGTGGAAATATTTGCTGGTTAGTGGGTGTGAAACGTCGGCCAATATTATTTGGAGTTGGGTAAGGACGATTCATGGAGTTAGGTGGCTTTAAAGGCTGAGTGTTCGGAGCTTGAGCGTGTCCGAAAATTGGTTGTGGTTTATCTTTAAAGAAGGGTCTGTGGGTTTGAATTTGCATGAAAGGTTGGTTAAATGGGTTCCTTGGCGGAGCGGGGTTAAAATTCGAGAATGGATTGTGTGCTGAGTGACCTAGTGGTCGAGCTGTTGGAAACTTGGTAGGAGGTAGTTCTCCTCTTAGTTGGTCCATGTAATCTTCATGGGCGCGATCGTTATCACAAGACCTGCATAACCTGAGGGAATGATTCAGGTCTGTAATCTGTGCATATCTTAAGTATGATCGGTAGAGTTCCAAAACTCCTGCTTTAAATGTATTTAGGCTTAACTCTTCAAGTTCTCTTAATTTCAATTCCAAAATTTTGTTTTGGTAATTGAGTTTGCATAAGCATTTGCATTGCAAAGTCAATCCTTCCAATTTATCATGGTAGTCGTTGTATGATTCGTTTCTTTTCTGGAAGCAATTAGAGATCTCCTGGATGAGAAGTCTCTCGTCTTTGACGTTACCGTATTTTCTTATGAGTTTATCTTTAAATTTTTCATACGTACTGTTGGCTTCTAAGTCAAGAATGCTACATGCTTCACCTTTTAGTTTTGACTTTATGACGTTAAATAGGAAGTCATTTATTAATACTGAGTTGGTAGCTGACGCTATTCTCTTATGGGTGTTTAGAAACGATTCTGTTCTTGCTAAGAAATAGTCAAGACTGCAAGAATTACTGCCGTTAAATTCAGGCAAAAGCTGTATCTGAGCATATTCGAATTTCGGAAGTAACTCGGTTTCAGGCATTTTGTTCGAATTTATGAAAACGGTTTTCAAAATTGTTTATGAAATTAAAATAATTAAAAGTTAAATGAATATTAAATAAATTTAAATGGATTACTTTTAAATGTTAATTACTTACTTATAAGTGTTAATATTAATCAAAATATATGTGAAAGATACCCGGTTAGGTTTTCACAATAAAGGAAATAACTTATTATTATTATTATTAATAATAATCAAAATATATGTGAAAGAGCCCCGGTTAGGTTTTCACAATAAAGGAAATAACTTATTGTTATTATTACTTTAAAAATTAATGATATGTGGATATCCCGTTTAGATTCTCCACAATATGAACTAGTAAAATGATAAAATTAATGATATGTCTTCTGAAATGAGAATGTTGATTTATGATGATGTTTTTGTTTTGTTTATAATAAATATTTAAATTGTTAGATTAATTCCACTAATAGTGATAAGCGAAAGACCAGTATGGGCTGCACTAATTCACTTTTGTTAGGAAATGATATTACTTTATTATTATTATTTTGTTTTAATTGTTTAGTTACAATATTAATTCAAAAGTAAATAAAGAGTGTAAGGTCTGCTAATTAGAGCCCACTAAATTATTTCTTCTTGAAAGTACAAATATTTATTATTATGTATTTATTATTTGTTTTAAGTTTATTGATTTTAATTCAAATCGAAATGACAAGGCAAACTCTACTAGTTAACGTTTACTGTAATTTGTTTCCGTTTGAAAGGGAAAGAATGTATTATTTCGGTTAATTATTATTATTGCTGTTATTATTGCTCTTCCTAGTTTGCTACTTGGAATATTGAACCATGCTTCACTAACAATACTCTAGTTCACAAATAAGGTATTATTTGGAGTTTGACTTACAGACAAGAAAATATGATCAGTGCTGGCTGCATCCTCTTGGAACTGCGGAGTCGGTTGGTTCTCTTGTGTCGTCGTGTGGTCGGAAAGCGCTTCTGGAGCGTTGTCGGCACGTACGGCGATGGCGGTCGGTTGTTGCGAAAGGCGTTACTTGGAGCGTGGGCTTCTTTGAACGTTTGTCGGCGAACTTCCTTCCTTCAAGCTGGCGAAGTTAGTCGTGGATGAAAGGCCTCCCTGAGGCTGTCAGTTCCACTCCTGGCTTGCTGGCTGGTTCATAGAATCGATGACTGCATCTAGTGTTGAAGATAGGTACCTTGGTGTCGCTAGTATAGTGAAGAAAGGCCTCCTTGTGAGGTTTGTCAGAACACTGTACCAACTTACTCGTAGATTATCTGGCAAGGATAATCGTTACCTATCCCGGACGGGCCCCCAGTTAAGTTTGTCGCTTAACAGTCTTCTTTAGTGATGTACTAAGAAGTTGTTGCTACTGCTAAGTCAGTAGGTCTCGTGGTTCTTACTTCTGATGAGTAGTATCTGCTTTCTATGAATGAGAACTCGTTGGTTAGTTTGTAGATGTATTTATTAATCTTTGACAATCCAATATATACAAGTTAACACCAGACAGTCAACCTGTTTAGTTGTTGCTGTAACTGGAAGAGACCTTTGCTTCTGATCCCAGGTCCTTTTATACAAAATCCCTTCATAACAAAGTGCGTTACAGTAGAGGGGCGCACTAGATAACATGTATGTGGAAATATATATCTTACAGGATATGGACTCATGTCTTTGATAACTGTTCCGTGAATTTGATCACTCACAGCTGTTGCAGTCAATACATCTGGAATAACAGATTGAATAATCATATGAGGAAATGTACAGGGTAGGAAGTATTTGATAAATAATAATCTACAGATAGTAAAGCAAATGTGTGTAAGATAACATGTTTGTGAAGGAAGCATTTCCTTGTTTCCAAGAACGAGCATTGTTCCAGTTAACACGTTGATAATAGCATATTGAGAAATACATTGGGCAATGGTGTTCCTTCTATAGGAAGAATGATCATAACCTTTAGTTTAGAATTGAGTCTGGGGTTCGACCCTGGACGGGATACATAACTCCATAACTGGTCCGGTATATGCTTCAGACAAGGATTTCGCCAGCTATACAAACCCTGTATGGTGATGAAATGTTTTTCAAGCAACGTTGTGTAAAAGCAGCTGGTGGTCATTTCGATCATATAACATAACTCCCTCTCAGTGCAAAAAAAAAAAAGTTTAAAGGCACGGAGTACCAAACAGTGAGTACATTGTATTGTATAGATAGATTTTTCTCGTTTAATTATAGTTTTTCTCACTTTTGTGGGCGCGTGCTTTGTAATATTAAATGGGTTCAGCGTGGTTTTAATATTGAGTGAGATTTCAGTGATGCTCGCTATACCTTTGAGTTCAAAAAAGTTTTTTTTTAATCGCTCGGTCGATGTTTATGTGGAGAATCGTCGGTTACGTTCCACGTTCGCTGACGTACGTTTGGTGAAACATATCTTTGTGGCTCGTAACAGGGAGGTACTGTAATATTAGCTCTTTTGCTCACTGGGCAAAATACATTTCGGAGAAATTCAACTAGCATAACAATGTGACATAGCATTCGTGAGGAAAGCAAGCGCTAATGTGGTATGGTGCCAAGTTTATGAGTATGGTTGAGTATTTTAGTTTGAAGTCTTGCAACGAATCAAGTTTAATTTCCCACTTTTTATCTAGTACCTTCTCGAGGATCGTGCACCGACTTCATTTGCCGTTTCGATCGTCCTTAATTTTTGGGATCTACATTTCAATTTAATCGCCGTGGGCGACATGTTTCAGTTTATGAAGTTGTATTTTGGATTACTTCGGCCTTTTTATTTATGTATTTATTTTTCTGCGTATTAAGGCCTCCACCGCTTAGTCTACGTTGCACACCGTTGTTTTAATCCCGCTTGTTTTACATCCTCCATCTTTGTTCATCTCGACGGTTTAGTTTTTACGGTGTTAACGTTCGTTTGCCTTTTCAGAAGGCGAATAAGTTCAGGGTGACCCTTGTCTGCGAATATCTTATACTTTCCTTTTGTAGGTATTGATATGAAAAGCATCATACCCCATGTAATTAGTCCGAATTGACATATAAATTATTATTTCTTACCTATGATTAGGTAAAATAAATATAATCCGCCTTTAAGTCAATAATATATGGAAACTAATGATAATATAGCCTAATACTAGTTTCGGTTAGCTCAGTTATAATTAAACTTAAACTTAATAATATTAAATTAAGAGCATTGCTAATCTAAACATTAACATCCTATGAACAAAAATAAGCCTTGAAATAAAAATATTCACTATGTTTCTTTTTTTTAAAATCGTTGAATAACCTCCCAAAATATTAAAAATTCTGCTTAAAATAATGTTAATTCATAATCAAAATACTGTCTAACATGATAACAACACTATTAAATTTTTTTATGAATATGGTAAAAATATAATGTAAATTTGTTTAAAGAGTCAGATCTGTTACAATTGAAATATTTAAAACACATAAAATATTGCTTATGAAAAATTGAAGTTAAAAAAATCTGCTTCTATAAATTATTATTCATGTGTTATTGACATCCAATTCATATGCTTAGTTGATTTTGGTCATTTAAACTCATGTCTCCTTTAATAAAGTATAATAGTATAATTGAGAAATATCGCTTTTGTTCTGTTATGTGGGTGATACTGTGCCCAACTCTAGGAATGGGTATTCCAAGTTTCAGACACCTAGATATCGAGGGAAAGGCTGTAGCCGCTTTTGAAAGTTGAGATATTTGAATATCGCGGTACATTGCTTCTCGAAGCATTTGGAAATAATTTACCGATACTTGGATGTCAAGTGACGTAGCGAGTAATAGCAGAGGTGGAGGCTATTTATTGATTAAATAGTTAACCATGGAGTAGAGACTTGAGACTGGGATCAGATTACTGGCACGGCCAAATAAAAGAGAATGCAATTAGTATCAAGTAAATCGGACCAGGGATACGAGAGATATGAGGATTTCTAGATTACAACGTGATGACGCGTGACCCTGACAGTTTTGAATAAAAGCCAGCTGGCCGAAGCAACTACAGCTCACTCCAACACAAGCACTTGGCGAGCAAGTTGCTACGACGCTGAGCCAAGGCACATGGTTGCCGGATCTACGCAGAAGTAATTTTCAAAGTTGTGATAGTCACAAAAGTGCTGCGCTACGAGTTGGAACTTAGTAAGTTTACGGCGAGGAGAATCACTGAGGTGATTGATTTTTCTACAGACATTGGTGGAAATATTTATATTTCTACAAGGACATATGCTAGACTTTGTCTAGAAATTAGTACTTTGTCACAGTCCAGTAATAACTTAATACTTGGATGTTTAAATCCATTTCAGTCAGTTTTCATTATTTGTAACTAGTTAACCACTTCGATCTGTCAGTACACTGAAGACTAGTCTATAACGGTGGCGTTCATTAGTCTACGCAAGGGAAACTACAAGTTGCCTAGCGCATGGTAGATGGTGATATAATAAACCATGCCCAGGGAACGATCTTCAGAACAGCCGTTAATTGCTTAGACTGTCAGTGTTTTTCTTGTACTGATAAGATTACCGTGAATTATGTTACAACTGACATATCTAAGAAGAGATCACTTAGATCTGACCCCATTTAAACAAACTGTTATGGCTTTGATAGAAGCCCATATTAAAATGGAACAACAGTTAATTCAAACGTCAAAAGATACTACCACTATGTCTGACTAGACGGATTTTGGGTATATGATGGCGGCGGATACAAGGATTATACGTGCTTGTCCGATAGGGCATGTCTATGGATAAATCTGGTACAGACCAGGTTTACTACACTTCAAGACCATCAAGAAATGTAAGCCACATTTGAATTATATTATGCCTAGCTAATTGGAACAAACTATTTTTCTGCAGATGACCAACACATTTTTTTCTTCGTATTTAAAGCTTGCAATGATTTACGCAAGACTTGTTAGAGTTATTCTGAGTATTTTCAGCACTCAGAACAGTTTAGGATCGATGACCGAGCATTTCGAGCATTTATTTGATTTTTTCATATTTTTGGGAAATCACGGTAATCAGCCGATGTAACTGTAAAAGTTAAATTTATTTTTGTTGAGGAATGGATACTTTTTCCATATTCGAAGGTTCGAACATGTGGATTCTCACATAATGAGATGATAATTAAACATATTTAAAATAATATAACAAATAATAATAATAATAATAATCCACTAATAATAATAATAATAATTTTTATAATTTTTCTAAATAATTCTTGGATATTATATTTTCTAATAATCATATGTATTGAGAAAGAGCCTATGAAGTAGTTTAATCATTTCTAGTCTGGAATAGGAGATTTTCCGAAGGAGAGTGGTTAACGCAAGCCCGCATTCAACCAACATTTCAGTTCTGGTTGAACAGTTGATATTTGCAATGAGTAAAGTACATTTTTCAGATAACACGGAGAGGCATGAAACGGGAAGCAATTGATATTTGTATCAAATAGGATATTTTTGTATTTATATAAAATCATGACGTAAATATACTCGAAAGTGAAATAAAGATTTTCATAAGTATGGTAAATTCACGGGTTGAACTGAATGGTAAAATAAAATAAACTTGTAAGTTTATTAATCTTCCAGTGTTGATAACAAGCAGAGGCTTGATTTATTGTATAAATTTTGGGAAGATAATTTGTGTGTGGAGTAGTTGGAATGCCATTCCCAGGTGCGCATGTTTAAGTCGCAGGAATGAAGAGGTTTTTTCGAGCATCAATCAAATAGCAGGTTCGATGGCTCAGGTTTATAGTAGGTGTATTGGAACTACACATTTCGTCGTATGAATGACCCGAAGGTTATTTCTTTGAAACCATCAGTTCTTATTTCAACCTTGTTTACGAATTCCATTTAGACTTTGATTTTGCTAGAACCCGGATTTGTCATGATAGTAGTTTATTCTTCTTCAGAGGAAGACCTTTGCCGTTGTTGTTGTAATATTGTGTTCTTACACAAATAATAGAATGGGCCACTGCCAATTAAAAATAATTCTTTAACCACGAATAATTTGAAGGATATTTTCAATCCTAGTGCCATGAACTAAATGAATTCATTATAAAACTACAATTCTAATTTCCGCATTCTGTCGAAGAATTGCAAGTTGTGAAAGTTGCTAAAAATGGCCATGAATATAAATATTTTTATAATAATGTTCCCAAGTGGAAAATTGAATAGTTGAATGGTTCAACCATTTATTGATCAAGTTGATGATTCAGAAATCATATATTTTGTTAGGAACATGAAGTTCATAATCGAGTCACTTCTCGAATGTTTAATGTCAGAAGAACAATTAATTGTTGTTGTGCTTCGCACAAGTTCTTCGATGCTATGCTCAAGGTCAAATACTTTTCAGATGTTATTAATTTGTGTAAATAATTTGTATTGCTTCAATGAAAAATGAAAATCCACAGCCTGCTTCCAGTCTCCGACCGGGTCAGGAATGGAATGAATGAAGCCCCTATCTAGCGGCGAGGATATGAACTGTGCCGGCTGCCGAGGCCTGACGCACTCCTCTGGGGCAATGATTAAATGAATGATAGATGAAATGAAATGATAGTGGAGAGTGTTGCTGGAATGAAATTTTGACAGGGAAAACCGGAGTACCCGGAGAAAAACCTGTCTGCCTCCGTTCTGTCCAGCACAGATCTCACATGGAGTGACCGGGATTTGAACCACGGACTCAGCGGTGAGAGGCCGGCATGCTGATGCCTAAGCCACGGAGGCTCTATTGCTTCAATGATAATAATAATTTCGACGATATATTTTTGAAACTGGAAAAACAAGTGAAAGTTTAAAAATTCTATGAACATTTATTCTACGAGTGTTAATATCATGTAAATATTCAAACAGTGATCTACGATATTTCCAGTATAGACAATTAACTTTGAACTGGAATTAAATATTAATAATTTTGGAACACAGTCTACAGGACTATTAATCGGACTTGTGTTTTCAAAAAGATTGTCAAATGTGTTTGGAAAATTTCTGTATATTGTGTGTAAATAAGTGTGTGGATCGCCACACGTGGATGATGCTGCTTTGAGCATCTTTGCAGTCAATTTTAACTTCAAAATAAACTGAGATAATTTTACAGGATGTGTTACTCCCAATTAAATCTCCTTCTATCCTTATTGTTGCATTGAGCCAAAAATCAGTAAAGCATTTTCTTAATTTGATGTCGTTTTTGCGATTTGCTTTAACCCATCTGGCGCTCCGGGATATTTTGACTCTCGTGCTGACTGATTATTGGTAAAATGCATATGTGGTCGTGCGGACTCCAGTCTAAACTGGCACAATACGTCTCTTTGTTTGGTTCTTGTGGAATCGAGCTTAAGGCTTGTGTGTGCCATATTTTTCGTTGTAATCAAGAAATGTAACTTTTATTTTCCCATTTTTATTTATTTGAGTTTGTAGATTAGTTAAGCCCCCTCCCCCCTCAGATTCACCTTCATGGCACTCGGTCTAAAAGGATGTGTCTTATCGCGCTGTCATTGTATCCAAAGTCCCGTTTCAGTTGATGCTTGTGACAGTAGATAGTATTCTTCTCTTGGACGACCATAGACCAATGGTGTTTTTGGTACATTCCTAATTGGATGTAGTGTACCAAGCCACGACAGAAATTAAATACTATTGTGTATATTGCATCGGAAATTTAAAATGTTGTTTCTGAGTTATGGCGCTGCCGTTTCAGATAAGTGATATATTTGTATTGATCCTTTTAGTGCTGTAGTTTCTTGGTCATTTATCAAAACAGTACAATTATTAATTAAGAAGGAACTAATACACACCCAAGAGAGTCAGTCTATTGACCTGCCTTCTACCAAAGTTCGGTGCCCACTCTAATAATTACCATACGCTCTATCGACTTGCCTTAGTCCAGTCATAATTATGATAATATTCTCCATGTCTGATATCAGTTTGTTTATATATAACAGTCAACAATGGATTGCACAGCAGGTATCTAAATAAACTTTTGCCCAAGTTCGATAAAAAATAATAAAACTCGACAACCACTTCCCATGAGATCGGTGTCCTTATGGCAGAGCGAAAAAATAATAAATAAAACATGATTATATGATAATGGTCTGTCGGTACTAAGGCTCTCAGCTGATGATAAATTTGAAAGCATCCTCCAGTTTTTGCTTCCCTTCCATCGCAATGTAACTTCAATAGCTAAACCTACTTTGCATCGAACGAGTAACCTACTTTCCACACTTTGCATCCCCACACTCTCAAGGAAGAGAATGGGGGGGGGGGGGGCGGCGGATGCATTAACTTCGCCGCACACTTTTGTGAAAAGGAAGGAAACGAGAAGACAAAAAAAAGTTCCGATAATACGTTGGACGTGTTTTAAGGAGAGAAACCATTAGCTAGAAAACGCACTTCACAGCTTTCAACGTCGTCGTTGCTGTCGAATTACGTGGTTCGCACTCAGACATTTGGACATACTGCTAGGAGCTCCCATGTCTCAGGTCTTACACTGAAGATATATTTTCCCAAGTACAGCAAGTACCATAAAATCAAAAGTTGAAGTAAGTAGTAAAGTTTCAAAGTCTGCCATATGCTACTGACTTGTGAGAGTAGACTAATGTTCTCTTTGATTCAGGTTTCACCCATAAGAACCATTATTTCTATTGTTTTGTTTAAAAAAATCCATTGTTTTAAAAACTAAATCGATTACCCATGTAAAACGAAGCACTTCTTGAAACAAACCAATATAGACGTTTGATTTAGAACTTCATAGTAGGTAAAAACTGAATCAAAGATAAAACTTATTCACAGATAGGTTGGTTGGTTGGTTCCTTAGTTTAGGGACTACGACAACGCGGTCATGCACCCCGTGTACTTTGGGTGTGTGTAGTATCTGTCTGATAACCGGTGTTAATTGTGATGGCTGTATTAGTGTGTGTTATTTGTTGTTTTTTAAAAATTCAAGTAAGGATTGCAGACAGTAATTTCAAGTAGTTCCTACTTTTGCTACCAAATGCTACCGTCCACGACACCTAGCTTGCGGATTTGGCTACTAGATGGCATAGCAGTCAGCACCTGGCAGCGAACGTTGGAACTAATAGAGCGTTATCAATTCTAACCTAAATATTTTGGCTTCACACAAGTATAGTTAGGCCTAGTGGAAGGTTCTTTTTCATGCCATAAATCTATGACATGGGTCCGCCGGCTTTACTTCACCTCCGAAGGAAGGCATACTGAGGGATTTTTAACGCTTCGGCCGGTTTGAACCCGCGACTTCGGCCGGGTTTGAACCCGCGATCTTGGGCATAGCAGCTCAGCATGCTACCAAAGCCACCGAAGCCGCCTTATTCACAGATAGGCTACATATGGCCGGTTTTGCAACAGGGCTACTCATGTAATGTAGCTTAACAGGCCAATCTTTTATTGTTGATTCTTTTAGGGGAATTATGACATCGTGGTAATGTAGCTCCGTGTATTTGGGTGTGTGTAGAATGTGTATGCTAACATGTGGAGCTGAGATGTCTGTTCTAGTGTGTATATTTAATTGAGGAAAGATTTGGGTAGGAAGCGGCCGTGGCCTAACGTTAGGTACCATCCCGGCATTTTCCTGGAGTAGAAGTAGGAAACCACGGAAAACCACTTTCAGGATGGCTGAGATAGCAATCGAACCCGCCTTTTCTCAGTTTTGCCTCACGAGGCTGAAATGTAACAGGTCAAGAGGTTTGCTGCTTTAAGGAGTGCTTGGTTATTGGTTGAATCATGTGTGTAAATGTATAGTGGTGTGTCAAACCCTTATAGGCTAATTCCCATGTCCATGGAGCCAGGAACGAGATGGGATGCGATTCTATTAGGTGAATGATTTTACGGCCAGATGACTCACACCAACATCATGAGAGGAGTTAATGAGAAATGAAATGAATGAAGCTGGAAGGAAACGGCCGTGAGCCATTAGAAGGTACCAACCATCCCGTCATTTGCCTGGGGGTAGAAACTGGAAAACCACGAAGAATCATTAGAATCATTACAAGGTCGGCCGACAGTGGGGTTAGAAACCACTCAACTACCAAGGCCGGAGATAACCTGGACAGATATCGTTGCATTAATGCAGATATTGCTTCTCCAGTGGGTCAGTGATAGAGAATCCGCCCTATGATCCCAAGATGGCGGGTTGGATCCCCGGTTTAGGAAGAAAGATTTTGAAGGGCGGCAAAGATCCAAGGCACTCCGAGTCGTACGATGTCGGCTCTTTAAAGATCTCTTGCATCACATTTGGTGATCACAAGACAAAATTATAATTTTGAGCTACATGTTGTCAAATTTGAGAGTAGATCGCCTCAGTGGCTCTAAAGAATAAGATCTACACCACGGTAGAATTGATCAGCCTTTTTAACTTCTAGCTTTAGAACATGGGATTGTTTACCTTTCCTTCAATGCATTCTATATAACATGGAGAAGATGGACGACTTTTTTCACCTGAATACGATATCAAATCAAAATAATTTCCACCCTTTTCTATGTCGACATTGCCAATATACCACACACATTTTTTCAGCATTGATACCAACTCATCCTGTTTGACTGCCTTTGTCCGGGGTATATTTGTTTAGTAACGGACTAGGAATTTCTATCACAGAATTAATATCATGGCGACGATGGTAAAATAGTTTCTTCAAGAAAATCATATCTAGTGAAGTGACATGGACTCTAGAGTACATTTTTTCTTTTTGCTGAAAAAAAAAAAGAAATAGAACCAAAATTAAGCTATCAAATGTTATAAAATTATTTATGTTCGACCCTGCCTATTATGTGTTAGAAAACTGTATCATAATGATGTTCATTATAACACAATTTTTCATTATGAAACAGTTTCTCCCACCAATCACAGCTCAAGAAACAGTTGTTTGACCAATTAGATAAGGTTAGCATCGTACCTGCGTGGAGTCCCAATGCCTTCTAAACTGCGTTGCCTAGTGTCATAGTGGGGTAATCGAGAAGGCCATGGTCAAATACACGGCATTCTCTGCGTCTCATGCGTCTGTTCAGTACATAAAACTGGCGAAATCTCGACAGATATTTATGAATATTTTTCTTCGAACATAAAATAGTTATAATAATAATTATAGTCGAACATAAACAGTCGTAAGCAACTCGCCTATAATGGTAATTAAGACACTCGTATGGAAATTATAAAACTCGCATACGCTCGTTTTATAAATATGCTCGTGTCTTAATTATAGCCATTATAGGCTCGTTGCATAATGTACTATTAGATATTGCAAAATACTTAGCAACTTGCTAATAAAAGTCATTTGAAGGATTTCTTCGTACATAAAATATCTTCTAGACTACTGACCTTATATAATGCTGTGAATTCTACAATCTGTACTCTGAAAGAATGTTTGAAGTGAGTACATACTGATTTTACACAGCCATCATGTGTTATGTATAGATTAGAACAAGTCATTTTACATACACATTCGCCTAGGCCTGTATGGAAAGTGCGACGTATAGCAGAACACGCTGTTGGCAGAGTGCGAACCATTACGCACCAGAGGCTAATAAGTGTTTCTGCCATTACTTGTTCCTCACGAACACTTTAAAATAGGGCCAACTTTCTTCATGCAAGCTTTATTAGCAGAGCTTGGATTAATAGATACTAGAAGGATGGACTGAAAAATACAACAGTTTTTAGATTTAAAAGAGACGTTTCTCTTCGGTTTGTGTAATAATAATAATAATAATAATAATAATAATAATAATCATTAAGGTAGACATGCCATATGACAAATGTATGAGATGCCATCGCGAATCGGAGACCATCCAGCATATCACAGGGAGCTGTACAATAATTTCATCTACATATTACTTGAAGAGACATGACCAAGTAGCCAAGATAATCCACCTTAACCTGGCAAAGAAGCACTCCTTAAGTAATAATGTTCTGCCTTACTATGAATACATTCCTGATACTGTTCTGGAGAACAATACACACAAGCTACTCTAGGACAGGTCAGTGATCACAGATAGACCTATATCAGCCAACAGGCCAGACATTATTCTTATTGATAAAGTGTAGAAGAAAACTCATTTAATAGACGTCGCAGTCCCTAACTCGCATAATATCCAGCACAGTTATGTTGAGAAAGTGACGAAATACATGCCTTTGGCTGAAGAGATCCGACAGATGTGGCGACAAGAATTTGTCACTGTATTGCCTATCATAATCTCTTCCACAGGTATCATACCGAAGTCACTGAAGGCCAAACTTGATAAACTGGGGCACCATCATAATCTGCACACCAGTATGCAGAAAGCAGTTATGTTAGATACCTGCTCCATAGTTCGTTCGTTTCTCAACCAACCAATGTAGAGAACTCCACTCCATCTTGCAACAAATGCCGATGTAATGGTGAATTGTACCCAACGATATGGTGAACATATGAGTATAACAATAATAATGATAATAGTATGAGTTATAGCGAGAACATGAAGAGATTTTAGGAGGACAAGAAAACAAGATCAGCCAGATAGATTCAATCGCACTCCGACGGGCATACCGATGTAAAATAATAATAATAATAATAATAATAATAATATAGGGGCAGATGACATCGTAGTTCCGCCCCTTAAAACAACAATAACTAACTATAATAATAATTATTTGCATACAAAATCAGAAGCGTGTTTCGTACATATGTTAGAATGAAGGTACGGGATCAGTTATAACTTAATATACTGAGATGGGTAGCAATGATCATGGAAACCAATGTTTTCCACCGGCGTTCGTAAGTAATGTATACTAGCCCAGACCTAGAGAAACCATGAAATGAGAACGTTGGATTCTAATATATAACAAAATCAATAAACTCAATTTCTAGGGTGGATGAATCCGATGTCATAACTTTCCCTAAGAGCTACGTAAATATTCCTTCCTTTAATAATTCTTTATCTTCCATAAAGTATGTTAGCAACATCCTGTACATAAACATTCTCTCAAAGAGTATACACGTTGTTAACTGCTTTGGCCATATCACAAAGGCGGTTTATACAAGAATATTTACAGAGTAGACGGGGATTATGTATATACACTGTACTGTATTACGAGATAATTCGACTCATTCGTGTGTGTTTTGGCTCCGAGCTCCAGAACTAAATAAGAAAGAATAATCTTATTTGAGTGAATGTACATATTTTCATACTTACTAAATTTTAGTCCTTATCATAATATTGAACATGATAGCTCAATTATTGTTTGAAGGATAACACAGTCTGAAACTCAGCCCGTAAACAAAAATAATGTATTAATACACCACTGACTACCACGGACCATCCCCCACCCACCTTAATGTTCCAAGCAGTTTAACAGGAGAGATAATATGAGAACAAACAATCTCTCCCTCAATCTAATTTCAACGAGCCTGAGAGTTCTCAAAATAAGAGAGTGTAAAATGAGCGTACATTAGGCCGTGATTTATACCCACTTGTCTATAAAAAGTGATTAACCCTCAACCTACAGGTTAAGTGGGTTTCAACACATGGGAACTCATCCAAGTCGTGGGGGTGAACAAGAGGGTACACCCCTGGAAATTATAGGGTGCAACCTTGTGGGAAGCTTTACAGCTACTTCGACAAATTCCTCCAGTAAACAGCTTTGAGATTATAACATTTATATTACAATGAGTCACCTCCTCAGAAAACAACCTCTTGGGTTGCCATGAACATCTAGTGGCAAATACAGTATAGTGCATTCTAACACTAGTTAGTTAGTTATTGTTGTTTTAAGGGGCGGAACTACGAGGTCATCTGCACAGCAGACACAATACAATGAATTCATGCCAGTAGCAGCTGAGTTCATGTCAGGTTCTTCCAACACTTACGACACTGGAAGGCCATTAAAATTGCAGGAAATGCGCGTACGTATCCCATGTACGTTTTGGAAATATAGTGCATCTTAGAACACAAACGATTGAGTTTAAACTTCATTAATAATAATTATAATAATAATAATAGTCCGACCTTGACCGTGTCTTTCAAATTTTAATAAGTTTCACCAATCCAACATGGCGACCGCGGAAAATATTTCACTGGCATATATCCGCAACAGTAACAGATATCACCCTGGCAATTTGTACAGTGATAAAGGGTACTAATATGCTCGTGATTTGTTTCAAAAGTACCACTACCGAAGTTTTCTGATTTCATAGACTCTGAAATGAAAGGTGTTACTGTAAAACATGCTAGGTTAATTCTGCCATGGACTCTATATATATAAATAATGATTGAAAACTAAGCAAATTAATACCTTCAGTAAGCTATTCCAGCAGCTTGCCTTTCAGTTCGTTTAATTAACAAAATTTTAATGAGTACAAGTATCATACTCAAGATACTTTAAATAATTGCGCTGTGGAAGTTTTAAGCATGTCATTTGTTAAATATACATTAGATTGGAGTATCCTAGATTGGAGCAAAATATCATCAATATTAAGTTAGAATTTCAAAAATAACAAGAAGTTCCGTGAAGAACTATACAGCCTACTTTTCATGCCAATGATTATTCTACAGAATATGAACCTATCTAGAATAATGACGAAATTAAGTTGGTAATATCGAAATATCTAATTAGTTCAAAATATATCTGGTATAATGTAGCCTAATAGAGCACTACAGTTGGCAGCCCTGGTGACTGAATATATTCTTAGTTCCATCTCTTAAGGTAAAGAATACAAAATTTGGTTGAAGTCCAATGGACGTTACATGCAGTTAGACATTGGATCTATCAGCACGCGTGAAGGCATGTTGCCAACAATGTCATGCGTGTGCAGGTCAGAAATAATCTGAAATATTATGATATCTTGTTGTACCAATTTTGGATGAAATCCATTTGTTAGTATAGAAGTTACATGTATTTTAAAATTGGACATATCAGCAGGCATAGAATCATGTTGGCAGCACTGCCTTGTATTAATTACTCCAAATTAATCAAGAATGTGCTATACGTGTGCAAAGTGTAGAGCTGTTGGCTGTTGGCTTGCATACTTGCATACTTTCTGATATATTGATATTAGGGTAAAAAAATATAGACAGCATTTATTAACAGTTGGCAGCCCTGATTGCTCTTAACAATACTTATAATCATATCTGTTATGGTACACATAGCACATACGAAATTTGGTTGAAATCCAACTGATAGTATAGAAGTTACATGTATTTAAAAATTGGTACTATCAGCAGGCTTATAATCATGTTGGTAGAACTGACGTATATAAGTTACTCCAAATTAATCTAAAATGTCAGAATATACGTGTGCATAGTTTAAAGCTGTTGGCTTGCATACTTTCTGATATATTGGTATTTGGATAAAATAAATAAAGAGAGAGAGCAATTATTAACAGTTGGCAGCACTGGTGGCTCTTAAGAATACGCTCAGTCATACCTGTTTATGTAAAGATATTACATACAAAATTTGGTCGAAATCCAATTGATAGTGTAGAAGTTATATGCAATTAAACATTGGACCTATCAGAAGGCTTAAAATTATTTTGGCAACACTGTCATGGTTGGCCTCCTGGAAATTAAACTGAAATAGTCTTATCTACATGTGTGCCAATTTTTGAATAGCTCCCATGCATACCTTGCAATACATCCAACATGGAGCTCAAATTTCTAAGCGTTTATTCAGCAGTTGGTAGCACTGACATAATTTTCAAATATGGCCGTGAGATATTCCGGTGCACATCTTTACTCGTACTAAATTTGGTTTTGATTGCTGCAGCCGTTTAGGAGTTGATAGGGGGGACACACACACAGCCAGCCAGCCAGCCAGACAGACAGACACACATTTTCCCGGATCGATCTCATAAGTCTACTTTTTTCTCATTTTTGCAAAATGTGAAAAGTAGGCTAAAAATAATGTAATGGAAAAAAATCCATCTCGGTACGCCGGAAGGCGGAGGTAGATTTCACCGGGCAAAGAAAAATATATCGAATTGTCTATTGTTGTCAATTGTTGTATACCTACTTAGCATACGAGATCTCTTAATTCCGAAAACGTTTTGCTCTTGGCGTAAGGGTGGGTCATATCATAAATTCTTTCAGACAAAGGTTTTAGGTACTTTTTAGTGGACTGTTGACCTTTTTAAACTGTATTGATATTGTGCCTATTAAGGGAGATATGAAATCTTTCCCTCTCTAAACTCAATTTTTCCCACCTCTTTGGTCAATGGTTGTTGCCATCGAAAATATTTACGCAGATAAGTTTTTTGGCGCTTACTCTATCCGAAGAATAGTATGAACTTTGAATGGATTCGATTTTTCACATACTAGGGAAGTTATAGCGATATTTCACTTGTTCGAAAAAGGCCCCTCTGTATGCGATTTCACCCTTTAACAAACTCGACCGAGATATTGAATGGTTATATTCTATGTATAAACTTAAAACGTGATTGGTGCAAAATGACGGTAGTTATCGTTATATATAAGTTATAGGCCCTATATAAAAATTATATACCGGATAAACTTTTGAACTTATGTCGACATTTTCCGGGAGGAACAACATGGTGCCCATTGCAATCAGTAGCTTCTTAATGAAATCTGCAGTACCTACAAAAATAAATAAATAAATAAATAAATAAATAAATAAATAAATGGATTGCCATTTTCTTTGTTAATAGTAAAACATTGTTCGTTCTATTCAGATTGTACGCTTCATAAGTGTAAATAGTTCCGCTAGTCTATTCCTATGTAAAGAAAATGTTAAACGAATAGTGAGCAATCCTAATTTAGATACAGTATGTTCGTGGTGATAGTTGTTTTTCTATTCTTTTTCTAGTTTACTTCGTGGCGTAGCGCCTAGCATTCTTGGCTGTCACCCCGGAGGTCCGGGTTCGATTCCCGTATCTGCCAAGAAATTGAACTCTGGTCTGAGGGCGTTGAACGGGGTACATTCAGTCTTGTGAAGCAAGGCTGGTTCGATTCCCAACTCAGTCATTTTGGAAATGGTTTTCCATGGTTTCCTCACTTCTACTCCAGGCAAATGCCTGGTTCCTAACTAAAGGCTACTGCCGTCTCCTTCCCAATCCTCACCTCAATTACAAATACACACACTAATGCAGCCATCACAATAACACAGGTTATTCGTAAAAATTACACACACCTAAGTACACGGGGCTGAGTGGCCACGATGTCCAAGCCCCTCAACAGAAATAACAACAACGATGGTTGTTTTAATGGATATAATATCGATATGATAAGCCCTAAATTAGGTAATTAATTTAACGAGGTCTCCCTACCACTGATAAATATATTTTTGCAGAGCAAGAGTATAAACATACATCACACAGCAATATTGGCATGTGACACACAACTCTTATATCCCTTTTAATCACCTGAATAATTCTCATCAAAATAATCATTTAATCCCAAATTCAGAATTATTTTATTTAAAAGTCGTTATTTGACTAGTATTTCAGTTTTGTTTATTGTAATGTCGTTGGTGTTGCTTTTCTTGAAGCGAGCAAGGCATTCTTGATTTAAGAAATGGCAATTCTTTGTTAATCACTACCATTCGAGCTATCTTAATACCATTTATCTTGGTACTGGTAGTAAAGTCTGAATTTAATTGACGAAAAAAGGTAATAACATATCTACATTATAGTATATGGCCGGTAAATATCAAAGGGGTTCGAAGAACGGGTATTTCTGCAACGAGTTTATTATTTACAAGCAAAAGGATCATAAGCGAAATCAGCATTGGGTAAATTACTTTCAAAAGTAACTTCGTTCCAGCTATCGTTACTTGTCATAAATAGTAACGAAGTTACCGTTATAACTAGGGCTCAGATTCGAGCATATTTGCATATTTTTTTCCTGAATAGTACACATTGAAAGAAGCCTTTCTGTGGTATTTTCACCTCTCTGAGACCAACAGAATTTACATTTATCGAGCATATAAATGCATAAAACCGTGGTTTTCAGAATAGAAGCATATAAATGCATATTCTTGTGGTTTTCGTCTAAATAGTTTGTTTTTCTTCGAATTCTCCCCCCCCCCCTCTCCCGAATTCGGGCCCTGACCATCCTTAAGGTCCGAAAACAGAAATAATTATTGAAAAGCCCATCTGGTGCGAATAATAGAACCATAGGATTTAACCTTTAGTGAGGTCGTTCTCGTCATTGAAACTTTTATTGACTGATTTAAGAAAATCATTCAAAACTGAAAACATAGAAAAAATTCTTGTTGTACAGACCAGTGCAGATCTACTTCATTGACTCGCCTAATTCTGAACATTTTGTAAATGACCTTTTAAACTGTAACTTTTATAAGAAAACTTGAATGAGAGTATATTGCAGTGTATCATACATACAATCAGAAAATAATGTTCGTATATAAAGGTATGTTATTGTTTTTCTTTCGTTTCACTTTCCTTTCTATAGTTTTAACGGTGTTTTTCGAGCATATTCTGCATATTTAACCGCATATAGTGGGTTTTTCGAGCATATCTATCGAGCATATAATGGTTTTTTCGAGCATATCTATCGAGCATAAAACACATGGTTTTCGAGCATATCTGGAGATTTTATCGAGCATATCGATTCGAGCCCTAGTTATAACTATCAAAGTGACGAATCATTACTTTTTCGTTACTTTTGTATTAAGACGTAGTTACCTAATAACATCATCCCCACTACTATAAGTTACCTGATTTGAACGGAATTGTGGATTCCAGTAAATGGAACAATGAAATGAAATAGGCTAAAACAAAACAAAACTATCTCTAGAACGCTACTACAACCGGGTCACCCCGTGTTGTAGCCGCTAGCATTCTTGGCTATACGGGTTCGATTCCCGGCTCTGCCAAGAAATTTAATTCCGGTCTGAGCGCTGAAACGGGGTGAGACAAAACTGAAAAGAGGCCGGTTCGATTTCTACCTCAGCCATCATAGATGTGCTTTTTGTCGTTTCCACCCATTGTTCTCCAGGAAAAAGCTGGGACGGTTCCTAACTTAAAGCCACGGACGCCCCTTACCCAAATTCTAGCCTTAATTACTAATACTGTACACCCATCACAATGTCACAGGTTACCAGACAAGAGTCCACACACTTCCAAATACACGGGGCTATATGACCTCGATGTCACAAAGCATCTAAATCAAAGAAGCTACAACAACTTGACACTGATAGCAATTTTGAGGAGCAGATGATATCGCTGCTCCGCCCCTTAAAACTACAGTAACAAACTAGCGGGTTACCTCATGCCTTAAAATATTTCATTTCGTGGAAAGTGAATAATATGCTACAAACTATAAAATATTTGTAACCAGAATGATGATAATGATGATGATAATAATAATAATAGTAATATTTGTAATAATAACAATAATAATACAGTAAGACTAATAATATCAAGCTACAGAATTAACGATGACTTACCTGCTCATGCTACTTAAAGTTCGCTGTGGAACTGCGAATGCTCTGTGTTACTTTTCATCCTGTGCACACTTTACATACGATTTTAAAAAATTAAATATACCGGCGTATGACGGCTCCATAACAATGGCACAAATACGTTCAACGTCAATCACACCAGAGAAATATTACCTCACGGATGTTTTTAACAAGATATTTGGCGTACATCCTAAAAGTGACAAGATGTTCGGATCCAATTCATCCCCCCGCCCCAAACCTTTCAAACAGGTCGTAAGTAAGTAAGTAAGTAAGTAAGTAAATAAGTAAGTAATAAAATGTTGCTTTATGTTCACAGGTTCTCTGGTAGAAAATTTGTTTCTCATAATTGAATGCAGAAACGGAAATATAGTTGCTACAGGAGTTATTTAGCACGTTTTGTTCTTATAGATTGACCGGATGTGTATCACGGAAGATTGTGGTAAGTTTTCTATTCGCCAACAACAAGTAGATGGTCTACTCGAAATATTCGTCGTCGTCATCGTCATCATCATGAAAAACAACAACAATACCACAATTCAACTCAAGTATTTATTCATGTATTTATTGATTTATTTATGTCCTTTGTCAGACAGGTCACTTGCCTAGGAACCCTTTACCCTTATTCCTAACTTCAGCTCTGCTATCAAAACGTATAAATTATGAAGCAAATATCCCACCATTCTACAGTCCAGTATGGCAAGGGAAAAAAATGTATAGCCAGGTGTAACTTTATTGAAGTCCCTCCTACGCTCATCATCGTTAAGCAAGGGAGCTGCAGACAACTACTGTTACGCTTGCAGGATTAAGAAGAGGAGTCCTCGCGTGCCCGACGTGATGTAATCAGATTTCATGTTTCGCGTGCTAAGTGTGGTTGACATTTCCTAAAGTAGCTTACGGTGCATATTTCATCTTTTGGACACCCGAACTCCCGACTTTAAGAGGGTAACATGATATAATGGGCCTACTGCTTCCTCACAAAAATAAATGCTAAATTATTATAACGTAATTCTTAAAAGGAACTTTTAATGAAATCAATCGCACATAATTACATAAGAGTGAACAAAAGTAAGTTGAAATATAAACTATTAAGAATGTACATTATTGAAATACAGTGGCAGGTGCTGGTGTATGAGGAAGATATAGTGCTATTAGGGCATTACCGGTCAGAGAATCTTAAGCATAACTTATGGGCCTACTGGAAGAGGACAGAATGTGAAAATCCTACCGGGATAACCACTGGCCAGGTCTGGTGATCTGGTATAGCCAGGTTGGTTGATTGGTTCCTCAGTTTAGGGCTGCGACAACGCGGTCATGTAGCCCCGTGTACTTTGGGTGTGTGTGTGGAATCTGTCTGATAACCGATGTAAATTGTGATGGCTGTATTAGCGTGTGTTATCTGTAATTTAGGTAAGGACTGCAGACGATCAATTTCAAGCAGTTCCTACTTTTGCTACCAAATGATACCGTCAACGACACCTAGTCGCGAACCTGGATACTAGATGTCACCACAACCAGCACCTGGTGGCGAAATTTGGAACTTTAATAGAGAGTTAATCAAATCTAACCTAGAAATTGTTAGCTTCACACAATTGTAGGTTTTTTACATGCCATAAATCTATGACATGGACCCGCTTCCCCTCCGAAGGAAGGCATACTGAGGGATTTTTAACGCTCTTATAAATCTGACAACTTCGGCCGGGTTTGAACCCACGATCTTGGGCATTGAAGCTCAGCATGCTACCAACTACGCTGGTATAACCAGGGAGCGTCTGCTTTGAATTTCCCCTTCCTCACTTCACAACCTATGCCATGCTGCCATGTATAGGCCCTACACAACGCCGATTTATCAGAACGAGAAGTCAAGAGTAAGGGAAGGGGGTGGTGTTTGGGGTTCTCAGGGGCGAAACATCTAGGTGTATTGCCTCTAACGATTTGGGTGATAGTAAAAATGATTGCAAAAAGAAAACTACAACTAAAATTAGCTGACGTACAAATCAATTGCATACTAGAAAAAATAAAACAAAATAAAAGACAGGGGAAAATAAATTCCCTCAACCTTTGAAGAATGCGGAAAGAAGTAGAGCCATGAAAGGCAGACAGGAAAGTAAAGAGTGTATCCCAAAATCACTATAAAAAGGGAAAAATTGGATCCAGCTCATGAATCCCTCGGTGTCGCCAACTCCCGAGCTTGAAGGCGTAGCGCTATCCAAGGTGCAACATACATTACGCCTCCTCTAAAGCCCTTACACCAGGCAGAATATACCATGACAGATAAAAATAAATCGGACCCCTCGAAGAATAAGGAAAGAAACGACAAGGGCCTATTAGGGTAGGAAAATGAAAACCACCTAAGGCCTTGAATATAGCCTACACCAATATTGTCAGGATCGAAAGAAAATCGAGTTGACCAAGGGCTGTCGACATGAAAGAGAAAAGAGAGGAGCCCGGAACAATTAAGTGGAAGCAATGCCGTACTCAGCAGGGTACCGTGGTCGCTAACCCATGGCCCACTGGTTGCGATGCCCTGGGGAGCAACAAATGCTACGCCTAATTGGTTGCCAAGTTGACTATCATAACAACAATCCACGAGATGTTGGGTTTTATCTAATGAAATTCACAACATCAAGCTGTAGTAAAGAAGACCATTTCAAAAATAAACGTAACAATGAATTATTTGAACATATAGAAGATTTGGCGAGTGTGATGAGAAAAAGGAGAATGTCTTTCTTTGGACATTTGGAACGGATGGAGCATCATCGACTTTCATATCGAATACACTCATCAATCTCTAAAAAAATTCCTATTGTAAATGGTCGATGCAAGTTAAAAAGGACCTAACAGAAGCTCGAATCAATCAAGATCTGGTTTGGGATAGGAACCTGTTCAGAAAGGCGGTTAAATCAACCAGTAATCTGCACCCTTTAACATCTGTGATGCCTCGCCCTCACTGCAAGTGGACGGAAGAAAGGAGAGCTGAACATTCGTCAAGAATGAAGATCTACTGGCAGACAAGAAAACAAGCTTTACAGTGATCATATGAGTGAAGAACATCGTGGTCCATTGATGGCCGAAACGACTAAAAAAAAAAAACAAACAACGTATACAAAAATATATTGCTTGGCATGACATGAGTGTTCCTGCTTGCGGATTATACATGGCAGTTTTCCTTAATTCTCATCTGCCAGCTTATCCTCTTCACAACGGAGATGACGTAGACACGTGGAGGAGAGTATAGACAGCTTGCTCACAACCAACTCGTAAGTAAGCGAGAGTGCAGATGCTCACAATTGAGGCATTTGCACGGGCACGCTCTAGATCACATTCATTATGCCTGTAAATCTTTCTGATTTTTATATATCTGAGCCGATATAATGATCATCTCCCGAGTTTTTAGTTTCGGTGATTGTTTTGTACTCAATCTCATATAACTCCTTTAAAACAACGAACACCTCCACCAATCCCAACTAGTACTTGCTCTAAAACCTACTGGAGTGCAGTTTTAATTAATGGATGGCGACTTCTTCAGGGAAGGTTTCAAACTACTCGTAAATGTAATGTCGATGCATTTTAGAAGCTGAGCAATGATACATGCAAACCATGTCAGAAAAAAATAAACAAGTTACACACTTAATTTCAATAACCCAGCAGCTGAGAAGGAAGTTGGAGAGAGGGACGAAAGTGGTCAGCAGAAAATGTGATAACTCCGTCCAAACACTTCCATGAAGCCACGTTCGGGTCGGTTGTCGATAAGCAGAATTCCAGACAGGATCGAACGAGTGCGACACGTACTGGCATGGATCGGTGGAGTGTGTCATGAATGGCGGTCATTTTTCGGATGTCGCGCCAACATGTAGCTGCTCTTCTGCGATAGATTTCTGAAGAACCCTTGGCTGACAGTTTTCATAAGTTTTATAAACGTTGCCAAACTTATTTACGGTGGATGGCGATTATATTGAAGGCCAATAAAGGTAATTTATAAATTCTCTTTTGGTTGCTTTCTGATACAATTCACCGACCTTAGTAGACATGCAACTTACAGTCGCCTACACAGAAAATGAGCTTCTCGTGGAAGGTATGGCGGTCTCCCGCAACACGTACAGGGAATTGTTTGAAAGGAAGGAACAGCGAGGTCATCTGTCCATGTACAGGTTGGGGGATAGGATATGCTACAAGGCATTGCCGAATTACCTTCTACACTATAGGCTATAACAACAACAAAAGAAACGACGCACCGGGAAGGTGTTGTCCGATTGTATGGAAATTACGTATGCAAAGACATTCGGACCGAACATGCAACTGATTAAAGCTTCGTGTCCAATGAATGAATAGCAGTAGCTCCCGCACATCCGAACTGCTCATGCTTCAGGTGTATATAAGGCGCAAGATACCCTAGATTCCCGCTCTGAAACAGAGGATACTCCAGAAAGTGAACAGGAAGAGTCCACGCCAATAGTTCCGGAAACTAGCGACCACTGGACTCAAACCTCTAAGGCCCTTATTCAACCTCCTGCCAAGCCTAGGATAAAGAATAAGAGCATTCAAGCCTCCCTGGATCAGCTCGCCAATAGTTCCGGAAACTCGCGACCACTGGACTCAAACCTCTAAGGCTCTTATTCAACCTCCTGCCAAGCCTAGGAGAAAGAATAAGAGCATTCAAGCCTCCCTGGATCAGCTCATACCTACAGACCCAAGCCAACCACCACTGACACTACAGCAGAAGCTACTCCTTCAGATAGCTCTGCTACTCCTGTGCCCTCAGCGTCCCCCCATATTACACCTTCACCTACACCGGCGTCGAGGCGCCCACCTCCAAGACATTAATGGTTTAGGATGAAGGTTATGGTTCATTAGAGTCTTTTAATTGGCCAGAATATGACCTCGGCCGGCCCCTTCCGGGATGGTGCTCAGTTGTCCGCGGGCCCTTTGCACGCTACCAGATGTTATGAAAACTGTCCTTCTATTTCTTTCTCATTATCCAGTGTTACCGCTGCCAAAGGCTGAATCACTCTGCACAAGAGTGCAAACATGACGTTAGGTGTAACCGCTGCGGCGGGCCTCATCGTCATAGTGAGTGTTCAAAGCCCAGGGACTCCTCCACTTGTGTAAACTGTGGGGAAGGCCATGCCGCCTCCTATTCTGGATGTAAATACATCAAGGAGGCACTTAAACATTAACACCGGCAGCGGCAACGAACATCAGAAACATCCCCCCTTTATTGTCACTCCCCATTTCTCCTCCAAGCCCTCCATCATGTCAGACAACTAGCCAAAATTCAGCCCTCACTAGTATTCTACAAATACTTCAGCACCTCATTTCCGTTCCCTCTAAATTACTTCATTCACTCTGAGAGCAACACTCCTGGTACTCACTCATTACCCCTCTTGCCCCGCTGCTCCGCTGCGCATCTGCTCGGGTGACCGGCCTCGGCAGCCCCTTCCGGGATGGTGCTCAGTGGTCCGCGGGCCCTCTGCACGCTACCAGATGTTATGAAAACTGTCCTTCTATTTCTTTCTTCTTGTCTTGCCACAATTAAGAACTTTACGAGCCATAGCTCACTCTGATTTTCATGCTGCTGCATTCCACCTCTCCTCAACCTTACCCATTTCCAAAATCCCTACTCCTTCCCACCACCCTATCCTGAGGTCATATTCTGGCCAATTAAAAGACTCTAATGAACCATAACCTTCATCCTAAACCATTAAGTTAAACCGAAACCAGTCCCTAACCTTGACACAGCACTAAAGGCTCCATAGATGGGCTGAGAGGCTACAATCGCACGCAACAAAGCCGGCTGTTTGCTTGGGTTCAGGCAGGCGTAGCTGTTGCATTTGACTGCGATATCTGAACGTCGGCTGTAGGAAAGCCACGCTGAAGATTCGTGCTCATTACGAGCAGATGTCAGAGTTTGAAAGGGGTCGTGCGATCGGATTGAAAGAAGCTGGTTGGTCGAATCGAGCTGTCGCTGGACATTTGGGTCGAAGTGATGCGGCGATCAGACGATGCTGGCAAGCGTGGGTCAGCAACGGCAGGCATCAGCGTCAGGACGGCAGTGGTCGACCGAGGGCCACAACAGCACGGGAAGACAGAGTGATTGTCAGAACCACTGTCACAGCATCGGAGTCATCGTTATCAACGATCCAGCGTATGACCCGCACACATGTGTCCACCATGTTCATCAACAGACGCCTGAGAGACAGGAATTTGCGCTCGCGCCGCCCGTTACGCCGCTTACCACTCACGCCTGTTCACCGTCAAGTCAGATTACAGTGGTGCCGATCTCGAGCAACGTGGAACTGCGCTGACTGGGGACGTATAGTCTTTAGTGACGAGTCCCGTTTCCAACGGTGAGCTGACGACAACCGCAGACGTGTTTGGAGACGTCCAGGCCAGCGTGGGGATCCTGCCTTGACTATCGCACGCCACACAGCCCCACAATAGGGGGTGATGGTCTGGGGTGCCATCTTCTTTGATAGCCAGACCAATCTGGTAGCCATTCTTGGCACACTGACAGCACAGCGGTATGTTGATGACATTCTACGGCCGGTTGAGTTACCATTCCTTCAGCGACATCCAGGTCTTACTTTCCAACAGGATAATGCCCGGCCGCACACGGCACGTGTTGCTATGGACTGTCTTCAAGCTTGCCCTAACCTTCCTTGGTCAGCTCGGTCGCCTGATCTCTCCCACATAGAGCACATTTGGGACGTCATGGGAAGGCGATTGCGAACATCCTGGAATGTCGCCGATTTAGCCCAACAGTTGGAGACCATTTGGCACGAAATTCCGCAGGACACCATCCGGGAACTTTTAATAGTCCATGTCACGTCGAGTGACAGCTTGTATCCAGGCCAGGGGTGGACCAACACCTTATTGACGTCCTCACTTTGTAACGCTCTAACTCTGCAATACATCATTCGATTGTTCTGCACTTTTGATCGTTTGTTTGTTGTTCTATGTCTGTTCCTCACATCCACCGGTTTTTATCGCCATCGGACAATTCCTTCCTAGTGCGTCGTTTTTGTTTTTTATTGTTGTTATACAGTGTATCTCGTTGTTATAATGTGGCCACAGCATATATCCAGGATATAATAAATCCGTCCAATGTATGCACTATATCTTGTCTGAAGATCATGTTATTGCTTTATGAAGTGTCTCTGAAAGTGCAGACCCTGTCAGTCAAGATGGTAGCCATGCGTGCCTATCGGTAGAGCGAAATATTTTTCTATTTTTATTCCTACACTGACGTACATGGCGAGTCACGTAATTTCATTTTTCCATCCTACCATTACTGACAGTTAGTACGTCTAGGTGTGGCCTTGGTGGTAGCCTACTCTCAAATGAGGACCACGCATCGTCGTTGGGCATGACCATGGTGTGTGGCCATGGACTCGATTCACGCAGAAGCATACGTATTGTTCCGACCTGCCAACTCGCCCCAGGCCGCAATGACAACACATAAGCGTCGGCGTCGCTCATATTTGGCACGGGATCGGGCCAGGTCTCCACCATTACTCTCTTTGTATCGGCCCACTCGTTCTCGATAGGATTTATGCCAGCCTCACAACAAATCCAGATGATACCTCAACCTGACCTTGCTTTGCGAACCATTCCTGAATCAGTATGAGACAGGTCGCAGTGGGTGGCATACTGCATACTGACTGGTTTGCCTACTGTTGCGGCCGACGGAGTACATAAAAAACATCCCAAGCTGATTCGAACCAGTCTCCTTCCTACTGTGAACCTGTGTCCATGTCCACTGCCAATGGCACTTCAGAACAAGCACACATAGTCTGCTGCAACCTTCCACCTCGCTCAAATTTAAGGCAGCTTACAGGAATCAATGCTATTTAATTACTTCACACAGTCCTAGATACTCCAACTATGATAGCATCCACTTCCACTGTATGAACTCAGCTTTCCACTGTATAGTTGGACTTAAGATTTTTAATCCCGCTCACTTTCTGAGTTGGCAAGTGTATAATACGAGTAGGGAATCTAAGAAAGATTACTACAAGACGATGTATTATAACCGTGAGGGATAGCAATAGTCAGCCTGCTCATACTTCGCAGGAAATGGGGAACGAAGCATACGGGCAGGCTCGTATACAGGATTTTTATTTTGAGAGGGAGTGAATCCATCAGAAAATGCATAAATTTGCTGAAACATTTTTTAAACCTCAGAATAAAATGACAATAATGACAATGTGATCAGGATTTATTGTTACGGACTGTTGAAGAAGAAAAAGAAGAAAACTAAGGGATGACATGTTTCGCTCGTCAAGCGATTTGTAAACTATTATGCGGAAATGAACTATAAGTACTTACTCTGTTGTGATGATGGTGATGGTAAAACGTTATAACGAGAACATAAAATATTGTTTGTCTACTTTTCACCGATGTCTCAGTCTCACTCATGGCTGAGATTATATGGAAGCTATATGGTGCTTAGTAATGACATTCAGGGCACAGTCAGTGCCTGTGGATGCTGTGAAACGTTCTACTCATAGGGTTAGAGTACTGCTGTTCTGACTCAGTGAGAAAAGCAATGGCAAACTACCTCACTCCTTCCCTTGCCTAGTACGCCTCAATATAGCGCTGCCTTGGGTTTTTGTGGGTATCAACCCATATAACCTAACGGCGGTACGTTTTGAGGAGCCAGCCAGCCTTCGGGCTGAGTACCTAACAGACTACCAATGTGTTGAAAGACAAATAATCACATATCATTTATTTCAGGTTATTTTTCAGATATTCCAGCAATTGGAATTATTTTTTGTTGATCGACTGAATGTTACAATATTAATTGTTAATAAGGCAACACCTAAACACAAGGCTTAAAAGCTATCTTTAGTGGGTTTACTAAATAACAATATTTGCTATGACACAATCAAAGACTTATTGAACCATCCATATATAGCCTAATCCACGAGTAAATAGGACAGCTAACTTTTCTTGGGTCACAATCCGTGTCTGGAGCAATAGCTTAAGTCTAACGTAGCAGTAGCGGTGAGCTGGCCAGGCTAACTTCTGTCTCGGGACAGTCGGATGAGGAGCCGCAAAGATGCGCGCGCACCCGGCAGCGAGGAGCATTTGAATAGCGCCGACTTGAAATGCTCCTCGCTGTCTCATTGTGTGATTGTTACCTACAACAACAAATCAACGACAGTGAAAAAAGTGAACACAAAAACAACTCAACAAACTATTTAGCGATAAAAAAATTGATACATTCGTCGTTATCATTTCCACACCACTTATTGAAGTAGATAACTCGGTCGGGGTCCATGCACGGATGAGCCAGCTTGGTGTTCCTAGGCAAACCCCCACAAAAGACACCGCATAAACCTAGAAAAATTGCTGAGTTTTAAGATTCTCATTCCTTGTAATATATCCACATAGCAACATTTCTGCGAAGGACGGGATCAACGGCGAATTCAGCCGAGTGTTAGACGCAGCCTGGAGCAAATTAAATTAATGAAAAAACAGTCCAAGGAGATGAAATTGGGTGAAGAAGACGCCATAAGAGAAAAGGAAGGGAAACATATGGTTCTGGGGACTTTTAGACAGTGGGTGAAGAAGAAAAACATTCTAATGTTTTAAAATTGTTTTGCTGCACAATTCATTTTTTTGGACTTTACACCAACTATTCAGTAGCAAATATTAACCAATCTCAATAATATTTTTGTAGCATGTGAAGATATCTATCTCCCATAATTCTGTGCAATCGATATTAGTTAAAATAGATATCGTTTATTTTTAAATAATTTTTAACTTTAATTTTTGGAATTAAAAATTAATTTTGTGAAACAATTTTTTATTTCAGGAACTATTTCATATTTTTCCAAACCCATGCACAGAATTATTAGTCTGTGCAATGAGTACATAGTGTAAAACGATTGTAATGTTTCAGTAATTTTTAGTGGTAAATAGTTGGTATCATTTTTTTTAAGGAAAAGACTATCTTTTAATAATTTCTGCCCATACTGATCAACTCAAAGGAATAATTTTCACTTTTTGCGGGTAGCCTATAGTGTCCCCTTAAAGAACCTTCCACTAATTACACCTGTGAGAAGCTAAATTGTATAGGTTAGGAATTTAACAACGATCTTAGGTTTCTACGTTCGTTGCCAAGAGCCGACAGCGTTGGCGTCTAGTATCTAAGTTCTGAACTAGGCCTAGTAGTCGTTGACGGTGGCGTTTGGCGGCAAAAGTAGGAACTATTTGAAAAATTCAAAGTTGCAGTCCTTACTTGAGTTAAAAAACAGATACACACATTAATACAGCCATCACAATTAACACCGGTTATCAGACAGATTCTACACACACCTTAAGTACACGGGGCTACATGACCGCGTTGTCGCAGCCCCTAAACTGAGGAACCAACCAACCAAATACAGAACGTGTCATAGGCTAATATTATTATTCTGGGATAAATTTTGAACTATTTAAATAGTATCCGTCCATGGTTTTAAACAGTAGCCTATTTAGGGAAAATAGAATTTTAAATGAGAGAAAACATGTTTACTATCGTCCTCGTAGATCATGTAGACAAAACTAAGTTGCAATATTGTTGTACGACGTGAGGAGGATATAATAAAATAATTAAAAAGAAGTAAAAACTTCCGCCCTTGGATAGTCTTGAACCCGGGATCCTCTAAACAAGCGAGCGCGATACCTCTTGCACACTTTTCCAACAGACTTGATAGCATTTTGTTACGATTCTTAATAGTGCGTATGGTTAAATATCCAATTATTACAGTTAGATCTTAAATATTGATTGGAATGCATTCATTCTGTACCTGGCATATTTTGAAATGTGCTTAAAGCAAGTTTCACGACCGCTTTGCGTTAATAATGCAAATCGACTGTAAATGTTACCCCGAAACGACAACCGTCCTCCATGTTTTATTTCTTACAACTTGGCGCACGAAATGCTAGCGTGTCACTTCAGTCATAAAAGCTGGTGTTCAGCGAGGACGAACAGAATCATACAGGAATGAAAGACAAGTACGCAGGTGGGATAATGTAGGTAACAATCACACAATGAGACAGCGAGGAGTATTTCAAGTCGGCGCTATTCAACTGCTCCTCGCTGCCGGGTGCGCGCGCATCTTTGCGGCTCCTCATCCGACTGTCCCGAGACAGAAGTGCCAGGCTAGGGCGATGACGGCCTTGGCGTGGCGTGGCAGCCAAACAAACGATCGCTCCCTACAAAAATGACAACTAACAATTAAACTTCCAAACCCCTTCAGCTAAAAGGGACTTCAAATGATTTATATATTTACTCTGTTTTGTTTCAGAACCAATATTTTATGTATAACCTTCACCATGAATGAGATTTGGGCCCTCTCAATGGCCAATTAGGTGCCACGGAATGACCGGGCTTGAATAATTTTCCTAAGGTTATTGATCCTATAATTTCAACCACATTATTATAATTTACCGTATAGCATAAAATTACACAAATATATCATATCTGCGGACGACAAAATAGCTCACCTATGAACTAAAACGTAAATTATTCTGATAATCACGGAGCTGTCAGAAATTAATTAGTACTTCCTTCGTGTTTGCTCTTAGCTTTTGCGGTTCAACACAATTACCTACCATTTCTGAGACTAATTCGGTACCACACTTTTTGATGATGTTTCATTTGAGGAGCTTTGACATCGTGTACTTGGGTGTGTGCAGAATGTGTCGAATAACTTGTGTTATTGTGGTGTCTGCAGTAGCAGTAGTAATGTGCGTGTGTTCTTTGTAATTCAGGTGAGGATTGGGAAGGAGCCGGTCGTGGCCTTAAGTTAGGACCCATCCCGGTATTTGGATGGAGTGGAAGTGGGAAACCACGGAAAACCCGCATCTTTCCAGTTTTGCCTCATGAAGCTAAGCGTACCTCGTTCCAGTCTAGGACCAGGATTACATTTCTTGACAGAGCCAGGGATCGAACCCGGAC
This sequence comes from Meconema thalassinum, assembly GCA_946902985.2. NCBI lineage: Eukaryota > Metazoa > Arthropoda > Insecta > Orthoptera > Tettigoniidae > Meconema > Meconema thalassinum. Next base: position 1,287,738,122 of record OX336388.2, on the reverse strand, counting down.
CCACGGGGCGACAGCCAAGAACGCTAGCCACTACATCAGTACACTATAAATTCACGATGAATGTTGCTGTTGTCATTACTAGGTCAACAAAGTAGCATCACAGAAGGCATTATATGAGGTTGCAAAATATGTTCTTGTTAATTAATTTTACAGGGTGAGTTAGCCGCGGTCGTTACGGCATGACTGCTGGCAGTCGCTCACTTCCGGGAGGCGAGGTGGTTCGAATCCCCCCGCCGGCAGCCTTGAAGATGGTCTTCTGTGGTTTCCCATCTTCCTTCCAGGCAAATGCCAGGGTTGGTCCCTAACTATAGGCCACAGCCACTACCTTCCAACTCCTTGTCCTTCCAATCACACTTTCCTCCCCAGACAACACTCCACACGCGACGGTACGTGTAGCTGACCCACTGGGTGTCCTCCTCGAAGCAGCTCCTCGGACACTCCCGGCACTAAAAAAATAAAATAAAATACAGGATTGGGACATCTTGGTCATTATCCCCGTGTAGTTGGGTGTGTGTTGAATTTGTCTTATAACCTGTAATTATATGATGTGTGAAGCCATATTAGGCAAAGGGAGGGGGTAGGTGTCCCGGGATTTGAAATATAGGTACAGTACTACCCCGGAGTGTGGAAAACCACGGGATAAATCCACACACAGGATAGCAGCTACGATCGCCGAACTTGTTGCAGCTGCCCGCGCGGACGTAGTGCACAATTTAACGAGCAAGGTTACGTCGCGGAACACAAATTATTACCTAGTGCTAATAGAAGCTGAAGGAGCTCTAGGGGCACAATACCCCATGTCACTTACGGGTTATTTAACGAGGTCGGGCTAGGCAAGAATGCAATTCATCTAGTGGTACTCTTCCTGACAAACCATTCTTTATGGCGCTTAATGATCAACCATATTTCATCCAGAATGTTGGTTTAGATGTCAACGAAATTATCTATTTGATAATTATTCTACCTATTTTTATGTAACTTTACTTTACTGCTGAGCTATAGTTGTAGCAAACTGGAATGCGGCTAAGAGCGTATAAGTGTATTTGGATGTGTATGGAATCTGTTGGGTAACCCGTTATATTGCAATTGGGCATTGGAACAAAAATGGGAAAGAAATAGTCGCTAACTTACGTTGGATACCATCCCGGCATTTGCAGGGAGGAAGTGGGAAACCACGGAAAAACACTTCTAGGATGGCTGGAGTGGAAATCGATTACAGTCTTCTCAGATGTCCTCTTGAAACTGAGTGAACCTCAAACCAGAAATACATTCTTGGTAGAACCTTTGTGACAAGAGTCACACTACGTCCGTGTCTGGGTGACGCTAGCCGGACCTACACTGTTATTGCAGCAGATGGCACGTGAGAAAGACATTACGAGTCGTAACACGTGCCGAATGGTTTGTGTATCCCTCTCTGGTCATAAACATAGCCTGCCACTTGTTTACTTAACAGCAAGACCGTGACATTACATACAATCCACTGAGCGCTCTGTGCCATGGGGTGGCGACGAGACATCACACATCGTACATCGCAATGTGTACATGGCACAGATTATATTTACCTTCCTAGTGCGGAGCACTAGAGAACAACCTTTGGTGCTGCTGCAGATAGTAATGGTCGTTTTCGAGGGAGAGGACGGCAAACACTGTATATCGCCATGTGATGGTTATGAGAAGAACGAATTACATTTGAGCGAAGAATTTTATTCCTGCATACAGTATCTCACCTCCTGTAAAGTGAATTGTGCAAATAAGATCTTCATCTATTATTATTATTATTATTATTATTATTAGACTATTACTATTATTATTATTATCATCATTATTATTTGTTATACTTCAAACAATTTGGATTTTTATAAAGAAATGAACTTCGGTGCAACAAAAGGCAAAGCAAAATACGTCATTTCACATAACCATTCTTCATTGAGAAAGAAATCTCCTCACTATTGACGAGTGTCCAGGAAGATAGCTTTCTGTATGAATGATACATCCGTGAGGTACCGTTAGTGCAGTGACCAAAGGCATAATTCCAGTAGACGACATTTTGATGGGCTATAATCCAACCATAACCATTTTCCACATTTGCATAATTTCCTCAGCTAAGTCTATAAATCCATTGACGTTTATGGCATTGATTTTGGATGTGTTTCCATTGAAAGGAACTGCAATGCCAATAAGATCTACTACTTTATCTTCTCTATCAATGAGGACTATATTTAGTAGGTACGCAATTATGGTCTCGACAACGACGATAGGCCTGTTCCATTATCCAGAACAGAGAGAGGCAGGTATGCACTTGTAGTAAGGTTCAGATTTCTCATCTAGTAAATTGAATTTGTTAGCCGGTTTTTACAATATTATTCTGTCCAAGCGTGTAGCCTATTATTACTACTATTATTGTTATTATTATTATTATTATAGTACTGTATATTTGCAACTTAATTTAGGGTTACGATATTAATGGATTTTGGGATAGGCAGACAAAAAGTTTAAATTTCAATGATCTACTGTACTCCTTAAATTGCTGTTTTGAACCTTCCAGACTGCAAGATTTCCATTACAACCAGGCCATCACCACAAGGTGAACACTCAGAGCAAATCCTTGTTAATGCTGTTGCATTTCTTGTAAATAAATCAATCTACGGCAAAATGTAGAAAACGACTACATTTAGATGTGCCAAAGTACCGTACCACTTAAGAGGGATTACATACTAGTGTAACTCACGTCAATGGAACTAATACACCTGACAGCATTTAATGTTTCCAGAGACTCAGCTCAGATATAATGCTCATTAAGTTCTTGATGCGACTTTGATCAGTTGCGCACAAACACATATAAGAAAAGGAACGTGAGAAAATCCTAGGCCTTTTCAAGTAAAAGGTGAAGTAAAGGGGAGCTTAATTCATTTGCAATACCTAGTCTGTTGCCGTCGCAGCACACTAAACCAGAGCAAAAGAAACAAAACCTCCTCGGAGGCGTACCACACAACTTTTGATTGATGATGCCGACTGCACGAGAACAGCTCAGTGTAGCGCACAGAGAGAGAAGAGATGAGACTTGCTTGATAACTTAACTTGCAGCTCATGTCCAGTGAGAATTCATTCCCTTTACTTGTCGATGGTGGTCGTGGTCATAGCTGTTTTAATAGGCGTAACACCAAGGTCATCCGTACCTAATAATACAGATGATGACAGAAAATTAATATGAAAATGAATACTGTTACTAATCTACTACTACTACCGTAGTGTCCGCCTTCAGATCCCAAGAATCGCGGGTTCGATTCTTGGCCGAGGATGTTGCATTTCTGAAGAGCGGCAAAAATCCAAGGCGCTCCAAGTCGCACGATGTCAGCTCGTAAAAGATCTCTCGTATCATATTTGGTGATTACAAAATAAAATAAAATAAAATAAAATCTCAGCCACAGGTTGCCCAGTGCATTTCTGGTTTTCGCTGCGAAATGGTATTGATAAACATAACGTTGAAAATGGAGAGTAGATAGCCTCAATGTCTCCAACTCAGAGGATCTACGCCACGGTAACTGAGGCCATATTGTACGATTATTATTTCCCGCGACATAGCCGTACTCTTTAAACCATGCATCACGGCCGTGAGGGCAGCAGCAGCAAGTCCAGAGATCACAGGATCAAATTCCGGTGCTGACAGCGGCTACCCTGAGTGTGGTTTCCCCATTTTCTGCCACACTCCCTCCAGGAAAATGCCGGGACAGTACTTTACTTCAAGTCCTGGGACACCTATTTCATCCCTGTTCCTAATACAGTTACACACACTACTACAGTCACCACATAAATACAGGTTATCAAGTAACTTAATTTATTGACTTTTGGTGAATCAATCCTAATACTACTGTGTATTTATTAGTATATTTGTCAACAAGGAGCAATACTGAATTACATATGATTAATTTCATATCAATTTCACACCCAACTACACGAGGCTGATGTCCCAAGCCCCTAAAATCAATTAACAACAACGACGATTATTATAATTTTGGAAACTATTTTTCAGTGTTGCCTTAGTAATCGAAATTAATGCATTTTAGTCGGTCAACACGATTGTACCCAATTCACTTCCGTTGTTGTTGTTTGAGTCTTCAGTCTTTTGACTGGTTTGATACAGATCTCCATTCCACCCTGTCCTGAGCTAATCGTTTCATCTCTGCATAGCTACCACATCCTACATCCGAGGCAATCTGTTTAACATATTCTAACCTTGGTCTACCCCTACAGTTCTTGTCATCGACCCTACCTATAACTTACCCATAACTAAGCTTGCTATTCCTGGGTGTCTTAGTATGTGCCCTACCAACGTATCTCTTTTCTTCATTAGCAGTCGCCAGAAACGTCTCTCCTCTCCCACTAGTCTTAATACCTCTTCGTTTGTAACCCTATCTACCCATATGATCTTCATCATTCTCCTGTAACACCACATTTCAAACGCTTCAATTCTCCTCTATTCTGCTGCACCAATAGTCCAAGTTTCCCTTCCATAGAGAGCCACGCTCCCGACAAAGGCTTTCAAAAATGACTTCCTAGTACCTAAATCTATATTCGATGTCAACAGATTCCCTTTTCTGTAGAAATGCTTTCCTTGCCCGAGCTAATCTACTTTTTATATCTTATTTGCTGATTATATTGCTTCCTAAGTAACAGAAGTCTCCTACTTCCTTTAGTTTTTCACCTGCCAATTTGATATCCATAGAGGTTTCTGATTTATTTCCAAGTGAATTTATTTATTAATCTCATGTAATATTATTTTCAGGTTTAGGGGAACACCTATTACAATCGGGTACAATCGCGTTAGCCAACTGAAAATAATTAGTTTCAATAACAACGATTATTATATAAATACCACCGAACTGCAACTACTGATTTACATTTAAGTTACATACTAGAAGAAGAAATAATAATGAGGATTGAGGGACTTGGAAGAAGGAAAATACCGGAACAAGCTAAGGAATCCCTTTGGGCGCTATCTAGGTTGCACCATGCTTGATACAAACTAGGGCCCACGATCAGAAACGTATTTGGGATGTTTCGGTCAAACGTTTAAAACCGTCTCATAGAAAAACGGTTGCTAAAAATAAATGTTTAAACGTTTTGTAAAGTCAAGTTTTCTTAAACGTTTAGAGTATCTTTTTGATCTTAACCCTCTTAATGAGATTGAACTTAAATTTAATAAATGTTTTTGACGACTGCCGTTTTGACTAATTCTGAGGAGCTGGCTGCGTGTCTCAGCGGTAACGTTCTAGCTTGCTGTGCCAAAGGTTGGAGGATCGAATCCTGGAGCAGTCAGCTGCCATTTGAGGGTACGCAAATGCGAGGGAGCCATGTCAGTAGATTTACTGTCACGTTAAAGAACCTTTCGGGGCAAAATTCCGGCACCACGGAGTCTCTTAAAGCCGCAGATTTTAAAAGGGACGTCAAACAGATAACATTATTATTATGATTCTGAGGGAAGTGTTACGAAGGTTTTTCAGTTCACAAGTTTAAACATTATCATCATCATCATTATCATAAAACATCTCCAGTAGTCTGGGTATGATGTACGAGCCCCTTCCTTTCCTGTCCTCATATCACTTCTCCTCCATCACCTTGCTCCAGCCTAGACCTATCTTCATCACGTCCTCTTCGACTAAATCGATCCATTTTCCCCTTGGCGTTCCCACAAACCTTCTTCCTTCCATCACACTTTCAAACAGCCTTGTTGCAGTTCTGTTCGCAGGCATCCTTTTCATGTGGCCAAACCACATGAGTCTTGATTTCTGGGTCTTCTTGAGAACATTTTTCTCTCTTACTATCTCACTTCTAACTCTGTCCTTCCTGGTCTTCTGAGTACAGTAATACCAGTCTACCGCTCAGGCTAAAAATTGATGAAATTAAAGTTGTTTATTTTACCGACAATAACACCCGTCAAAACACAATATCATTAGGGCGAGTTTGTTAAATTAAGGAAACAAAAATGGAACATAATTGAGTACAAGTTTTTCGGACTTGTAGGCCGTGGTCCAGACAGGATATTATGAACGTCGACCGTGAAAGCATAAGCTGTTATAAAAATGGAACACACACTAAAGGCTGAAGAAACAAATTTAAGCGAAAATTGGTTGAGAAAATAGATTTATCTTTAAAATTATAAAACGGTTTTCAGAACGTTTAATTAGGAAACAATTGATTAAAAAACGTTTTATGAAACGCGGTTAGCAAGCAAAACGTTTTTAATAGGGAGCACTATTAACCCTTCCCCCTTTAGTGTGAACTTACTCCCTATTCTTGTTCAAAAGCTTTTCTTCTCTCAAGGTAGCATTTTTTAAATGATGTGAATACCTAATAAGTTAGTTTGTATGTGCTGAAACAACTGCAACTGAAAGTATGCATCATATTCCCACTGCAAAGCGCATCGTTTAAAACCTGTAGAGCCACCCTTTTCTTGTAGTTCAACAAGGAATGTCTCTGGAATACGTTGCGCTTTCCATTTTTGACGAGTTCCACTTTTTGTGTGCAAATAATTGTTGGGATCTGTCACCACACAAGGCACATGATAGATGCACAGTATCTGTGATCTACTTTGAGTATCGGCTACACGACATTCCGCATGAGGCTGCCCTCTTTTTACATAATGAAATGTTTGTCTTCAAGAAGACGAACAAGTTGTACTACTATTACCAAAAGCGCAACTGTAAGCGATCGAGCAATTTGATAAAGTTGAGGAATCTCCTTCGAACAAAGTGTCAAATAACAGTTGTTGTTAATTAGTTTAGGGACTTGGGACATCTTGGTCATTAGCGCCGTGCATTGCAGTGTGTGTTCAATTTGTCTGATAACCGGTGTTTCTGAGTTGCCTGTAGTAGTGCGTGTAACTGTAATTATTAGGGGGCAAGAAAGGGATAGGTGCCTCGGGATTAGAATAAAGGTAGGCTACTATCCCGACATTTGCCTGGAGGGAGTGTGGAGAAAGCACATGCAGGATTGCCACTGTCAGCGCCAGGATTCGATCCTCCAATCTGCGGACTTGCTACAGCCCTCCATGGTAGTTGTGGTGAGCGATTTAACGCGTACGGCTAAGCAAAGGGTGGTCAGATAAGAAGGTAGAGAAGACATGAGCACTCATTGTTACTGGATCTCAAAAATCTTATAGCCTATGTTAAGACTGCTGTAAGACTGAGATACAGTATAAGCAAATCCACAGCGGACAACAACAAAAAAAACTCATTCTTACTTCGAGGTGGGACATCATAAACAAAACCGATGTCAATGTTACAAGATTATCCTGGGAAACATAAATGATGCATTCCACTCCTTTCTATTCGAAGCCTAGCCGAGAAGAAACTATTTTTGTTGTTTCGTTAAGGGGTTTGGACATCGTAGTCATTAAACCCGTGTCATTTAGTGTGTGTATACATAATACTGTATAGACTATATATAAATAAATAATAAAAAATGTCTGATAACCTGTGTTACAGTTGTGCCTATATGAGAGTGAGTATTAGAAATGCAGGATAAGATTGGGAAGGAAAAGCCAGTGGCCTTAAGTTAGGAATCACCCTGGCATTTTCCTGGAGTACATAAGGTTAAAGAGCCAATTCTTCAGTGTTGCGCTCTCATCCTACAGTAGTAAAATAAATGCTTGTCAATCGATCAATACAGGGGCAGATGACCTCGCTGTTCCGCCCCTTAAAATAACAACATTCAATCACTCTGTTAACACGTTAATGTGTCCAATTCAATTGGGCGTGGAATAACAATTATTTACCACACTTAATAACCGGGCAAAAGTAACATTAATTAATTATACACATTTTTTCACTTTGATACAATTCTCAAAATGTGGGGGTGAAGATGAAACGTTACAACAATATACACAATTATTTTGTAATAAAAATCAATTTGTATCTGTCAATTTCTTTTCACTTGATATGGCACTCCTTTTATTGCACATGAGCATTAATTATTTTTATAACGAAATAGTTGTATATTTTTCTGTACGTAAGTTCTGATGATGTTCACCTGAAGAACGAAACAAGTTATCCAATTAAACACCCATATAAGTGTATCAAAGAGTAAAAGAGCGAATAATTAATTCATGTTTATTTTTCTAGGTTAGGAAGTGTCGTAAATATTCCTTATCCAATTTAATTGGGCACATTAAAATATTGACGGAGTGAAAAGCATGTCTTGTACTATACTTTACAAGAGTAGTAGTGGAGACATCACAGAAAACCACCTCTAGGATAGCTGAGGTGGGAATGAAACCCATCTATTCTCCGTTTTTCCTTATAAGGCTGAATGTGCCCTATTCCAATCCTCAGACCAGAATTACATTTCTTGATAGAGCCAGGAATCGTACCTAAGACCTTTGGGGCCGGATTCTCAAAGAAGGCAGTCCCATCACGAGGGAAATCATGAACTGGTTCTATCCTTTAAGACTGGCTTCCAAATTACGTAGACCGGTACCTCATAAACATTATACTTAAAGTGAGCAGGTGGAACACTAACTACGAGTAAGATGTAATGTGAGCATAAAATGTATCCATAAGAACATCCGTAAGTAAACGATTTCATCAATATCGATGTTAATTTGAGAGGGCTGAAAGAAACTGTTAAGCACATCCTGATTGCAGAGGAAGCGTGTTAAATGTAGTGAGATGAGTTAGGAGATACTCATAAATGGAGTATTTACCATAACCTAAGGGTAAAAAATGATCAAATACTGGACTATTTTAATGTAATTCGACTTATATCTATGTTAGCAACGTACACGATAATCGAGCCACAAACACAAGAGAAGGTAAAGGAATACTGGTTTTTGCTCCGGTCTGATAGTTCTTCCATAAATACAAGAATAGAAAAGATAAGGAGATATTCCCTGTAATTTTGTAAAAACAAGTTATGGGAGTGGGGGACCCGAACTCCGTACTAGCTTTCTCCCTTCGTCGACGGATTCATAAAGTAAATTGTTGTTTTTTTCATTTGAGGGCCATGGACATCGAGGTCATTTATCCCCGTGTACTTGTGTGTGTAATTTTGCGTGATAACCAGTGTTATTATGATGGCTGTATTAGTGTGTGTATTTGTCATTCAGGTGAGGATTGGGAAGGAGAAGACCATGTCCTTGAGTTAGGAACCATTCCTGCATTTACCTGGAGTAGAAGTGGGAAACCACGGAAAACCACTAACAGGATGGCTGCAGTGGGAATCGAACACACCTCTTCTGAGTTTTGCCTCAAGGCTGATTGTACCCCCATTCCAGCCCTCAGACCACAATTAATTTCCTTGGAAGAGCAGGGAATCGAACCCAGAACTCCGGGGCGACAACCTCTAATCGCTACCTCGATGTTCCACAAAGAGCACTTATTGTAAACTAGCAGTAGTGCCCGGCTTCGCCCGGTGGATTTATTTGTTTTATGGATGATAAGGAATACTACAGTACTGGAGCGCTCAAGGATAAGGATCGGAAACCACCAACGCTTATTGCAGCTGATAACCTCAGTATACAGCACCAACACCATCGCCCTTATACAGAGGCATACTATTGTCATGATGATAACTGTTTTAAGGGGCCTAAGAAATCTTTTTGCACTAATTACTCCCCGTGACTGCAATTCTGCACCAGAACACTGGTAGGACGACGTGATGCAGCCTGCATTGCCAGGCAACAATAGACTTAGGTATTATTGAAGCTGTTCGGGAGCGCTTGTTCTTCCGACTTACTGAACAAAAATCAATCTTTAAGGTTACCTGAGAGGTGTAGCCTAATGCTACATAGCCTTAAGGGGGGAGGTCCAGCTTAAGTGAGGGAAAAAATGACAATATTCATTCGATTGTTCAACATGCTACAAATATTGTTGACATATGATAATGTGTATCACAGTAATGGCAAACTTGTGGCAACCAAAAGCGACTTTTAAAGTGTCAAAATTCTTATCATAAGAATTTTTTAGAGAATTTTCAAAATTTGCAATTTTTTTTTACCATGAATCATCGTTTCCCTTATATATCACAAGTGTATGAGAAATTTTCTACTTTTCTTCTTTTAAGGTGTGTATTACATCTGCACCTTCAAAATGTACCTCAATCACTAGCATAAACTGTAGTCTATATTAAGTACGTTTATTTGATTTTTATTCAGAGCAGCTGAAAATAGTTATTCCTTTAAAAAAAAATACAGTAGGCTATAAAAAACAAATTTAAATTCTAATGACCTGAATGAGGTACATATTGTAGTGCAGCCTTATGGGAGGAAACCCTGAAAAAATCATCATAATCCATGGAATAATAACAGAATTATGGTGAAAACGGTATTAAAAATTATAGTTTTCAGGAAAACAGCTTTAAAAATGTTGGCATAAAAATAATACATCTTTCGGACCCCTCACCATTCAAAACTGTCCTGGTCCATAAGGCACTCCTTCAATATCATGTTTCTTTCCTTCTTCCTGAAATTGGAGCCTCTTTCTGCATCTCCTGGCTTCTTTTGTGAATTCAAGTGCCCTCTTCTTAGCTGACTTAATTCTTCTGACATCCTTCTGATTCAGTCCTTGAATGCAGTAAGCTCCTGGGTCCAGTCCCATTTCTTTTACAACCTTCAGTCTTCCAATCATCACAACATTGAATGTGATGGCTGCATCCTTTGCTGCTATCAACACAGTTTTTTGGCCACAGAATCCTGTTTTAGGGCATATTTTCCATATTTTGGCATTCAGAGATTCGTTACTATTCTGTGTGTGACTACCCACACACCGCTTCAAAAGATCACTGGAAGACAAATCTTTAAAAATGGGTCTAATTTCTTTCATTATTGCCATAGGTATGTTATTCTTGTGATGATATTCTTTCTCCTTGCCATCAGAGACAGCCCTTTGGTAACTACACCAAGAATCAACTCCTTTGGGACAGATATCATGCATAGGTGTTTCATCAGTTGAGGCTTTGTGATGCCAGATAGTCCTAATGGCTGTTTTCATTTCTGAAGCTGAAGTGCTATTACTTCTAATGGCATTGCCATAGTACACTGTCAAGGTGTTAATAACAGCATCAGTGAGCCTATTTCTACCTGACAGCGGTTTGCCATCTTCTAATTTTTTCCCTTTATAATTAGCCTTTAGATTTCTAAGCCGAGTCCCCATGCGTTTTTGAACATGGCCAACACACTCTATTTTATTGACCTTTATGTGAGGCCCATAAGGTTGCATTTCATTGACTGCTCTGTAGCTTTTTGTGTCACCATCCCCAATGTAGTTGACATATTTCAGCCCCCGCCTCTCTTCTGACCGACTGAATATTCGTTTCATTCCCTCCACCTCAATGCTGCCAGCAGTACCTGAGTGATTTTTTCCACATACTTCTGAGTGTGTTTCCATGAATTCAGCATATTATATAGTATTTCCCTTCCCATTCCAGTGTTCACATCCCTTACATACTGATGAAAGTACTTCTAAGTCCACAACTTTACCAGTTTTAGCTCCAATAGCAACAGCTACACCATGGTGTGAAGTGCGGCCCCTAGTCAGCCAAGTTCCATCACAAGACACTGATACCTCAGAAGAATTGCTAAGTTCAGATTCTTCTTTTGCAGCCTGCATCATACATTATTCTGAAACTTTAGATGTGGCATCAAGAATATGATCCACAATACTTCTCTGCACAGGTGGTGGCATGTTCATCATAGCACAAAACACACTTAGGCCTAGTAGTCCTTGCCCAATACACCTCATGGCATAAACTGCTCTCCTATTTATAGATAGCACATTCTTTGTTTTCCCCAATACTGCACTGTTGTAAAAAGTACCTACTTCAGAACATGATTCACAGTTAACTGTCACTTTACACCCAAACCTCCTAAATTGGTTAGGTTAAGTACCACAGGTTCACCACACACACACACACCTAAGACATTTCTGTAACCCTCGAAACATAATATTTACATCAAAAATGTAGCAACCCATATCACCATCACCATCAAATTCAACTCCAACATTTGGAGTAAGCTTCCTGCCTGCTGCACTGAGGTTAGGTGTCGAATTATTATCAGCATCACTCACTGCTTGTTTTCCAGACTTCTTATGCTGATTCCCTTTGAAACACGGTTTTTTACTTTTATAATAAAAAAAATAAAAATAATAGCGGCTTCGGTGGTGTAGTTGGTAGCATGCTGAACTGCTGTGCCCCAAATAGCGGGTTCAAACCCGGCCGAAGTCGTCGGATTTTTAAGAGCGTTAAAAATCCTTCAGTTTGCCTTCCTTCGGAGGGGAAGTAAAGCCGGCGGTCCCATCTCATAGATTTATGGCATGCAAAAGATCCTTTCACAGACTAAACTTGTGTAAAGCAAAATTGTTAGGTCAGAAAGCTCTATCAAAGTTCCAACGTTCACCACTAGGTATCATTGATATCTGGTGGCGAAAGTTGGAACTACTTGAAATTGAACGGAACTTGTAGCTCATCCTTTAGGGTGTCCGCTGGAAGCAGCTTCAGACTCAGGCGAGCCGAACATGTCCTCAGACACTCCCGACACTAAAAGCCATACGATAAATAAATAAATAAATAAATAAATAAATAAATAAATAAATAAATAAATAAATAAAAAATAACTTTTATAATGTACTACCTCACATTTCACACCGAATCACACAACTGATAGGCCACACCGATGTTTACAAAACAATATTTGCACATGGAACCATGGAAGAATAACACAGAATTGTTCCATGATGGAACTTGTTTCCATGGATATTCTATAACATGGGTGTATAGGACTCCTAGGAAACAAAACAAAAACGTGTCTCGTAAATGTACGTATCGATATTATCAACGGCGCGCGGTTTAGAGGATGATACATTTGCATAAGGAAAGCAGAACGAAAGTGTACGAGGAAGAAGGCGTGGCAGCACATATCATCCGGTCACAATATTTTGAATATCTCTGGAACCAGGCCAGATATTCCAAAAATTATTTTTGCAAAGTAAACCTAAAACTCGGCTTAAAAATCTATATAATTAAAAAAATGCTAATTTTTGACCTGGTAAGCTGGACCTCTCCCATTAACTATTCCTCTTGAATCTGGCTATAATATACAACAACAAAAATCGAATCCGACTGGTAGTTCCAGAGATTAGCGCGTTTAAACACACAAACAAACTAACTCTTCAGCTTTATTATACCGTATTAGTATAGATAAATGTTAGCACATCTTTTGTCGAGAAATACCAATATACTAAAACAGTTTAAAAAAAGTGGCACTTAGCATCTGAAGTGCCTTGGCGTACCAAGGGACCACTAGGACTACCCAGTCCTATTGACCTACAGATGAGGGATGGTCAGCATTATTATTTAGCATGTCGGGTCCCCTCAGCCGTTACTCTTTCTTTCTTTCTTTCTTTCTTTCTTTCTTTCTTTCTTTTTTTCTTGACCGAGACGCTAACTTTCTGATCAGACAGCTACTCAATCGTCTTCACGAGGCTTAATAGTGCACCCCGTTCCAGCCTTCACGACAATTTCTAAAATCCCTGACAAAGCCAGGAATCGAACCTGAGGCCTCCGGGTAAGAGACAGGTGAGCTGCCCCAGCACCTCGAGGCCGGCAGTTAAAACAGTTATTAACATGAGAAACGAATTTTCATTCCATTCGCCCCAGTAGTTTTGATGCCAAACCACTGCAAACGACAAACAGACAGAAAATTAAACCGAGGGTATATTTGATCATCATACACCTCGTACGGGATAAATAGGTTTTGGCAGAGAATTCAATAAACAATATTGGTTCAAATGTAAATTTTATTAAAAACCTCCTTTATTAATATGCTTAACCACAGAAAGTTTACTTTATTTATACAGATAAGCAACCTTAAATACCGAAAACCGATGGATAAAGTTGACTCAGTAACTAACAACAGGATCCATTTTCATATGTTTTTGTGTGCATACAGTATATACACAAGCTGAATAAAAAACGGAATGATTCGGAAAATTAGTGTAATATTTTGAGGAAATGAAGTCCCACCACTTTGCTATAATAACGGATATACATAATCTATATAGAGAGGCCTATTAAACAGCGCTATGGTAGATATGGATTTAAGGTCATATTGCCCATCTCACAATAAGCACACTACCACCAGATCACAAGTTCCCCAACTCAATAAATTAGAGCATAGCTATGGCCTCGATTACCTTGTAACTGACCTATTCACATAAATCTGCATACGGGATGTCTATCATTAGAGCAGGATGATTTGGTGGTGAACACAATGCATAAATATTTATGAAAGGCGGAATACAAATATTAATCTATTTGTAAATGAAGCTATGCTTAAATATTCGTTGAATTTTGTAAAAGAAAACATTATCAATGAAATATACCGTTTTGTATTCACCTTAACTGCGCATTTCCTGACTATACAGCTGATGGTGTAGGCGATAGGGTGTATAAAATTAACTAATGCTTTGAGTTTCTCGTGGACCTGCTTCTTAGTGCTCATTTTAAATTAACATAAAAGCGTAATAATTCCATGGCAGACTTTGTATACATACCATAAATTAAAAGTCAGGTGACGAGCCGAAATAAAAATTTCCGTCATCAATACAGAACGATCCTTGCATTTATACGGACTCAAGTCAATAAAACGTGCTTGCAAAGTACCATTTAGAAATAAAAATACATATTTTTGCCATGTTCCTGCAACCTGATAGCATAAAATAAGACATTTCGGAATAGCGCTCACCTCATAATGTCAGTAATTGGGGTCCGTATAGACTAACTATAAATTAGAAAGAAAATAAAGGGATTCTGCCTTTATCTTTGTTATTTTTATGTACAGGCTGAGGAAGAAGGAGTTTTACCTTCGAAACATGTACCTGTGAGTAGGTTCAATACAAGTATTGGAAAGGCAGAATCCCTTTATTTTCTTTCTAACCTTAACGTATGTTTGGAGAATTGATTCCACACTCACTTCAGGCAATAGCCGAATAGTACCTTATTCATATCCCTGGGCACAATAATAGAGGTTATCATTCAAGTAGACGGGATTAATGGACAAGATATACTTAGCCTGTACATACGTTGATGGTGGACGTTATCTATAAACATAAACAAGTATTTTTAAGCCTCGAAGACTGGGTGCAAAAATTGAAGGTCTAGGCAAAATCAAGAAACGGCAAATATTTAAAAATTCCATTTATAATAAATACTAGATAAATCCGTGTTGAGGGATCACTCGGGCTGGCTAATTTCTACAATGGCTAGCCGTGAGCCTTACAGTGGTAGTCTGAGTGGACCTTTGAGGAATAATTCACCAATTAGTACCTCCTATTCACCTCAAATGTCCATTGGATAGACTTGCGTACATCCACAGGGGGAGGGGATAGCTTGCAGCTTTCGATTTAATACTCCCTCGAGGGAAGATTAGATTATTGATGTAACCGATGGAAGTTTAGTTTGGTCGCAGGTGTAATACGGAGGGGCCACGCCATTTATCCATTTATGGAAGCTTCCGTGCTTGAGATACGATTATTGTAGTTAAATTATCTCCTGCTGCCATCCTACTAAACATGTGTTGACTGACACACGTGCTTTGTAAAGACCATCATCTTATTTAATTAGCGATCAATATAATTTAAGTACGGTTGTCTATCCAAAAACCACAGACAGGAAGGTAGAACAAGTTAAAAAAACTCAATGTGGTGCCATACTTATTTGTGTATTGTATTGTGTGGCAGTTAGACACACCAATGTATGGCATTCGTTACGCGAAACGCCAGTGGAGGTATGCAAACGTGAGGACTGGCGTTGTCTTCTAAGCTGCAGGGATCGCATTACGCACGCCTATCACATCAACCTGAGTGTGGACAGCTACCGGATTCGCTTTGCAGCTGTCCGAAGGGAAATGGTGTGTGCTTAATTGGTGATTATACCACCAACTTAGAAGTGGTTTACTTGATTTTCTTTGCTTTCTTGTCGATCATTACCTGGCCAGTATCTTATTTTTTAATGTTTTATTTTTATTTAATTATTTAGGCTACTTATTTCGCCTCCTGGCTTGTTTACTCAACATCTGTTTTTAGGCGTTACAACTAGAGGAACTTGACAGGCTCACACGTGTAATTTCATCCGAACGGTAAGTTACAATGTGAGGCAACTCCCAAAAGGTAGTGGTTACGACAGCGGATACCAGAGAAGAAATAGCTACAGGAAACCACCATTTGTAAATAATTGTCAGAGGTACAGACTGAGGAGTATCACTTCCAATAATCTACACATTAGTCATGGATAAAATTAATTTGTTAACTATCTACCTGGTAGCAGTTTTTTAAGGCTGAAAAATACGTTTTGCAAAAAATAATATTTTACATTTAACATCGCGTTACCCCCATACCGTTCAGTGTTGCCAACTTACCATTTTCTCCACCATTTTCTATTCCGAAATTGACACCTGCAATCTGATTCATGGAATTGTTTGAAACTCTAAGATGCATATTTCTCAGAAATACAAAAGTGTGGCATAGCACTATCTTCCTCAGAGCCCTCCAATCATTCTAAGAATCACCGTCTACGGCTCAGCGCACAAAAAATCGTCGGAGAAATTTCTTAGTCCAAAGAAACGATGGCCCATGCGCTCCAAAAAGGAGATTTCTTACATTACTTCTTCCTCATGTTCAAAGTAGCAACAATAAATTATTATTTCAGTTTATTTCCTGCTTTAGAGAAAAGAAAACTTAAGGGAACCACGCCAAACCTGCATTCAAAATTATATTTTGATATATAATAAGGGAGTGCCTTAAGTCGTAAGAAAAGAATATAAAGATGTTCTTGGTTTAGCGGGGAAGAAATGTTTTCGTCACAGTATTGACACATGTTTAGGAAGCTAATCGTTCGTTCTAAAGACTTTCTGTTTTGCATTAGGTTGTGCAACATTACAAAACAAAACGCTCTCTCTTTCTCTCTCTGGTCAACACGCTTTTTAGTGCGAAAAAAATGCGAAAAATTACAGCCACATAGGTACTTGCGGAATGTGTGTTGAACTTTTCCATATTTAATCGTAAGAACGAAATCATTGTATGTTTGTCAACAATAGTAAGGACGTGTAGGCTATTTGTTCATACTTCCAAGTTATATTTACTGAATTAACTATGATTGTGTTCAAATATTGACAGCCCGCGTATTGACATTCGACGCTGTGCTGTCCTCCATGTGTTATTAACATCAGGTGAAATGATTTACATGATGATGATGATAATAGGCTAATTGTTATTTGAAGGGGCCCACCATCTAGTTATCGGCCCCGAGACGATTCACAAAGACAGAACGTATTGCAATTCTGTTCCAGAAGTATTGATTATAAGAAACCAAGCTTAAGAGTTTTCCGTAGCTCTTAACATCACTACACAAACCATGGAACCCCCCTCCCCATTTTTTACGAGGTTTCCGAAACAACGGATGCGGCATTTTCACCTCGTAAATCTCACACATGCATTCATGAGTAAACGATCTCGGTTAGCCTTGCTTCTGAAGTCTGTGTCTATGTTCACCCGTGACAAGATTTTACTTACATAGCCTACAAGCGCTGATTAAGAAAATAAAAAAATATACACTTTAAACACACCGTGTATTTTATTTTCGTTTTGTGACTGACGTGAACATACCGGAGGATATACGGTTTTGAATCACAACGTTTGCTTGGTATTTTAATTGATAAATGGAGCTGCAGGGGCAGATGACCTCGTAGTTCCACCCCTTAAAACAACAATAACTACATGGAGCTGGACAATGCCTTATACACAGTTGTAAAGTAAGCTAAATGCTATGGAGCTGTTGTCATGGTTAAAGCAAGTTTGATCAGTTTCCAAGAGTGAGGACTGTTCTGGAAATATCTTGGAAACTGTAGGTTCTAGGGCCTTATAATGTGGTTTCCGAGGTCATCTGTCACCATGAGATTAATTACTGCTACTGATCTACTACTACTCTTAATACTGGCACTAACTGCACACTTCCATCTAACATACTAACAGAAGAAATAGAAAAACAATAAAAGATTAAAGGCAATAAAGCTGATGTAAAGAAATGCCTTCGATCCTGGTGAAATGAGTACTTAAAATTGAATAGAGCCATCTAAAGCAAAAAGTAAATCGAAAGAGAGTAAGGTCCGCTCAAAATTATCATTAAAAAGAAGAAAAAGCTAACACAGCTCAAGAATCCCTTGGGTTCAACTCCCGGGCTCTTTATCTGGGATCCTTTGAGGATGTGTAGGCCGCTTAGTGTTACCCAACATGAAACATGCGTGGTGAGGTTCACACATCCTGTCCCCAAAATCACCTCTGTCAATAAGCAGGATGAAAAAAAAAACAAGTAACTAATTAAATGAGTTAGGTACGCCTCGAAAAATCACGGGAAAGAAAAGAAAGAAAGAAAGAAAGAAAGAAAGAAAGAAAGAAAAGAAAAGACATAGACAACCAAGGCGGGAACATGAAAGACATCCTTGGTCTCGGGTACTCCATCGGGGTTGGAAGAGAACAAGAATTGACCACGCGAGGTCGACAGGAACGATGACAGAGTAACTTCGGACCTTAAAAAAGAAGGAAAATACAACAACAATGCACACCTACTCGTATGTTATCGCATCGCAAGTGAAGTCTTGTTATGAGGTCAAACCATACAGACTCCACCGAGTGTGATTTCTTTGAGACGGTACTATTTGGAATCACAGGACGAAGTTTTTACATAGGAATGTTGACTGCAATTCATCATGTCCTCTGCAGATTTTCAAACTATAGTTGAAACCTGTTCCCAGTTATTATACTAGCTTATCAGATCGCCGGGAAATGATTTACGTACTGTGTATCCTTCTTGTGTTTGTACAGGGAGTGCTTCGTGCTTCCTTCACAAGCCACAGACTCGAGTTCCACTTCTTCTTTATCATCATCATCATCATCATCATCATCATCATCATCATCATCTTCATCATCATCATCATCAATAATAATAATAATAATAATAATAATAATAATAATAATAATCATTAACTCTGCATAGCCTACATGTAGAAAAGATCACAGGTTTCTATGGCAACATTGTTCGTATGAGTTCTACAAGGTTGAGCAATAACGAAGGAGGCGTGATTCACCGAGGTAGTTCGACCCTCACAGAAAATATTAGCCAATGTTAAAGCTTATCAGTGTTGCAGGTAATTTGTTAATTAGAAGAGAAAAAAATGTGTGTTTAGTTATTAGCAGACAGTGGCCCATGAATGTCATCTGATTAACAATAATTTAAGATGATGCGGAAAGAGATGGATTTTCTTCGCAAATCAATGGAATAGTACAATACTTTCTGACTGACGAGAATGGCACACAAAACATGAAATACAGTAGACAAAATAAATAGGAATTTCACAACCACCAGTAACAATATGTCAAGTAACTGGTGCACAACTGAGTGTTACAAAGAAAGAAAGAAAGAAAGAAAGAAAGAAAGAAAGAAAGAAAGAAAGAAAGAAATCAGCCAATAAATAATTAAACAATTAAATAGTAAATCAATATATAAATAAGTTAAACAAATAAATAAGTAAGTAAATATATAAATAAGAAAATAAATAATTAAACAAACAAATACATAAATAAATAAATTAAATGAAAATAAATAAATAAATAAATAAATAAATATACAAATTAATAAATAAATAAAAATAAATAAACAAATAAATAAATTATCAAATAAGTATATAAATAAATACATACATATAGAATACACCTCATTACTACAGACCGGATTTTAAAGGGAATACCTTTTTTAATTTTTTTATTGGAAACAAGAAATAATCGATACTATGGGTTAAAACTGTATTTAAAACTTCCCTTTTTTCCCTTTTTTAGCCCTTGTTCCGTTTTCTCCTATATCTGCCCTTATTTTCCCTTTTTTTAGAATATACGGCAAAACCTCAAGAATTTATTTCACTTTGAGGGAAAATACCTGCATAAAATACCGATGTAGCGTAAGGGAAGAAAGAATTAACACAGGTTCTATACCGAACTCACCCCAGAGTTGAACTCGCCCACTGCACCGCCTCACCCCAGCCGCAAGTGTTGTTAGACTCGTCGCATCCCCTCCAGAATGTGTGAAGCAGTTACAGCTTATTCTCTTTGGTTACAGTAGCTTGCTCGCCTCAGTAGCAGAAACAGAGTCATAGAGAATAGCACGCACCGTTAAGTGGCAGCAGTAGCTTGTAATAGTGATGGCGAAGTCGTCTTTTAGCAATAAAATGCGAAGAGCGGTAAGCAGTTTCAAGGACGATTTAATCGAAACGGATGGTACCGTTATTCGATGTTCTCTATGTGATATTGATATTAAAGTAGATGGAAAACATATAAAGGACAGAATAATTCAGCATCTCAAGTTATGCCAAACATGAGAAAAACAAAGCTATTCGTGCGAAAGTTTCCAAGCAGTCATTTTTACAGGAATCTTTTCAGAAGGCCGAACAAAAAAGCAGGGAACAAAACTTTTTTTCAGTGACCTCACAGTTACCCTTGTTCAGTGTGGAATTCCTTTAAATAAGGTAAATAACCCATCAATGAAGAGTTTCTTGGAAAAATACACACAACGCACTGTCCCTGATGAAATTACACTTAGAAAGAGTTACCTACAACCAATTTATGAAGCTAATGTACAAAAGGTTAAGGAGGTTGTTGTAGACCATCCAGTTTGCTTCATTTTGGATGAAGCAACCGATTCACTTTCAAGAGCTGTTCTAAACATTCTTGTGATGCCATTGACAGGAGACCCATCAAAACCAATGTTGGCTGCCATGTACGAATTGGAAAAAGTAAACTCTACATCAATAATGCAGAGTTTCAATGACTGTTGTTTTAAACTCTGGCCATCAGGAATACAGTACAACAAAGTGCGGCAAGTTGTTATGGACCAAGCATCATACATGGTCTCAGCATTTGCACAGTTGAAGCCTATGTATTCTAATCTTCACCATACAACTTGTATTGCTCATGCTTTGCATAGGGTATGCGAAGCAATAAGGGTTGAATATATTGTTGCAAATGCCTTCATATCCGAACTTTTACAAGGAAGTTACAGGCCTACCACTACCTAAGTTTCCCATCATAACTAGATGGGGGACATGGATTTCATGTGCTGTTTTCCTTTGTGAACATTTCACTAAGATAAAGGAATTTATACTGTCTTTGGACGATGTTGAATCTGCAGCTGTGGGTCGAGCGAAGGACCTGCTGAGTGATCCGAATTTGGAGACAGACCTGTACGCAGTGCATACGTTCAAGTTTCTTCCCGCCGCCATCTTGCAACTGGAAGAACAGTGCTTATCCAAGGAGGTGCAGTGGAGTGTGGTTGAAAGAACTGACAACATACTTGAGGGATTCGCAAAAGAAAAACGTAGGGCAAGCTTAGCAAAGAATCCAGACATTGAAAAACTAGTGAAGTGCACTGATTTGGAGTTTAGAGTAAAAACCAAGTATTCCCCACTGGTTTCCGTTGATGTTGAGCGCTCATTTTCTTTGTATAATGATATTTTAAATTCAAACATATTGAAATGTTAAATGTCATCAGGTTCAATTCGTTCTTAACGCAATAAACACTGTAACACAAGGGAACTACATAAAAGAGAATAGGCCTATATCCTTAACATCCTCAAATGTTGGACATGTAATTGATACCATTCTTTAATGCAGTAAAGTTAAATTAGAAGTGATTAACTGATTATGCATATTTATTTCCTTTATTCTATTGACCAGTTCCCTTTTCTTAAATAATCCCTTTTTAATGAATATTTTCCCCTTTTTTGGTCCTTTTTTATTGAATATTTTTCCCCTTTTTGGTCCTTTTTAATGAATATTTTCCCTTTAAAATCCGGTCTCTACTCATTACAGGCCACGGTCTCCGCTTCTTGCCGAATTTCTTTCATCTAGCGTCAGGAGGGTCATCCTGCCATAAAAAACGATTTGTCACCTAGAAAATCATGTCACCTAATTCTTGACGCTGTAGAACCGGGGATAATAAGGGGTAGAAAGGCAATGCTGCCGGCCCCGTGGTGTTGGGGTAGCGCGCACGTCTCTTACCTCGATGCCTCGATTTCGATACCCGGTTCCGTCAGGGATTTTAGGAACTGACGTGTGGGCTGGAACGGGGTGCAATCAGCTTCGTGAGGACAATTGCGTAGCTGTATGATCAGAGAAGCAGCGCTCCAGTCAAGAAGGACAAGATCAACGGCCGAGGGGGACCTGTCGCACTGACCGCGCATCACTCCGCAATATGTATGTCAAATGGTTGAGCAAGGGTTTCTTGATAGGCCAATATACTTAGTCTAACGGGCAGTGATGCCACGGACTTACAGAAAGATAATACCATACTACCTATCTTGGCACTATGCTCAGGATCACTAAAAAGGATCATCAAGAAGCATCCTTTGCCTAAAAACTCAATTATGAAATGTCAATGTGACCGCCATAATTCCAGTTTATCCTTGAGGAAATTCAGTGGCGTTAAAACACCAGCAACCAGTGTGTGGTACGATTCCCGTGAAGTTGGCCTGCGCCCCCTAACCACTCCAAGGCACAAGCATTCATTCAGTGGGTAGCCTATTGCCTCACGTTTCAAGACAATACGAATAACGCAGGAAAAATATGGTACATTTTTCAAATTACTTGCTGACGTATGAAACAAAGAGCAAGCAAGCAAGCAACCAGGCAGACAGATAAGCAAGCAACAGGTGCTGAAGAGGAGAGAGCAGGTGCCGGCCTTGAAGAAGGTGCGAGCAAATCGCACGGAACTCAGCACCACTAGCTTTAGACAAATAAGTACAACACACTACCTTCATAGCCACAACATGTAACCTTACCAATTACAAATGGCGTGATGTACTGTGATGAATATATTTCTAGTATTCCTCATTTTGAAAGAGTTAATAAGCTCTTGTAGTTTTACGTGGCTCTTAACCTCGTAATCGGCTAGCATGCTTGGCTCTCACCCTTGAGTTCCGGGTTCGATTCCTGGCTCTGCCAAGAAATTCAATTCTCATCTGAGCGATGGAACTGACTACACTTAGCCTCGTGAACCAGAACTGAGAAGAGATGGGTTCGATTTCCACCTCAGCCATCGTGGACGTGGTTTCCCACTTCTACTCCAGGCAAATACCGAGATGGTTCCTAGGTTAAGGTCATGGCCACCTCCTTCCCAACCCTTACCAGAATTACAAATACATACACTTCTACAGGCACCACAATAACAACTGTTATCATACAACGCGGTGTCTTTTTAGGGAGAAGCCTAATTTATTCTTACGTCATTATTACTATTGCAATTTGGTGTAATCCTAACTGCCCTGCTTCGTAACAAGTTTAGCATCATACACAGTTACGGGACTCTCCGATGTGTGTAATAATATATTAGAATCTACAAATAACCAGCCATGATATGAAGCATCAATAATGAAACTAAAAATAATAGGTAGGTTCGAAATACAACATATTTATTTGTAGGTTTAATTGCATACCTTGCCTTAAAAACCATTGCAACAAAATGTAAACTTACGGTAGTGTTGGCACTACACGTATGAGATACATGATCGGGGGATGGGGGGTATCTCAGGCATGGACATCTAAATGACAACTATGATGGTCTAGATTGTAAGAAATACAATCACAGTTATCTCATTACATGCTAAATTTTGAGGCATTGCTTTGATAAAGTGGACATGGGACTCAATACTTCTTTGCCGGGATTGTCACGGATATTCTGGAACACAGACGCGGTGTACAGAATAAAACAGATTCGACCAAGAAAAACAGAATGTAACAACACATTCGCAAAAACAGTAAGTTTACTCAAAGAATTAGCAACTTGGGTTTAGATTCCCTTCCAGTTGGAACAAATGACAGGGATGGTAGAAGCTCCTCAGGGAATGTTCCTGCCAACTTTTCAGAAACATCGTCTGCCAACTTTTCAGAAACATCGTACTCTTCTTCTTCTTCTTCTTCTTAGCATTTAACCCGCTGAATTGTAGGGTCTGCTGTTCTCCACTTTCCTTTCCACTTGATGCGGTCTTGTGCATCTTCAGGAGAGACTTTAGCTAGAGCCCTGCGCGGATAAACAAAACGTTATCCGCATCCGCCCCGCAACCGCACGGCTGTTATCCGCATCAGCCCCGCATCCGCACGACTGTTATACGCATCCGCCCCGCATCCGCACGACTTTTATCCGCATCCGCCCCGCATCCACGCGACTTTAACCCATACGTTTGTTATCCGAATCTACTGGCATTACAATAATATTTTCAATGTGTTGCTTTATACTTTATCTTTTAGACATTTGAGCAGCTAGTCGAACCCTTAGGCTATGTACTGTACACTATGTCATGTGAACTTGAATCGAACCGTCTGACAAGCTTCGTGGGCGTTACGCCATAACATAATTTTACCAATGTCAAAAGGTATTCGGGTAATTATGACTCCATTTCGTTGGTAAAACAGCTTTCCGGACTAAACGAGGTGGAGCAAGACAATTTTGCAGCAACTGCTTTGTTAGAATTGACTGGGGAATGTTGAAACATCTCCCCACTTCCCTTATTTTCCTCCCATCATCCCTAATTGCATATCGAGATTTCTGCACATTTTCTACTGGTTAGGAGTATTTCTCCGTTTTCCGCGTATAATTTCTTGGCATCTGGAGAAAAAACACGAAATATTTTGCCATTAATTTCGCGTTGTATTTGTATTTGTAGTACTTTTATCATATATGATCTGCGCACCATACCCCACTCTGTTTTTAAAACGTAACTCACTGAATCCCGGTAAACTAATCTATTATATTGAAAAATAAACAAGATGTTCAGTAAAGAACATATAGCCTACTTTCTCCTAAATGCATGGGTATTGTTACGACTCTTTGTCCTTTTCAAGGAGTATAATTGAATGTTGGTTGTAGTAGCTTGTCGAAATACAACGTGCTATAGGGATATTAAACATGAATATGAGGTGCCCTTTCCTAGTGCTACCTCTGTACACAATTTCATTCAATTCGGTTTCACCGTGTTTGAATTGATAGGGGGAATCGTTTTGCACACATACTTGGCCACCATCTGCAAACTATTGGGCTGATGATCTTGCAGTTTGGTCAGAATATGCTCCCCAAATAAAGATATGTTGTTGCAAAATTTGGTAGAGACTAGATTATTAGGTTGGTCGTAATTACATTTTAGCTTTTAACATTTGGGTGGCCGCGATTACGTTTCCGTCAAGATGGCGGTGATATAAAACATGACACTGAGGTGCCCTTTGCTAGTGCTATCTCTGTACCAAATTTCGTTCCATTAGGTTTCAACGTGTTCGAATTGATAGGGGGAATCGATTTTCACACAAAGATGGCCGCCATCCGTAAACTATTAGGCTAATGACCTATTAGATTGGTCAAAGGATGTTCCCTCCATAAAGGTATGTTGTTGCAAAATTTGGTAGAGATCGGATGATTATATTAGTCGTAATTTGATTTAAGCTTTGAACATTTGTGTGGCCGCCATTACGTTTGTGTCAAGATGGCGGCAATATAAAACATGACACTGAGGTGCCCTTTGCTAGTGCTACCTCTGTACCAAATTTCGTTCTATTCGGTTTCACCATGTTTGAATTGATAGGGGGAATCGTTTTGCACACATACTTGGCCACCATCTGCAAACTATTGGGCTGATGATCTTGCAGTTTGGTCAGAATATGCTCCCCAAATAAAGATATGTTGTTGCAAAATTTGGTAGAGACTAGATTATTAGGTTGGTCGTAATTACATTTTAGCTTTTAACATTTGGGTGGCCGCCATTACGTTTCCGTCAAGATGGCGGCGATATAAAACATGACACTGAGGTGTCCTTTGCTAGTGCTAATTTTGTCCCAAATTTCGTTCAATTCGCGTTCACCGTGTTCGAATTGATAGGGGGGGGGGGGGCAGGACAGAGTACACACACACACACACACACACACATACACACACACAGACAGGCAGACACACTTTTTTCGCCCTGTGTTGATCTCATAAGTCTACTTTCATTTTTTGCAAAAATCGAAAGTAGGCTAATACATACAAAACCACTGTACACACTGACATTTATAACTACATTTAATTTTAAATAATTGAATCACAAAACTGTAGGCTTACCTTCTTATTTGCTGGCTACAAAATATAACATGCAACGTGTTAAGTTTCTTCATCCAAGCCTCCGGTTATCACATAGCGCCTGGCATCATGCTGACTGTCCCTATCTGATAGGTACGATGACAGCTTAAGGGTAGCAGGGAACTGAGTTGCTAGTTGTACTACCAACTCGAAAAACATAGGTGCGGACAATTACCCAACTTTCCCCATGATATTCAACAAGTTTGGATTGTATTCTAAAAACTATCCGCAAATTTACTCCAAACATTATCCGCAGCTTATCCGCTATCCGCACAGCCATGCAAAATATATCCGCATGGCGAAAAATGTTGCGGATATCCGCGGGTTTATCCGCGGATATCCGCATCCGCGCAGGGCTTTAACTTTAGCCACATGCATATCTTCCCACAATGTTCTTTGGTCGCCCTCGTGGTCTGCGGCCCTTAGGACTGATGTTTTAAGACTCTTCTTGCAACGGAACAACCACTTCTGCGTAGTTCGTGGCCATACCATCGCAAACGGTTCTCTCTCATATTCTCGGGGATTGGGGCCACACCAAATGCCATTCGAACATCTTTATCTCTGATGTGGCCCAGTCTTGTGAGTCCTATTGGCCAGCGAAGTATCTTTTTTTCCATGACATGCAGCTGTTATTCGTGTCTCCTTGTGGCTGGCCAACATTCGGTTTCATACAGTGCCACTGATCTAATGCTGGTTTTATAAATTTTATATTTCAGATACATTGGCACCCTCCGATCGAGAATGACTCCTGTAACTTGGCACACTTCATCCAGGCAGCGTTGATTCTGCTTCGAACATCTGGGAGCGTGTCACCATCGGATTGGAGAAGGAACCCCAAATATTTAAATTGAGATTTTTTAGGAAACGCAACGCCGTCGATGTTAATTGACCCATCACTTTGAACCCCATAATCTAGATACTCAGTCTTCCTGACGTTAAGTCGCAGGACATATCTGTCCAAGGAGTCTTTCCAACGTTGGGCTAGGTGTTGCAATTACAGGCGACCATAACATCATCAGCAAAGAGTAAGAGTCCAACGGTGTGGTGTTAACACTTCTGTGCTGATGGTGTCGAGACAGGATGATCAGAAGTGGAGATAAAGCCGTTCCCTGATGAACGCCAACTTTAATGCGAAATGGTGCAGACATTCATGCTGCATATCGGACAGAAGCTGGATCCATCGAATATATACTTCTGGTATACCATGCAGCCTCAGTCCATGCCAAATAAGATCACGAGGCACTCTGTCGAAGGCCTTTTCGAGATCCAAGAAAGCAATGTGGAGTGGTTTCTCCTTTCATTATGTCGTTCCATCAAAAGACGTGTGGCATGGATAGCGTCGATCGTTCCTGTTCCTTTCACAAAACCACACTGATTCGGAACAAATGTGAACTATGTCGCGAAGGCGTGCGTCCAGGACACGCTCGAAGATCTTCATTGTATGACAAAGCAAACGAATTGGGCGATAGTTCGAGTAGTCACTAACATCACCTTTTCCTTTCCAAAGAGGAATCGTGACACTAGTTAGCCAACTAGGAGGAGCACTGTCTTCATCAATGACCTTGTTGAATAGGTCTGATAGGAACGTAGCTGCTTGTAGCATCTTCCACGCGTCCGAAGGAAGGTCATCCGGTCCAGGGGCCTTTCCGTTTTTCATTTTCTTAATGTCGGCATCTACTTCAATAATCGTGATTGGTGGAGCTGGACCATACACTGGATTTGTTGGTGGTATAGGCGGATTCAAGCCACAGAAATGAGATTTATTAGGACTATGAATCACAGTACCAGGAGAGACAGGATCAGAAATGAGGTACACAGAGCAACAGCTGGCATCAGGGTCCCTGTCATCAACTTTCTGAGGAAACGCAGTCTTCAGTGGTATGGCCATGTAATGAGGAAGGATAGCTCTAGAACAACTAAGAAGTACTTCAACCTGGATGTCAGAGGGAAGAGACCGAGAGGAAGACCAAGGAGACGATGAATAAAGACAGTTCGATCAGAGGCGGAGAAGAATGGTTTTAACTGGGACGATGTCCAAGAACAAATGATGAACCAAGATCGAGCAAGATGGAGAGCCACACCCGGGATACTGGAGATGGAAAATGATGATGATCGGCGGATGTGGAAATTATTCGTTGAAGATTGTTTCGAAATGATTTTTCAGAAACACTGTACATTGATTCAAAATCCATAAATGGCAAAAAACGAATTAAAATCACCGTTTCTTCCCCAAAAGAGGTTTTACGTTCGTAGTAAACGTCACTTAACCCTTTCAGGAATGGGCTCTCCTACCAGTACAAAACGCGCCCAGAAAAAATCGCGCCCAGCACGGTCTCTACCAGGAGTAACTTATTTGTGGCTGATACGGACGAAACCATTGGTCGCTAGTCGGTTAGACGACTGTCTGGATGAAATCATTGGTCGCTTCTTGGTTAGGTGACTGTCTGGACGAAAATTACTGATTGCACTACAAGCAAGGTGGTCTGGGGCGTAAGTCCCAGGCTAGGTTTGTTTTGTATGTAGACCAGTATTGTCACGAGGTCAATTTCTAGACTGGGCGCGATTTACGCACATTTCTCAGTGGGTGATATTTTCCCTAGGCGCGATTTTCGTGCAACCCTCCTACCTACCTTGGTGAGATCTTATTCCCGACGTCTCGTGGACACAACGTCCCTAATTTTCCAGTCTTCCACATATTATAAGTACGAATGTCATTCGATCAGCTATTCATATCAGAAATTCCATAACAATAAAATAAAAAAAAGACTGCATGCCACGAATACCTGTAGAATACCGCTGACTGACTCAGTGATGATGGTAGGACGTGTGACTGCTCTAGGTATTTACCAAGGTTTGTAACATTATTGTTATTATTATTATCCATGTGCCTTATTCATTAATATTAGAATTAGCAAAGTTCATTTTCTCTTTCTTGGTATCATCACTATCATCATCATCATCATCATAAAATTGTATTTATTGCATCAGTGCCCCCACATTCTACTGTAAAACCACGCTTGGATGAGATAGCTTATGTATGATGAGATAGCCCTTAATTAGGCCTATTTGTAGTAAGAGTCTGTCTTCAGTTTTTGTATAGGCTACAACTAAATTATCTTAAAAATAATCCTTCACAAACTTACCAACAAATTTCCTTTAGCTGTCTAGTGAAGCATAGGCTAACTTTATTCCCTATATCATGACGAAAATTATAAGAAACTGTAGAGCCTCCTCCCGGACTTTTCCTTTGTATTCTTTTCTTATTATTTCCGTTTCTCTCCCTCTTCCTCTGGTTCTTCAAATAAATTATAATAATTTCCATCGTTGAGTCGAGCCGAGTTGGTTTGTTGTGCACGTGGTCCGGTTCTCACAGCACACACAGATAGACGCTGCCTCCAGCGCTTGTGTGTGCCTGCCAGTCTGCCCGCCTGCTTGCTTGGGTTAGCATTTCCAATTCATGTCGTACGCTCTGTCTTCCGGAATTGGAATGAATGTTTGGATTGCGCGTTTCGCCTTGCAATTGTTTTCTCAAGCTAGTTGGCCAATACGGGAAAACGAATGGGGTTGAGTGAGAGAGGAAGTGTGCTCCAGGGGGAAAGGAAAGGAAAGGGAAGCGGTATACTGTATATACACAAGGGTGGGAATGGGGACAAGAAAATACGCACTTATTCGGGGAGAAATTTCTTAATATACTTCCAAATTAATATTTATAAGGCAAGGAGATTGGTGGTTGTAGGCGCTAGTAGAGCCACCCTCGCAATACGTGCAAGGTAAAACAATTCCTAGTTTTTAACACAAGCATTGGTTTACCGCTCCTCCATTTCCCACCATAGGCACTTAATTCGAGGGATGCAGATAGGCCCCTGTCTCCTCCAATAATATGATACCACCGCTGACAACTTGTAGTTCATTTACATCTACCGCCGGCAACAATTCGTCAGACGGGTAAATACAATGTAATTTTTAGCCTATTCGAATAAAAACATAACCTAACTTGCATAAATTAGACCTATAGCTTATTAAAAGGCATGTTGATTGATGTCACACGCCTTATCGCCAGCTTACCATTAGCAAATTACGTATCTACAGTATGTTATTAGGCGAACTTGGATAAACAGTACCTCACAACCTCATGTGGTAACCACCGATATGGATTCAAAGTGTAGGTATTTTCAAATAACTATTTAGTTGTAGTTAAATCATTTTAGGAACTCGGCACAACTTGGTTGATAACCTGTGTTTCTGTGGTGACTGTAGGAGTGTGTGACAGTAATTCTTACGTCTAGGATTGGGGTAGGTGCCCCGGGAGATCCGAAACAAGGTTCCATCCCAGCATTTACCTGAAGGAAGTGTGAGGAGATTCCGGGGGTAAAACCACACTCAGGATGGCCGGTGACAGCGCCTGGTGATCGATTTAACGAGCACGGCTGAGCTACGGGACTTTCAAATACCACAAGATGCAATAAAGCTGAATGTACTCAAGCTTTTAGCTGTCAGATTGTTTTAATCCCCCTTTACCCTTGATTGAAAAAAAAAAGGATAGGTCGTTTTCCGTAGTTTTTACCTGAAACTGGAAACAGGGGCCCACTGACGCCAGGCTCCAATAATCGTCCCAAGATCTGATCATAGCCTGCCGCCCTTACACGGAACAGTTGGGTTTCATAGTCAGCAATACATACTACATGGAAAAGGGCAAGGGGTAATAAATTTCCACGAGATAAGGTTACCTCATCTAACCGTCTAATGCACAGGAATTTAGAATACTTTCCACCATCCACTCACTAGTTGTTAACCGAGCACGTAGAATAATTAGGTTGAGACAATTGCGGGCAATGCCATCAGTATCAGTGCTATGACGTTTGCATTTTAAGACTCTTCGACTCTACTGCCGAATTCCGTGTGAAAGTGTACCTTTCTTCTTCCCTTTCCTTTTATCTATCGTTAATATCATGTTATTTCATTGTGCGACTGTTTCCATCTCCCAGTGCTTCCAGAAGGACCATGCCTTATAAAGCACCATTTTACGAACAGTATTTCGCTTTTTCATTCCATGTTTAAGTTATGACCGAGAACATTTATTTGAGCATTCCTTAGTTTGGGTGTTTTCTTTTTTCCAGTTCTAAGTTATAAAATGCCTATATGTTTACCATTTTGGTTTGCTAAATGTTAATCCCTATTGACAGTTGTTAAATCGGGGCTACATGACCGCGTTGTCGCAGCCCCTAAACTGAGGAACCAACCAACCATTGTTAAATAATATATGTTAGTATGGAAGGACATGAAAATGACCATATTTGCCCTGATCCTTATAGTATGTATGTCTACCCCTTATTAATCCCGTTTTCTAACGGGGTCGGGGATGAGATGCGATGGAAATCTTGGTGGCGATGGTTTTTACGGCCGGATGCCCTTCCCGACGCCAACCTCACGAGAGGAGTTAATGAGAGATGAAATGAATAATGGTGAATGAAACTGGGCAAGGATGTGGAAGGAAGCTCCGTGGCCTGTCAGAAGGTACCGTCCCAGCATTTGCCTGGTGTTGAAAATGGGAAACCACGGAAAACCATTTCAAGGACGGCCGACGATGGGGCTCGAACCCACGCGTCTACCAAGTCAGCAGAGAGCTTGGCCCCATGACCTAATGCTGCGCTTTAGCCAGCGTAGCCACTTATAGACAAAGTAAAATATAAGAAGATTAGAACCTTAAGTCAATATATGACGTACTTACTTTTAATGTTGTACCGGTTTCGGTCTTATTGTGACCTTCCTCAGCGCAAATTATAATAAGAAAAGGTGCAAGAACTCACATTACAAATTTATCACAACGAAAGTTGTCAAAATCATTCTAAAATTATTAATAGTCTAAAAGTTAAAAACAAAATATTAGAATAAAATAAAAACAGATCTGTTACAAAAATCCAAATCCAGCTTGAAGTAGGAGAGATGTGGATTTAATACTGTAAGTTATATGTGGAATTTGTTACGTTAGGATTGAGTTAATACATAGATGGGTAAGAATATGCGCAATAATTAAGTAACTATGGAATATAATCTTTGGAAATAAATAATCCAAGGTATGGTATAGATAGGACAAGGAATTTTTGGGGAACTGTGTTGCTAAGAAATAGGTTTGGAAATGAGGTCTTGGCTGTGGCCGCACTGGTGTAAGTAGTTTAGCGCACCTGCCCGGATTTCAGGAGTTTCGGATTCGAATCCCGATCTTCATGACTTATTCAACGGGTATAAGGATAATTTTCGTTTTAAGTGGCGTAGCAGTACAATACCTAATCAGCAGCGCGCGGTGTACCGTACATGACAAATAATAATTAAGCAAATGTTTATATCCATCCGCAAGAAAGGGAAAACATTAATTAACCTTATACAATTCTCGAAAGAATTCTCGAAAGGAAGACGAAACTTGTGAAAATGTGAGTTTTTACGTACTGTTCTGTCTTCACATGACGCTGCAAATTTATTTCTTGTGCATCAGGGTCAACAAACGTTAGATAAAACACGAATGCTTCTACCTGCTTTCTCTGGAATAGCCTAATGTTTACAAGACCCGTTAGGAAGATCTAAACTAATTTCACAACAAGCTCCACAGCAGGTAACGGTCTTGAGTGACAGCCTATTTTGAAATAGCACGAGGAATGCACCCATCAAGGAAGTTTTAACAAAGACGGCAAAAATACAAATAATAACACGAAGGAGGGGCCGTTCGGGTTGGGCCAGCTGATTAGAGATGTCAGAGGAAGTACGTTCTGGAACAAAGATTTGGGAATTCCTAACTTATTTTGTGGGAGGAATTATAATCAGTAGAGTTATAGATAGTGAGCCTCCGTGGCTTAGGCGGCAGCACGCCGGCCTCTCACCGCTGGGTCCGTGGTTCAAATCCCGGTCACTCCATGTGAGATCTGTGCTGGACAAAACGGAGGCAGACAGGTTTTTCTCCGGATACTCCGGTTTTCCCTGTCACAATTTCATTCCAGCAACACTCTCCACTATCATTTCATCTGCCATGCATTTAATCATTGCCCCAGAGGAGTGCGTCAGGCCTCGGCAGCCGGCACAGTTCATATCCTCGCCGCTAGATGGGGGCTTCATTCATTCCATTCCTGACCCGGTCGGAGACTGGAAGCAGGCTGTGGATTTTCAGAGTTATAGATAACAACTGCAACTCAGTTATAGACTACAGAACAAACAAGGCCTATTCTACGGAACAGGTATTCCTCGAACTATGTTGTGTCATCCTTCAGTACCCACAAAAATGTTCATACGAGTATAAACTTCCCGAGCTGAATCAATCGTGAGCGTTTGAGTCTTCAGTATTTTGACTGGTTTGATGCAGCTCTCCATGCCTTCCTATCCTGAACTAATCGTTTCATCTCTATATAGCTACCACACCTTTCATCCGAGACAATCTGTTTATAACATATTCTAACCTTGGTCTAACCCTACAGTCCTCCACCCTTCCTTCCACAACTTAGTTTGCTATTCCTGAGTGTCTTAGTATGTGTTCTACCAACCTATCTCTTCTCTTCATTAGCAGTCACCAGAAACATCTCTCCTCTCCCAATCGTCTTAATACATCTTCATTTGTTACTCTATCTACCCATCTGATCCTCATCTCTATCTTGTAACACCACATTTCAAACGTTTCTATTCACCTCTTTTCTGCCGTGCCAACAGTCCAAATGCATCTATATTCGATGTAAACAGATTCCTTTTCTGTAGGAATGCTTTCCTTACCTGAGCCAGCCTACTTTCTGTATCCTCTTTGCGTCGTCCATCACTGATTATGTTGCGTCCTAAGTAGCATAAATCTCGTACTTTCTTTAGCTTTTCACGTTTTGTTTAATACACAGAAGAGGTGGTTGTTTCATTAAGGAACTTGGGACATCGGTATCACCAGTCCCATGCGCCTGGATGCCCATGGAATCTGTCTGAATAATAATGTTATGGGTTGCATGTCCCTTTCAACTGTTGTGCTTTTACAGTTGCTGGATTGCTACGGTGTCAGAATTATTCTTCCCTGGTTGAATATTAATTATCAAGTCAATAAATCCACTGATACGAATCTTTCGTATGTAAGCAGCCAACCGATTGCCTCGGAATTTGATATCGAAACCATGGGCACAGTATGCGAGAGCATTGTGGTGCGTACTCAAGTACTTGTAGGCTCCATGTGATTGAGAACACTGAGTTAGTTGGTTAGTTATTGCTGATTTGAGGGGCGGAGCAGCGAGGTCACCTGCTCCTATTGGGACTACTGAGCAATATTCACTCGGTAGTGAATAGGGGAACAGCGGTGAAACCATTTCTAGGGTGGCTGAGAGTAGTATTGTATCCCATCTCACTTCTCAGTTACCCTTTTAGATCGTATGACAAGAATTTTATTTCGTGGCAGAGTTCGGGACAGAAACCAAGACCTAGAGGGCTCCTGTTGAATAACACAAATAGCCCTCCAAAAGCCTTTCACGCTCAAAGTACTTTTCACAACAATTGGATGGTGGCAACTTATAACTTAAGTTACAGCAAACGCGAACCAAGCCTGGAGTCTGATCTTAAATGCATGAAGACAAACAGTTAGAGCTAACAGGAAGGCAAAGTCTAGTTAGTTATTAGTTATTATTGTTTTAAGGGGTGGAACTGCAATGTCAACTGCACCGAAGGCAAAGTCTGTGCAGCTCTCTGACTCTTCTGTAAAAAACAACAACATCGAATATTCCAATTATGAAGATAAAGTCTGTGCCAATTGAAGAGAGATTGAAGTTGGAAGAACCAGCCGCTCCTCTTGTAGCACTAATCTAAAGTGTGAGTGACGCCAAGCATAAATATCGTGTCCTCTGAAGCAATCAACCTATGAGCCAATCAAGCTGGCAGATTATACACCCAGAAAAATGGAATAAGAGATGACAGGCCATTTGTATTTTACAACAGAGTTAGAAGCGAGAGATTAAAACTATGCAAAATAATTTGGCTAAAAGCCCTTGCAATGTATCAGCAGCATTCCTACATGTCTTGCCACGGTGGGTGAGTGGATAGCGTGTCGCTCTACTAACCCCAAGATTGCAGGTTCGCCCCTGGCCGTGGTAAGTGATTTTTGAAAAGCGGCAAAAATACGATACGCATGTCATACGATGTTGGCATGTCAAAGAACCCATTTGAATTCAGTAGGCCGAGTTCATAATGGCAAAATTAATCTTGGGAGTTTCCGCCAGCACAAAGTTCCTCATTTCTCTACTAGAAAGCGCTATTGTGTTCAAGGAGATTAGAAAAGAAGAAGGAAGATTGTAGTTTTACGTGACCGTGAATCTTGTGATTATGAGCCACGGGACCTCCTTTTTACGTGGAATCCGAACCACAGGACATGGCATTTCACTTCGAAAATCTCACATGCTTTGACCGGGAATCGAACCCGGACCGCCTTGGTGAGAGGCATTCAGCTAGACCGCTGAGCCACCACGCCCCCCTCAAGGAGATTAGATATCCAACATCTAACCTCCTTGACTTTCATAGTCAAGGAACTACGAAATTCGACATGCAAGCTACCCTCTGGGTGTCAAATAGCAAAGCTTGCACCAGGCACCCGAGGCCATACGATATTATTATTATTCCTACATACACGCTTAGACAGGAAGACATGACTGTTTATTGGTACGTAAAAAATACGCAAGTAGCCTAAATGAAAGATTTAGCTGATTACATGACAGGGAATTTTAAATAGTTTTCTTTTCTCAGTAATGTGATATTCTGCTCCATAACCTTCTTAAGACTGAATCACTATTTTCTCTTTCAGAGAAATTGCAGACTTGAAAGTGAGACACGGATGAATTCCTATTCCCCAACTGTAATAACATCGTACCCCTTGTTAATGAAGTGGTAGGAGCAGTATTGAGTAGTATTATTAAAGAAGACGAAGAACCAACCACGGCAGCTACGCGGACTAAGGGCTATTCCATGGGGGAAAGTTACTCCGGACTCGGTAGACGAGTGAGTTCGAAACCCACAGTCGGCAGTCCTTGAAATTATGTTCCAAGGTTTCCCAATTTCAACACCAGGCAAATGCCGGGACGGTACCTTCTTTTAAACGACGGCCGCTTTCTTCCAATGCCATGTCCAAATTCATTCATCTTAGTCTATTTCATTTCATCTCTCAGTAACTCCACTAATGAGGTTGGCATGAGACAGGTCATCCGTTAAAAAATCATCAGCCACATAGATGATGATGATGATGATAATTGTTGTTTTAAGGGACCTAACATCTAGGTTCTCGGCCCTAATGGTCTGGGTGATAGCAAAAATGGCAATGAAATGGAAACCAGAACGAAAATTAAGTGGGACTGAAAATACTTACAAAATGGAACTCAGATTGAAACGACGCACAAAATGGGGAATGGTATTACTTACAAAATGGAATTCAGAAGGAAAATACTCACAAAAGGAATTTAGATTGAAAAACACGCACACAATGTAAACTTAGTTTAGGTTCAAAATGCGTACAAAATGCAATGTAGAGTCGAAATACTTACAAAATGCAAGTGAAATTCAAAATACTTACAAAATGCAAATGAGATTGAAAATACGTAGGCTACAAAATGCAATGGAGGCTCAAAATACTTACAAAATGCAATTGAAATTGAAAATACACAATGCAATTTAGATTGAAAAACGCACATTTTAGATTCTAAATACTCACAAAGTGCAATTGAAATTCAAAATACTTACAAAATGCAATTGAAATCGAAAATGCCTACAAAATGTGTGGTAGTCCTGGATTCAAACTACTCATCTGGATGGACAATACTTACAAAATGCAATTTAGATTGAAAATACTTACAAAATGTAATTTAGATTCAAAATAGCCTACCCACAAAACGCAATTGAGAATCAAAATACTTACAAAATGCCCACCATACAAAATGCAATTTAGATTGAAAATACATGCAAAAAGCGGTTTAGGTTTAAAATAGTTACAAAATGCAATTGAAATTCAAAATACTAAAAAAAATCCAGGCACCTATATTGAAAGACTTACTAAAAAGCAATTTAGATTGTCAATCCTTACAAATTGCAAGTGAGGTTGAATATAGGCTACTCGCAAAATGCAATTTAGACCGAAAAAAACTTACAAAATGCAACGCAGATTGAAAATACCTAGAAAATGGGAGTGTAGATGCAAAACATTCGCTAAAGGGAATTTAGATACACGGGGAGCCAAATAACAAAAACAGTGCGGGAATCTAAAAGAGAAACGGAAATATAATGAAAAGAAAACAAGAGACCTGACTCCTCGAGGAAGGAGGGATCAGGAAAGATGAGCCACGGGCCAATTAAGGCGGGAACTTGAAAGACTCCCTAGGTCTCGGATACCCTAATACCGTCGGGGTCGGAAGAGAACAAGAGTTGGCCAAGGGAGGCCGATAGGAAAGAAGACGGAGATGAACCCGGCACAAGTAAGGGGAAGCAATGCCGGAATCAGCTGGGGTCCCGCAGTCACCAACCCATGTCCCACCAGACAGCCACATAGGAAATCAAGTTCACCCTATGCATATTATTAAGAAGACGAAGAACCAACCACGGCAGCTACGCGGGCTAAGGGCTATTCCATGGGGGAAAGTTTGCTCCGGACTAGGTAGACGAGTGAGTTCGAAGCACAGATCTCATTTAGTTGCACTACTAGAAGTCATCCCGAACTGAAAAATCAGCTAGTCAGTCAAACTGTTAGTGCTTAATATGAAATATAGTATGAAATATTAAGGACTAGCAGTTTGACTGACTAGCTGATTTTTTAGTTCGATGAGACTAGGGTATATCCCATGTTCGAGTCTGAAATTTAAGGTTATATACACCAGCTATAACATTCACCTTAAGGTACAATTAGTGGGGCATGTGGAAGCATTTTAAAATCATTAATACAATTGGACTTGGTTTTTCTCCGGGTACTCCGGTTTTCCCTGTCAGAATTTCATTCCAGCAACACTCTCCACTTTCATTTCATTTCATCTGTCATTCATTTAATCATTGCCCCAGAGGAGTGCGTCAGGCCTCGGCAGCCGGCACAGTTCATATCCTCGCCGCTAGATGGGGGCTTCATTCATTCCATTCCTGACCCGGTCGGAGACTGGAAGCAGGCTGTGGATTTTCATTTCAATACAATTGGACTTTACCAAAGCGTGCGCCTCCAGGACTTATTAAACCATATTATTTTCGAAGCGAATAGATATCAGTATCAATAACCTCCCAGTTCACATTCACTATGGCATTATGGTTGATCAAAAGATGTTTCATACAAAGCTCATGTAGATCAACGTATTGGCACATATGTACTATCAGCCGATACCTTATGGCATCGTAAATTAGGGTAGCCTACATTACACGAACTGCATCACCTAATATGTAAGTTCTTAATTCAGACATAAAGAAATGTGAGGGTTAATACAATACATTATCGATATCGTATGTGAATTTTCATTTCTTTAAGAATAACCTATGAAATTATTTCCAAAAAATAGCTGCATGTGTAACTGAAAATTTTTATTGGACAAAGGTTTCCCATGGTAGTTTCAAAGTTAAAGCAATCCAAAAATACAGATAAGGCAAGCCCTTTTCCATGGGACCAGCCATAAAAATAGGAACCTGTGCCTTCACTGTATGTTCCTAGTTTAAAAAACTGAATCACCACCGAACAAAATACAAGAATTGATTTGCCAATCACTAATGTTAGTGAAGAAATTATTTTAATCCGAGATTCTGAGAAGGATGTGGAGATTTCTCTGCTTTAAAAAGCGGAACATCAAGGTCATTTGCATCGAGATTATGAGAAGGTGCACTTATGTAACCATTTGGGAACCAAGTAGCTTAATTTTTAAAAGAACTCCGTGGGGTCCATCATACCACGGAAAATTTATGAGTCGTGCCTGATGTTTGTAACAAGGTTAAGAAATATGGCAGAAGCCACACACACAGTGACAGAATAAGAATACGACCTTCATAAAGGACCCTAATATGAGCCACCCTCCACTGCGCTGCTTCTGAAATGACACAGGTGAGGCTAGTACTCATTGTGCTCACCTAATTTCATATCCCTTTTAAAAGTGCTCCGCTTTTCTTATAGCAACCGCAATATGATACGTGAAATAGGCAGTATTTAATAGTTTACAGCTACCCGCCGACAATGCCCACAAGATACACAAAAGACAACCAATGACAGGCAGGGGTGACACAGGGATCCCGCATCTCAACACAAATGTAACCCAGGTAGGGGCGCGAGGACTCGTACAATACGGCTAATGATGGACTGCTATTGGTAAATAAGTGAAGGGGAGGAGAAGTGCCCCTATTGGTGCCTCCCAGCAGTTAGCCAACAGTGTATAATTTATGTGCAACAGTTTTATGCAAATGTTCCAGCTAATATAAGAACTGTCACACTCCTCTGCCGGTCTTTACAAGAAGGCACACAAGTAAACAGCAGGACCACTTTCTAACGTCGACCAGGCTCAAGGGGTGGTCCTACAGGCGATGCTCCGCCGGAAGTACAGTACGCCAGTCCTGCGTAGTATTCTTGAGATCCCATTCCCACTTGGCATGTACCGCCGTACATCTAATACCGTGTACAAATTATAATACACCACATTTCAGGAGTTCTTAGACGTAACAAACATCTTGAAAATAAATTAAAACTAACAGTGACATCCTTAACTTTCAGCTACAAAATTAAGTTATCAGTAATAGACTACCGTATATCTCTGTCCATTTTAGTGTGAAGATTCCTGTGTGAACACAAATATTTTTTCTTTTCGAAATTACTGTAACAAATTTGTAATTTTCTTCCAGTTTCTGGAGCAGATGACCTCGAAGTTCTGGCCCTTCAACAGCTACCACTGCTTTCAGTCCTCGTTTGCCAGTATCAAATTTAATACAATACATTATCGATATCGTATGTGAATTTTCATTTCTTTAAGAATAACCTATTTTTGATGAGATTGTCTAATACAGCACTTCAAAAAAATGTAATTTTCCAACCGAAGATTACTAATAGTCTATCATGGGAGTGGAAAATAACTGAATCCAACAGAAATAATAATAATAATAATTTCAATCTTATGGATTATTATTATTAATAATAATTATTTTGCGGCCGCTAGATATCTTTTTCCTGAGTAAGGCTCCGCATCCCGGCTCTGGATTTGTGTCCGCTGTCCGTCCCCGTATCTAGTGGTTGGCATACACTATGCTTTCCCGAAAGGTCCCTAGTTCGATTCTCGGTTGGGCTAATGATGACTTTGATCCCCCGTGGTAATTCTCCTGGCTCGGGGACGTGATGTATGTGACATCTTCATCATTCATCCCACCTTCAACACGACGCGTAAGTCGTCCACGTGCGTCAAACCTAGAGACCCGCACCAGACTACCCCGGAGGCTACATGTCACTATTACTCCATGATCTCCACAGAGTGGGCAAGGAATTTGACGTTGAAGTGGGAAACAACTGAAAATCATTTCATCAACCTCCTTACGGTATTGAATTTTAACTTCCAGATCATAACTTACCAGAAGTTGAATCCCCAACGGTATAGTTATTCCAGGCATCGAATCTAGGCCAACTAGGTGAGGAATGGGCTACTTACACTAAAGAAACGGTAACATTAGTTTAGACCAGGCGCGTGTCTATACGAACAAACAGTGATCGGAGAAGAATATGGAGCCACGGATCCTATCCAATCTTTGGGCACCCATGCATGAAAATCAACTGTTGTTAGGGCTCCAAGTAGACAGTGGAGGCATCCCTGAAACACAACACGGTACGGCCGGCGCGGCGTGGCGCCCAGCTCTCCCCGTATTGGGTGACAGACACTGCTTTCCGCACTATAAAGCTCTTTTCAGATTGATGGTTTATTGAAGGTTAAACCGTCCACCGGGCCTTTATTCCCTGCCACAAAATGGTCGAGCTCAATTGAACAGGAGGGAAGAGGGCCAAAGAAAAGAGTCTTAAATTATATAACTGCTTGCCGCTGTTTACACAGCGACCTCAGAGTTGGGGGGAGTGAGGCCTCGCCTTGCATTGCGCTACGGTTGGGCTGCCACCACCACAACCGCAGATGACCGCATCACAGCTGAGCCAAGGCCAAAATGAACTCAAATGCCATTCATTAACTTCACCTGTGGCTGAGATTTAATTGAATTTTGTCTTGTAATCAGTAAATGTGATAGGCCTACGAGATCTTTGAAGAGCCAACATCGTACGACTCGAGAGTGCCGCTCTTCAAAAATCCCACTTCCTCGGCCGGGAATCGACCCCATGATATCCAATACAAAAAATATTTTATCAACTAATTTTATCACTAATCCATCGAGAAAGCAGCAGTACCATGAAAGGCATATAAGAAGGGCCCACCTCCGAGTCATTGAAAAAAGGAAGAACGGACCCAGCTCTGAAATCTCTCGGGGTCAATTCCTGACCACACTGGGCGTGACTACTTAACGGTGTAGACCACTTTGTGTCATACAGGGTGTACCATGCGTGGTGGGCTACACACACCCTGCCTCTTTAGGTCCTCTTACAACGAACATGTTGCTGTTGTTTCATTTGAGAGGCTTGGGCATCATAGTCATTTAGCCCCGTGTGCTTAGGTGTGAGTATGTAGAATTTGTCTGATAACGTGTGTTATTGAGGTATTTGTAGTAGAGTGTGTGTATTTGTAAGTGAGGATTAGGAGGATGCGGCCGTAACCTTAAGTTAGGAACCAACCAGGCATTTGCCTGGAATAGAAGGGGGAAACCAAGGAAACCAACTTCCAGGAGGATGACGAAGGTGGGAATCGAACAACCTCTTCTCCGCTCTGCCTCACGAGGCTGTGTGAACCCCCTTCCAACCCTCAGACCAGAATTAAATTTCTTGGCAGAGCCGGAAATCGATTCCGGACCTCCATGAATGCTAGTCACTACACAACGAGGTGTTCTCCTTCGTGGCCAAAAATAAATTAAAAATCTAACGGGTGGTACAACGTTAAGAAAATACTCTATTCCCACACAGGTCCTAAAAGGCTCCGTAGATAGACTTCTCGAAGACCACAATAAACAGAGAATACAGTAAGAAAATTTCAGCCTTCGAAATATGAAGTTATCAGGAAAGTAAAAACATGGGGCCAAAAAAAATGAGAGAAATAATAATTTTCAAAAACAAATTTCTTCGTTTCTCCATAAGGATCAGTCGAGAGCTCAGTCATATTCATAGCTTACCACACAGCGTCAAGATGAACAGCAACACAAACGTCTTAAGTTATCGATGGAAGCAGTGCGTGGAAGCAAGCCATATTCAGAGCTCTATTTAAGTAGTATGTGACGTGTGTGTCACACGCAAATATCAAGATCTCATTTCAGCCTCCCACATTGCAGTCTCTCAACAGAATGACTATATTCCCAACACAAAGACATTTTATTCAAACACACATCGAGATGAAATTAACAGGAGGGCAAG
Source organism: Meconema thalassinum (assembly GCA_946902985.2). Lineage (NCBI taxonomy): Eukaryota > Metazoa > Arthropoda > Insecta > Orthoptera > Tettigoniidae > Meconema > Meconema thalassinum. The sequence goes on along the minus strand of OX336388.2, from coordinate 1,287,695,446 downwards.
GAACAGTCGCCAATCCCAGGTGGAGAGCTGGCCGGCTTTACGTCAGTCAGGATTACAGCCAGCGACAAGTTCTGTCCGCTACTTACAATTTCACACTGCTCTGCTCAACTGAAAAGCATGACCGAAAGGAATTATAATGCGCCACGACTGACAACATACCTCGCAAGCAACCAGCCGATACAACACTTCTACAATTCGAATGTTCCCATTCGTGGTCAAAAATAAATTAAAAAGCTAGTAGAAGGTAGAACGTTGAGAAGAAAATACTGTATACACGAATTCCCATACAGGTCCTAAAAGGTTCCGTAGATAGTCGGAGACCACAGTCGGGACTTCAACTCGAATCCTCTGCACTTCGGGCAAGCGCGCGAACCAATTACAGCATGAATGATCCACGAGTGAGGCAGTGCATTTCTCAACTTTTGAAGTAGCAGCCAGATGTTCCCGAAGATGACCAACACCAATCATGAACACACACTTGAACGAAGTTGGAGCGGCTGTTGTTCTTTTGACAATTAGAATGCAATACCTGATAGACTTGATGGCCAGTTTCACGTACGGAAAGCCCCATTATTGTTCACTGCCGGGTGGGTAACAGTGTGTTATCCACAACTTTAGCAGCAATTTTCCTTCAGAGATAGATTCCATAACACTAGTGCTAAGGATAGATAGACCTATCTGAAGTCAATGAAGGCTGCTTCTCGACTTACCGATATGAGAATATAGAATTACAACCTATCAACGTTTAGATGATGGAGTCTTCACACGTCGTTGTTTTTTTTAGGGGCTTTGAGACTTCGTGGACAGTGTAGCCCCGTGTACTTGGGTGTGTGTAGAATTTGTAACGTGTATCACTGTGATGTCTGTATTTGTGTATTTGTAATCAAGGTAGGATTTGGGTAGGAAGCGGCCGCGGCCTTTGCTAGGTACCATCCCGGCATTTGCCAGGAGTAGAAGTGGGAAACCACGGAAAACACTTCCAGGATGGCTGAGGTAGGAATCGAACTCGCCTCTTCTCAGTTTTGCGTTACGAGGCTGAGAGTACCCCGTTCCAGCCCGCAGACCAGAATTTAACTTCTTGGCAGAACCAGGAATCGAACCCAGACCTTTCGGGTGACCGTCAAGAATGCAAGCCACTGCATAACGAGGTGGGCTTCAAAATAAATGAGATGTATTTGTAAATGAACAGGTCGCAGTTCGAGGTAAGCCACCGGAACTGAGCAGCTGGGGTTTAATTTCAGAGAAATATAGCGGAAAAAGCGAAAGTAACTTACTCTGGAAGATACTTTTTCAGATCACTCCCGGGGTATCTTACCTTTAAAGTATATTTCCTTAGTACAGAATTGCTTCTTTTAGTCGTTTCATTTTGCAATCTCAGGCGTTACAAGCGTTGACTCTTGGAGAATAAGGGTGCTGAGACTTGGCAGAAAGATAAGTATACAGGTTAGATTTAATGCAGAGGGTCCGGCCAAAGTCACCAGACGATGGCGATTATTATAATGATATTTGGAACTATTGATAGAATCGCTTTTCAGTCGATCCAGACGAGTATAACTTACCTAATTAGAATGGACGGGGGGAGAGTAACAGTTGATTTCCTAGTGGCTGAAATAATTATATTAATTATTTATACACTTAATAAAACATGTATTCCAAAAATGGGGGATTTAATTGGATGACATATTTCGTTTGTCAAGCGAACCCAATGAGTTTCCATATATATATGCTTCTATTCACATTACATGCTTGAATCCAATTCGAAATTCAATAATCATATTATTAATAATAATTCGTGCCAGAAGCACGAAAGAAGGCACTGATCGATGGACTCAAGAAATACTTGGAAGATGTCAAGGCCGGTAGAACAACAAGCTCTAGACACAAATGAAACTGATTGTTAATATGCAGTCCATAGAGGCTCAATTCAAATGTAAAATAATAGACAATAATAATAATTAGAATAATAGGCCAGACATCATTGTTGTGGACAAAATCCAAAAACACACGCATTTGATCGACATTATTACTGTGCCAAATACACACAACATGCAACACGTGCACAGTCTAAACATCTACAAACACTTGTACAGTGCGTTGGCTGAAGAAATAAGGAAGTGACATCAAGAGAAGACGACTGTTATATCACTTGTCCTCTCAGCATCAAGTGTTATACCAACATCTCTGAAGAGGAAACTGCAAGTAATGGGTCTTCCCATCAATACAATAACATATATTCCAAAATCTGTCATTCTCAATACTTGCTCAACAGTTCGAAAGTTTTTAAACCTCCCCACCACATAAATGAAATAGAAAACCATCAACTTGCAGTAAAATGCCTTTTGTAATAGTTTCCCGCCTTCTGCAACAAGGCTCAGTCACACAGAAAGCGGTCTGTCGCGGCGGGAAGCGATATCTGACCGAGACGGTCCAGTTGTATTTCCCAAGTTGCATCAACCCTTGCACACATAATGCGGTCTAACGTCACCCGCTAGTCTTTGTCGCGACGACGAGCCATCCGGTTGTACAAATTTACAGATTGCCCGCCTGACCGCCGTGCCGCCTTCGATTGTGATGAGTGACCAAACTGAAGTACTGTATTTATTGAAACTGTGCGTAAATACACACATTTGTTCGACAGTTCACACGAATATTATACAAATGTTTTAAAGAAGGCTGAAGCAATTTCTCGAAACATTCTCGCGACATACGAAAATACTTGAAAAACCTATCTTCATGTTACTCCAGTTCGATACATAAGCGGCGGTATTCTCCCAATTGCTCTCTCTCCTTATCGATGCCATGCAACCAACATTGTCTTTTCTTCTTTGTGTTTTGCAAAACAAACAGGAGAAGGAGTTGCTCTTCGTCCGAGCTCTTACTCAATAATAATATGTCTGGCTGTCTGGCTGCGTGGCTCAGGGGTAACGTTCTCGCTTGCTGAGCCTAAGGTTGCAGGTTCGAAACCTGGCGCAGTCAGCTGGCATTTGAGGGTGCGCAAATGTGAGGGAGCCGTGTCAGTACATTTACTGGCACGTTAAAGATCCCCTTCGGGGCAAAATTCCGGCACCCCGGCGTCTCTAAAAGCCAGGGTAGTTAAAAGGGACGTAACACCAATAACATTATTATCAATAATAATATCAAACAATACTTAATATGAAAACACACTACCGTACATATTCTCAAGAAGGAAGCGACCAGACTGGACCGCTCACACAAACGTATCGCGTCCTATGAGACGTCCCCATATCGCAGATCTACGCGACGACCTCTGGATAGCTTCCCGCCGCGACATTCCGCTTTCTGTGTGGCCGAGCCTTAAGAGTGTATGTAAGAGAGAATAATAATAATAATAATAATAATTCTGTCGACTTTGGCCTCCTGTAGACTGCTGTAAACAATCGGCCCACTTGTCAATCTCCTTTTCTCCTCTCAGAATTTCTTCATACGGTCTCTAAATATCATCTTTATTATTATTATCAACACTTTCTATTGTGGAAGATAGGACCCCTCATAGCATTTTCACAGGCATATAATCCAGTTGTTCCATGCAAGGTTCGGGGAGGTACGCGGCGCCAAGCCTTATTACCACATAGCCGGCCACCTACAGTGCAGGTATGTACTAAATAAACAACAATAAAACCAAATGGCGCTGAGTGGGCCCAAGTATGCATTGTTCCTTTAATCTGTGATATTGCTGCCACATAATTCGTATTACACCTGACTTGGTTAGTTATCTCTGCCACGCTCTGCTAGAGCTCAGCGAGTATTTCACTCGATATAGCATGGGTCTTAACCATATCATCAGCTCAACGTACCCGGTGTTGATGACCGAATGTTCAGGCATTTATTTTAGCTGAAATACGCAAACAAAAAGCCAGTAAATATAACTCAAGCTAGACATTTAAATTACAGCAATGAACACTGAAAAGAATTGTTGTTTCAATTTAGGGGCTTGGACATACTGGACATTTCAGCGCCGTGTGTAGAATTTGTCTGATAACCAAGGTTATTGTGATGTATTCTGTATTTGTACTGGTTGAGTGGCGCAAGGGTTACGTTCTCGCCTGCTGTTTCTAAGGTTGCACGATCGAATCCTGGCACAGATAGTTTGCATTTGAGGGTGTGCAAATGCATGGGAGCCGTGTCAGTAATTAATTTTCTGGCACGTTAAAGATCCCCTTCGGGTCGAAGTTCCGACACCCAGGCTTCTCTAAAATCGTCAGAAGCCAAAAAGGGGCGTAAAACTAATAAAAACATGTATATTAGTATGTGTATTTTGTAATTGAGATGGGATTGGAATGGAGGGACCGTGACTTAAAGTTAGGAACCAGCCCGGCATTTACCCCCGAGGAGAAGTGGAAAACCACGAAAAATCATTTCTAGTACGGCTAAAATGAAGAATAACAGCACAGACATGGTGAAGCGTACGGGAATTTAAGTGAATGGGGGTCACTTTGGTGTGAATGTTTTGACTCAGGAGGCTGAGAGTACTCCGTTCCAGCCTTCATACCAGAATTATAGTCTACTTCTTGGCTGAGCTGGGAATCGAACCCGGTATCACAAGACTTCTTGCCTGAGACTAGAGATAGGTCTATATCTAGTGCACTCAAAATTAATGGAGTTTTCAACGGTTTGTGTTTCTTAGTCATAGACGGCATTGTTTTGTGCCTCTGGCGGCTTTTTCTTCGCAGTGACTGTCAGTTACACAGTTCAGCAACGCGTCTTTAATGTGAAACAATACTAATTTACTGTCGCAAATATCGTGACCAAACTATTCAGGATCTCAAGGCAAACAATACGGCTGAAATAAACAATATCGGCGCGGACATGTGAAGAAAACGGTGAAGCGCACGAGAATGTGTCTTGAAGTGAATGGGAGGAGTAGTCGGTAGCATGCTGAACTGCTATGACCAAGATAGCGGGTTCAAACCCGGCCGAAGTCGTCGGATTTTTTAAGAGCGTTAAAAATCCTTCAGTATGCCTTCCTTCGGAGGGGAAGTAAAGCCGGCGGTCCCATGTCATAGATTTATGGCATGTAAAAGATCCTTTCACAGACTAAACTTGTGTAAAGCAAAATTTGTTAGGTTAGATTTCGTCAGAACGCTCTATCAAAGTTCCAAAGTTCACCACTAGGTATCATTGATATCTGGTGGCGAAAGTTGGAACTACTTGAAATTGAACGGATCTTGTAGCTCACCCTTTAGGGTATCCGCTGGAAGCAGCTACAGACTCAGTCGAGCCGAACATGTCCTCGGACACTCCCGGCACTAAAAGCCATACGATAAATAAATAAATAAATAAATAAATAAATAATGGGAGGCCACTTTGGTGTGACGTAAGTCACCTCTAACTAGCATACTACAGTGTTATATAGCTAGGCTAACCAAAAAGCGGGGCCTCCCATTGCAACACCCTGTATTGCAGGCAATTGATAGGTAGGCCTATAAGCATATTGTACAGGGTATATCGGTGTGGCGATACAGCAGCGCAGCAATGAATGCCCCGGCTACACATGTATTTTGACGGTGCGCTGCCATGTCATATCTCCGATAAAAATGACTCTGTATTACGTTCAATTTTTACTATTTATGAAAATAGTGATATTTTCTCTGCGTGGACTAAATTCACACGTTGTGCCTACATGTTGACTACGCATGCGCACTACCTATTGAAAGTGCAACGGATCGCGTGCTTACTGACGACACTTGGGAGGCAACACCGGAGCTGGGGCGGGGCAGTCTAATCAGCTGTTCCTGCTCTCGCCATACGAGCCAAAAAGAGCTCGCGAGCACAAGTTTCCCGGAGATCCATTCTCCAATTCGAATTCTGTTGCACGAACGGAATAATAGTGTCTTCATCAAAAGTTCTGACAGTCAGAAATTTTATCATTTTGTGAAATACTATTTTTAATGTACCAGTACAGTAAGAATAATTGGACATTCCTGCTTTATGAGTAACATGAGAGATGCTAATACGACTCGACTGTCCACACGTAAATCCATTTTATCTGCATGAGTCATGCGAGCAGTTGCAGCATGCTCGGTGAGCGGCGAATCCCTAGCTATGCCAGTACTTCAGAGGGAGGGAGAGGTAGGAAAAGAAAAAAGAATGAGGCGCATGCCTGTTGCATTATTATTACTATGTTATTAATATTATTATATTTTATTTAATTGTGATCGGGTACTTGGTATGGAATGAGAGGGTGGCACTCACAGTCTCATAAAGGCTGAGAAAGCCTCATCTACACACTACACACAAAGGTCCGTAAGGTGATTTTCCCATACCCATTTGGGCGTCAGAACCAGGGTCCCCGATGACAAACTGATCATTGTGTCTTTCGCCAGCATTCTTGAAAATATGTCTTTGTCACGGAAACACACTGTATATGTGAAGCAAAAACCAACAGCGGCAAAATGCCATTTATATTAAACCTAGGTTTGCGTGTTATACAAGCGATTTAAGGTCGGTACTGTTCCGCATTGACTGTGGCATTGTAGCTTTCTTGTTATCTTATCGAAAAGTAAATGTTTAAACCAGATGTCCCAAAGCAGGGCCTGTATAACAACATAAAGTGTATTCTTTAATACAATAATTCATATCACATAATATACTATGACGTAATCATGTCTTTGTTGGTCTCTCGTACGTTCCAGTATCAGCGGCCCGAATATTGGACTTCGTGATTTAGAAACAGAGGAGACTTTTTCACTGATTGTTCTGGCAGCTGGTTGAGATGTTCTGCTTCCGGAAGCCATTCTGGAAAACACCACCTCTAAGTAGCAAAAAAAAAAAAAAGAATGGCGTCCAGTTCCACCCAGTGAGTACGACAATAATAAGACCGGAAGTAACCATATCATTAGTGAGTTCAAGGAGGAGGAAGCAGGAGCAACAGCAAAATGGCGCGCCACAAAATGGCGATAGGCTATCTTAATCAACAAAAATTCTATGTGTAACATCAAAGATTAATTAAAACAAAAAGTCAATTATATTATGAGCCTTTTAATGATACAAGCTCAGAGAGATTAAAAAAACTTACTTTTACAAAAACACCAACACACTGTTAAAATGTGGCTGCCAAGTGGTCTCATATCATGGCACACCCAGACAACTTCCGACCACCGCATGGGTTCGAGTTCCACTTTAGTCTTCAGCAGGAACAGTTCCAATCCAAGTTGTTGGGTCGGCAGTCACACGGAAGTATTGCATATTTTGTGTTCTGTAATAGGCATATGACATAGGAATTTGTATTAACGTTTAATTGGGCGGTTGCCCACCCATGCCCACTCCTGTATTCTTTATTGCCAGACAGATAGAATCCAGCTGCGACAATATAATAATAATAATAGTAATAATAAATGTCATAAGTATAAACAAAACAACAAATACGAACACTAATAGAAAGACACTATTATCAACAACCACAACCATACAGACGCGCACTCAAACATCCTGTTAGAAAATTACCTCTAGCTATCATTAATTTCGATTTATATCTGCAATTGGCTGCTGTAACCCTACAAGAACTAACAGTGTAAGCAGAAATGTCCCTGGTTGGTTGCACACATAGCCTATTTCTCAGGGGCGTATATAGAGTTTTATTTCGGGGGGTGCCCAATCGGGAGTTAGGTGGCATGGTATAGGCCCCAAAGAATAGGGGATCCGAGGTTCTCCCCAGGAAACTTTTGTATAATTCGGTGCAAAATGATGAGTTTTAAGGCTATCTGGCATCACTTTTTCAACCAATTTGTTGCGATGTTTTATGTTTGGTTAATGTCAAACACAATTAAGACCATTTTATGCTACGTTTTATTAATACAATCATCTTGCTCACTTGATAGTCTTTACGTGGAAAGAGTAACATTACTGTTTTGTTTTTTAACTTACACTATAATATTAAGTCAAGGTTTCTTGAAGCATTGCCAAATCGGTTTAACACTTCATCGGAAGTGATGTTTGTCTCTGTAACAATGCTAGACCGTTGACTCTGTTTCCAGAAGTAGAATTTCGTAAGTATGTTTTCAACCAACTCAAACTCCGTTCGGCAGTACCGGTAGCAACAGAGAGAGGCAAATTTGCCAAAAGTTTGATAAGGGTATACTAGTTAGGGGAAAAACTTTTGTCACACGCTTCAAGGGCACTTACTGCTGTTCTTGGCACGTTCGTAAGAGCGAAGACACTGGAGAGTAATAATAGGTTATGTTGTTACACATAAGATCAGAGCAAACTGATTGTCACACTGTTTACATCACTCTAACGTCGCCTTGCTTTGCAACGTTGCCATACGTCGCTTAGTGACAATAGTACATGATAAGTATATTAGTTTTTAATGTTTCAATTTATAAACACATATTATATGTGACAAGAATTTCGGAGGGGGCCCGCCCCCACCCCCTTATATACGCCCCTGCTATTTCTCCTCAGCAAAGTGACGAGGGGAAAAAATAGCAAGGTTCTACAGTACAAGTTATACAAAAATACGAAGTAGTCATTAAACGTGTCCGCGAAAGGAAATCAGAGTAAATACTAGAGTATAGAGCAACATGGACTGAACTAAACTAAAATTAATATGCCGTCTAATCGTGCACACGAAGAAACGTACACAGGCCCGAAATGTTCGATTAGGTTTCGCCCGGGAACAGTTATGAATGAATTAGGTGATAGGCGCTTTTTTTTTCGTTGTCAATGAACTACGGTCTATATCCGTTTTCCGTCTTCGCATGATGGGTTAAAATCACTATTTGGAATATTAATTATATTATCATGGAGATGCATGTGCAACACATTCTTGTCAGACGTAATTTAAGAAGGGCGAGGTGCATGGAACACAATTCCCCCGTCCGTCCAATCTAACATGGCTGTGTATTTTGCGGAACGAAAAGTTCACAGGCGAAATGAAGAAAAGCCGATTTGCACTTCCAGGGACACACTGAACACAACCACTCTTCTCTGAAGTCTTAACTCAACTCGACTCGACAGTTTGCCCCTAGCTAGCTCGTAAACTGTCACATCAGTAATTGAATGGAGATTGTTGGAAGAAATGAAAACGTAAAAACACGTATAGTGGGCGATGTATTAAATATAGAGATATGCTATCACGGACCTTTTTTTGTAGAACTTGTCATGCTGAACAATTCTTACACTCATAGTATATTGATATGTTAACGGTATGCCCAGCGTAAGCTTAAAAAGCGCACGGACGCCAGGTTTTCTTCGACTTTTTCACTGAAATCGTTACTGCTTGGCTTCCTATGATCATAATTATTTTCTACAGAAACCTTCCTCGAGTTATCCTTTACAGAATGGTGAAAACCGCATCAAAATCCATCCAGTGGTTCTCGAGATTACCTTTGACATCCTAGAATTGGGGACTTTGTTTTATACTAAGTAGAGATTGCATGTATGTCGGTCAATACGTTAATAAGAGCCGAAAATATTAATATAAAATATACATTCATGAAATATAAAACCTAAATAAAACCCGAACAAAAAACTCAAGATTTTAAAATGGCGCCACCCCATACAATAAAGATATCCTATGCTTCTAGGCTTAGAAAACTCAAGTGTCTGTTTAGCGTCGTAGAACACATCACTAAATATTGACAGGATATAATCATTTTTAAAATTAAATGTGTTGTTCTAAACCAAATACTGCTAAAATATCCACTAAAATATGCACTGAAAAGTGTACTTCTGATAAATAAATATGCTTAACAATATTTCAGTACAGTAGTAAAATTGTAGCTTTCAGTCAGCACAAATTAGGCTACAATAGGCTATTATGTGATGTGTTGGGTTGAAATTATTTCAAGAGAAGGAATGGTTATGCAATTACACACTGCTCAAAACAATTAGAGGGACAGGAATTTGATCGCGTGTACCATGTACGTAGTCCGTGATTACGATATATACTGTTTACCGTATTCTTACGACATAATTTAAGAATGCGAGGACACCTCCACATGTCATTGGAAAGCCATGGCTTTGTGGCAGTAGACACATGTATCATGCTATGCCGCAGAGTGAAATGGACGAGCAATGTCGCAGTCTGTCCTCGAGTGCCTGTGAAGAATACGTTACTATCCACTTGGTGTACGTGGCATTAGTCGAAATGAGGCATCTGAATGAGACATAATGTGTTCGGGCAGTGACAATACTGCCTTTTGGCGTGTTAAGTGTGATGGTTCTTCCTAGGGTGGGTGGGCGGGTGTAATAATACAAATCCCCGTATAATAAAGAAAAACCGTGGGCTGTACTCTAGAAAAAAAGTTCTACTTTTGCTTGGCTGCTTTTAGTACCTTTATGCCGATCTACCACGAGGGCTCGTTGTATGAGTCCCTACCCTTAATTTGCGTGGTATGGCGCCTCCACCAATCTGTTCTATCCCTGTGTGGGGGGATGGGATGAACAGGGATGTGTGAATGTATAATTTTGGGGGTGGTTTCCGAAAAGGTGTAGTTTCCCGTAATAGGGGAGACTACTAGTGTAAGTATTCGTGAGAGGATGTAATCTTGGACTATTCGTGGAGTGTCTACAGAGCTTAATGTGGCTTCATCTGTTGTTGGGAGGGTTTGGAAACGACGTTGTGAAACTGCTTCATACACACCAAAGCCAGGGCAAGGGAGTAAACAAAAAACATCGGCCAGAGACGACCGATATGTGGTGAATTGTTCTCTCCGCTGGCGTTCGGCGATCGCTCCGGACCTACAAAATGATCTAACAATAAGAGCAGCAACTGGTAGCAGTCTGATCTGATCTGACCCATGCATTCGATTCGATGCAGACTATTGTAGCCTATCAGCCCGAGGGCGTTGAGAGCTTTATCCAGTAATTTTCGACCAGCTGCAAATGTGTTAGGGTGATTGGGTGATTACAATGAAGTCTTGGTTGGCCAGAATGTGACCTAGTTCAGGAAATACAGAAGAAAGTAAAGAGTAAAGATAAGTAGTTCTGAGAGAGTCAGAAATTAGATATGAAATTGAAAATAGATAGTTCTTAAGAGAAGAAAATGTGTGCTATAGTAGCAAGTTTGATGTGAAGAGGAAAATCATTCTATAATAATGCGGGGGCGCTTATGACGGCTCCCCCTGGCTTGGTAATCACCCAATCTGTTTATGAGTGTGTTTGTACTTTGTGTAGCTGTTCTATATAGTTTTACTGCCTGTCTATGAATTCTCCGTCTGATGGTCGGGAGATTGTAGTCTGTATGTAATTGAGCGTTGCGCACGTACCAACGGGAGCCCGATATCGTGCGCAGTGCTTTGTTCTGAACGACCTGGAGTTTATTGATAGTAGAGGGGGCAGCAAAGCCCCACGCAGGGCTGGCATATTCCATAACAGGACGCACTATTGTGCTGTATGTGAGAAGTCTGCTCCTCTCATCTAGCTAGTGCACTCTGGGACTTCATAAGAGGCCAGAGTTTCGCTTGAATCGCTTTCGCTTGGTTTGCGCGCTGAGTGACCTCCTGTGCGAAAGTAAGGCCTCGATCAGGTGTAATTCCCAGATACTTTGTAGCTGGCTGCCACCTGATTACATCGCCGAAGAAATGAAGGTCCTGGACTTCAGTATATTTACGCCTTTTGGTAAACAGGGTGGCAGCACATTTACCGACATTAATTAAGACTCTCCAATCCCTTAGCCAGGGCTCTAAGGAGTCTAAAGCGACTTGGAGGTTGACTGCAGCTCTATGTCCTCTCAAGGAGGTGGAAGAGATGGCAGTATCATCTGCGTGTAAGTGGAGACTGGTAGCGTCAGTTTTGGGGATATCAGAGAGATAGACATTGAAGAGGACGGGAGCAATGACGCTACCTTGCGGTACACCGGCTTTGATCTTCCTCAGTGAGGATTTGGCGTCAACCACTTGGACATAGAATTGCCTTTTCCTAAGATAGGAATTGATGACCTTGAGTAAGTGATCTGGAAACCCTTTGTGCTTCATTTTGTACAGCAAACCGCTGTCCCAAACTTTATCGAAAGCACGACTGATGTCTAGGAAGCAGACTCCTGTCATACGTCGTGTCAGTGTCCAAACAATGCTTAACAGACTTCGAGGAAGGTTTAAGACCAAGACAACCTCATCAGGTCCCTCGATTAACTGCTCGCCACAATATAGAGCGACTTCGATTTGCTGAGGACCATAGGGACTGGCAGCTACGTTACTGGCGCAGTGTATTGTTTACGGACGAGTCCCGCTTTCGCCTAACACGGTGGAACGGGCGTATACCTGCCTATCGTCGTCGTGGTGAACGTTATTATGGAGCAGCAGTCCAAGAAAGGGACAGCTTTGGCAGCGGCTCTGTCATGGTCTGGGGTGACATCACAATTGACGGCCCATCGGACCTTCAGATAACCCGAGGCTGACTTCATGCTCAGAGGTACATCAACGAGATTGTACTAGGTCATGTTATGCCCATTGCAGTTGTAATGGGTCCCCGGTTTATCCTGCAACTTGACAATGCGAGAACTCATTCAGTAGCAGCCACCATGGAAACTCTACAGGACATCGCGATTCAAACATTCGACTGGCCAGCGTTGAGTCCTGACCTCAATCCCATACAGTAGTTATGAGATATGCTGGACAGACAACTTCGGGCCCGTCCTGTAGAGCCTCAGACTCTGAAACAACTTGCAGAGGCCCTTATGGAGGAGTGGAACAAAATTCTACAAGAGACTGTTCGCAGACTTGTCAGGAACATGTCACGAAGATGTGAGGAAGTTATACGGGCACATGTAGGGTCAAGCAGATATTGAACTGTTTCTTTTAGTGCACTCTGTGCATTCATGGAAGGACTCTCTACTTTGGTTGACGACATTGTGTTCCGTTTCTGGGCATAGCACCAACATGTGTGCTACGTACGACATACACAGTATATGTACATTTCCGTTAAATAAAGGTTGCATTTCCCAGATAACATGGCTCTTTCACTCCACCCATTCCTGGCAAAATAATGCAGGTGTTTCAAATGTTGTCCCTCTAATTATTTTGAGCAGTACACATTTAGGAGAATCAGTTTGAAAATCAAGAACAAACCTTTCTTCATTAGCTATATTTTAGCCATTCTATTTGCCTTTACGAATACTTTTCAGCACCTAAACTAATGTTGTTGAGTGTGTGTTTAGAATCTGTGTGATTGGTGAGTCTGTTCTAGTAGGTGAGTTTGATGATTGGTCAGGGATTGAAGTGGGAAACCTCGGAAAACCATTTCTAGAATGACTGATGTGAGATTCCAGCACACCTCTTCTCAGCGAATCTCAGTAAGCTCCTCTAGTCCTCAGACCAGAATATTAGGCAGAGCTAAGACTATATCAAAAAGATTCAAAATAAATCTGTCTACTCGGTCCACCTCGTGGCGTAGGCCTAGTGACTGGTAGTCTTGACTGTCACCACGGAGGTCCAGACATTTAATTCTGGTCTGACGGCTACATAGAGGGTTACTCACCCTAGTGAAGCAGAAATGAGAAGAGGTGGATTCGATTCCTACGTCACCCATCCTAGAAGTGGTTTTCCATTGTTATCCCACTTTTACTACAGGCCAGGATGATACCTATATTAAAACCCCGGTCGCCGACTAACCGAATCCTAGCCTCAATTCCAAACACACACACTAGTACAGCCATCACAATAATACAGGTTATCAGACAGATTCCATACACACACAACCAAGTATACGGGTCTACAAGATCAAAAAAACCCTAATGGAATCAACAGCAATATTATGTCTACTACTCATTAATTCCCCATTTCAACTGTGTCGGGGATGAGATGCGATTCATTTCTACGTGTTTTCTCGGCCGACTGTCCTTCTTGAAGGCAACCTCATTAGAGGAATTAATGATGGATGATGATTGTAGTTTTACGTGGCCGTTAATCTCGAGATCATAAGCCACGGGACCTCATTTTTACGTGGAATTCGAACCACAGGACATGGCATTTCATTTTGAGAAGCTCATATCATTGACCAGGAATCGAACCTGGTCCGCCGTGGTGACAGACCCAACAGCTTGACCGCTGCGCCACCACGCCCCCAGGAATTAATGAGAGTTGAAATAAGTGAAGATGAAAGAAATAAGGCAAAGAGTTGGAAGGAATCAACTATCGCTCTATAGTAGGTAGTGACCCAGCATTTGCCTGGGGTTGACAATAGGGAACCGCGGAGAACCATTTCAAGGAAGACCAACCGTGGGGTTCGAACCCACTCGTGAACCAAGTCCGGAGATGGCCATTTGGCTTACCACGGTCTGCAGAGCCATAATCGATGGCGGTGCAGTAATCACCGGAACGTCAAGCCTCGGATCGTCCTATTTAACGAAGAGCCAATGTCACATTGAAAATTTAACAAAGCATTACAAGCTTCAGCAATTTTGGTTACATGAAAGAAAGGAAAGGTAGCTATAACATCTCCTACCAATGATATAAAACGACTGGACTTTTAGTAGCTCTGCGGATGGCTGGAGGTACGCTTAATAGCCTGTGTCAAACGGCAACTAAATAAAAGTTTTTACACTCTGGTGAGTTCACAACAGTAATGAGTTTGATTCAATTCTAAATGCAATAAAAACAACTATTTACTGCCCCTAAAGGAACTAAAATCGAGTTGAAATACCTTCTCTTACAAGGAACCGTTTCAATGAGCGGATAATACGTGGCCGAGCTCAGGGCGAGCCAAAAACATCCACACAAAAGACACGAGACAAATTGGACCAATGCTTGTGGATATAATGTTGTTAATTAGAGGGCTTTGGGAATCTAGATCATCAGACCAGTGTGCATGGGCATGTCTGATAACCTGGGTTTCTATGGTGACTGTAGTGGTGTGTACAACTGTAAATATTAGGGTCAGGGGTTGGGACAGGTGCCTCGGAACATGTTAGATACCATCCCGCCATGTGTCTGGAGGGAGTGTGAAAACACCACTCATGATGGCCACTGACATTGCCGGGATTCAAACCACCAATATTTGGATTTGCTGCAGTTCCCCATCGTGGTCGTGGTGGGTTCAACGCGTACAGCTTGGCCGCGTTGTTGTGGCAATATAAGGGAAATAAACAACAGAAGGTTCTCGAAAGGAACGACAGAACAGTGAGTCTTTTGGTAGGAAAATAGCACAGGTAGCAATAGTCTACAGTCTACAGTTAGACTATAGAGAGAAGGTGGGTATTAACATTGTCCACTCATTCAAACTTTGATTTCAGACTTGCGTGGCGTCGTTCTACCACGTCTGGTAAGGGCGAGGTATATTGTAGTACGGTAATAATACCACTAATAAGGCGGCAAAAATTACGACACCGTATCATACGATGTTGGCATGTCAAAGAACCCATTTGAATTCAGTAGGCCGTGTACATAATGACAAAATTAATCTCGGGAGTTTCCGCCAACACAAAGTTCCTCATTTCTCTACTAGAACGCACTATAGTGTTCCAGGAGCTTAGATATCTAACCTCCTTGACTCTCATAGTGCTTCAAGGAACAACGACATTCAACATGCAAGCTACCCTCTGGGTGTCAAATAACAAAGCTTGCACCCGGCACCCGAGGCCATACGATATATATAAAAAAATACTACTAATAATAATTAAAAACAACAACAGCTGTAATTAGATCGTATTCCATATTCATCATGCTACGTAGTAAGTTATGTGGTGTCCTTTTCTACTGACAAGTTTAAAGTTTATACAATGTATGTATATCTACCCCTTATTATTCCCAATTTTCAACGGGGTCGGGGATGAGATGCGATGAAATTCTACGTGGTTGCTACGGCCGGATGCCCTTCCTGACGCCAACCTGATGAGAGGAGTTAATGTTAGATGAAATGAATGAAGATGAATTGGCAAGGAGATGGAAGAAAGCGGCAGTGGCCTGTTAGAAGGTACCGCCCCAGCATTTGCCTGGAGTTGAAAATGTCAGTTGCGCGGACACAGATGGAAACCCTCTAACTGATAGGGAAGAAATGATTGAGAGATGGAAAGCTTACATAGAGTGTTTGTAACTTATAAGGGAAAGGAGATTGAGAATCATGTAATGGATAGGGAAGAGGAAATTTAATATTGAGATCAGAATATGACAGAGCATTGGAAGATTTTAGCAGGAACAAAGCACCAGGCATAGATGATATACCGATTGGGTTGCTACGCTGCATAGGTGGTGATGGTCTGAGTCATTTCACTTGGTGTAGGATTTATGAGACAGGTGAGGTACCCTCTAATTTCAAGAAGAATGTTATCATTCCTATACCGAAGAGAGTAGGAGCTGACAAATGTGAAGAGTACCGTACATCAGCTTGATTACTCATGATTCAAAGATCATGTCAAGAATATAGGCCTACAAGAGGATGGAAAGCCAGATAGAAACGGAGTTGGGTGCAGGCCAGTTTGGTTTCAAGAGAAATGTAGGAACAAGGGAAATTGTACCAAGTCTTGGGCTGATTTTGGAAGGTAGAATAAGGAAATATAAGAAAAAGTTCATGACATTTGTAGACTTAGGATTGGGCCAATTTGTTTGACATTTAGAAAACGATTGGAATAAAATAGGCCTACAGTCAATCGAGTTGAAGGGCATGAGAGAGACGCTGGTATTCAGAAAGGTGTAAGGCAAGGCTGCAACTTATCACCCATTCTTTTCAATCATTACATCGAACAAGCAATTAAGGAAATTGTAGAAACAATTGAAGTGGGAGTGAAGATTCAAGGAGAAATAATTCCAAATGTGAGATTTGCTGATGACATCGTCATCTTGGCCGACACACAGAGGATTTGAATGAGATTTTGAATGGTATGGACTCCGTCTTGAGGAAGGAATTCATGATGAAAATTAATAAATGCAAAACAAAAATATTGGAATGCAGCCGAATAAAATCAGAAACCTATATGGACATCACATTGGCAGGTGAAAATCTAAAGGAAGTACGAGACTTCTGTTACTTACGAAGCAAAATAACAGTGATGGACGAAGCAAAGAGGATATAAAATAGGTCGGCTCAGGCAAGGAAAGCATTTGTACAAAAAAGGAATCTGTTGACATCGAATATAGATTTAGGTATTAGGAAGTCATTTTTGAAAGCCTTTGCGGCCTTTGTGGTACTCTATGGAAGTGAAACTTGACTATTGGTGCAGCAGATAAGAGGAGAATTGAAGCGTTTGAAATGTGGTGTTACAGGAGAATGGTGAAGATCAGATGGGTAGATAGGGTTACAAACGAAGAGGTATTAAGACGAGTAGGAGAGGAGAGGTGTTTCTGGCGACTGCTAATGAAGAGAAGAGATAGGTTGGTAGGACACATACAAAGACACCCAGGAATAGCAAGCTTAGTTATGAAAGGAAGGGTCGAGGACAAGAACTGTAGGGGTAGGCCAAGGTTAGAATATGTTTATCAGATTGCCTCAGATGTAAGGTGTGGTAGCTATGTAGAGAAGAAACGATGAGCTCATGACGGGGAGGCATGGAGATCTGCATCAAACCAGTAAAAAGACTGAAGACTTAAACAACAACAACAAGAACAACAACAACAACGAGGATTGGGAAGGGTGCCGCAGTGGCCTTCAGTAAGAATCAACCCGGTATTTGCCCTGAAATAGAAGTGGGAAACCACGGAAAACCAAAAGAAAAGCGAAAATGAAACTCCGAACTTGATATAATAATGTTATTGGTTTTACGTCCCTTATAACTAGGCTACTGCGACTTTTAGAGACACAGGGGTGTCAAAATTTTGCCACGAAGGGGATCTTGAACGTACCAGTGAATTTACTGACACGGCTCCATCACAACCAGCTGATTGCGCCAGGATTCGATCCTCCAGCCTCGGACACAACAGGCGAAACGTTACCGCTGCGCCACGCAGCATACGCGGATCTTGACACGGCGTCAACTCAACTCTCATTAATACTTCTTATAGCTTGCCACACCGACAGTAGTGGCTCAGCTGGCTAAAGCGCAGCGTTAGGTCATGGGACCGAGCTCTCTGCTGACTCGGTAGACGCGTGGGTTCGAGCCCCACCGTCGGCCGTCCTTGAAATGGTTTTCCGTGGTTTCCCCATTTTCAACACCAGGCAAATGCTGGGACGGTACCTTCTGATAGGCCACGGCCGATTCCTTCCACATCCTTGCCCAGTTTCATTCATCTTCATCCATTCCATCTCTCATCCCGACGCGCAGGTCGCCCACGGGCGTCGAATAGAAAGACCTGCATTCGGCCTCTAAGGAGGCCACACGAAAAAAAAAAAAAAAAAAAAAGCTTGCCACGGTGGGTGAGTGGTTATATAGTGTCGGACTACCAACCCTAAGATTGCAGGTTCGCCCCTGGCCATGGTAAGTGATTTTTGAAGGCGACAAAAATCACGATACTCATGTCATACGTTGTTGGCATGTTAAAGAACCCATTTGAATTCAGTAGGCCGTGTTCAATGGCAAAATTAATCTCGGGATTTTCCGCCAACACAAAGTTCCTCCATTCTCTACTTGAAAGCGCTGTAGTGTCAAGGAGTTTAGATATCTAACCTCCTTGACTTTCATAGCGTTCAAAGGAACGCCGAAATTCGACATGCAAGCTACCCTCTGGGTGTCAATTAACAAAGCTTGCACCAGGCACCCGAGGCCATACGATATTATTATTATTATTATTAATACTTCTTATAATGTTGACGTCAGGAAGGGCATCCTGCCATAAAACCACTGCCTCATAGACATTTATCGCATCATATCCCCGACCCTGGTCACACAGGAAAGTAGAAAAGGGAATAATAAGGAGTATATTATTATTATTATTATTCTTTAATCGTATCGGCCAACTAAGGACCACGTTATTTCAACTGGCTTCTCTGGGCTTTGATGTTTGCCCAGTGTTCCTTCATACGTTGCCGGTGTTGCTCTTTTCTTTCTTCCGTCCACATCTTTCCCGTCTTCAACTTCGGTTTTTCTTGAAAACCCTGGTGGTCGTGTAGTTTCTTCCTGAGGGGATTGCGTTCTTGAATATCCTCACAGGTAATTTCCATCTCTTGCAGGTCACTTTCCACCTCTTCGAACCAGGCTGGCTTGGTCTTCTTATTTTTAAAATAGTTAAAGATCCGGTTTGTCAATCGTGTGGGTTTCATTCTAAGCAAGTGGCCATAAAATGCAATCCTCCTTTTCCTCATTACATCAGAGATCTTCTGGACATGAATATACAGCTCATAGTTATGCCGTCGTCTATATTCACCGTTGTCTTTAATCGGGCCAAGAATTTTCCTCAAGATCTTTCTTTCCTTGATCTCCAATTTTTCTACCAGGCCTTTCTTGTTCATGGTGAGGCATTCCGCTACGTACAGAGCCTCTGGTCGTATGACAGTGCAATAATGCCTAAGTTTTGCGTTCAGGGATATTGACTTTTTGTTGTAAACGTCCTTGGTGAGTTGGTACGCCATTTCCATTTTGTTCATGCGCGAAGTGAAGGTTTCTTTCTCACATACGTTGGGTTCTATCCACTCGCCAAGATATTTAAACTTATCTGTCCGTTTGATTTTCCCCTGGTTTACTTTTAGCTCCCTTGGTGCTGGCTTGATGTTAGTTATGAAGTGTGTTTTCTCCAAAGAGATCTGAAGACCAACTTTTGTTGCCTGTACCTGCAGCTGGTTAATTTGTTTTGTGGCCATGTCTAAAGAGTCGGAGAAAATTGCAAGATCATCTGCAAAAGCGAGGCAATCAATAGAAAGGTTCATGTTCTTGTAACCCAGTCGTACTCCATTTTGGACCCCATCGTTCATTTCTTTGCGCCACTCGCGGATGACCTTTTCCAGTGCACAGTTGAAGAGCAGGGGTGAAAGCCCATCTCCCTGCCTAACTCCTGTCTTAATTTCGAAAGAGTCCGAAATTTCTCCTCTGAACTTGACTCTGGAGGTGGTGTTAGCTAAGGTCTGTTGAATGATTGCCCTGGTTTTATTATCCAATCCAAATTCCTTTAGAATTTGAATAAGAGCTATTCTATCAATCGAATCATAGGCCTTCTTGAAGTCGACGAAGGTTACCACAAATTTCTTGTTCCTTTGCTTCAGATAGAAAAGGATGGATTTCAGATTCATAATTTGTTCTGCACATGAGCGCTCTTTCCTGAACCCTCCTTGGTACTCTCCTAATTGTGGATCAAGTTGTTGTTCTGCCCTAATCTGCAGAGCTTTTGAAATAATTTTGTAAGTTATCAGTAGGAGGGAAATGCCGCGGTAGTTGTTAACGTCCGTTTTGTCACCTTTCTTATGCAGGGGATGAATCAAGGCAGAAGTCCAGTCACGTGGAAGTTTCTCAGTTTCCCAAATCTCCTTGATAATGTCAGTCAATTTATCAATCATCTTTTCACCAGCATACTTCCACAATTCGGCGATTATCGAGTCCTCACCTGGTGCCTTGTTGTTCTTAAGTGACTGGATAATCTGTTTGATTTCTTCTTTCGTTGGAGGGGATGAATCTGGGTGGACTTGTACGTTGTCTTCAAATGAGAAAGTGGATTTGGGAGTCTCACAATTAAGGAGGGATTCAAAGTATTTCGCTAGAATCTGGCAATTTTCTCTCTCACTGTAAGCTAGTCTCCCATTTGAGTCTTTGAACTGTAGACTCGGAGGATTGTATTTGCTTAGATTGCGTTTGAAGGTTCTGTAGAAGTCCCTTGTGTTGTTCCTCTGAAAGTCTAGCTCAATTTGAGTTAGTTGGCTCTTGTTGTAGGCACGTTTTACATTGCGGATGATTTTTGCAGCGCGTTGTCTCTCGTTCACGAAGTTTTCCCAATTTTCTTGGTTCTTTCCCGAGTTCCATTTCTGCCAGGCAAGTTGTCTTTGCTTTACCACTGAATCACATACATTATTCCACCACGCATGTTTCTTTGACTTCGTCAGTGGAACTGTCTCCTGTGCTGTTGTGACCAAGGCCTGTTGTAGTTCATCCCAGTTTTCGGGATTCCAAGATTCTAGTTTTTGAGTAAATTTAGGGCACAATCGTAGTTTTTCCGTATCAAATCGATTGATCTTTTTTAAGACGGCCTTTCTGGTGTTTCTCGGAATCAGCTTAACTTTGATTTTGGATAGATAGTGATCCGAATCTAGATTGGCATTTCTTAGAACCTTCACATTCTGTATTTCTCTCTGAGCTTTACGTGCAATAGCGACGTGATCAATTTGAAATTCGCCGAGATTTGGATTCGGAGATGTCCAAGTCTTCTGTTTTCTCGGAAGGTGTTTGAACGCTGTGGATTTTATTACAAGATTGAAAGCCTTACATAGTTCTACGAGCCTCTCACCATTGCGATTTGTTCTCTGGTGAGCTGGATAGTTTCCGATAATGTTTTGGAACTTTCTTTCCTTACCCAGCTGTGCATTGAAATCTCCAAGAAGCATAATCGTGTGTTTGTCTGGAATCTTACAGAGAACATCTTCAAGGTCTTCCCAGAATCTATCCGTTCCTTCCGGGTCTCTCTTATTCGCTTGATTGATTGGCGCATGGACATTCACAACAGTATAAACTTTGTTTGTGCTCCGGAAGGAGAGAGTTGAAACTCGACTGCTAGGCGAGTTGAAGCCAATTATTGAATCCAAAATCTTCCTACTGACGATGAATCCTGTGTCAAGGTTGGGAACTGTTTTTATTACACGTTTACCAGTTTTACCTTTAAAAATTCTGTAGCCTTCTGACTCAAAGGCTTGTTCATCTGTGAATCTCGTTTCTTGAATTGCTGCAATCAGGATTTGATGTTGGGATAAGGAATCAGTTAGTTGTTTCAATTTACCAATCTTCCGAAGGGAATTCGTGTTAAAGGTAGCAAAGAAATTCCGGCGTTTGTGTTGGATCTTTCCTGGAGTCTCCGATACCTCCATGCATGTCGGCGCAGGCTCCCCAGATTCCGAAGGCCTGCATGCTTCGCTCAAGGCGAAGGTGGATTGGTTACCACCTGGGGTAGTAGCTTTTGCTGAACTTTCCTCCATGCTTTGAACAGTTGAAAAACTGTAGTTTGGGGTCAGTGATGTTTCACACCGACCAGGGTACTACCAAGGTTGTGAGCCTTGGAGCCCCCAGCACTGATCGGCTCGCCGACCCAGTTTCCCGCTGGGATTATTATTATTATTATTATTATTATTACGGTATTATTATTATTTACGATGAGGCCTGCAATGGTCATCGCGCCAATTTCGATTCTTGACTCTTTGTTGTTTCATCTTTCGTTCTTCCCAATAGGCCTATTTTTTCAGTCTTAGACTATGCTGCTTCTTTCTGTCCTCAGATCACTTCGCCCCAGGTTTCCTTTCCACTCTTCCCTGGAATCCTTCCATACTTAACACCTCCTTTCGAAAAAACCTCTCTGTCCACAATAATTATCATCATCATCATCATCATCATCTTT
This sequence comes from Meconema thalassinum, assembly GCA_946902985.2. Lineage (NCBI taxonomy): Eukaryota > Metazoa > Arthropoda > Insecta > Orthoptera > Tettigoniidae > Meconema > Meconema thalassinum. Next base: position 1,287,673,094 of record OX336388.2, on the reverse strand, counting down.
TATTACTACCGGTATTATTCGATTCGGCCAACTATGGACCACTTTACTTCCGTCCCTGCGCTTTAGTTCTATCCCATTATTCCCACATGCATTTTCTGTGAGCCTCCTTTCTTTCATCAGTCCACTTTTTTCATGTTTTCCGAGAATCGCTGGTGTGTTCGAAGTTTTCTATGAAAAGGAGCACGTTCCTGAATGTCTTCAAACGTGGTCCCTACTTCTAGAAGATCTCTTTCAATCTCGGTGAACCAAGATCTCTGCGTTTTCTTGTTTACGAAGTAGGAAAAGATGCGGTTGGTCAGTCCCTGAGAGTTCATGCGTGTTATGTGGTCTCTTATTTTATTATTACTATTCTCTCGTATCTACCCTTCGGTATAGTTGTTGCTTTCTTCTTCCAATAGTCCCTAATTTTCTGACTATGACTCAGTCTTCTTTCTTCTGTCCACTTAGCTCCTGTATTATTATTATTATTATTATTATTATTATTATTATTATTATTATTGTTAAAATAGACTAATGAACTGAAGGTAGCGATGAAAACAAATCCAATTTGTGATCTTGATCCACTTACTGGGTGTGAGGAAGGGTTAAACCTACACTCCCGAACAGACGATCATTTGTATGCAGATTAGAGTGAAGCAGAGGAGGGGTGGTGGTGTGCTGGCCGCACCTGAGAAAATACCCTCCATTGTCTGGTTCCGGCTACCTGCTCGAGACGAGATGGTCGTGTTAATACATAATGCTTCTTGCCTTAGAACAAACACAAGCCAACGCTACTGTGATACTCGAGGACCTTACGTTCCTAGAGTAAACATGGCCTAAACTGACAACACAATTAGTGTTCGCTAAACTTACAGTGTCTATTATCCTTGTACACACCAGCACATGCAATCGGCATGGATACTGCCGCACGACTCAAATTCTAAATTCCAAGTCTTATGTGACTCAAAGAACGCTTTCTTTTTTGATTGAAAATTGTAATTTTTATTCTTAGAATTATTAGTTTTTTGTTTGTTTAATTAATATTGGACTGTTTTCTTAGGTATCCACCTCAAAATGTTTATACTCTACTGCGTGACAGTTCTGCCCCTTGAAACATCATCATCATGACTCAAATCCATACCTCCTAAATTCCAGTATACCAGTATTGCCAGATGGCCATCAACAGCAATTTTCTAAATGCTTATTTCAACAGCCAGGAAACCTGATATCACCTGTGTTAAGTCGTACATCGAATTTCGAAGAAAAATTCGTGAAGGGATTTTCAAGCAGAAACAGGTTTCGAAGATCTAATTTTTCCCTAGTAGAGCAGACGCAAGAAAAGCTTGCCGAAAAAAGGTGCGCATATCTTCGGCCATGTTCGGGTGTTCGAGAGTGTTCGGTAGTGGCATACAACGCCCCTCCCACTTCCCGGCAGTAGCTGGCTAGCAGCAGTTCTGAACGGATCGTCTGACCAGCCTTGGCAGGCTGACTGTGACACTTGACGTTACAGACAGTTAGGAACGGGGCTTCGAGTGAAAGCCAACCTGGAGGGTAAACCGACGGGGAAAAAAGAAGCGTTTACCTCAACCTATGTACTTAAATTACCGGAAGTCTCGCCCGAAAAAAAGAACGTTCCTAAGGTTCTTTTACATACTTTTTGAATCTTTTCAAGAGATAAAAACAAAAGTAATAAAAATGCTAGGATCTTCCGGGGTTTGAACCCGGGACCTCTCGCACTTAAAGCAGGAATCATACCCTTAGACCAACAGAGCGATGTGAATTGTGCAGAAAATGGACGTACTTCAATGTAATGTATTCTGAGAATATGATATGTTGAATATTTCACTACAGTATTTTACATTTAGTAAAGTGTCGTAAATATAGATAAGTTCTGGCACAATCACATGATTTATTTTGAAACAGAGAGGATAATAAGCTTCTCACTTTGTAACCAATCGTAAAGCTGCCATGTGGTGACGCGAAGTCAATCGTTTAACTTCGGCTTTCACTCGGAGCCCCGTTCCTAACTGTCTGTAACGTCAAGTGACTGTGACTGGGGTTCAAGTGAGATCTCGGCTGTAGACCGTCTCGGAGCGAGCTGAGTTCTTGAAGAGTTGAGTGAGCAGTGAGCCCGGTAATGAGCATTACAGGAGCCCCGCAATGAGCATTAAAATACGCCGATTGATATTGGTATCTGCGCATCGTTGAGTTTCGGCAAGCTTTTCTTGCGTCAGCTCTACTTTTGAAGGAGAGAGTTTGGATATCTAAAAAAAAACTATAGTTTGGATATTTTGGCAAAAAATTATACCGTATCATACATTGAAATGATTAAGTGTGGCCTCCCTTCACATGAAGTTATTCTGGCAACACAATTAGTGTTCGCTAAACTTACAGTGTCTATTATCCTTGTTCACACCAGCACATGTAATCGGCATGGATACGGCCGCACGACAGGGATCCTGTTGACAGGAGTCTAAATTCGGTAGTTCCCTTTTTTTTATCAGTATAGTAGCCTATATAGAGTGAAGTTCCCTTTTTTTTTTATTAGTATATAGAGTGAATCTGTATCATATCTAACAATTTGAATCTCGTTATACGGTTGGTTCGTTTTGTCTTAAGGTTTTGTGAATTAGGCCTACGTGTTTTACGAATCGTATTACTGTATAATCTAAACACACACACACAAAAATCGCACTACAATCGTAGTTAAAATATATTAGTGCATAATTTAAACCTCAACACAGTGATTAGGATGTGATGATGGCCACTTGAGGGTCGAAACGCGTAATCCCAAATTGCCCAATTATAATATTAAAAATTACCTGAGACATGTAATTTTTTCCAGGAGTGTTATTTACATATTCTATACATTGTACCCCGCCCAGTCATTGGGCAAATTCATGTTGACCGACTGAAGAGCTACAAATCACAGGATGGCTTCAAAACTTTACAGATGCCGTACTTTAAGGTAACGAGAGGGTAACAACGTTACAAATTAAATTCTTAATATTATAGCTTTCAGTCGGTCAACACAAAAATCATTCCAACTGTTGGAATATGTAAAAAATAACCTGAAATAAATTACATGTGATTATTTTGAACATTATTCACATTTATTTCGAAATAATTTTACTCTCGTGTTGGAATACAATCGAAAATATTCATCTCATGTAGTTTTGTTTCAGGTTTAGGGAATAACACCCATTACAATTGGGTACAATCGTTTTGTCCGACAGAGAATAATTTAAATATCGTTTAAATGATTTTATTTTTATTAAAATGTTATTAGCGTATTTTCCGAAGGAAACATTATAACAAGTTTTTAAGTGCTTTTTAAAACATCCGTTCATCCCAGCCTGGCTTTTACCTTGGACTCCAGAAAGAATAACTCACCTTTACCCCCCTTTAACTGGCGGTGTCTTGGGGCGAATTTGTGATACTAGATCAGAGATAGGCAGGCGTATGCCCTAGTGCCTGGACCTGGGTGACTTCTGACCGGGACTCGTTAAGATAAGGTTAGACAAGGATTTGAGAAAGAAGTGATAGTGGATCACCGGAAAATTCAGGGTATAACCATTCTGAATTTTATCCCTAAGGAATTAATTTACGAGTCGTAACTCTACAGAGATGAGACTGTCACAATAATTTATTAATTACACTGGTCAACAACATTTTTGTTACAAAGAAGGCGAATGGTGTTCTTAGCTAAGTCGTGGGTGCTGAATTTGAAAATGAAATCAGTTTTCGTCTATCGGGCTCAGTTTTCGTAAGATAGTACCCTTTTTCTTTAAACACACAGGAAATGCTGCATTTTTGATTACGTTGGTATTGCTTAATTAATTTGCTTTCAGGTTTTTTTTTTTTGCGGATGTAATTGTTGGAAAACAATATATATATACATACAAGGACGTCCGTTCATAATCCTCAGTTCTGAAATCCACCGCCGGGGTACGAATGAGGCGGATGAGTCATGCTCCAACAAATTGCAGCACATTAGTGATTGTTACATTGTTTATTCACTTTTCTTTACTGTAATGTAGGCCTAGCTCATTTCTTGGAATAATTTGAGTACTAACACAGATTTTTTGTTCTCCTTTATCAGATACAAGTAATATAAAGGCTGACACAAGCATTTACAAAATCCATTATCACATGGAAACTGAGGCCGATACATACATTCTGAGATTATTCATTCATTCATTCATTCATTTATTTGCAATGGGGGGTGTGTCCCCCGGTGGCAAATTGGATATACATAACAAATACATAATTATACATAACAATACATAATTATACATAACAATTCAATAACAATTATACAACAATTAAACTGGAGTATTTACACAAATAGTCAGTCTTTTCTTAAACACACCTATATGTTTGGGAAAAGGCTCTAAGACTGCGGCAGGTAGAGAGTTCCAGTTATCAATGGCACGGTTTACAAAAGAATATTTACCATAATTTGTTCGCTGTGGTCGGCCCTTAACTTTGAAAGGATGATCGCTCCTACCCATGTAAGTGGGCTTTCCCAATCGTTTGCTAAGCTCACCCCATGCTGGTTGATTTGTATACGTGTTGTACATAGCGCAGAGTCTAGATTTCATCCTCCTAGCCTCCAGTGATTCCCACCCAAGTTTCTTTAACATACGGCTCACACTGCTCCTGGGATTAAAGTCACTGAGCACAAATCTAGCGGCCTTTCTTTGTACCATTTCCAACTCATTGATGAGCCCTACTTGATATGGATCCCAAACCGCCGAGGCATATTCCAGAATAGGTCTTACAAGTGACAAATAGCCTAATTCTTTAGCAGAGGTACTACTTCCTTTTAATACCCTCATTACAAAGTGCAGGGATTTGTAAGCTTTTGAAACTACACATCCTACATGACTACTCCATTTCATATCATTCCTTACGTGAACGCCCAAATATTTGCAAGAATCTTCTTCTACAAGTATTTCCGAGCCAATGTTATATTGAAAATCCTGCCTTCGCACTTTCCCTATTTTTAAGAGACTACATTTTCTTGTGTTTATTTTCATTTTATTTACAATCGCCCACTTATAGACCAGGTTCAGGTCCTCTTGCAGCACTGCATTGTCTTGTGAGTCATGTATCTTTCGATATATTACACAATCATCCGCAAACAATCGACAGTCACTGCGAATTCCATTTGGTAAGTCATTTATAAACGCCAAAAACAACAAAGTTCCGATTACGCTGCCCTGAGGGATACCCGATGTTACGGTAATTTCATCCGAGAATATGCCTTCGACTTTCACTTTCTGGGAACGACCCGTCAAAAATTCTTGGATCCATAAAATTACTCTTCTATCAATCTTCGTCGAAGCTAATTTATGGAGTAGCATGTCATGCGGCACGACATCAAATGCCTTCGCAAAATCTATAACCACGGCGTCGACTGAAACTCCATGGTCTAACGATTCGCTAATGTCTTGAAAAAGTGATAGCATCTGACTCTCGCATGAGTAACCTTTCCGAAATCCATGCTGCCTATCATTAAACCATGATAATGTTTCCCACTGTTCCCTCAAGTAGTCGCAAATGAGATGCTCCATCTGCTTACAAACGATGGACGTAAGGCTAACCGGCCTGTAGTTGCCCAATTCAAGTCTGCTCCCTCCCTTAAATATTGGGACTACCGTAGCTCTTTTCCAGTCATCTGGGATTTGCTCATTGTTTATGGACACATTAAATATCACCTCCAAGTATCGTGCCACGGCCCTACCTCCTAATTTAAGTACTTCACTAACAATATTATCAGGACCCTTTGATACATTGAAACGCAGTTTTTGTATTAGCTTTACAATTGCTGACTGGTTTATTTGGAACAGAGGGGCCCCTGATTCGTCGTTAAGGTCCAACACACAGCTATTGGATTTATTGAACACACTACCGTAAAAGACATTTAATTCATTAGCAATGGCCTGTTTCTCAGTAATTAATTTACCGTCACCGGACATTATCATCGACAAATTATTTGAATTTCCCTTTCTTCTCCTAACATAACTGTAAAAAAAAATTCCACCCACCCCCTCCCGAACCAAGTAAACCTTGCATATAACTGTCATGAGCAGCCCTCTTTTTTAAGACGAGCTCTCTTGATAAGGACTTAAATTTCAACATATACTTGTCACTATCATGTCTTTTATTGTATAATTTCCTAATTTTCCTTTTTAGTCTCCTAATTTCTCGTGTGTAATACTCAGGGTCCGGGTTTTGTTTCAGCAATTTAAATGGGACAAATTTATCAACAGCGCTATTTAAAATTTTCAAAAAGTTAGTCCACAGGATATTAATGTGATTTCCTTCCGATGCCCATCCTACAAATAGCTCATTCAAATACCCCTGAAACTTGCCCTGATCCGCCCTGCGATACTGGAATATGATCTTTTTTGCTACATCAGAGTCTAATTTTGTAACGTCACCATATCTAATATTTAATTCAACCCCAGAATGGTCACTAATTCCTGGTACTTTCAGACAGTTAATATACAGCTCTACAGGCCTTACGAGATAAACATCTAAGGTATTATTGTCTCTAGTTGGGAAGTCAACTACTTGGGAAAATCCCCCCTCCCTTAAGAATTTATTTGCAGCGCTCTGAGCTTGACCACAGCTAGTTGACTCACCAGACCAGTCTACTTTGGGGAGGTTTAAATCTCCAGCAATTATTATGCTCTTTTTCATAGCATTACCCGTACAAGTTTTATCATACAGTGTTTCGAGGAGAGAAAAGTTATCTTTCGGTGCTCTATACGCCCCTATCACCTGAAGAGGGAATTTATTTCCTTTATCTGAAATTTGTACACATAACATTTCATGATCCATATCAGCCCACTTTAAGAAACTAGCTATATTTTTGCGCACACAAATAAATAGCCCACCACCTCGTTTCCCCCGATCCCTTCTGTACATTTCGTAGGTCCCTTGAATTATTTCGCTACTATTTATGTCCTCATATAACCAAGATTCAGTTGCAATGACAATGTCCGGAGAATACGTCTCTACAAGATTCCAAAATTCAATTAATTTATTTCCTAAACTCTGACAATTAACCTGCAGTAATCTTAGAGTCTTACCTCCGGAGCAAATATCTTGAAGTAGCTCCTTCTGTTCCCATCGGCTGGCAGCCTCTGGACCTGCTCCTCCTCACAAAAGCCGGCACGAACCGATGACCCTGTCATGTAGGCTCCCTAGGTTGTAAGCGCCCCGTCGATTTAGATGCAGCCCGTCCCGGGCGAAGTCACGTCCACCAATCCAGCAGTCAGCTTCTACGTACACTAATCCCAGTTGTGCACATACCCAGTCCATGCGGTCATTTACAGTCTTAACTCGCCTTAACGGAACATCTCCCCGCCGAACAATGCCACTCATTATAATTTTTGCATTTCTAAACTTGCTTTTAGCTTTTCTGCCTAGTTCGTAGAGCTCCCCCATGATGTAATCAGCTGTAGCCCTCTTCTTCAAATCGTTCGTCCCAACATGGAGCAACAACACTTTAACTTGGTCACAGTCCTCTACATTTGCTTCTTCCACTTGTTGGGCAAGCTGGTCAATTTTAATCCCCGGATAACACCGCACTTTCGCACCTGATTTCCTCGAGATATTCGCACTCCATCGTATCATAGAATCACCCATTATGATAACGTCATCCTCAGTTTGCTCCTGCACGCCCTCTTCCACACTGATCCCAGTAGAAAGCCGTTCAGTCACATCCTTCACCGTTTCTTCTGATTCACGAAGCTTAGCTCTAAGTTCCTGTATTATTTGATCCCTTGCTTTGATTTGCACCCTCAAACAGTCCGGCGTATCACATACTTTACAAAACCAATTTCCGACATCACAATCCTCCTTCTTGACCTTAATACAGCCGAAGTGAAACCATTTCTCACATAGTCCACACTCAACACCATTCTTCAATGTTTTACTGCACGTCGAACACTTTAAAACTGTCACTGGATCATTTGCCTGATTCACATTTGGAGTAACAGGCCCTGGATTCACTTCCACTCCACCAATAACTAGCAATGCAGCTATCACTAGGGCTATGAACCACAAGTTGCTAGGTCCCGTACGCACACACAAACACCGGAAATCCCGACTACCCTTCACATACCACAGTCCGATCCTCGCCCGATAACACTCCAGAGAACAACCCATTCCAGCACACCTGAGAGCTTGGGAAAAACACGACCTTTCACTTTGACTGCCAACTGCCAACTCAACTCTGGGTTCAGGGACAAATTATCTTCCAGAAACAGCTTGATTGTTTTGTAACTGAAAATAAGTTCATTTTGTACACCAGTGTTATTAAATATGATTTATACATTACCAACTCATGTTGTTTTTCCATATTACTGGAATGCACTATTCCAGCCAGATCACGCATATTTTAGGAGCGGGGAAAATATATTGTTGAGCGTTACTATGCCAGATATAAACAATAATAATAATAAGGGAACTGCGCACAAATGAGCATTACATTTTGGAGTAATCCAATAAGGAAAGTGTTCTCTTAGAACATTCATTAAAATGGTATCGACCACACCGTTTAGCACGTAATACGCGCACAGACACTGCACAGAAGGTTTCTTCGTCTCATTCTTAGGAATTCTTGTTCTTGTCTTGTAGAAGGCAATTGTGGACTAATTCTTAAGTCTTCAATAAGAAAAGTTTCTCCAGCCTGGAAGGTGATATTTTTGAAATTCCGAAAGTTCTTTTCAAGAATCTCGCCTTGACATTTTCTACAGCTCTGTGGTCGGATAGAGTTAGGTAATCCCATAATAGTTTCAAAGACCCAACCCATAAGTTAGGGCTGGAAGAACCTTCACATAGAATAGCGTTATTGCTGTTCTTAGAGACAATTTAGTGGGTTCGAGATATCATATATGCTTCTGATAGCTGCCACCTACCTTTACCATACATGGCTTCTGAAGGAATTAACAGATTGTTGAAAAGTGAACCATAATTTTTTTAAAGAATTCACAAGTTCCAGGACTGGGTCATTGCTTTGTATCCTATTTGCCAATTATAAATGTAACGCAGTTACTTTTCACGCAAAGTAACTGTAACGATAACCTAACTTGGCTATTATTAACATGGATGTTTTTGGGCTGCATGTCAAACCAACTGCTTGATACAATTTGCGTTATACACAAGACAGTATGACGGTCTACCGCGCCCAATGCCCGTAAGCAGGCGCGCAGATACTGTCCGCATCTCAAGCTGCCTTTCCCTTGCGAGAAGCAACTGAACAATATACTACACAACACTTCGATAGTTTATCCTCTTCTGATTTTGGTAAATAACTGTAACGCGTTTACTTTAAAGAAGTAACTTACGTAACCCTGCTGTAAGTAGGCCTATTCACAAATCCGGGTGTTATTGTATATATGTTCATCACGAGCCATATCTCTCTCCCAGCCTATCCCTCCATCTCTGTGGGGACGGTTCTCTAGTGAGAGGAATGGTATATTCGTTTCTCCCTAGTTTATGCTTTATCTGTCTGCAAGGATATCAGACCTACAGTTCAAACATGTTTCCAGCGGACGAATAAACAAACCTGAAGTGAAATAAACCAGAGCAAAGAACTGCAATGTTCGTGTTACTGTTATTATAACTTAATTAAAGGGCTTACGATACTGTGATTATCAACCCCTAGTGCTTGGTTGTACAGTTTGTGGGATACGTTTTATAATCTGTGTTGATGTGGTGTTTTAGGTAGATTTCATTAGAAAGCTAACTATTGCAATGGGTCCCATGTTTCGACTTCCGGAAAATTTCGACATATCTTCGCGTTTCACATCCCCCAGACCCCAAAACCACCGTCAGTTCAAAAGTTTATATATAATTTATGTATATATATATGTATATATATATGTATATCAGTTTCTTGTGGACACGATAACTGCCGTAATTTTGCACCAATTACTTCGAATTTTTTACCGAAGATGTATACCTATAAAATCTCGGTCGAGTTCGTTACTGGGCTAAATCGGTCGAAGGGGGTGACAATGGGGGGCTTTTTTCGAAAAAGTGAAATTTCGCTATAACTCTCTTAATACGTGCAATATCGAATCCATTCAAAGTTCATAATATGTGTCGGATAAGTGCCAAAAATTTATGTCAAATAAGATTTTTGATAGCACCAACCATTGACCAAAGGGGTGGAAAAAAGTGGGTTTTTCGGGAAACATTAATCATATCTCTCTTAATAGGCACAATATCAAAACCGTACAAAATGGACAATATTCCCCTAATAATTACCTAAAACTTTTGTCTGAAAGAATTTTTGATATGACCCACCATTACGCCAAGGGACGAGAAAAATGATTTCGGAATTATAAGAAAATGCCAAGAGCTATCAGTGGTTGCCATGGCAACACTACTAAATTGATGAGGCATGGACCATCAGACGTTGCCATGACAACGCACTTGCACGAGATCAGATTCAGTATTTCCATCTGATTAAGTGGTTGGTTGGTTGGTTCTTAAGTTTAGGGGCTGCGACAACGCGGTCATGTAGCCCCGTGTACTTTGGGTGTGTGTAGAATCTGTCTGATAATCGGTGTTAATTGTGATGACTGTATTAGTGTGTGTTATCTGTTTGTTAATTTAAGTACTGCAACTAACAATTTTTCAGATAGTTCCTACTTTTGCCGCCAAGCGCCACTGTCAACGACTACGAGGCCAAGTTCAGAACTGAGCTACTAGACGCCGCCGCAGTCGGCTCTTGGCAACGAACATAGAAACCTAAGAGCGTTGTATACATTCTTAACCTATCCAATTTAGCTTCACACAGGTGCAATTAGTGGAAGGATCTTTAACATGCCATAAATCTATGACATAGGACCGCCGGCTTTACTTCCCCTCCGAAGGAAGGCATACTGAGGGATATTTAACGCTCTTAAAAAATCCGACGGCTTCGGCCGGGTTTGAACCCGGTATCTTGGGCATAGAAGCTCAGCATGTTACCGACTACGCCACCAAAGCCGCTTGATAAAGTGGGAAGCGGCTTCGGTGACGTAACTGGTAGCATGCTGAATGTCTATGCCCAATGTCGCGGTTTCAAAGCCGGCCGAAGTCGTCGGATTTTCTAAGAGCACTAGAATCCCTCAGAATGCTTTCCTTTGGAGGGGAAGTTCCCACGTTCGTTGCGAGTTGATGGTTGGGGTGGCATCTAGTAGCCAAGTTCACAGCTAGGTGTCGTTGACGGTTGTACCTGGTAGCAACATTAGGAACTACTGCTTGAAATTGACCGTCTGCAGTACTTACATGAATTAAGACTAATACAGCCATTACAATTCACACCGCGTATCAGACAGATTCTACACTCACCCAAAGTACACGGGGTTAGATGACCGCGTTGTCGCAGCCCCTAAACTGAGGAACCAACCAGAGGTAGATTTCGTTAGAAAGCTAACTATTGCAATGGGTACCATGTTTCGACTTCCGGAAAATTTCGACATATCTTCGCGTTTCACATCCCCAGGCCCCAAAACCACCGTCAGTTCAAAAGTTATATATAATTTATGTATGTATATGTATATCAGTTTATTGTGGACACGATAACTGCCGTAATTTTGTACCAATCACTTTGAATTTTTTACCGAATACGTATACCTATAAAATCTCGGTCGAGTTCGTTACTGGGCTAAATCGGTCGTTGGGGGGTGAAAATGGGGGGCTTTTTTTCGAAAAAGTGAAATATTGCTATAACTCTCTTAATATGTGAAATATCGAATCCGTTCAACATTCATACTATGTGTCGGATAAAGCCCAAAAATGTATGTTTGAAGAGTTTTTTTTTATAGCACCAACCATTGACCAAAGGGGTGGGAAAAAGTGGGTTTTTCGGGAAACATTAATCATATCTCTCTTAATAGGCACAATATCAAAACCGTACAAAATGGACAATATTCCCATAATAATTACCTAAAACTTTTGTCTGAAAGAATTTTTGATATAACCCACCATTATGCCAAGGGATGAGAAAAATAATTTCGGAATTATAAGAAAATGCCAAGACCTATCAGTGGTTGCCATGGCAACACTACTAAATTGATGAGGGATGAGCCATCAGACGTTGCCAAGATAACGCACTTGCACGAGATCAGATTCAGATTTCCATCTAAGTGTGAAGCGGCTTCGGTGACGTAACTGGTAGCATGCTGAATGTTTATGCCCAAGGTCGCGAGTTCAAAGCCGGCCGAAGTCGTCGGATTTTCTAAGAGCGCCAAAAATCCCTCAGTATGCTTTCCTTTGGAGGGGAAGTTCCAACGTTCGTTGCGAGTTGCTGGTTGCGGTGGCATCTAGTAGCCAAGTTCACAGTTAGGTATCGTTGACGGTAGTACCTGGTAGCAACATTAGTAACTACTGCTTGAAATTGACCGTCTGCAGTCCTTACCTGAATTACAGACTAATACAGCCATCCCAAAGTACACGGGGTTACATGACCGCGTTGTCGCAGCCCCTAAACTGAGGAACCGACCAAAATCTCTGCGGGAGATATAATTTTGCGTGAAGAAGTAACAGACCGTTACATAGTTGCACATCAGTGTCGAAACCTAGCATAAGGACAGTGTGACCACAAGTATAAAAATGGACCCCAAATGACAAGAAGGTTACCGTTCCCATAAGACAATAAAATGTTTAAAATAAGCATAAAATGACGAAAAACAAAGTTAATTAAGCTCCAATTATAAAATACCTTCTCGCATTAAATGAGGTCTGATCCTTCTACGAAAATCTGCATATTCTGCCTATTTTCGCCTATCCCCAAGTTTGTCCGGTGAAATCTACCTCCGCCTTCCGGCGTGCCGAGAGGACTTTTTTTTACTAGTATTTGGTTTGGTATTAAGTTAGATGCCATCCCGGCATTTGGCTGAACTAGAAGTCGGAAACCACGGGAAACCACATATAACATGGCTGAGAAGGGAATCGAACCTGCCTCTTATCACTTATCCTCTCGATGACGATGATCATTGTTGTTTTAAGGGGCCTTACATCTGGCTTAGTTGAACCCACATTCTAGCCCTGACGGAGCCGGAAATCGAACCCAGAACTTAGGAAATGACATCAAAAAAAGGTAACAACTACACCACGCGGCGGTCAACGCCATCGTGAGTCGCAGATGAAAGCTGCTGCTAATCTGTTTTGAAGCCGCTGGCTGCGAGCGAAGATACCGTTGCGTCTATGCGCTACTCTGCCTGGTGTATGCTATTTTAGGGACGTACATTTTGAGATTCGTTTATGAATTGATGAACTCTTTAATATTAAAAATATAGTTTTACCGCCGCAAGCGATGTGTGCGGCCGACAATCGCTTCGGCGGCAGCGTGTATACATTGAGGATGGTTTAAATTGTTGTTTAATAAAAGATAAGGTGGAATATGTAAAAGATTTGTTAATTTTAGTTTTCGGGGAAAAAACAGTTGTCATAGCAGTCGAGCTCTATTTAGCTACTAGCCTGGTGTTCTGGCTCTATATGTAACGTGCACCATGGCCGGCGTTGCAACAGCTTCAGCTTAGTAATAATAATAATAATAATCGAGTGATTTTAAAAGTTACGTTTTAAGCTTAAGGAAGGAAGACAGACCTCTAGTGGGTTGGCGTTTGATAGTACAGGGTGGCGCACGAAATGTCATACATCGAAAATGGTTTATAAAATGTGTAAATCTGGGCTCACAACCATGTCCTTTCGTGAACAGAAACCTTATTTCATGCGTGATTCGACAGACAGCAGCACATGTCGCGGATGCGTGCCGGCTTCCAGTTATACAGCATGGCGGACAAAGTGAGGTTGACGCGCGAACAGAAGGTGAAAAGTGTTATTTTATGCGGAAACAAATAGTGTGTAACTCGGACTTAGGAAAGGTTTCGTGTTCATTTCCGTACCCGGTGGGCTCCCTGCTGGCAGACGGTGTATAGACTGGCCAGCCAATTTGAAACAGAAGGCAATATACTGGAGAGAAAACGAACCCGTCTCATGCCAGTCCGCTCACCGGATAATTTTGCTGCTGTGAGAGCGGCTGTGGCTCGGAGCCCCTCCAAATCCACCAGAACTGCCTGTGTTCATCTGGACATCTCTCGTGGGTCAATTCAGAGAATACTGCAATCTGAGCTTGACCAATTCCCATACAATATGATAACAGGTCAGAAACTAACGGCGCTTGACAAGCAACGGCGAGTACAGTTTGCTGCGTGGGCTATTGCAGAAGGTGATCCTGCACTGCACAACACATGGTTCAGTGATGAGGCATACGTTTATCTCAATGTTGCTGTGAACAAACTGAATGTCCGGTTTTGGGCGAAAGAGCGGCCTGCTATTGTGCACGAGGTTGAAAGTCATGGTTTGAAAGTGTGTGTGTGGGCTGCAATTTCCAGTCATGGAATTATTGTGCCAATCTTTATCAATGACACAGTCAACAGTGCACGTTACATGACATGTTGCAAATCAGTTTCCTTCCACAACTATTTGCATTACAACTACCAATACAGACACAATGGTTCATGCAAGATGGAGGTCGTCTGCACACAGCAAATGTTGTTCTGTACTTCCTGCATGAACATTTCGGGCCCCGTGTGATGTCCCATCGATATCCCGAACGTTTTCAGAGCGGCTCAATCTGGCCACCACATAGCCCCGATATTAATCCCTGCAACTTCTTCCTGTGGGGATATTAGAAGGAGACAATCTACCGCCAGAAACCAGAAAATGTACTGCAATTGCAAGCGGCCATTGTGACTTTCTTACGAGGGTTGAGTGAGGACATGTGTCGTAGAGTAGTCACAAACATGCATGTTCGTCTCGAAGCTGTTGTACGCCGAGAAGGTGGGCATATTGAACATGTCCTGCATACTGACTAATCATGCACATTTCAGTGAACGTTGAAATGCAATTCTTTATTAAATATGTAGTATATTAAATATTCTATAAACAATTTCCAGTGTATGACATTTCGTGCGCCACCCTGTATGAAATGTTGAAAAGACCTGTAGTAGGTTAATTTGTTTAAAAATAAAATAATAATAATAATATAATAAGCCTCGCTATTGGAAATAATGATGAATTAATGATTTGTATGGACTGTGTGTTAAAACTGGGCTGTGATTGGTGCTTTGGTTTTGGTCCGTTCTGAGTATTCCTGATGGTAAAATGTTTAATTGAGATGCAAGGAACGAAACGTTGTCGCTAATAAGGTTTACTGAACCTGCTACGCTGTATGGGATTGTCTCAAACATCAGGGGAGAAAAAGCGTTCAGGTGAAGACCAGCTCATTATCAAGGTAGTATTTAAGAACGAAACATTGTTAGAGCTTATTTGGAAGGCACCGGAAAATGACGGTTTTTATTAATTTAGAGAATACAATAGACATAATTGGTATGCAAGACAGTAAACCATTGTATTATAGTGCATTAAAAGCAAGCAGCACGACTTCCTTCTGAACATTCCTTCATTTAGGGTCTTGGCACATCGTGGTAGTCAGTCCCGTGTAGACTAAGGAAGGAAGCTTGTAGTTTAACGTGACCGTTAATCTCGCGATCATAAGCCACGGGACCTCCGTTTTACGTGGAATCAGAACCACAGGACATGGCATTTCACATCGAAAATCTCACATGCAGTGACCGGGAATCGAACCCGGTCCGCCTTGGTGAGAGGCATACAGCTTGACCGCTGCGCCACCACGCCCCTCCGTGTAGACTACATGAGTGTATGTGGAATCTATAGACTTGAGAATTTGTACATTTTAGCATAATCTATGGATGCGGAATTTGCTCCAACATCGTCATACTGTATGTGTATGTTGTAATTACTAGAATTGGATTTTAGCCGTTATAAAATAACGATAAAATAGGCTATTAAATCTACTCAAAATAAGAAATTATTATTATTATTATTATTATTATTAGCCTATTATTATTGCTAGTTAAATGTAATATTTTGGTTTTCTGCACAACTCACTAATTTTTCTCAATATAACGGTGGGCCGATAACCCAGATGTTAGGCTCCTTAAAACAATAATTATCATCATCATAATATAATAGTACAGAATTTCTTCGTAAAACATATTATTTTAAATATTTATTCTTTGGTGAAAAATCTTTCATTTTGGGTAGATTTTACTTGCTTTTTTATTCAACGGAAGAAATATCTTGTTCCAGTCGTATGCTTTAATTTTGCTAGATAAAAGATCTATAATTCATGTAGGCTATACGCGTGTGTTTTTCGTGAATTTGCCCTGAGAAGTTTGGCGATTTTCTGTCTCAATTTTTCACTGTAGCCATGTATAAATTTATATGACGTGCAATACTGTGTGATTAAATGATAGTAGTTTTAATGCCAAGACAATATTTCATATTCAGTAATCCTCATTTTCAGTCAATTTGCTACACAACACTAAATAATAGCGTCCATGCTACTTACAAAAGACTAAGACTTTCATTCAATTTTGTGAATTTTGGATTTGTAAATCCTCTAAATCACCAAACTTGGCTGGCGATCTGCATTATCAGCGTCTGTACCTTTAACTGGAACTAGACAGAGGAGATAGCCGAGGCCATACGTCATGTAAGGTACCATCCTGACATTTCCTGGGGAGAGGCTGTAATGATACGATACCAGAGTACTTCCCGCTCCAGCCACCAGACCAGAATTGAAACCTCGCTAGAGCCGAGAATTTTGGAACTCGGAACAGGAGTCTCAATTCATACCTCCAGACCATGACGCGGCTTCTAAACACGCATCTTTATTGCAATCAATATCCAATATAAAATAACCTGTAAAATAAAAGCCTTGAACGTGTAGTCGAAGCAGCAGTATTTTCGAACGAAAATAACATTACATTATGCAACAGACATAATCCGTTTACCGAAATTTCCGAGTCGTAAGGAAAATAACTGGAATGAGATAACATTGGCACATATTATATTTTACTACAACAGTAGCAGCAACGACAGCAAATTGTTGTATTGGCTTATGCTGATTTTTCTTGTCCACAAAATTCCAAATGGTTTGGATAAGAGTGGTAGACGGTAGTTCACTAGGCTATGTTAGCCAAACAGACGAAATGATGTTCTAATTAAGGACGCAACCACAATATGTTTGAAGTAGTACCAATACAAACTTGCAAAGGGAAAAAAATAAAATAAACATGATTTTCAGTAAAGAACATATAGCCTACTTTCTCCTAAATGTAGTAGCTTGTTGATATACAACGTGCTATACGGATATTGGACATGAATATGAGGTGCCTTTGCTAGTGCTATCTCTGTAAAAATAATCATTCAATTCGGTTTCACGGTGTTTGAATTGATATGGGGAATCGATTTGCACACATACATGGCCGCTTTCTGCAAACTATTGGGCTGATGACCTTGTAGTTCAGTCAAAAGATGCTTCCCCCAAAAAGGCATGTTGTCGCAAAATTTGGTAGAGATCAAATGATTAGGTTGGTCGTAATTTGATTTAAGCTTTTAACATTTGGGTGGCCGCCTTTCCGTTTCCGTCAAGATGGCCGCGATGTAAAACATGACAGTGATGTACCCTTTGCTAGTGCTACCTCTGTACCAAATTTCGTTCAAATCGGTTTTACCGTGTTTGAAAAGATAGGAGGAATCGATTTGCACACATACATGGCCGCCATCTGCAAATTATTGGGCTGATGACCTTGTAGTTTCCACATACATAAAGGTATAATGTGGAAAAATTTCGTACAGATCAGATGATTATGTTGGGCGTAATTTGATTCAATCTTTTATCATTTGGGTGGCCGCCATTACGTTTTTGTCAAGAACGGGGCGATATAAAACATGACAGTGAGGTGCCCTTTGCTAGTGCTACCTCTGTACCAATTTTCGTTCAATTCGGATTTACCGTGTACGAATTGATAGGGGGAATCGATTTGCACACATACATGGCCACCATCTGCAAACTATTAGGCTGATGATTTTGTAGTTTGATCAAAATATGCTTCCTGCATAAAGGTATATTGTTACAAAATTTGGTAGAGATCAGATTATTAGGTTGGTCGTAATTTGATTTAATATTTTAACATTTGGGTGGCCGCCATTACTTTTCCGTCAAGATGGTGGCAACATAAAACATGACATTGAAGTACCCATTGCTAGTGCTACCTCTGTACCAAATTTTGTTCAATTCGGTTTCACCGTGTTTCAATACATAGCCACCATCCGCCAAGTATTGGGCTGATGACCTTGTAATTTGGCCAAAATATTCCTCATACATAAAGGTATAACGTTGCCAAATTTGGTAGATATCAGCTTATTAGGTTGGTCGTAATTTGATTTAAGCATTTAACATTTGGGTGGCCGCCATTGCGTATTCGTCAAGATGGTGGCGACGTAAAACATGACACTGAAGTGTCCATTGCTAGTGCTAATTCTGTACCAAATTTTGTTCAATTCGGTTTCACCGTGTTTGAATTGATGGGGGGAATCGATTTGCACACAAACATGGCCGCCATCCGCAAAGTATTGGGGGTAATGATCTTGTAGTTTGGTCAAAATATGCCTCCCACATAAAGGTATGTTGTTGCAAAAAAAAATTGGTAGAGATCGGATGATTAGGTTAGTCGTAATTTCATTTATGCTTTGAACATTTGGGTGGCCGCCATTACTATCCGTCAAGATGGCGGCGATATAAAATATGACATTGAGGTGCCCTTTGCTAGCTCTACCTCTGTGCCAAATTTTGTTCAATTCGGTTTCACCGTGTTCGAATTGATAGGGGGAACAGACATTCAGAGTACACACACACACACACACACAGACACACAATTTTTGGCCCTGTGTAGATCTCATAAGTCTACTTTCATTTTTGGCAAAAATCGAAAGTAGCCTAAAAAGTAGAAGCAGCAGAACATAAAAGGAAATACTGTACATTAAACTGAATGAGGATAATGACTAAATCGCATTGACCATCAACTTAAGTACCACATACAGACTTATTAGCCAATCTGGAATGTGAAGAGTAATACTCCACACGTTCTTTGAACTCCAGGACGGAAGATACGGGCATTTCTAGTCTTGTCCAGCCTCTCAGGAAAACGCGGGGTGTCTACTGAGTCCAGCACGGCTTCCACTTGCATGTGAGAACATCTTCTTTTATCCTTCCTGTCAATCTCTCTTGGTCAACTAATGTCCTCTTCCGGCAGCGATTTTTGAAAGGCGGCAAAAATTACGACACGTATGTCATACGATGTTGGCATGTCACCATTTGAATTCAGTATGCCGTGTTCATAATGGCAAAATGGCGGGAGTTTCCGCCAACACAAAGTTCCTTATTTCTCTACTAGAAAGCGCTATAGTGATCAAGGAGCTTAGATATCTAACATACTTGACTTTCATAGTGCTTCAAGGAACAACGAAAGTCGACATGCAAGCTACCCTTTGGGTGTCAATTAATTACAAAGCTTGCACCCGGCATCCATACTACAGGCTATATTATTATTATTATACCGTACTCGAAGTGGTGTAATTATGACTATAATTTTTATGAGAGTGTGCAGCAAGAAACATATCATGTTGGTCAATAAATCGAATGAGAAATATGACCAACAGTCATAAAAATGTTAAAATCTAACGAAACATAAATAAATTAGTAACTACAGTATTCCAAAAAGATGGTATATTGGCTTTCACGACCAGTGAATTAAAACTCAGCAAAGTTTATGCCGTGAACACAAAGCAGGCTCATCAGAAGGGAGGTAGTGCACAGTTCACTACTCCTGTGGGGGTCCGGGCACGGACACCAAGAGCCCACGGATGAGTCAGCTTGGTGTTCCTAGGTGAAACCCCACACAAGACACGGCATAAACCTAGAAAAATTGCTGAGTTTTAGCTACAGTATTAATTATTTTCGCTATTGATCGAATTAATAAACTGCAAATCGTAACCAACAATCTGTGAGGGAGAAACGTTTTCGTGCAAAACAAACATTTCGTTGGGATGACCATTGACGACCACTAGCTGAATACAGCATTGGTAGGAAGATTCCAAAAAAGGAGGTCAGACTTATAAGCGCCGGGGGTGTTATGCCATACATCACTCCACACAACACGCATTTTTTCAATTCAATAACACACATATATTCAGGTCAGCTATGGCCCTGAGCGCACACGAACATCATCACGAACAGAACCTATATGGCGATACTACTTCATTGGCCTCCATAACATTTCAAAGGGTGGACGCAGGAAAATGCATTTTTTTTCTGGAGAGACAGAAGTAGCCTATAAAAAACAAAACAATAATAATAATAATAATAATAATAATAATAATTTAAAAGAAATAATGAATATCGGTTTGATCTTGTCCGAGAGTCGTGAATTATCATGTTTATTGTAGTGTCGACATAGTACACAATCTTCGGATTCCCTCAGAGCACCTTATTAATAGTCTTCACTTGCTCTATCTGCTTGCCGTTCTGCTCTACGGTCGTCTGCCATCAACTTACCTATCTATGATATATTTCCCTATATGTCTTCCAACTCGCCTTGCAGAGTGTTCAAAGAACTGGAATTTTCTTTCATTGAAGCGAGAAGAACGACGAGTGAGAATTTTGAATTAGTGAAATATGGAAAAACGGGTTGTTCTTGCGGTACTTGCAATCCTTTAATAAGCTGCATTTAGTTCCTTAACTTAATTTTCGGACAGTTGCATTCTGATTTCTCCCTTTCACCTCTTGCATTCTTTTGTTCCTTCTTGTATCCATTAACTCGAGGATATCCTGATTAATCCCAGGTTTTCTACCAATGATTTATTCTGAGGGTTTTGTTCATTCTTCAGAAGCGCCCATTCCCCTAGACTAGAAGTTCGTTCATTGTTCTTCAATAGACCTCCCCTGATACGTTTCCCGAATCTTTCGCTCACATCATTTTCTTTCAGTTTCTACAGCGCCGTCTGCAGTTTGGCATATGGTGTTCCTTCAGCTTTGGTATGCATTTCATAACAACCAGCTTGTTTCTAGAGTTTATGCCGGTCCCGGGAAATGTTTTGCAATCCACATTCTGGGTTCAGAATCTCTGCTTGGCCATGATTGAAGTCAATTTGGAATTGTCGCGTATCTCCTGGTCTCATCCACGTGTATAGGCCTATTTGTTTCTCTTGTGTTTGTTAAATAATATGTTAGCTATGACCAACTTGTGCTTGGTGAAGAATTCTATCAGACTTCTTTCTCGTTCCTCCCTTTCACCTAGTCCACATTTCTCTACTATCTTTCCTTCTCTTCCTTTTCCTAGACAGCATTCCAGTCTCCCATTACTATAATATTTTCGTCACTTTTAACATACCGTACCCCAGAAGTTCATATATTTCTTCGTAGACCTATTAAACTCCAAGATCATCGTCTGCTTGACTGGTAGGCACATAGACTTGTACTACTGTGGTGCACTTAGGTCTCGTAAAGACTTTAACTACAATAAGTCTTTCACTATATTGCTCGTAATATTCTACCCACTCTCGCAGCTTCCTAGTCAATATGAGACATACGCATAACCGTTGTTTGATTTAGTGCTAATGATCCTGCAGTCTCCTGAGCAGAAGTTCTGTTCTTCCTGCCAGCGTACTTCACTAATACCAACCAAATCCTACTTTAGCCTATCCATTTCTATTTCCAAGTTATCTAACCTACCCATACCTATCAGAATTCTGCACTTCTACGCTCCGAAACGTAGAATGGCAAATTTTACCTTTGTCAACTTTGTAATAGGGTTTTATACGAGCGACGTTATTAAATACATAGTGAAATAATAGTCTACGTCTTTTCAATGTTCGCGGAAACTCTGTGGAGTAGATAGGCCTGTACGACCCTTAACTGAAGAAAAAAAAACACGAACCAGGGAGGAATTGTGGGAGTTGCATAAAGCCTGATATGGATAATTGTAACGTTGATGTAGTCTACGTAAAAGGTTACATTAAAAACTTTCTTTGGCTTATCCCAATTAATTGGGATCACCAGAGCCAATCTGGCTTATTTTAGTTACGGCCGGAAATTTAAGGCCGGGTCCCTCCCGACGCGACGTGTTTTTTAAGGTGGAAATTCTACTCCACTGTCACCGGGATTCGAACTCCAGCCAACAGAGTGAAAGACGAGCAGCGAAGCCCACCATTCTCCCCACGTAAATAGTTACATTAGGAACAAAATAATGTGGAATACTGACCACCTGAACAGACGTTCGATTACCCTGTTGGTCCATCACTAGGCTGCTAAAGTTAGCGTCCCAGGTGGTCCCAGACAAATCTGGGGACGAGCCTGCCACAGCAGTGCGACATTCTTGATGTGGGCGGCCGAGTAGGCTATTACCCAGCTTGAATAGACCACTTGGAAGTCCTGCAATGAATGCCAACACATTTTCGAAATTACTGTTGTAATTTTTTAACACCAAATTGGATTTCATTACACATTTATATTCAGAAGGCAAAATCACTCGGCTATAGAAGTTGCGACATAACTGGTAGGCTTACACTCAACTATCAATACACATTATAAATTGCGAGCAAATTTGTATTAGTTGTTTAAGTCCTTCTCTCCACCAGCGTTTGTTGGCTGGGGTAAGGGGGCATATTTGCGTCAATGCAAACTCATTTCGGCTGTGAACAACTCTTAGTTCCAACCTTGGCAAGGGAGGGGGGGGGGGGGCAATCGTATCTCATACGGGTAATATGTGAAAACAAGCAAATTGCACTGGAGAAATCGTTGCTGAGAAGTGGCTATCAAACGTCAACAGGATAAGGCCTATCGTCATCTAGCGTTACTTCCTCCTTCCTGTGACGACGCCAGCTCCAGGTACACAACAATACACAAGTTTCCGTTGGGTTTGACATTACATTTCATTTATTTGCAATTGGAGAAGTTTCCCCCGGTGACATTTTGGGTATACATAATAAAATAATACATACCAATTAAACTGAATTATTTACACCAAGTTCCAATATTTTCTTAAACACACATGCAGGATGTTTGAGGAAAAACTGTTAGACTGCGGCAGGTAGAGAGAGAGAGTGGATGGGTGCTCATTTCTCCGATGCTTCCGAGTACTAGTCTCTACATAGTACCTAAAACAAAGTCCCCGATTCTTGGATGTAACGGGCAATCTCGAGAATCACTGGGTTGATATTGATGAGGTTTTCACCATTCTCTTGAGGAAGGTTTCTGTAGAAAAACATTCATTTATGACCAAAGGAAGCCGAGCAGTAGCCTAACGATTTCAGTGAATCGAGTCGAAAAAATTTGCCCTCCGTATTCCTTTTAAGCTTACGCTGGGTAAACCGTTAAAATATCTACTGTATATACTATGAGAGTAAGAATTGTTCAGCATGGAAAGTTCTAAAAAAGGTCCGCGACAGAGACATCGCCCATTAAGTGTCTTAACGTTTTCATTTCTTCCAACAATCTCTATTTAGTGGAAATTTAAATTACAAGCTTCAGGGCGGGTTTACGAGCTAGCCTATCATACCGGTTTCGGCCAGCATCAAACTGTCGAGTCGTGTCGAGTTAAGACTTCAGAGAAGAGTATCATGTGTTTGGAGTTTCGCTGTCCACCTCGGCTTTTCTGAATTGCGTCTGGGACCTGCCGTTCTTGCGCATTTAAGCTTACGCTGGGTAAACCGTTAAAGATACCAGGCGAAGCCAGGGCGGGTTGCCTGTAAGGTATATTTGAAAGACAAAACAGGCGTTAAATCTAGTCATTGATGCATTATCATATTCCTCGAAAACGTTTGGGTTAATGTGATCTGTGAAGAAGCACGTGTTACATAATGCAGTAGGTGTACAATATGACAAGCAATCTTTGAAATGGACTGCAGGTGATTACACAAAGGAACTGAGGGAGGTTTTCACTGTTTAACACTTGCATTGCCGCACGGACACACCACTACTGCTCGAAATTATCTCCTGTCTACACATTTATACTCAACATTTTGAAATTATTTCGTTATAAGATTATGAAAGAGATGACTGGACCGGAGTGTCATAGCAGAAAAGAGGACAGGGATTAATCGTGACCCTCGAGCTATAGTGTGATGTGATGAATATAGGTCGAGCACGATTGTGCTGCACTAAAAACAATAGCAGACACACAGGAGAGCACGACTAGTGAAACACATCATAAAACTAACTTCATTGATGAGCACTGAACAATAATTCACAATGTTCACTACTGATTCACTCAGGTCATGCCAGCTTCTATAAACTCCACAAAAGGAGCACGCGCACTGCCGGGATCATAAAACACACTCACATTATCTCACTTTCCACAGAAATAAATATTATTTTTCTTGGTCTACCGTGAAGAATCTTACACAAGGTATTTTATTCGTTTTTTTTTAGCGTATGGCTTTTTAGTGCCGGGAGTGTCCGAGGACATGTTCGGCTCGCCAGTTTTTGTAGCTGCTTCGAGACGGACACCCAATGGGTGGGCTACAAGTACCGTTGGGGAGGAAAGGTGGAATGTAAGGACGAGGAGTTGGAAGTTAGCGGCTGTGGCAGGGACCAACCCCGGCATTTGCCTGGAAGGAAGATGGGAAACCACAGAAGACCATCTTCAAGGTTGCCAGCGGGGAGATTCGAACCTCCTCGCCTCCCGGATGTGAGCGACTGCCAGCAGTCATGCCTAACGACCACGGCTAACTCACCCGGTTATTCGTTGTTGAATAAGACACTACCACTTGGAGGGTTGGTGTTGGAGAGCCGCGTCCGCTCGTGAATGACATGTGGACATGTAGAAGGAAGGAAACTTGTGGGTTTACGTGACTGTTAACCTCACGATCATGAGCCACGGGACCTCCATTTATACGAGGAATCCGAACCACAGAATGTGATATTTCAGTTCGAAAATCTCATACGCATTGACTGAGAATCGAACCCAGTCCGCCTTGGTGAGAAGCAAGCAGCTTGACCACTGCACCACCAACACTGCAACAAGGTTTCGAAGCTTTGTATGAGAATGAGAAGGTAAGGTAGGCTAAGTACAGGTACTTAGCTTAGATGACGAAATATTATTGATCCTGAAGGGTTGTCCAATTCTACCAGCTTGACTATTATCCCTACCAAGACATTTAATTCCGGTCTGAGGTTGGAACGGGCTTCACTCAGCTTCCTGGAGGGAAATTCAGAAAACTCGATTGCCACCTTAGCCATCATAGAAGTGGTTTTCCATAGTTTCCCATTTCTACTCCTGGCAAATGCCTGGATAGTTCCTCACTGAAGGCCATGGCTGCCTCCTTCCCAGTCATAGCCACAATTACAAATACATACACTACTATAGAAACCAAAATAACACAGGTTATCAGGCACATACCCAAGTAAAATTATATCACAGGTGAAAATAAGACAATTAAGAAATTATTGTTTTCAAACCTCAATAATGTCGCTTATGATATTTTAACCCCTGATATTTGACAGAAAAATAACGAAAAACTTGGTTCATTTGTACATAATCTTATTTTCCCTTATTCAGTGTGACATCCCAATACATGGAAATAAATGAATTAATAAAATAATATTAATCGCAACAAGCATAACAGAACTCTGCAGCTCTTATCCCTCGGTCTGTGGCCAACATAAGGTCTTCCTGGCTGCATGTGTCACTAAGATCTTGGCATGTGAGCAGGTGTTGTGGAGTCTGGATTTCTCCACAGACACATCGTGGATCTTCTGCATTACCCCACTTCACAAGGTTGCTACGACACTTAGGCACTCCTGTTCTCATCCGGTTTAAGGACCTCCAGGTGGTATAAAGCAAATGACTACCACTGCTCAGTTCTTCTTTAGGGGTAAACCCCTCTGGTACTATTTGTTTCCAGAGTGACACACGCCGGACGTCTGGTATGGTATGTGCAATTACAATAGTTCGTAACATCCCTAGTTTTATCACACACATGGACAGAGATATTATTGAACTAAACTAGGAATCAAATTACTGTTTTAACTGCCATAAAACGAACCTGAATTATTTCATTAACTTCCATACAGTATCTAAAGTAAATTCATTTAAAATGTCCATTTGATGCTAAAGGGACAATTATGATGACATTTTGCATTCATCTATCTCTCAACAATAAAACATTACAAAGTATAAACAACTTTTGCCATTTGATAAATAAATAAAATGATTGCGCACTTCACAGGGTAGCTGAAATAGCCATTTAATTTCCTGAAATAAATGGAAAATTATTACAAAGGCAGGGAGCAGGAGAGAAAGGATAGAAACAATAATAACGTGAAAAAACATCAAAATATGGCTGCATTAAAATAGGGAGAGGGATTATCGCATTTAAATCCCCCTTTTCCAGAAACCACATATAGGCTATTTTTATTGTTATAAAGGCATGATCGCAGCAAGGAGTGAAAGATCTTCACATATCTTAATAAAAAGTTTGCATTTTATCAAATTTTCAAAAATAACATGAAAGAGAATATTTTATATGACCACCTCATGGTGAAGCGGTTGGAAGAAGTAATCCAAGATTCACCACTTCTGTTCAAGGCAAATGACCCAAGGTCACGCCACCTCCTACCCAATCCTAAGTGTGTGTACTTGTCATTGGGACTAGTACAGCCATCACAATGTCACAGGTCTACATTATCACGAGGCCGCAAGGTCAAATGAATCATAAGATAAATATTCAATAAAAGAACAAGATGTTCAGTAAAGAACATATAGCCTATTTTTTTTTCCTAAATGCATGGGTAAACTCATTGTCCTTTTCAAGCAGTATAATTGAATGTTGGTAGTAGTAGCTTGTTGAAATACAACGTGCATTACACGTTGATTGATTGAATCCTCACCTGAATTATGAAAACACACACAAATAGAGCCATCACAATTATACAGGTTATCAGACAAAATTCAACACTCACCCAAGTACACGGGGCTACATGACCATGAAGCCGCAAACCCCTAATGAATCAACAACAAACAACAGACTCTACCTCGGACTTTTCCTACACAAATCCTTCCTCGTTTGCAAGTACACAAGTTATGTATCCCGTCCAGAATCGAACTCCAGACCCCATTCTAGACTAAAGATTATGATTATTATTATTCCTATAGAAGGAACACCATTGCCCAATGTATTCCTCAATATGTTATTATCAATGTGTTTACTCGGAGAATTCTCATTCTTGGAACCAAGGAAATGACATTCCATACTTCGTCATATACTTCACAACATGTTACACTGAAGAAAATGGAAATTGCAACACCCAGAAGGAGTGGTGCTACATTGCTACAATTGAACATGCAGGACGAGTGTTAGGTTGTGATGCGATGATTACACTTTCAGGTCCCTCTGACCGCAAGTTTGGACAACAATCAATACAGGATGTGCCCACCACGAGCTGCAATACATTGATGAATTCGGCGAGGCATGGAGTCAATAAGGCCCTGGATCGCTTCCTGAGGAATTGTGCCCCATGCTTGCTGCACTGCACGGGTCAGTTGTTCCAGAGTTGTGGGTGGCTGAGGACGGTTGGCCAGTTGTCGACCCATCATGTCCCACACATGCTCAATAGGACTGAGGTCCGGGGATCTGGCGGGCCATTCTAAGGTTGTGATGTCGTGGAGAGCTTCTCTGGAGATGCGTGCAGTGTGAACCCGGGCATTGCCCTGCTGAAACATCCCATTAGCAATGTTCGCCATCATAGGGACAACCACTGGATTGAGTACCCTATCAAGGTACTGTTGAGCAGTCATAGTGCCCTCAACAAGCACTAATTGTGATTTCACATTAAAGCAAATAGCTCCCCAGACTATAATGCTTGGTGTTGGCCCTGTGTGCCTCTCAACAATACGCTGCCGAAGTCAACGTCACTTCCGCTCTGTTGCTAAGCAACTGGAGCAATACAACATGGCTCCCTTGTAGCTTGCTTCGTCGTTGAGCCGTCATTATTTCCTATTTGTATCGTATGAAACTGTACATATATGTATGTCCAGAGGCAAGAAAACATAGAAAAGTATATTTTCCACAGTAATTTAACATGGCCTAGTTGTCCAATAAAGTTGTAAAATATTGCGTTCGAGAGGCACATTACGCCTTAGAGATGTGGCCTAAAATATTTAACTTACATTAAGTGAAAACATGAAAATATAACATCTCTGGATATTGTGAATCACGTCCTGTATGAATGATCAATACTACGGAAAATAAAGTACCCTAGACCCTACCAGTAAGTGACGAATAAAATGAACTTAAGGACTATCAATGGATAAGGGAACAATTCAACATATTTTACATGAGAGTTTAGGCCAAATCTTATCAACGGCTTTAGAAGAAACCAAGACTGCGTTTCAATACAATTTGTGTGTTTACCACAACGCCGCGTTTGTTTGAAAACTAATCAAATTAACAAAGCCTAACCTGTATGCTCACTAGCAGGTTAGAGAAGTCTACAATTAAGGCCTATCGTCCTACCCCGTTCTAAATAATGGGGCATTTTTCCTATCCTAGCTTAAATATTCAGCCACTAAAACTGACATGAAAATATTCAAGGCAGCATAAAACTGCCTCTTTCAACAGTAAGCAGCTGTATTCCGGTGTTAGATTTTACCCTCTCCAACACCTTATTATACCGGTACATTAGTAAAATTCATCAAATAAAGTAATTGATGCATACATGTATGGTACACTCAAGTTAGTACAGTTTGATCAGTGATTTGCCATTTGGAGGGGAGGAGAGGGAATATTATTCCACTATTCCACAAAGAATAATCTCCAAGGCTGGAAATTGGTCTGTATAACTATGTTCCAATCCAAACAATGGGAAAGAGGGTGATGATTCTTATGGTATTGAAGGGTGGGTAAAAGATAATATTGGGCAATGATATAGAAATTTACACCATTCTTGGTGTAATATATGAATTACTTACCACAAGCCTCCAATTTAACTAGCTAGCTAGCTAACTCACTGTAAAGGTACCGGTACTGTATGATTGGGATGATCTCTCTGACAGCCTTACCAACGCAGCTCAGGTAACCAGATTATACCAATGGTTTGAGTTAAGCAATGAATTTAATGAGGTAGGCCTATACTAACAAAAACATTATCTAGAAAATATTTATGCTACCCACCCCTTCATGATTAAAATTCATTACTTGACCAACAGAACTAAATAAAAACAGCCTACATTCCTGTTAGGGGCTAATGGCCTCAATAACCACCAACACCCAACACCACCTACCTGCCATTTGGTACCGTATTACATGGTAATTCACCATAACCTGTGATAAAATGACCTGCTACAACTCCAATTAAACTCAGTTGCTCAATAACAAAAAGGCCTATTGTGGAGGGCGAAAAACACATCCACACTTCTGCAGGAGCTTGTAAGTTGAATCGCAGGGGGGTAGCCTACTTCCCAATAATATACCAGTACTTCCTGATATCGATTAAGTTAAAGATGTTTGGTATAAACAAGGCAGTTAAGTACTAAGCCTTAATATTTTGAATAGCAATATAGTTTTATTATAACTCATAATAAATGTGCAATACTGTAGCATTCCATAACTTCATTGAACTAGCCTAGTTTTACTGTCCAATGTTTGAAAAATTGCCCAGATATGTAATGCACAAGAAACTGACTTAGTACACACATAGGTTATTATATTTCCACTTTTATTGATAACTTTATAGCACCACTGACTGTTTCACTAATACTTCATGCTGAAACGATTAAAACATTTTCTAACAATCTTGACATAATGCCATGATAGCCTGGTTTGCCACTATCCTCGTCACCTCATTTCTTGACACCACTGACTTTTTCACCAAAACTTCCCTGGCAATCACAACAAGACTTGCCACTCCACTTCAGAAATAAGCAGTATTCATTGGCTTGAATAATGTCACTGTACGGTACAGTAGGCCTACATACTGTATCTTCGTTGCAGGGTGTAGGCCTAGGCTACTGGTACATGATAGGCCTAATTGTTTTCTGAAAGTGCAAAAAATAAAATATTTAGGCAGAAATTTTCAGTCTGGGATAGGCCTAATTGTAATTTGAAAACTCAATTCACTGCTTAAATAAATTAAGTGAAAAATCACCACTCAGAAAAGTTGTAGGAGAAAATGTATTGCTGTTAGTGAATCAGCTGTAAGGTTATGTAGGTTATCGTTTATAATAGTACAAACCATATTTAATTACAACTACACTCCCCACATGAACCAAAAAAAACCTTTATGTGACATATATGTCCTAAATATATCTCTATATTAGATATACTGTATCCACTAAATGATGTTATAAATAAGTATTTATTCTTTGTGGTGCCCGCCATGCAATTCTTGCCTCAGGAGTGAGGTCAACTTTATTCATACTATCTCACAAAATTCTCGTACTTTATCCATAAAATTTCACTTCTATTTTGTAGCTCCAACACTGTAGATGATCTTCACGGGGGTCGTTTGCCTTATTTCACACAAATTACATCTTTTTATCCACAAAATTCAAGACACTGCGGAGCGTTAATGCAGCTTCCTATGTATAAAAATCCTAGCAACCAGTTGTTTGGGTCCAATGTGGCGGCGCCCATACGGTTACTAGGTGCGTCACTTCGGTAGCGTATAAGGTCTGGGCGGCCCCTCTCCCCGGTACGTCGGAGCACACGATTCCGGCGATCACTGCGGGCAAGACAGAAGCGCGATTCATCACTAAAGACGACCCTATGCCATTCGTCGACCCACGTCGATCGTTCTCGACACCAGGCCAGCCTCACACGTCGCTGTTGTGGGGTCAATGGAACACCTTCTACAGGGACACGGGATCGTAAGCCAGCTGCACGCAGGCGATTGCCAACTGTTTGTTGTGTAACGTGGGGTGCCACAGCTGCTCGAATTTGCGCTGCTGTTGCATGGGGTTCCATCTGGGCCATCCGAATGATGCGGCGATCCTCTCTCACAGTTGTCTGTCGCGCTGGGCCTGTGCCAGGTCTACGAGTGTGGGTACCTAAATTTGACCACTGCTGGTATACACGTTGTACCGTAGATGTCTGTCGGCCAACACGTGCAGCGACAGTCATTAGCGATAATCCAGCCTCACACAGCCCAATTATCCGAGCCCTCTCAAACGGCGACATTTGTTGATTGCGTGCCCTTCTCTGTCGTCGAGACATGTTTGACGGGGAACACTTCACTGCACAGACTGCAAGTCATCTACGCTACACCAGAGTCCGTATACTAGAGTTGATTCCTCCGCGACCAATCACGTGGGGAGACCTGTA
Organism: Meconema thalassinum; assembly: GCA_946902985.2. Classification (NCBI taxonomy): domain Eukaryota; kingdom Metazoa; phylum Arthropoda; class Insecta; order Orthoptera; family Tettigoniidae; genus Meconema; species Meconema thalassinum. Next base: position 1,287,641,852 of record OX336388.2, on the reverse strand, counting down.
GCAACAATTCAATGGGTATGAAACTTTAATCGTTTACATACCTACATGGCATCGTTCCATATCTTGAAAATCAACACAAACGACCAATGCCTTCATGGTGTTGCAATTTCCATTTTCTTCAGTGTATTACCAATGTGTTTACTTCACTATATAAGTTGTTATTTGTCAAACACTTCCTACGAGGAACCAAGATAATGACACTGCATATTTCCTCATTTGTTATTCAATATGTTATTCTCAAATGTGTTTACTCCAACATCTATGAGTGATCAAATTCACGGAACTGTCATCGAAAACATGAGTCCATATCCTGTATGTATGTCTACCCCTTATTATTCCCGTTTTCCAACGGGGTCGGGGATGAGATGGGAGTCATTGTGGCGATGGTTTTTACGGCCGGATGCCCTTCCAGACGCAACCTCATGAGAGGAGTTAATGAGAGATGAAATGAATGATGGTGAATGAAACTGGACAAGGATGTGGAAGGAAGCGGCCGTGGCCTGTCAGAAGGTACCGTCCCAGCATTTTCCTGGTGTTGAAAATGGGGAAACCACGGAAAACCATTTCAAGGACAGCCGACGGTGGGGCTCGAACCCACGCGTCTACCGAGTCAGCAGAGAGCTTGGCCCCATGACTTAATGCTGCGCTTTAGCCAGCGTAGCCACTACATGAGTCCATATCCTGTAAGATGTATATTTCCACAAACATATTATTGTGTGCGCCCCTCCACTGTGACGCACATTATTATGAAGGGATTTGTATAAAAGGCCCGGACCAAGAAGCATTGGTCTCTTCTAATCACAGTAGCAACTAAACAGGTTGACTGTCTGGTGATAACTTGTATATATTGAATTATCGAGAAATTAATAAATACATCTACAAACTAACCAACGAGGTCTCATTCATAGGAATCAGATACCACTTATCAGAAGTAAGAACCACGAGACCTACTGACTTAACAGCACTAGCAATAACCTCATAGTGCAACACTAAAGAGGACTGTTCAGCGACAAACTTAACTCACACACTAGTATAGACATCAAAGTGACACAGATTATCAGACACTTCTACACACACCCAAGTACACGGACCTACATGACTATGATGCAGAAAAGTACCTAAAGAATCAACAACAACAACAACAACAACAACAACAACAACAACAACCAACTAACTCTACCGCGGATCAAGAACAACGAATGTAAATCGCTGAAGTAGAGTGTTAAAATGTGTGGTGTTATAAGTAGGCCTATATAGCCTATACTATTTTCGATTGCAAATACACACTCTATATGCTTAACATTATAACGTGTGAGTACAGTAGTTATAAAAGAAATCAAGTTAAAAAATTGAACCCGCTTGGATTTGAACCAAGGGCCTCCCGGGAGGGACGATACCCCTCTGATACGCATGCGCAATGATAATATAATGTTAACAATATCTTTAGTATAACTACTTCGCATATATTGTCTTGGAATGAACGATTTCATTAGCGTATTCCGCCGTTATTATAACCCATTTGATACTAGATTATTTTGTTCAGTACATTCCTTAAAAGAATTTCAAGCTATTGAAATATGGAGTAGAGAACAAACAATAGCCTCCATTTTGACACAACGGCACGGCACGGCACGACACGACACAGCACGATCAGTCTAAACTCTAGTCACTGGTAAAATATTCTAACATAAAATGATAATGTCCCCTTGAGGACAGTTTAAACCACCCTCTGTACGATAAGCGGATTTGGTGAGGTCGGGCCTTGTTAAATCGTAAGTCACGGTTGGGCTATAATACTTGCATGATTCATACGTCCGCCAATTTTAAACTATTTGACTGAAGACATTGCAGTTTGGGCAAAAGACTCTTCCCACATGAAAATCCACAGCCTGCTTCCAGTCTCCGACCGGGTCAGGAATGGAATGAATGAAGCCCCCATCTAGCGGCGAGGATATGAACTGTGCCAGCTGCCGAGGCCTGACGCACTCCTCTGGGGCAACCACATAAAGGTATATTGTTGCAAAATTTGGTAGAGATCGGATGATTTGATTTGAGCTTTGAACATCTGAGTAGCCGCCATTTCGGCAGAGATCATGAACAGAAAAAGAAGAGATCCGACACCTCGAAGAATGAGATGTCAGGAAAGATGAGACAAGGACCAATTAAGACGGGTAAGTGAAAGACTCGCTAGGCCTCGGATACCTTAATACCATCGGGGTAAGAAGAGAACAAGAGTTGACCAAAGAAGATCGGCAGGAAAGGTGGCGGATAGGAGACCGGCACAAGTAAGTGGAGATAATTGCTGACTCAGATGGGGTGCCGCGGTCGCGAACCCACGTCCACTAGTTGTGAGTCTCTGGGGGGACACGAGTACTTAGGTATGAGGGCAATATAGTGAGGTGGATAAAGTTAATGCAGCGAAAAATCATATGATATCTAGCAGGCGAGTATCCAGACTGAGGGGAAAAATCCAAGCTTAGACAGATCCAACAAGTTAGATGCCCCAATTTCAACGATTGGGTCATATGATGTGAATGGATCAGGCGAGACTACACAAAAAACGATGAATTAAGCTGTTGAAAGTAAAACAAAAGCATAGCTATAACAAGGGAAGGATGCTTAGATTGGCCGGGGTTCTGGATCTTTGTCCTGAAAGGGATATTTAACATACCAGTCAATCTACTAACACGGGTCTCTCCCATTTCAATAACCACAAATACCGACTAAATGCACCGGGATTTCATCCTGCAATCTGGTGGTCAACATGCGAGAACCCTACCGGTGTACCAGGCAACCATCCCTGAGTCATGTATATTCAACTACTGGATATCAAAAAGAAAATAATTTCATTAATACGTGATCTAAATTAACAGTATAATTTCGGGGCAAAAGTGGTTTATTGTTCGGTGTTCTATCAGGATAACATTATTCATTTAGGAATGTTAAAATATCTCGACAGAAAGCTTGGGAGTCCTTTGAATGATTTGCAATGACGTTCCGATACTTTTTCGTTAAATATTATATATACAGTAAGGGGACCTGAGATTAACAATCATAAAAGTTGACCACTACTAGCAGTACCGTACCCTTAATACAGTACCTCATTATATTCATTTTAATTCTACGCCCCTCATTAATCATGTATTTTGGTCAAACAAAATACATTTACTTTGTTTTACATTTTAATTAATTCGATTAGAATTTTTAATTATAACTATTTCACGCTTCAATACACCGCTCCCACACCCCCTCACAATGTTACTGAGAGCAGTCAGCTGCATTCACCACACTGGCAAATTATAAAAACAAAAAAAGTTCAGTTAAAACATAAATCGATATACAATATCCTATTCCAAAATCAATGGCATTCGTTTATGAGTAGTTGCTTGAATCAGTTGTTGTCGCATTTAGGAGCTTGAAACATCGAAGCCATCAGCTCTGAGTATTGGTTGTGTGTGGAATTTGAAGGACCGTCAATATCGCGATCACGGGGCCTCCATTTTACTTGGAACGCGAACCACCGTACTTGACATCTCATCTTGGTGATACCAACCACATGCATGAAACTGTAATCGAAACTTGGTGGAAGTGTCTACGTGGAATTTGTATTTCTTGATGTGTTTGTAATTGGGACTAAGACTAAAGAGAATACGGCCCTGGCCGTAAGCTAGGGACCATCTCGGCATTCGCCTGAGAGTTAAAATGGGAACCTCAGGAAAACCACTTCTAGGATGTCCGAGAAGTGAATTCGAACCCAACTTTCTGCTCACGTGTCCCCACGGGAGGAATGTAACCCATTTCAAGTCTCATACCAGAGGGCAGAACCGGGTCCAATCGCATCTGTACTGAAGGGGGCGTGATGGTGCAGTGGTCAACATGCTTAATTCTCACCAACGCGGACAGGATCGATTCCCGATGTGAGATCTTCGAAGTGAAATACTAAGTCACGTAGTTCGGTTTCCACGTAAAAATGAAAGTCTCGTGGCTCGTGATCGCTAGATAAACAGTCACGTAAACCTACAAGCTTTCTTCCTTTTATTTCATTTTTATCTGTAAGTAACTGATAGGTAGGAATATTTCAGTCATAAGAGACAAAGTCATTATCGTTGTTGTTTTACTACATGTGGGAACTTGGGACATCTTGGTCATTAGACCCATTTGCTTCGTTTCCTTAGGTGTGAATTAAATTTGTCTGATGACCCGGGTTTGTGCGGTTACTGTAGTACTTAGTGTATCGAAATGATTAGTTTCCACCTCCAGCATTACTCCCGGAGGAACGTCACACTCGGTATGGCCGCAGTTAAGTCCCAGGATTCAAACAGGAATTTAGCACCGGTGGTAGAGTATTTCCCCCTACCATTTCAAGATCGTAGTTTCGAAATTCTACGGCACTGAAGTTACACCACTCGTGCCACGTTTAGAAACTGAACTCATGTTCAGGTCACTCACACAGAGTTTTGAGATCGCAATGAAAGCGTAACGCCAAACCGCCAAGGCCAAGGCCATTATTTATTATTATCATCATCATCATCATCATCATCATCACTGAACGTCACTCTCTAACACCACTAATAATGTACAAAGAGCTACAGCTTTAATTTACGTCAATCGATTGAATCTGTCGAACAATCCTGGAGGAACTGTTAAAACAATCACTATTTCGTTAAGTCCGTACATATGGAGAAATACCAGAAACGTTAATAGTTGGTTAATTTAGACATTTGAGCAGTAGGTCCGTGTATTAACTGTGTGGAAATAGTGTTATTGTGATGCGCACATTGGTATGCATGCGGTATAATAGCTGGGAAAGGGATGGAGAAGAATGAAATCGTGGTCTTAAGAAATGCCGAGATCCCACTATTTATCACTAGTTGCACTGGAAAACCACACAAATACATTTAACGGAGCCACTATTTGTGGACTCAGGTATCTATTGAGACTCCATCCCAAATGTCCTGGGTTTGATTCCTCACTTTGTCGTCTCCGGGGCTACATGACCGCGTTGTCGCAGCCCCTAAACTGCGAAACCAACCAACTTTGTCGTCTCCACCACAATCAGGTTATCAGACAAAATAAATACACCATGGTATACGATGTCCAAGAAACAAAAATAACAACAGTGTTATTGTAGTGCCTGCGTATTTGCAAGGGGTTCAAGAACTAAGAGTTGAAATGTAAAAGGGGATCCCATGTGGAGGAGGAGGCACTATGGCAACACTGCTCAGTGTTAATGACGGCCCTGCCCGCTGTTTGAACAACACGCCTCCTCCTCTTCATTGTAGCGTGCCTCATCATTCTCTCACCGCACTGTGCTGAAAACTACAGCCTAGTGAACAATGCAACACAGACCTACCACACTAACAATACCTTGCACCTCCAAAAAGTATTGCGATTTCTAATGGCTATCAACCAACCCACAATTCCAGGGCTTACAAGAGATTCTAGACCTAGAGGACAGTTGAGAAGAGTGATGGGTTCGTATCCTACTGTCGGCCATCATAAAATAGGTTTCTCGTGAGGTTCCCAAAGTAAATTCAGATCGCGACTTCCTCCTTAGTCCCTATTTACAAGCACAGACATTATTTATGGTCACTACAATAACGCAGGTTACCAGATAGAATCCATACACATTGAAGTACCTGGGCTGATGACCTAGAAGTCACAAGCCCTAAATGAGAAGACAATAGAATAGACCTCTCGGGACGGCTTTGTTTACAGGTTATTCAACGCTGTTCTGTCAAGTAAATGTGTTGATTCGCTGCCCGTATTATGGATCTAGGATAATTAACAAAATGCTCCATCTTGAAAAAGTAACGCAAATTTTCGTTACTTTGATACTATAGATAACTTTGAAGCCATGTTTTAGTTTTGACTTATTGACAACACAACATAATCCTAATTACTGGCACATACGAAATAATAACCTAAAAATACATGTGATTATATACAGTAGGCTATATATATATATTTGTTATGGACTACAGAATATTATTACCCACAAAGATCGATTTTTAACGACCTATGCGCAAAGAATCTGATGATAATCGCTTGACAACTGAAACTGATCATCCAAATGAATTTATTTAATTATCTCATGTATATTTGTTTTCTGGTTTAGGGAACACCCATTACAATTGAGTACAATCGTTCTGACCGACTGAAACGCATTAATTTCGTAGAGGGAGAAAACTATGGGATGACATGTTTCACCCGTCAACCGAGCATCATCAGACCTAAATATACAAAATAAAATAGCATTACAAAACATTACTTTTTAATATAGGCTATGTACAATGCTGCAAGACTGTGAAATGACGATCCCATCAACAAACAGTCTCCATCTAGTAACTAATCTATGAAGATGTAGCTACTATTGTTTTGATACTCTAAACTTCATAAAATGCGAAGACATTCGCCATTAAAATCCGTATTGATAGAAGTTAATCAACTATTCAAATAATACGCCAAATCAATAGGCCTACTCAATTTATATATAATTCTATGTAAATAGGACATGTTTCGGCCTTCAATGAGGCCGTCTTCAGCTAAACAAGAATCAATTAAGAATTAAGCTAAACTATTATAAAAGTACTTAAATCTAATAAGAAAATAAATATGAATGTTAAAATTGAATAAAATGAATCACTATTAAAATGTATATCCTTACAAATCAAATTAAATGGAATGAAAATAAAATACTTGTCATTTTTCTTCAAAATGTAGTTAAAAACGAGAAAATATTATTGGCGAATGTAAACAAATATTAAACTATATAATAATTCTTATCAAAATAATACACTTAAATTAATTTAAAAATAATGTTCTATAACCAATAATTAATATAGATCAGTGAAATTGAATAAGCACATAGTTAAATGCTTAAATGAATAAGTAAATCTTCTATCTTCAACATGAAGTTAAAATTCTGAATAGGTGCCAAATACTAAGTGTGCCGACATGAACGTAGTTTAGAGCTTGAAATATTAAGTAAATCGATCAGTGCTTGAGACATGGCCTGTTCGCCATCTCTTGATGAATACAGTACTTTTGCATTTGTCAGTTGGCACAGGCTAGAGTAAAAGGTGGCTTTTCACCGATGTCTCAGTCTCACTCATGGCTGTGATTATATGGAAGCTACTGAGGTATGGGTGGTGCTTAGTAATGGCATTCGGGGCACAGTCAGTGCCTGTGAATGCTGTGAAAGGTTCAACTCATAGGGTTAGGACTACTGTTCTGACTCAGTGAGGAAAGCAATGGCAAACTACCTCACTCCTCTTCTTGCCTAGAACGCCTCAGAATAGTGCTGCCTTGGGTTTTTGTGGGTATCGACTCACATAACGTAACGGCGGTACTTTTTGAGGATCCAACCAGCCTTCGGGCTGACTACCTAACACACACACACGCTTGAGACAAATAAGGAGATCTTCACTCAAGATGAGTTAAAATTTTGAATACGTGCCAATAAGTAATCGTGTTGACATAAAGTGCCCTCCTAAGAAAATAAATATGTCAGAGAAAAATTTTATGTACTGTAATTAAAATAATAAATTAATAGATATATGATTGTGGTAAAGATCTACATTCATATTTAATTTTAACATACCTTGATATAAGAGAACGAAGAATTGGTGCGACTATGTTAGATATAAGCTTCTGTGCGCAAATGTCTGTGAAGAAATAGTGGGTAATATGAAGCACATGTTTAGATGATTGAAGAAATGTTAACTGCATTTATATATTATTATCTATTCTTATCTTCTATAGCTTTATCGTGGTATGTGAATAACAAATGTAACCTATAATATGTTACTTTTCTTTTCAAATTATAGAGCGTGATGGGTGTTTTTATATATTATATCCTCATTATTGAGTGATAACCAATGTATCATCATAATTTGGAGGTGGGAGATTATTACCCCATTGCTCTTTAAAGACACATACTGTCAGGTGTGGGCAGTGGGATAATAATTTCCCAAACCCCATACTTCTTTCCCATTTACCATTTACTAACATTTAAATTTAAGTAAATAACCCTTGTATATTGTTTCTCTCCTTGTAAATTTGAGGTGTCACTGAAGTGACCTATCCCCTTTTTGAATTTACAATTAATTAAAGTCTGCGTAAATAATCCAGTGATATATTTAGCCACCTTTAAGGCTAACCTTATAAGTGTTTAAGCCTTCTTTTTCCCCATTCGTTGTAGACTATATGGGATTTCTTGTTTAAGGCTGCTTCGACCAATTTTTTATGAGCAATCAAATTATTGTATTTTACGCTCTTTCCAATCACAACTCATTGTGTATTTTTATTACGTTCTTAATCTAGGCTATTCAAGCCTTGTATTCTGCCTAACTTAAGAGGCATCTTGACCACAACAATTGAGTTGTGAATTTGCAGTTACTGCTAACATTTTGTATCTATTTACCGCCTCATTGGCGTGGCAACTTTAAGTGGCCACGGTAGCCCCCTGCCTTTTTCTATTTCTCGTTTAATCAATCTCTTGCTTCGAGGTCCATCCTCGGTGGGTAGCCAAGCTATTCTTCACTTGTTTCATTCTTTGCAGCTTCTTAGAATGTTTTTTGAAATATCTACCCGTAAGCTTTGTTGTGATTTAATAATTAAAGCCATTTGTTTGAACTTTTGGTTCATTAATCAACAATTTTCCTTGCATTATTGCATAAGGTAGTAGTTGCAACTTGCTTCGCTAATTTCATTTGCAAATTATTTATCCACACTCTTGGTTGCTTTTTGCGCAAGCAAGACTGTAATCCCTTTGTTAGTTTTATTCTTCTTCTTTATTTGTTTCACCCAACTTTGGGGTACATGAAATCAATCACTTTTTAATGTTTTGAGCTTTCCTTTTGGCCCAGTATTGCCTCATCCTTTGAAATCCTGCTTCCCTTTCTGCGGCAGAGATGTGGATCGAATGCTTTTGTTTGAGTTTCACTTGGATCCGTTGCTTCTTATCCTTAGTGACGGTTTTGGCTGTTTTGTCCATGAGCATGGTGTCCGTAATTTGGAGTTCCATGAGGTCTTTCTCGGTTTCCTTAAACCAAAGAGTTTTTTTTTTTTTTATTACGGAAGTGGTCGAAGATCTTTTGGGTTAATCTATTTGAATTCATCCGGAGGATGTGCCCATAAAAATCAATTCTCCGTTTTCTTATTGTGTCCGAGAGTTTTTCAGTTTGTTGGTAAGAGTTTCGTTCCTGATATGGATTAATTTGTTGTTATGAAATTTGGGGCCTAAGATTTTGCGTATTACCTTTCTTTCCTTGACCTCCAGCCTTTCAAGCGGTCCCTGGGTGGTGAGAGATAATGTTTCGGCTGCATAAAAAGCTTCTGGTTTAATTACCGTGTTATAATGTTTTATCTTGGTATTCCAGGAGAGAGACTTCTTGTTATAAGTGTCCTTCGTAAATTGGAAGGCCAATTCAACTTTATTTCTCCTAGATTCCATTGCCTTTTTCTCTAGCGCATTCCAGCCGATCCAATCCCTAAGATATTTAAATTCTTTGACGATGTCTATGTATTGTTTGCCCACTTGAAGCTTTTTTGGTGTTTTTTTATGTTCGACATTATTTTGGTCTTTTCAACTGAGATTTTGAGACCCATTTTTAACGCTTGCCTCTGGAGTTCGAGGATCTGTTCCTTGGATTCTTCCCATGTCTCAGCTAATAAGGCCATGCCATCAGCAAAAGGTAAACTATTGACCTTAATGCCTTACTTTTAGTTCCTATTCTGATTCCACTGTGGGTCTTCACATTCCACTCTCTGACTACTTTTTCGAGGGCACAGTTAAATAGCAGTGGAGAAAGTCCATCTCCTTGCCGTACACCTGTTTTAATCTCAAAAGGGGTGGAGAGTTCCCCCATGAATTTAACTTTGGAGAATGTATTAGTTAGTGTTTCTCTGATTAGGTTTGTAGTTTTGTTATCGAGGTCTAGTTCTTTCAGGACCGAGAATAACGATTCCCTATGTATAGAGTCGTATGCTTTTGGAAGTAAATGAAAGTGATAACATACGATTTAGCCCGTGATTTTTGTTAGTTCATGATGTGTTTGAGGTTGATAATTTGTTCCGGACAGGATCTCCCTTTCCTGAAACCGGCCTGGTATTCCCCAAGTTGATGATCTAGTTGAGGTTCTGCCCTGTGTAGTAGGACTGTGGAGAATATCTTGTATGTTACGTCAAGGAGAGATATCTCTCTGTAGTTGTTAGGGTCTGTTTTGAATCCTTTCTTATGAAGTGGATGTATAAGGGCTGTTTTCCAGTCATCTGGGATTCTTTCATGTATCCAAATTTCTTCAAAAGATATTACTGAGAGACTGTATAGCATTTTCACTAACATTCTTCCCAAGTTCAGCTGTGATTTGTTTTTTTTCCCGAATCCTTATAATTCTTAAGATTCGATATTATTGAATGGAGTTCTTCAATGGTTGGAGGTTCTGAGTCAGGATTGGTTGATGGGGATATATGAAAGTCCATCTCTTCTATGGGTTCCTCACAGTTAAGGAGATTTTCGAAATATTCTGCTAATACTTTGCAGTTGTCTTTGTTGTTATGAGCAACATTTCCTTCTTTATCCTGGAGTTGCAGAGTTGGGAGATTGTACTTAGTCAATTTCTTCTTAAAATTCCTATAAAAGTTTCGTACATTGTTTCTGTGAAAGGCTTCATTAATTTGCATAAGTATGTGATTATCTCGAGTTTTTTTATTCTCTTCAGATTTTTAGTCACTAATTTTCTAACATTTAATACATTTTGTCTGTTATGGTCTTTTTCTGAGATTGCCACTGGTGCCATGCTTTCCTTCTTAGTTCAATGAGACTATCACACTCTTCCGTCCACCACGCTTGTTTTTTGATTTTAGTTAGTGGAGCAAGTTGTTCTGCTTTAATTATTAGACTTTCTTTTATATGATCCCAGCCTTGATTTTGTAAATCTGCAGTGGCGATTGAAAACTGTTTCGAGTTAATTATCTTTTCAGGATCGTATTTCCTATATTTTAGTCTGTTAGAGCGGATTTTCCTATTGTGGATGATTCTGAATTTTATTTTAGAAATATAGTGATCAGAATTTAAGTTAGCACTCCTGAGTACTTTGACATTTTGCATTTCTTTATTAAATTTCCTTTCATTTTATTAATTTTATTAATTATGCTTTCAGCATTTTTTTTTCTTGCTAGAGTTATAACCTATTTTTAACACAACAATCCTATTTATAATTTAAAGTTTAAATTCATTTATTACCCAGGCTAGTTTTTTCCATCTTGGATTTCTTAGCCTCTTTTTCTTACCCTGTTACAAACAGTGTTATTAAATATCCCAAATGCAATTGTTAGTTTATAATAAAGATTTTTATTGGATTCGTTCCTTCTTTGCCTAATTTTGCTTTCATACCCAAGCCTGTTCCATTTTCTTACGCCAGCTTCCCTCCGGCAGTGGTCAAGCCTTGTCTTGTCACTCCAAACATAGGATACATAGAGACTTTCGGAAAGAAAAAAAAACTCTATTCATTTTTCCGCGAAGCATGCACGCAAATTTCATTCTTTGGCAAGAATTTCTACCCCAAACTTAATTATCCTCACATTATACGGCTATATAATAATCTAATACAAAAGCAATAACTGATTTATCGAGAATCGTTTGTAACAAGATGTGGATATGCTCAATTCGAAGGACAGCCAAACGTGAGTAAAAGACAAAGAAAAGCAAATAGATTGGCAACAATTTAGTGTACCAATAAATAAACAAACCTGCACAGTGCAAGTAATGCATAATAATAAAACTAAGAGCGAATAATAACGCCGAAGTGTATTCCGAGAGAGGCGAAGGTAGGCGACTTCTGAAAGTGGGTATAAATAAACTTTGGACAGACATTATAGCAATTCTAATCTATCACGATATAAATCTCATTTGAAATGGATTTTTACGCCTTGCAAAACTCGCCTGCTATACGATAGACACATTATTTACAAGACACCCTGGGCAGAAACACGCCACAAGGCTACAATATATCATAGAAAGGGTCAAGATACCCTAAGACCTTCTAAACGGTGTTTGACATTTTGTAAAAACCACGAAATCACAGCTTCTTTTGTTACCAGGTTTGGTGCTTTCCACCTCGCCACCTTTCTCCCACTGTGTTAGTGGCCAATATATATTCCTTCACTCCAACTAGACCTGACAGCTGGAAACACCAAAAAAAATATTTAGTACAAATATCTGGCCACCTATTGTTCGTCCCAACACGCGCTTTCCTTGAGCAAGCCGACTTTAACAAAGCTAGGGAGGGAAAGAAAGGTTCGTGGGGGTTGACGAACCCCCTGGAGAGACTAAGGATCTTCCCTCACACCCACACTACCCTTGAAACTGTTAAAACTAGACGCGCCTTGCCTCAGGCAAGCGAGAAGGGATATTTGACGAACTTTTAAATACAGCCTATTCTAATCGCAGCGGTGAACCCAAGGAAGAAGATGATGATAATTTGTGTAGGCCATCTCGGTTTGCCTAACCATTTGTCTAAAACTAATGATATCTGTCTTTCAGTCTTAACAAGAATGCATTTGCCACCACAGGAGAGAAACGAAAGTAAACTGATGTGTTAACTCCCGCAGAGAAGAATGTAAAGAATATTTTAATTGCAATAAATGACCATAAAAGGCATGTGGCATCTATAATAGTGTCTACACAGAAACGCTTACAAATTCACAATAAAACAAGCACACAACACAAGACTAATGAAGTAAGAGGTTTCCCTGTCGGAAGCACATTGAGCCACAAATTCGTTCCACTAGTAGCCTATACCGTTATATTTCTCCCACAAGACAATGGATGTGCAACAAAGTACTAATCTTCTCCACAACTCCTGATTTGAAATCGGCGATACGCAAAATCAGGATTAAATAACGTCGCCTTAATGTAATAATGCTATACGGCATTTCAGACGAATATATATTCTTTTTCAAAAATCATCCTCTTTTAGATAGGCCTACTACCATTGGGTTATTTGATAAAATAACAATTTGGGTTACTAAAAATGAATGTTACAATATATACAAGACTATTGATATAACCAATCAAAACACGTTATCAACACAAACGATTAAAACGCATCAACTTTTCAAATGTTTTGCTTTAAAATAATTGCTTAAAAGCAGCATCAGATTTCCAATAGCTTCTCTTTCCTGACTTACAATCCCACACAATAGCGAAGATAATATATAAAATCATGGGAAGTATACTTTTGAAGAAACCCCAAAACAGACCAATATACTCGAGGACACAATGGAAAGGTATGTAATCAGGTAAAATACTAACAAATACGTTGAATAACACTGGTCACATTTTATGTAACGCAATAATTGGCGGCAACTTTCTAACCTTAAGTCTTGAGAGATGAACATGTGAATATTAAACGTGCGGTACCATTCAAAGAAAACATGTTGTGGATACTCAATCGAATATAACATACCTTGACTTTCGAAAGAAAATGTTCACGACAGCTGTAGCCGGTCATAATTTCTATGCTGATGGTATTCTCACGCAGGAGCATCTATTCACGAACAAAATGGAACCAGAGATCGTCCGATTGCCGAACGATAATAGTGATAACAGTCCGTAGCTAACTAGCTTACGTAAGACAAAATTGTACGAAAAATACCATTTTGCTAAGCAAAATGATACACACTTGTTAAATTACACATTGCAAAAGAAAAGGGTCACTGTCCAAGTACAATCCACCTTACGATACTCAATACATTATTGTGACAGATTCATGTCGCTGAAATCTTTATAACTATTACAGTAAAATAGTAAAATACTCAGATTTAAGATGTAAACATTAGTGTACATCGCGAACATTGCCCAACAACAAAGGTGACCTGGCGTATCACCAATTAAAACTACAAATGGAGCTCTCTCTTCATAGGAAAATTTACATTGGCCCATAGCACGTCTTAGTTTAAGGATGGAAAAAGCGCAGTGAGAACTAAAACTCCTCGTCCGAAAGCATCGGATGAAATGTGCTTGTTCTTCACCTCCAGTTACCTCCGATAAGTAATGTATTTCTTGTGATGTGCAAAACCATCACCCAGCCTCACAAGAAACTGCCATTACAGTATAGTGAATTTTACTCCCAGAATTTTCTCAATCTGGAGGGTGAAAATTACATAATTTTTGTCAATTATTTTCCTTCAATATGTAAGCTTTCCTCATAATTCAATTTTATTTATTTCATTTAAGGCCTTTGTCTGGAGCGTTGCACTCTATGGAAGTGAATCTTGGACTGTTGGAGCAGCAGAAAAGAGGAGAATTGAAGCGTTTGAAATACAGGGAAAATCAGATGGGTAGATGGGGTTACGAATGACGAGGTATTAAGACGAGTGAGAGAGGAGAGATGTTTCTGGCGACTGCTAATGAAGAGAAGAGATATGTTGGTAGGGCACGTATTAATACACCCAGGAATAGCAAACTTAGTTATAGAAGGAAGGGTCGAGGATAAGAACTGTAGGGGTAGACCCAGGCTAGAATATTGTCTCGGATTTAGGGTGTGGTAGCTATGTAGAGATGATGATGATGATGATAATGATAATAATTGTTGTTTTAAGGGGCCTAACATCTGGGTTATCGGCCCCTAATGGTCTGGGTGATAGCGAAAATGACAATGAAATGGAAACCATAACGAAAATCAAGCAGGACTGAAAATACTTACAAAATGGAACTCAGATTGAAATGGCTCACAAAATGAAGAATGGAAATACTTATAAAAGGTAAAGGTAATTTAGAAGGAAAATACTCATAAAAGGAATTCAGATTGAAAAATACGCACAAAATGTAGTTTAGGTTCAAATTACTTACAAAATGCAATTGAAATTGAAAATACGTACAAAATGCAATTGATGTTCAAAATACTTACAAAATGCAATTGGAATTCAAAATACACAATGCAAGTGAGATTGAAAAGGGCCGGTTCAGATTCAAAATACTCACAAAGTGCAATTGAAATTCAAAATACTTACAAAATGTATGGTAGATTCAAAACACTCACAATATGTGGAAGCCCGAGATTCAAAATACTGTAGGCCTACTTACAAAATGCAATGAAGATTGAAAATACTTACAAAATGGAGTTTGTCAAAAATACTTACAAAGTGCAATGTAGATTGAAAAAACTTACAAAATGTGGTCAAGTAAAAAAAAATACTCACAAAATGGAATTTAGAGACACCGGGAGCCAATTCATAATAACAGGGCGGGATCTTAAAGAGAAAAGGAACTATAATGAAAAGAAGGCTGATCCCACGAAGAAAGAGGGATCAGGAAAGATGAGAGAAGGGTCAATGAAGGCGGGAAAGGAAAAGACTCCCGAGGCCTCGGATACCCTAATACCGTCGGGGTCGGAAGAGAACAAGAGTTGACCAAGAGAGGTCGACAGGAAAGAAGACACACTAAGTAGAAGCAATGCCGGACTCAGCTGGGGTCCCGTGGTCGCCGACCCACGTCCCACTAGATGTGAACCTCTGGGGGAATGTAGAGATGAAACGATTAGCTCAGGACAGGGAAGCATGGAGCGCTGCATCAAACCAGTCGAAAGACTGAAAACTCAAACAACAACAAATCGTCTTCTGTCAACACATACGACCAATAACTTTCGGCAGAGGAGCATACCAGCTTTACCACAAAATCGTTTCCAAAGCACATGTACAAAGGGTGCAATTATCAGAAGCTGAATAAAACGATTATCAACTAAGAATTTATAGAACATATTCCCATAGAGCGTAAAGCTGATTAGAAATGGCCGCAACAAGCTAATTCACAGGGCAGCTGTGGGCAGTTTTCATATATCTTAAAACACAGTTTAAACATAATGTAAGTTTTCGGAAACACTGTAACGCTTTCCGTACGAAACAGATAGGCCCACTCGTATGGGAAATCGTCGAAAATTATTCAGGACTGCTTGATCACTCTTTATGAAATAAATCGATAAGTATTGAGTGCCGGGTAATTAGGAAGGAGGGTTCTCAGTGAAGAATTTGGTCCACACTTAGGCTAACCAGAAAAACATAATTACAGTACGCAATCGTCAATGAACGTAAGTCTCAGGTCACGTCTGGCCGATAAGACATGAAGGAGTTATTGTTCTGTTGATTACGTACAAGCGTTCCGTCCCGTAAAGTGGATAATAATCTACTCCTTCGCTATGTTAACTTCGTATTGAAATTCAGTTCGTAAAATTGATTAATTGCACGATCAGAAAAACATAAAACGTTTTATCAAGATAAGGAAAGCTATTTTTTCAGAGGTATCGCACTATCAAAATGTGGCAAAAAGTTCTTATTATGGATAAAACAGCTAGCGGTATATACAAACAATTCTAGCCTCTGTTTCTTAATTTGACGAGAACTGAAAATCGGATTTTCACACGAGTCTTCTCAGTTGTCCTCACGAGACACCCCATTGCAACCATCAGACGAGAATTAAATACCGTACTTCACAATAGATCTAGGCATTCCAATTTTACGAAACCATATGCTTTCTCAAATATAGCCTACACTACACAGTGCTTTTCATATCGACATCATTGTTCATTTGTATAGTAAATAACATTTTAAAATAAATGAACGAACATGATCGTGTTAGAGGACATGGCTACAAAGAAGGACATGTGTGGACTAATTTAAATGTTGATCAACTGAAAACTTTTGGTGTACTGTAATAGGAAATATATTTGTGAAACGCCTCCTATTTTGCTGTGGTTCATGAGGCAAAAATTCAAAAACTAACATGGCCTAAATAAAATAATATAAATCTTACTCCATAACATGTGGAACGATCCATTCTGAAGACTTGTTATTTTATGAGAGCATTTACCCAAAATATTTATTTTCAACTAGCTCTTAAAATATCTGTCAACATGATAACAACTACTCAATAAGGTGTCAAACTACGCTTTGCAGCTGTTAGGCTAGGTCTTGTTGTGAACATGATGCAAAATCCATAAATCCAAAGCGTTGCGAAAGGCATGAATAACTAATTTGGTATTCAAGGGGTCATGAAAAATGCAAGATTTCAATTACTCCATAAAGTGTTGTAAATGCAATGTAAATTCTTCAGTTAGGAGGAGTAGGATAATGTAATACCCATTCTAAAAGCAAGGAATATTACAACTAGTGAAGACATAGCGTGGATACAATGTTGTACAACGAGAATGTATCTAGAAATAGGAACAACGCATATTCTACGAGAACATCTAGCCATAAAGATTATCCCACGGAGAACGCTAAGCTATGCCGTAACCGCACTTCTAAAGTTGTTTGTTCGTGTAAAAAGCAACACTTTATATGTTTGACTTAATATTTGCAATTGAAAGTGTCAGCACAGGTTTACCATATTAAAATACAATTAGCAGAAGATAAAAAATATGCTTCCCAATTAGCATTCTTCTCGAGAGTTCGTGCCTCACAACACGCACATCAATCCACTTTTGTACCACTGTTTAGAAACAGGGCAGGAACATGATGTTCGTTTAACACAACTACGATCCCGCAATGCCAAACAAACGAAATGATGACCATGTTTCACACTTCGAAAGCTTTAATGTCTAAAAATGACTTGGTCTGAGGAATAAATAAACACTTTCATCAATAGTAGGCCTAAGAACATTACATGCGCGTCATTTTCAACTTAAGCTCACAGCGCAAGTGATAATAAGAATTTAAGTGGCATTCAAACAACACGAAATATCAGTTTAAAACGTATCATAAAAGTAACAATAAATCCTGCAAAATGCAAGATAGCCTGTCAGTTCGAACATTTGACTCACTGGCGAAAATTCTCTATTTACTAAATTATATTGTCTGGTTCTCATACATTCACATTCCCCAAAATTAATCCCTACATTAGAAAAAGAAACGTTATTTCAATTGTTCTGAATAGCTCACGATGTAAATATGAATTTTAATATTTCATATTGTATATTAATATGGTATGTGTATAGATGAAGTTCAGAAAACTACCTTATCAATAATCCCCCTCAATGTTTCATTTAACCCAACATCAATAAACTCTTGCAACAATAAATTATGGAAAGTAAATTATACTTTATTCTTCTTGAAAGTTTACGTCACTTCAAACATTTTGAAATATTCCGAAAATATATTATGCTTGCTTTTAAAAATTCTACAAAATAGAAACATTTAACATGTGGCTTTTATCGGCCAGTTCCATGGTTATCACCCATGAAACATAAAATCTATTCAACCCATGAGCAAATAAGTTAGCAAAAAAGTAGTTCTATTCTCATAACTTCGAAAACCTTGCAACTTGCCTACTCGAAGTAAAAAAAAAAAGAAATACATCCATGAATATATATAACTGATAGGCCTGTACCTGGTATTACACGAGTCATCAAATATTGTGACAAACCAAGTAACTTACACGTATTTCACACTCCCACTCATATTCCGGAGTACCACCGATACTAATATACAACAATAACAAAATGTTAATGTAAACTTTTGAATGAAAACTGAGTACTTTCTGCAAAAGCCATTTTCTAACGTAGTGCTTCAAAGTTGACATACAGTATACAGAACACTTCCAAATTAAAAAATAAACCACACACCATAGGCCTCAACTCCTTCGCTTACAATTTGTACACGGGAATCGTAAACTTGTAACGTATTAGGCTATTAATACATTTGTACACGTACTGTACTGATTCTACTTGAATCAACTTACCGACGCACGATAAAACATGTATTTTAACGATCAACGGGTTCAAAAAGATGGAAATAAATTTAATTAAACGAGCAGTAATTTTCAACGTAAAAGGAACCTTTATCACCAATAAAACAAGTAGTTCCGTGAAGAACTAAATAGCCTATTTCCATATGGGCCTATCCTACTTACGTTAATTGCCTCTATCAACATACAAAATTGCAGTTTAATTGCTCTAATAGAGTCGTACATATTGAGAACCAATTAAATATTTCGGATGGTTGCCATGTTGGATTTTTATATATGTAAGTTAAACAATTATATACTATTAGATGAATATTAATGCCTAGGTTCATTCAATCGCATGATTAGGACACAAGAAATAAAAACGAGATTTTAAAATTTCGCACAGCCGCCATCTTGAGGTAATTAAAATAATTGAAAAAAAAATAGATGTCGGCGGATTAAAATGTGTATAGTCTAAGCATTTACCGTACCAAGTTTCACTGCGCTCGGATGGTTAAATCGCGAGAAACGTCCATTTAAATATTTAAATTTCTCGTCGCCGCTATGTTAGATTTGTGTTCACCAGGTTATTGAAAGTTCGATAGGTAAACTAATGTTAATAGCCTTTATCAACATACAAAATTTTAGTTTGATTGCTGATATACCGTAATGAGAACCGTCTAAATATTTCGGATGGTCGCCATATTGAATTATTATATATGTAGGCCATAGAGTTATGTACTATTAGATTATTGCGTAGTATCATTATTCAAACGTTGACTTTGATCGCCTGATTAGGACACACTAAATAAAAACTTAATTTTAATATTTCGCACAGCCGCCATCTTGAGGTTATGTAAACAATATTGAACTAAATTAGATGTCAGAGCATTACAATGTGTATAAACGATTCCTGTATCATGTTTCACTGCGCTCGAATGGTTAAATAGCGAGAAAAGTCTTTTTACATGTTTCTACTTTCCTTGGCCGCCATGTTCGTTTTGTACTTAACAGTTTTTTCTGGGTCACTTAGGTGAACGTCAAGTAGTGCCCTTTATCACCATACACAATTTCATGGTGATATTAATAATAGTTTCGGAGATATAGAATGCCGGTGAAATATTTCGCACAGCCGCCATGTTGGATTGGTGAGACGTAATAAAATTTGAAGGGCACGGTCGGGGTCGGACGAAATAGCACTATGTCCTTACCGAGTTTTATTGAAATCGCTCCTGCCGTTTAGATTTTATTAGGGGACACGCACACACACAGACGCACACACACGGACAAAAGGTGATCTCATAAGCCTATTCTTCCATAAATGAAAATAGGCTAATAACCGTATAATTGCTATGTAGAAAACGACATTTACACGAAGATAGTTTTATTTGTCTACACAAGATACAAGTAAAAATGCCATAGTTTTAGCCATAGTTTTAAAAATTCTCGAAACATAATTTTGTGTAAACAATTGCGGAGTCATGACTCAGGGCAAGTGACTGCCACTGAGAATAAGACTATGTTCGCCCACCTCATGGTCCCATTATAACACGTTCAGACTAGTGCTTCTATTACACGTTTAAATTACGACGTTAGAAAATAAACACGTTCCACAGCGATTCCTTTTTTACTTCTGTGAGTTTATTACTAGACTACAAGAGAAAGAAAAAGTAAAGCAATTAATTCGCACAATTACACAACACGTCAACGTACCCTGTGTACTTCAAAGCCTAAACAAGATCGGCGCATGCTGTTAGTGACTAGGGCAAATAAAATGAAATAATTTTGTAAACTACTGAGTGACGGGCACTCGAAATGGAGGGTCTCTAACCAAGAATATACTTCCAGCTAGCTCATTTGCAAATAATATTAAGAAGACGTATTATTAGAACTGTAAGGTTTTCTTAAGGTTCCAGAGCTTAGTTTAAATACGATTAAAGGAGAGTCTACTCCAATGTAAAAAGGGTCGTAAAATAATGAAAGAGATCACAAATATTTGTAATATTATTCACTTTGTTATCATAAAAGATTGTACTTCCCAATCGTTCTGTTTTGATACATCCCTAGAATATAGGCTCAACCTCTGGGAACGCCGGCTCACTAACACACTAGATATATTTATTTGGGCCAAAACATGAAACTTTATTGAATAGTCCAAGCACCAAAGAGCAGTTAATTCGTATTTTAATTACTACGACTACCGGCATTCATTAAAAAATATACTAATTTTCACTGTACATTAGGAGTACTGACTACAATAACTATATAATTTGCAAAGTTGTCGTATATTTTTTTTAGAATTAGTGATATATCAACAGTCTATTAAAAGAAAAAACTTAAGGATTTATTATCAATTAAAAGATACACAATTTCTCAGAAGCACAATTCGGTTGAAACTGCAGGTTCAGTTCACATTGTGTGCCTAAATTTTAAACATAATAATGATGGTAGGCTAATTATATAAGATAAGAAAAAAAGTAGTAGTTCTTCACAAGGCAAAAAACTATTTTGTTGTTTGGTTTAACTCCGTGGGGGTGATGGTGAATGTTGTTTTAAGAGCCAGGATATCGAAGTCACCTGCCCCATACGAAACGTGAAATTGCCTACTTATAAAATTAACAGAATCTTTCTTTACCTTGTAAGTTGAATGTAAAGGTCATTTGTATATTACTTGTAAAATTAGCAGAAGCCTTGCCTTGCAAGTTGAATGTAAAGATCATTTCTGTTTTACTTACAAAAATAGCAGAAGCCTTACTTTGTAAGTTGAATTTAAAGGTTACTTTTCTTTTACTTATAAAATTAGCACAAACCTTACCTTGTTCAAAGAATACTTCTATTCAGATCATAAAGAGGTTCAAAAATATTCTTGATGAAAAATAAAGTAGGACATACGTTAATTGTTCGTACATTTCTGTGCTTTTTTGCCCCTCAAAGCACCTTTGGAAACTGCTGCGTTATTTCTTTTACAGTAATTGATGTGTCTGAGTCTCTGACATTGTGTTTATTGTTTCATTTATTCGGATAAATCGTGACGAAATCAGAAATATTAGGCATTGCTTCATGATTACAAGGGGGTAGGGAATGAAAAATCGACCAAAACGTGATTACGTAATATGTGAACGGCCGCATACAACTGTTAGAGGCTATCAAAAGGTCAGTTTTAGAAACATTAAATGAAATATTCTTCGTGTATTATAACGTTAACAACAACATTGGCTTCAATACGTTATTTTTGCCGTCCCCCTTTAACAACATAAAACCGTATATCAACACTTAACACGTTAAATTTGCCATGAAGTTGTTGAATTTTAACCTCTTACCATAAACATCCCCACGGGAGATTTACAAGCGGTGAAAAGTGCCATTACTCCCGTAGCCAAGCGATATAAACATGCATCATACGCAAACAACCAGTGTCCATGTGGGCGGTATGCGTGTCCGCGGCCAAAACATGGAAAGATGAATTCAAATTGCCAGGGGGAAGTAATAGAATGCGTAATTATAATAAATGCGACGCCAAGAGCTGACATGATCTGCTTTCGAAATAAAAATTATTCAGCAAAATATGGCCTCTTTCAAACAACATTGGCGGGTAACCTAGATGTTAGGCCCCTTAAAACAACAATTATCATTATCATCATCATCATCATCAAACAACAATTCGCTCTTTCATTCAAAAATAAAGCGCCCATCTTCACACCAAAAACATAGGCTATACACTTATTCCAATATTGGTGGACATGGACGGCTTTACTTTTCTTTTCTTTAGATAGTAAACAGTAAAAATATAAGTTATCCACATATGTGGGAAACGATGGCAGATTCAATATCATATGTCATTATCATCAAAGTTATCAATATCACAAGTGTGCAGTTAAACTCAGACAAGAATCACGTTTAAAATACTGGAAGAAATTCGTAATGGCATCAGTTAACGAGAAATTTCGTTTGCAATTAACTACTTTGGCTTTGATGGCGTCTTAGTAAGGCCAGAGTCTTCCCCAAATTTTGGCATATTTCTAAATTACGAATTATTTCGTTCACTTTCTTTTTTAACGTGGACAGGGCAGTGCAAATGCAACGAAAGCAATGCTATAAAGAAAATGCAATTGGATGGATACAATTATAACGTGTAGAGATTTGAATCAATTATTTTAGTGTTGCCTATACAAAATTGTAATTTGTAGCTCTTCAGACAGTCAACACATGTGCAATGAATGGGCGGGGTACAAGATATAAATATAAAATAAATAACTCCTGGAACTAAGACATGTAATTTATTCCAGGAGTGTATTTTTATATTTATATCTTGTACTCCACCCATTCATTGGGCATAATCGTGTTTACCGACTGAAGAGCTACAAATGCCAACACTTCCATTTTCAACTATTCGTCAATGTGGTCGTCAATCGTATTTCCTAATAATCTTGCGTCCAAGTAACTGTAATGAAGGGGACCAAACTCAATGACGGCTATCATTCACAGGAGTAGGCCTACCTATCACATTCCTACAAACTTCCTTCGCGATAAATTCACATTCAATTGCTTTTAAGAATGCAATCAATTATGGTTGAAATTACTGTATTCACAATGTACTGTACAGTATGTACACCTAATTCAAAAATCTATCTACGGCCCAAGTTTTGAAGAATGAAAGAAAGAAAGAAAGAAAGAAAGAAAGAAAGAAAGAGTGTGATAACATATCGTCAAAAATTAATTTAATAAAAAGCTTGAACACAAAATAATACCTAAAATATGCGTTACTTGCCATACGCTAGGATATGCCAAATTCCCTATTAGAAATGATCACATGAGTGGAGTGATTCCGTGAACAGATTAATCTTAACTGAAGAGTAACCGAACAAATTGAAAAACCAGAGCCATGCAAATATAAGTGTAAATATTGCATGTATTATTTTAAAAGTTAATTTGAAATTTCTTATGAAAGAGGACAGGGAAAAGAGCAACACGAAGCTATACCAAACCTATGGTACAGTAATGTGCCAACTCACTACTATCACTTTATCGACAGCTAAGTTTAGAAAAATTAATAGAACAAGAACTTTAATTAAATGCAGATTACACATATATTTCAACCCCATTCATGTTAGATTCAGATGTTGTGACAGCCAAATTTAAATTGGAATTTTACAGCAATTTGAAATATTCTACCAACATTTCAAACTTGAAGTAGTAATAAATAATTTAATTCTACCAACATTTTAAACTTGTAGTAGTGATAAAAAAATTAACTCGACCAACATTTCAAAATTGAAGTAGTAATAAATAATTTAATTCTACCAACATTTCAAAATTTATGTAGAAATAAATAATTTAATTCTACCAACATTTTAAACTTGAGGTAGTAATAAATAATTTAATTCTACCAACATTTTGAACTTGAAGTAGTATTTTTTTAACTCTACCAACATTTTAAACTTGAAGTACCGGTAGTAATAAATAATGTAATTCTACCAACATTTTAAACTTGAAGTAGTAATAAATAATTTTTATCATCAAAATTCCTCAGGATTTAGGAACTACTTATCCCTCGTTTTGTCCACAGCACGTTTTTAATAAATCAACAATTAATACAGCTTACTATACACAATTCCGCGAAAAACTGTAAATATCTGAAGATTCTACACCAACAAGAATATTTTAAATTTATACAGAAAGCCAACAATTTCTCCAAAATACCTCAATCAAGTCATAAATGAAAGCAGCGAAAGTACCGGAAATATAATCGATTATTACTGCACCAATTCTGTGGAGTATTCCACCCCTTCTGTTATGATTTTATAAAACACATTTTAAAATGACGTAAACTTGTTCCAGGAATTACAACGGTAGTTAACACTTCAAATCACCAGGAAGAAATTCTATAGATGAACAAATATTAAGCGATAAAATATTACCAGATTCAGAAGTTGTGACAGCCAAGTTAAAATTGGAATTAAGAGCAATTTGAAAAATTCTACCAACACCTCAAATTTGAAGTAGTAATAAATTATTCTTAAATCAACACAAAATTTGAAAAATTAATAAAATCCAACATTTTAGAACTTTTTGTACAAAAAGCTGCAGTAATTATGAGGTACGTTTCAAACGCCGAAAGTCATAAATGAAACAAATGTACACGAACTTAAAACTTCTTACCCATTGAATAAAATGCTTAAACTTCTATTGCGACAATTTCTTCTCAAAAATTGAATCCATTATACTGATCCATTTCAGAAATTGCACCAAAATAACGTTTCTTCTTTCAAAAGGCTATTAGTTGAATAAGGCACTATTAGCAAGAAATTGTGGTGCATTATTCACGCTACCCAAAACAGAAACAGCGACAAGAGATAGAACTATACAGAAAAGAGACCATTTCTGAAAATATTATCAAGTAATGATTGCATATTCCTGAAATTATATAACAATTTGTACTTTCATATGAAATATTAATTACATTTGTTCAAGTACAAGCTTCTTAAATAATAAAATAATATTTAATTAGAAGTAAAAATTGTTACATCACTTCAGCATTATGCAGTTACAACTAAACACGTAACTATTAACAACTTACATATTCAAATATAAAATTACGATAAATTGAACTGGGAAATATATAGCCCTAAGTAAATAAAAATTGTGAAGGAATATTAATATTTCCGTGAATTATGAATTTGCTGATAACTCCCACACACTTTAGAAACTATGTATTATCGGATACACATGAAAACGATTTTATACCACATTTAATTAACAAAAATAAAAGGAAATATTATACTCAAGACACGTTGCTTCACTCCAGAAACTAAAACAAAGCAATCAAATTTAAAAATAAGACAATTGCAAGTAAACCTAACCCATATTCATCAATTAAAATATGATACCGGTAGGTAAAAATATCAAAATAAAAATAATTACGAATCATAGTGATAGCTGAAGACAGCAGTTATTACATTTATATTGCCCGGAGTACGGGTATTTTAAAATATACTGGAATTTGGTGATTTTTTAAATAAGGCGAAAAACTCGATTTTTTTAAATAACAAAATCCACTAATTTTAAAAGAGAAGAAATCAACCGCAATTAAATTAATTAAAGGAGTTGTTCTCTTCGCGATAAAGTAGAGGTATAAAATAATAAGAGATCCCTGTTGGGTTGCGGACTCCACTCCAGCACGACGGCCCCAGCACTGCCACAGGGACGCCGTCTGTACCTGCCCGCTAGAAGCTCGTTAGCCACCAGGCCACGTCCAATAGAGCGAGAGGGGGGGATACACTGACTGGTTGGCTGGTACAAGGCCACGGTCGCTCCAAGAGCACAAGCCCAACTAGCAAGAGTCAGTGTGCTTGCGAGACCCGAGGTAGATAGCCGCACATGGCCGGCCTAGCGGCTCGAAGGACATGTATTCCAATTATCATCAGTACCGCCCGCGGTAACATCACCAGTGCCATGGATACTAGTACAGTGGATTTATTATCATAGTGACAGTGTTGCTGTTTATTAAAAGAAACGCAACATTAATTTGTTTGTTTGTTAAGTGGAAGCTCGTTAAGAAGTTAAGTTACGTGTGAGAGCAATGGTAGGTGTTAACGAGAATGCTCAAAGTGACAGCACCAGACCGCAGTTCGCGCAACAAGTGTGAGCGAAGCCGGTATCAACACAATGAGGCGGTGCGCCATTATCAGTGATGCCAACGCATGGGGATTGAATAAGTCTATTTATTTTCAAAAAGTGCAAGTTTGAGAGTAGCAGTTTCGTTTTTTTAGTGTGTTTTTTTTTGAAAATGCAAGTCAGTCCGGTCGTGTTTACAGTGCTATTAGGCGCCATTTTCGGCGTACTGTCAGCGTCATTGAGCAAGGCGCTGCGATACCAAGCTCCTGATGAGTGTAAGTGGGTGGTTTTGAACCCTTCCGACACAGGGGGAGGTGGGGGTAATGGGGGTAACAACCCCAGTGCGGGCGAGTATTTGCCCGGTGATAATAGTGGTACTATCGGTGAAGATGTAGCCTTACAGTGCCGGCTAAGGACGATAAACAGTGAACTGGAGAACACCAACTTTAGTGTCATACAACCGGAGCACACGGTTCGACTCCGGTTAGAATGTAGTGATATCCTATTCTTCCAGAGTTCCCTCAGTTCGGGCAGTTTTCGGCCGCTCGTGGAGTTGCGCGATCTTTCCATTGAGTATTGTAAAATCGGTAATTTATCTGCCGGAGCTTTTCGTGGACTCCGGGAACTCCGTAATCTGACGGTGCGAACTCATAACACAGACTGGTCCGCAATGACTCTCCAAGTCGACCCGGGTGCCTTCACGGAGGAGTTAGGTCTACTCGAACGCCTCGATTTGGGAGAAAACAATATGTGGAGCGTTCCCGATGGAGTATTTTGTACTCTGCATAGTCTAGAGTACCTTAATCTAACTCGCAATCGACTTCGAGACATTACCGGCTTTCGTTTCAGTGCAAGTGTTAGTTCGAGCAGTAATCCGGCTGATCGATGTGGTGGTAATATGAAAATCTTCGATGTATCCAACAACAGCATTGATTCTCTCCCTCCTGGTGGACTGTCTGGACTAGCGCGACTGCAGCAGCTCAACCTGCAGGGCAACGGCATCAACTTCCTCGCTGACCGTGCTCTGGAAGGATTAACCTCCCTCACCATCCTCAGGCTGGCCGACAACAAACTACTCAGCCTCCCCCCGGAACTGTTCTCTGATACCAGGGATGTCAAAGAAGTGTACCTTCAAAATAATTCCATTAACGTTTTGGCACCAGGGTTATTCAATGACCTGACCCAGCTGCTGGTATTGGATATTTCAAGCAACGAACTGACGACTGAGTGGGTGAACACTGCAACATTCACCGGCTTAGTGAGACTTGTGGTACTTAACCTGTCACACAACAGAATTGCTAAATTAGAAGCGTCAGTATTCAGAGACCTATACAGCCTGCAGATTCTACACCTCGAAGAGAATATTATTGAAACTATCCCAGAAAACACTTTCGCCTCCCTGTATAACCTTCACACCCTCATATTATCCGGTAACAAGTTAGCTACCATTGACAGCTATACCTTCAATGGCCTGTACGTCCTAAGCCTCCTGTCCCTAGACAACAACAATATCCATTCCATCCATCCCGAAGCTCTAAAAAATTCCTCTAGTCTCCAAGACCTTCACCTGAACAGTAACAAAATTTTTGAAGTGCCTGATGTTCTACGGGATGTCCCTCTTCTAAAAACCCTTGATTTAGGCGAAAATCACATTGTAAACATCGCCAATTCTTCCTTCAGTGACATGCAACATATTTACGGATTACGACTGACAGACAATAACATTGGCAACATCACCAAAGGGACCTTCGACAAAATGTCATCCTTAAAAATCCTTAATTTATCTCGCAATAAAATTCAGAAAGTAGAGGCAGGTGCATTCGATAATAATGTTAATTTACAAGCAATAAGACTGGATGCTAATTACTTGACAGATATAGGGGGACTCTTCACTAAACTGCCCAGTTTAATCTGGCTCAATATATCAGATAACAAACTCGAATGGTTCGATTATGCCCTCATTCCGACTGGTCTCCAATGGCTGGATATTCATGCAAACCGCATCGCAGAACTGGGCAACTATTTCGAAATAGAAAGTCAGCTTCACCTGAGTACGTTCGATGCCAGTTTTAACAAATTAACAGAAATAACTGGAAGTGCCATTCCAGACAGTGTAGAACTTTTATTCCTAAATGATAACCAGATCTCTAAGGTACAGTCATATACATTTTTTAAGAAACCCAATCTAACTAGGGTTGATCTACAAAGAAATAACATATCCAGTTTAAATCCTAATTCCCTGAGAATATCCAGTGTTCCCGGGATTCGAACCTTGCCTGAATTTCACATAGGAGGAAACCCTTACCAGTGCGACTGTACCATGGAGTGGCTACAGAAAGTGAATATGAACAACCACGCAAGGAACCAACCCCGTCTGATGGACCTGAACAATATCTACTGTAAGTTGCTGTACAACAGAGGCCGGAGGTTTGTGCCGCTCGTGGAGGCCACGCCGCAGCAGTTCCTATGCCGCTACGAGAGTCACTGCTTTGCTGTGTGTCACTGCTGCGACTTCGACGCCTGCGATTGTGAGATGACTTGCCCTACCAACTGCACCTGTTATCGAGACCAGTCGTGGTCAGCTAATGTCGTGGACTGTACCTCGGCTGGCTATGTCGAGCATCTCCCTGATCAAATTCCCATGGAGGCCACTCAGCTATTCCTAGATGGCAACGACATAAGGCATGTGGGCAGTCACGCTTTTATTGGGCGAAAGCGTCTCAAGGTCCTGTTCTTGAATTCATCCAACATAGAGATTATCCATAACAGGACATTCAATGGGCTAAAAGAACTGAAACTACTACACTTGGAAGATAATGTAATTCGTGAATTAAGGGGTTATGAGTTCGAAGGACTAGACAGTCTCCAAGATTTATTCCTACAACACAATCGTATTACCTCTATCCATAACTCTACATTTGTCCCTCTCCGAGAATTACGTCTCCTTCACCTACATCAAAACAGAATTTCCCATTTCGCAGTCTGGAAACTTTCCCCTTCCTTAACCGACATTACTCTATCTGGTAACCCCTGGTCATGTCAGTGCGAGTACACAAACAATGTCCGAGATTGGCTGCTGTCAACGGCTGAAAATGTGAAGGATGTTAGTCAAATACGGTGTTCCTGGAACCATAACAATGAGACAGAAAGTGACAACGGCGTCGCCGATGATGGTGTGGAAGAAAAGGAGAAGGACGGTTACTTCCTCATCCATGACAACTCGTCTATTTGTACTGGATCTGTCAACACTAGTACTATCTACAGCAACATGACGAGCACGAAGACGATAATCCAGCGGCAACCAATAAACGACTACATCCCACTTCTAATCGCTACTCTGTGTGCAGCTGTGTTAGTGATATCTGCCATCCTACTGGTGTTCATTTACAGACAAGAACTACGAGTGAGATTCTATTCACGATTCGGTGTTCGTCTGTTCTATCGCTCGGGGGACTGTAATCTTGACGACAGAGACAAACTTTTCGACGCTTTCGTCAGTTATAGTTCCAAAGACGAAGCATTCGTCGCTGAAGAATTAGCTCCTAACTTAGAGCATGGCGACCCACCGTATAAGCTATGCCTTCACTATAGAGACTTTCCAGTTGGTGCGTTCATCGCAGAGACTATTGTGCAAGCAGTAGAATCTTCCAGACGAACCATTATGATTCTCTCGGAGAATTTCATAAAGTCCGAGTGGTGCCGGTTCGAGTTTAAATCGGCGCACCACCAGGTGCTACGAGACAGGAGAAAAAGACTGATTGTCGTGCTGTTGGGCGAGGTCCCGCAGAAAGACCTCGACCCCGACATTCGACTGTATCTCAAGACTAACACTTACCTCCAGTGGGGGGATAAGCTGTTTTGGGAGAAACTTCGCTTCGCGCTGCCTGATGTTCCTAACAACAAACGGACACGGAACGCATCTACCACGAGGAGCAGCAGCAACAACACCGGAGGTCATCACCACGTAGTCCATCATCACGTCCACAGACACAACAACCACAGTCATAGTCAGGGCGGCGGGCCAAACACCACCCCAAGATCTGTGGCGATACACATATAGTGATAGTGATACGCGAGTGAAGTGATAGTCCTATTTTTTAATAATTCTCTAGAGAATATGTGTACATTTTGTATAAATCTCATTCCCCCCACCTAAATAAGTGTATAAAAGTACATAATCCATGCGTTAAAACAGTGCAACGAAATTATAGGAAAGGTTGTGATCAGTGATGAAACCAAGACAAAAGAAAGTGATTTCATTCTTCTGTAAAAATATATATTTTGTAAGATACGACGAAAAGAAAAATCGATAACGATAAAATAATTTGTATATTAGATATTTTCGAGTCTTGTGACACAAAACATGGTAGATATGTTTTTAAGGCAGCCATGCTATGTGTAAATATGTGTTTATTTGTTATGGCTCTCAATTAATGAGCATCAGATCAGATATTATAATTTATTTTAGTCAAATGTTTGCATAACAACCAAAATTTTTCAGTCTCCAAGTGATGTGCTAAAAGAACGTATATATATAAATATATAGGTATTGAATGCATTGAATTGTGCTTGTGAATTTGGTGCTATGCAGCTTCCAACTTTGAACGCGTCCATCAACGCACTACAAGGTAAATCAAACATTATTTTATGTTTATGTAATATTTGTACGTAATGTTCATAAGTCTTTTAAAGACAAAACAAACAGTCCTTCTTCTACTATCTGTACTGTTTTATGCATTTCTATGTTGGTGAATACGAACTACAAACTCTTTCACAATAATGTTCCATTATTTTTTTTATACCAGTGTTCAAAAGAGATGGTGAAAATTTGTTCTGTTATCGCATAAGATATTAAGTCACGCATTTTTTTACGGATAATAATCGTGAGAGTTGTTTGAAAGTGTTATTATTTCTGTGTAAATATGAAGAAAGCTTGCTATTTGTGGGATCGAAGCGATAAATAAATCCCATGATTCTTTTAATTTGTTTATATTATTTCTTTATCACCTTCCAAGAAATATCCTAGTAAATAACTGCACTCAATGTGTACTTATTCCAGGTGAAAGTGACAATGGGATTTAGAATGAGCAAATTCTCTGTTTCTCTGATCATTTCTTTTCGATTCAAGATTTTTAGTCCAGATGTATAATTATTTTGGATTGAAGACTTAAAATATTTTAAAAAATAAAACTTAAGCTTATAGGCAATACAGTATTTTTTTATTTGAAGCCTCGAAAGCTTTTAGATTTGTATTTAAATTTCTTTTTTTAAATGGCATTCTTAATATCAATCAGCACTGAATATCCTATTAATTGAGAAGAAGTACAGTAACGCAATTCATTACCGTAATGAAATGTAAACATTATTCAAAAATATGCACTGATAACTATAGTCTTGTTTTCATAGCACTAGTACCTAACACAAACAGCAGCCAGTTCATGCTGTTAAATATTTCATGTGGTCAGCAAGACGGAGACATTTTAAAAAGAGGTATATAGGTATAATACAATGCATAGTCTTTTTATTATTTTCTTTAGAAGCAAATTACTGTATTTAAGCCATTGCTTTCTCTCCTTTGCCATTCTCAAGCTACTTAGAGTAAAAGACATACTTTTCTGACTCTCGTGATTCATTAAATTCTGCAAACCATGAAATTCGCGGAGGAAACAGGTTTGTATCTTATACGCGCATCCAGGTCTCCCCTTCCCTTCTCGCCGCGCGGTCCCAAGCA
Source organism: Meconema thalassinum (assembly GCA_946902985.2). Taxonomy (NCBI): domain Eukaryota; kingdom Metazoa; phylum Arthropoda; class Insecta; order Orthoptera; family Tettigoniidae; genus Meconema; species Meconema thalassinum. The sequence goes on along the minus strand of OX336388.2, from coordinate 1,287,609,783 downwards.
TGAAACGCATTAATTCAACCGGATTAAGGCTACAACAAGTAAATTGCTTGGTAACCAGACCTGACTTGCCTGGCAGCATACTCAATGCTCGAGGAAAAGAACGTACAGATTAATTAGATTAGGAATAACGAAAATGTTATTATTTTTTACCGATCATATACTAACTTAAATAATAATAATAGTAGTAGTGAAGTATGGTATTTACATAAATCTAAATTCATGATCTATTATTCAAAAATGATTTTAACCAATTTTGCTGTTGTTAATCGGATAAGAACTTGATGTATAGTTAATTTATGGTGCGCTCACGTACTACAAACGTGAGTACCATTGTTAAATATGGATCATTGTACTTTTAATAGCTTATTACAATATACATTTATTGTTACTATGGATAAAACTTATCAGTGAGCTAATATGCGTAGTATTCCACACAGTACTCCACACAGTACAACAGGTTATCAACGAACAATAGAAAGAAATTCAAGCAAAGTAAAATAATTTGTACCCATAAATATTTTATGTTGTGTTTATTATTACCAGTGTATTATCACATAGGCCTACGACAACATGTCGCACGTCGGAAACACTGGCGCGCGTTTAATTTTCGCTTGCAGTAATTCACAATGCGTACAAAGCTGCTACAAAGCAGAAGATTCCTGAATGGAATGTTCATTTCCTAACATTTATTTATTCATTCATTCATAAGCAAACAACAGAAAACCAAACTGCATTAACCTAAGATCTGCCTAAATTTACATGACCCACATACCGAAATAATTGTAATAATAATAACAACAACAAATAGCCTGTATAAATTTGATCCTGAAGGTAATATAATAGGCTACGTGCAGTAGTGTATAAATGGATTTATTTATTATTTTCAATTTTGGAGACAACAACTAGTAACTTAAATGTTTACAAAAAAAAAAGCGTCAAATACGTACGAATGGTGTAATAATAATAATAATAATAATAATACATTAACCGTATGAAATTAGTATGAGTCACTTTCCTAAGCTTCACCGTGATGTACCATTTGTACAGACGTAGGATGGCACAATCGGTTTACGTACACACAATGCAATGTCACGTCAGGAGCCGACTTTGTAACATTTAAAACATGAATTACAACAATTAATAAATAATCGATCAAATAACAATAAAATGCCAAATAAAGCAACACACAAGTATTTATCTCATATTTTAACTTCTTTTCTGAAACTGAAGAAAAAGCAAACTTAACGTAAATATTCTTGAGTTAATCTTGTATATACCCTCTTGTTAATATAATCCTATTCGGATTTTAAAATTATTATATTTTAATAATAATAATACGATCAAAATTTAACAGCAGATGGCGAATTATTATGGAACGGAATATATTTTGTACGTAAACAATAATGTGAATTATCCATTTTTCTTAAATTACAGTATTTTAAAATTTTGCCTAGTAAGAATATCAGCGTGCTGATTCAAAGATAGGCTATAGCGGCTCAAGGTTCTGTCTGCACCGGTTGCAATTAATCTGTGGTTCGGACACATCATATTATAACTATGCATTTACCTTTAAATTTTAACATAGGCCTAACACAACACGCAAAGCATGTGCAAAATCCGCTTGGCTCCTTTGTTCCGTCTCTGGCATCAGTGTTTGTATAGTATAATTGTGGCCTCTAAGCCACACCATGGCAATAAGAATTAGTAGAAGAAAAATAAAACCATGTACGTCAGTTTCTCCATCACGCACACTTGATATTCGTCTCTTGCACGGTGCGTGACAGCGATCAATGTTGGAGATGTTCACGCACAGACAATCACGCTCGCACGCACATGCACACATGTGAGTAAGAGAGATCAACAATACTCCTCACTGGCCTTTTGTCTTCGCTCGTCTCCCAACCTGTCACATAAGGAATTTATTGGGCCATATGATGCCATTCACTAAACTCGGGTCATGAATGGAAAATGTGTATTTGAGATCAGTGAGCTCTTTCACAACCTATGCCAGCAAATAACATTAACAATGCAACCATAAAACTATGACCAGATGCCTGTATACTGTTTTATTTGACCATTAATTGCTGCATAGGCTACATGTCCACCCGGCATTCTAGATTCTGTATTTTAAATTATTAATATTTCGATGAAATTTAGAACTATTATAAATCAAACTTAGGAGACAGGTAGTTTCCCTAGTGTTACCGGATAGTAATAATAATAATAATAATAATAATAATAATAATTAACCCAAACAGGCAGGCAAGCCTTTTTATTATATATGAGAGTATTATTGTGGCACAGAAGCATTTAGACCAAGGTGCCATTTGTACACAGCCTTTGAATTATTAATTTCTATCAGTGGTGGTCCATTCACTTTAATCACCAGAATATTGAAACGTTTGATGTTGACCTAGAGATATGTTTACAAGGTATAATTCGTATTAAAATTAACATGAAAATTGTTTCAGTATTTAACACAGTTAAACCAAGAAGCCTCCTGAATTCCTAGCACCTGGAATACATACCTTTCATTGAGCAGTTTTTTACTATATCCATCATTGCATCACGTGTTAATAATATTATAGACCTATCCTGTAGTTGATATACTTGTATTTGATGAGAAATATTAAAATATTAACATTCTTTCTTTAAAAAACGCCAGTAGTGACCTGGCATCCACGATTCATACTGCCCAGTAGACTAATAGTCTACACATTCAAATTCAGTCATTTACATTTTTATTTTTACAACAACAACAGTAACAAACCCTAGTTCTCAAGTCTACTGCAAAGTTATAATTATGCATTAAAAAAAATACGACAATTTTAAATGTTTTAAATAAGCAAGAGTTACAGCTAGCGACTACCCTATGTAAGAAAGAGTTCTAGCCTACTTAAAATACAATATTTTTTGTTTTAAAATATTCTTAAAATATATTAAATGCTATGTTAACTGTAGACCTACAAATTTAGTATGAATCCATATGATAGAAGCTTGACCACATTTCACCATTCATCGACGATTCATCAAAACATTTATTTTTTAGCCTACTATTTAGACCACAGCCACTAATTAAACATATTAAACATTGATTGCGTCAGTTGAATGTACCATCTGACTACGAAATAACAATACTAGTACGTTTCGAAATTATTATTATTATTATTATTATTGTAGATTGTACATACATAATGAAGAACTGTGATTTCATGTAAATACTGGCGGCTATAATCTTAGGCTATTTCGAGGTATGTTTAACTGCATTGTGTCCCTAAAGGGAGGATATTAAGCAGAGAGACCAATAAGGGAGGAAGGAAGCTTGCAGTTTTACGTGACCATGAATCTTGTGATTATGAGCCTCGGGACCTTCTTTTTACGTGGAATCCGAACCATAGGACATAGCATTTCACTTCGAAAATCTCACATGCATTGACTGGGAAACGAACCCAGTTCACCTTGGTGAGAGGCCAGCAGTTTGACCGCTCACCGTGTGAGAGACCAATAAAAGCTGCTTGCACACAAGATGTAACCTACACATAAAGAACGGATAACCTAATTTAACTTATTAACTTATGAAGTTTCACGACTGCTTGAATACCAAGTGAAAAATCCTCATCTGGTAACTTATTAATAAATCTCTTTCATAAACTTCGACTACATTTAAGAAACATAAATAGGCATACAGGCTATTATACATCTGCACTTCGAACTGCATAGCCCAGTGTATGCCAGTTTTATACCAATGTAATCCTCTATTGGCAATTAATCCGCCAATATCGGAAAGCTACATTGATGCAGCATTTCTCAGTGCAAATTGTACATCTATTCAGCCCAAACCATGTATTCTATGTGACAGTACGGTTGATATTGGAGTAAAATAGGTGTTAGCTACTAATATGCTGCTAAAAGCGCCCTCTATGTATGGACTACTTTTGTAAGCTCCTTGGAGAGCAGCATCCAGTGGGCCGTGGTTTTAGATAGGCCATAGCGCTGCGCTGTCGGCAGTCAATTATTGTAATAAAGCAACCATAGCATTGAGAAGATACAAGACCATACAAGGTAATAAACAATAAATAAAAGTCATATTCATTAAAGAGGGCAACAAATTCATTACACCACTAAAAGCAACTCCAACTCAAAAACATTGGCGCCCAACAGCGGAACTCTCGACTCCTGTGAGTATCAAATAAATCATAATTGGAGAGACATTCATAGGTTACAAATATACGTCGCAATCGACAGCTGAAACGTAAACGCAATAGCCCAAGCAGTGTCATATATAATTCAAGAGTCATACTACCAAAACAAATAAAACATTGAGCTAGGTCTACCGTACTTCAAATCCCATTGTACAAATTCATATAATTCATTGAATACAATAGGCATTTCTTCATTGCATTGGTCACTGCACAGACCTACGCAACTTTATATTTAATCGCAATTCAGGATGTCGCAATTCACAAAGCTAAAACAAAGTCGCGCACGAGTAAAAGGATTCGTGACTAGAACAGCCAACTCGATCTCAGAACACACCACACCAATTGAAGCAACGGTAAAATTAGAAAAAATAGAAGGCATTTGGAAAGAGTTTGACGACATTCAACAGGCTATCGAAGACCATATACCAGAAGATGAAACTGAAGTGGACGTATTTCTGGCAGAATGTGAGAGTGAACGCGCTGTATTTGAAACACAATATTTCAACACAGTCAGTCAACTACACGCTATCATCGAGATAGCACAACAACAAAGATCCCCAAATACCCAGAACCTTCAATTACAAGAACTTCCTCAAACAACTCATTAACAATAGGCATGGGTCACATACAATACAAATATCTTATATAGCAATTCATAGTATTATCGGATAATTCATATTATAGTTTACATTGTTAGTATGACAAAAAAAATGACTAGGGCATGTAATTCACGAAAAAAAAAGCATTATAAATAACCTAAATGTATTGTGAAATTTCTGAATAACCCGAAGAACTGTACAAGTAAGACATCGGGAATTCAAGAAAGTAATTTTTGTTATGATAATAATACCTGTAGACGATGCGGCTGAAGATATTTGCCTAACGAAATAAATAAGAAAATATAATCTTTACCTGAAATGTCCATAAATAGCTTATATTAACTCAAAAAAATTCTTAAAACTATTTGTAGGAAATCCTGTATTGTTGGTTTAATCATGTGAGCAAAATACCTCAGGATCCTTTCATTGGGTGTCATCTACGTCTATAAAATAGTTATTTCAAAAAGAATGTTGCCTTGTATAAAAAAATGACAGATTGTAACACTTTGTCCGAGAGTCTAAACGTCCCATGTTCTACACGAGGGTCTTACAAGGAATAATATAAAAATTCAAATCATTTTAAAATTCATTGTGAAAAAGCTGTCTGCTGTCTGGCTGCATGAATTATATCATACAATTGAATGTTGTACTGATGGTAGATGACAAATGATTATGGACTTTCCGAACGATCAATATTACACAAAATATCAAGACGTAAGGTTATTATAAAAAAACTGACTCGCTAAACTCCCACCGGTTTCAGCAAATGGTGTACCACGCAATAGTATGAGATGAAAAAAAAACAAGTAAACTTATATCTGTAGCATGTGACAAAAGTGAAAGGAGGGAGAGAATCATTATAATAGGTGTAACTAATGGAGCGAAACAAAGCCGTTGTCTTCCCTTACGTAACCCTGTTAGATGTCACTCAAGCGGCTGGTGAAAGTGTTCCGTTACCAATCCTCGCAGTCAATGAGGAAGCTTATCAAATACACACACAAACTGACAAACAAAAATAAGCTCAAAAGATGCAGCTCATATTTTTACATGCAGGTCAATTTAAGATGTAGGCTATAGCCTACATGTGTATGTTTATTTGTAACATTCATTAGTATTCATGTATAATATTGCTTTATAATATGATCTGCAGTTGCCAAATGCTAAAATAAATACATCACCTTCATAACCAACAAATGATAAGTCATATCAAGATGTTTCAAACCTGTCACAACTCAAAAAAAAAAAAGTCAACCCCTGGCACTATCCAGCCCATGACGGGCTAAGGCCGACCAAGCGACCGCTGCCCAGCCATTCGGCCTGCAGATATTGGGGTGACGCGTGATCAGCGCGTCGGGTCCCCTCGGCCGTTAATCTTGGTTTTCATGATCGGGGCGCTGTCTCACTGTCAGACAGCTACTCAATTGTCCTCACGAGGCTGAGTGCACCCCGTACCTGTCACAACTACTATTTATAATTCCTTGCACGATATCCAGACACCACTATTGGTAAGAATACATATTTGGGTCCGTCAGTCAAGTTCATCAGCTAATAGAGAGAAAACAAGACAAAAGTTGTTTCATTTAGGGGCTTATACGATCGTGGTCAACAGTCCCGCGTATTTTAGTGTGTTGGTGGAAAATGTCCAGTACCAGATATTTTGTGGCAATTTTAAAACTAATAGGCTAATACATTACTTAAGTTAGATAGATTCGGTAGTTATTTTCAAATTAACCACCACACGCTCAGAATTTGTACCTGACAGTCACAAACAATGTCAATGGTTCTCAGCTACGATGTACTTTATTTTCCACCGACTACAGAGAATAAAAGTAAAGATGAAAGTAGACGACAAGCAATACTTTAAAAATATTATGAATCAAATAAAGTAAATGTGTACATTCAGAGAGAAACGGCAAAGGGATAGCTGCGCTTAGCCAAAGGTTACCATCAAGATACAGCCTACCAATAAATTCACAAGAAATATGTAATGTATTAAAAAGGAAAATAGTCCGAGGAAAACAATTAAGAAGCATAAGACCAACTGGGAGGGGACGACTTCGTTTGGGGAACTTGATTTTAAAACAATGAATCTTCCTGTATATCTGCATCCAATGATCGTAATGTGTAATATATTTTTTTCCGGAAATTCTTAACTGCGAGTATAAAATCACACATATAGCTCCAAAAAAAAAAACCAATGGCTTCACACCTTGAAACCCCTTACTTCTCTTGGATGAAGCTCTAAGCCGGCAATACGTATTGCACTTCCTGCAGTAGTGTCAGTTATTGTTTCATGAATAAACCGATGTTTGGGTATAGCCAACTTTTCAGTTTTAATTCTCTATTTTCATTGGCAATGCGTGTGTGTGTTCAGTATATATTGTGTCATATGCGGTAGCCCATGTAAGGTCTTTAAATAAATTACCTTTCTCATTAGTTTATTTAGTTGTATTTGTTTTTCTATTAGGGGTTTAGGACATTTTAGATCTCTGAGGTGTGTTATCTGAAATATCGTGTTATTATGATGTTTGTCAACAGTGTGCGTAGTTATAATTATTAGGATCTGTGATTGGGGTAGGTGCCGGGACTTCAAATAAGGCATTCACCGTGTGTGAGAATGGAAAAACCCGCGAGAAAACCACAGTCGAGATAGTCGTTGTCGGCGCTGGGATTTGAACCTCGAATCTCCGAACTGCAGCTCCCCAATGCAGTCGTAACTAACCACGTTCTATAACGCTGGGTATATTCTTCTTCTTCTTTTTGCGTTTTGCCCATTATAGAGCGCGCTTGAACTTGTTTTTCGGCTTGATGATATTCGCCTTCCTATCTTCCCAAAATCTCTTCATGAAGTCACTGTGCTGCTTCTTCCGTTCTTCTGTCCACTTGGTTCCAGTCCTGCCACTAGTTTTCACCCTAAACTTGTGCTTTGTTACTGCGGTCCTGAAGACTTTGCGGTTTCTCAGAATATTTTCTCCGATGTTCAACTCTTGCAGGTCCTCTCTTGATTCATCCAGCCAGGCTATCCTTGATTTCTGAGAATTTATTACATTGAATAACCTTTTTGTAAGTCTATAATCGTCCATCCTGAAGAGGTGTCCATAAAATGTTAAACGTCTTTTTCGTACCGTGTTAGTGAAACTATCTGTGTGACGGTATAGGTCTGAATTTCGTCTTTTAATCCAAATTCCGTTTTCTTGTGTGGGGCCGAATATTTTTCTAAGAATTTTACGTTCTTGCTTTTCTATATTTGCAATTTTAGAATGACCTCCTAAAGCTATGGTTTCTGAAGCATATAGAGCTTCCGGTAGTACAACTGTTTTGTAGTGTTTCAGTTTTGCATTATGTGACATTACTCTTTTATTATAGTGATCCCATGTTAGTCTGAATGCTCTATGAAGTTTTGAGGCTCTTTCTGTGTTAGCCAAACTGTCCAATCCTGAAGGAAGAATTATTTCTCCAAGGTATTTAAAAAATTCTACTTGTGAAATTGCTCCATACGCTGGGTATATTAATATTATTACTATTATTATTATTATTTTGATTCATTATGCCCAAATAGGGAACGCGTTATAACAATGAATAGCACAATATTTCCTCTTTTCTTCCCAATATCTCTTCATCCGTTCACTGTATTTTCTTTCGAATACTTCTGTCCATCTAGTATTCTTGCGTGTAGGTTTGTCGGTAAATTTGTGTCTGTTTATAAGGGTTTCTAAATTAGTGCATTCGGTCACAATAGTGAATTATTTCTTCTTTGATACTATTTTTTTGTAGGTCATGTGTCATTTCAACCAGCCATTTGTTGTGAATTTCAGAGAAATGCTAGGTATAAAATTATCAGTCTCATTTATCTGATGGAATCTGTGATTTTTTCAATACTTTGATATTATTATTATTATTATTATTATTATCATGATCATTCTTATTAGGGGAGGGTGATGGCTCAGTGGCTTCACTGATCGTCTTCATCCGTACTATCAAAATCCGAATTCCCGGCGACGGCAGGGTGGAATGTACACACGAAAAATCACATGGCCTCAGGAAGGGCACCGGACTTAAATCACGGCCAACACCTAAATGAACCTGGTATGTTTCAGTGAACCCAATCAAATTTTGATAATAATAATATTTTAATTTTTACAACGTTATGCCAAACTAAGGAGCGCGATTGAACCTATTTAACAGATGAATATGAATTTGGTTTCTTCCCTTCCCAAAATCTCTTCATTCAATCACTAGATTTTCTTCTTCTGTCCACGCAGTGGTGGCTCTCATTCGGGGGTTTGCAGCAAAGTGATGTTTGTACACCAAGGCTGTCCCATCAAATTTCGTCTGTTGCGTTGATTTCTTGAGGGTCATTTTCAATTTCGATTATCGAGTTATTCTTGAGCTTTAGTGAGGAGGCATGATTAAATATCTTTATAATAAGTCTTTCATTGCCCATTCATTGAATACGTCCATAAGATTTCAATCGTCTTTTTCTATTTGTGTCTGATATTTAGGCCTACTTGGAATGTTGGTAGAACTCCATTTCATCCACACTCCGTCTATGCACACTGGTCCAAAGATTTACCCAAGGATTTTCCATACTAATTTTTCTAAATTTTCTCCTATTATCAGGGTTTCTGATGCACATAATGCTTCAATTTGAATGACCGTGTTATAGTGTTTTAATTTTGCGTCCCGAGATATTGATTTTTTGTTGTATCTGTTCCAGGTGATTTTGTTGGCTCTTTGTAATGTAGAGATTCTATCTTTGTTTGCTTCATGAATTATTACAGACCGTTGTATGATTTTCCGTAAGTATTTGAAATTATTTACCAGAGGGATTTTTCCAATCTGAGTAATCAGAGGTTGTTTCTTAGGTATCGAGGAGATCCTTCCATGTATCGGGTTTTCTAATATGAAAGTTAAAGTCAAGTTTTTCCAGGGAATGGATCGCTTCTTCCCTATTGTTCGATAGAATTACCAGATCATCAGCAGATCACAAACATGTAAGATGAATTTTATCTTTAACTAGCTTGTCGATAGTAAAACCCTTTGTATTTCTTTTTCCCAGGTTCGGATTAATTTCTCTAGCACTAGATTGAACAACAATGGAGATAAGCCATCTCCTTGTCTGACGCCTGTTTTAATAGCAAAATGATCAGTGTCCGTCTGATCAAATTTCTTGTTTTCGTACCCACTCTAAATTATTCCAGCACATCAAAATGTGTTACTGTTTGTCTGGTTCTACGGATTTCTTAGATATTTTTGAGACTAAAAATTTGTTCTACACATGATCTTCCTTTTCTGAAACCAGCCTGGTATTCACCTATTAGGTGGTCTGTTTGCTTTACAAGTCTTGTAAGTAGTGCTTTCGAGAAAATTTTGTAATCATCAGGTAATAGTGATATCTCTGTGTAATTATTGACATCAGATTAATCCCCCTTTCTTTTGTAAGGCGTGTATTAGTGCACACTCCCAGTCATCAGGAACTTTTTCTGTAGGCCTAATTCAGATACCCTGTATAATGGTGTGAATTTGCTGAGCTAAGCTATCACCACATATTTTCCACATTTCAGCTTTTATGCCATCTTCTTCTGGTGCTTTATTATCTTTAAGTACATGGATTATTACATTGAGTTCTTTTAATGCGGGTAGTTCTGAGTCAGAATTAGGTTGGTTTGTTTCAAATGAAAGGTGCTGTCGAGGTGGGTCATAATGTAATAGATCTTTATAATACTGTGTGTGAAGTTTGCAATTTTCCTTATTGAAAATGAAAATCCACAGCCTGCTTCCAGTCTCCGACCGGGTCAGGAATGGAATGAATGAAGCCCCCATCTAGCGGCGAGGATATGAAATGTGCCGGCTGCCGAAGCCTGTCGCACTCCTCTGGGGTAATGATTAAATGAATGACATATGAAATGAAATGATAGTGGAGAGTGTTGCTGGAATGAAATTTTTGACAGGGAAAACCGGAGTACCCGGAGAAACCTGTCTGCCTCCGTTTTGTCCAGCACTGATCTCACATGGAGTGACCGGGATTTGAACCACGGACCCAGCGGTGAGAGGCCGGCGTGCTGCCGCCTAAGCCACGGAGGCTCTCAATTTTCCTTATTACTTAATACAATAATCCCGTCTGGACTTTTGAAACAAAGAATACGCGTCTTATAATTTGATAATTCTTCCCTAAAAGTTTTGTAGAAGTATCGCCAATAATGCATATGGCTCCGTGGTTCACTCTGCCTACAACAGAAGTAAGGACCAGGGTAATTCCTGGGAGCATAGGCGGCCGGACGTGGAGCTGACAACTTCATTCCATCTAGTGCAGATATCTGAAAATTTGGAGACCGTCCACTACTCCTATGGCCTGTACGGAGTTCGCTTAGGCTATTATTATATTTTTTAAATTTCTTTTATCGCTTATCCTCCCAGCTCGGCTTCACCCACGGACTCTGCTAGGGATCATTCCTCTACCGTCGAAAGGAGGGTGTCTGGGAGCTGAACACATTTTGTCAGCAGCTACAACTGAGAATTGTGACACTAACTTGAGTCTAACTCAGGAAGGGCCAGGGAAGGGATTTTGGAAGTCGGCCATGGACCTGTTGAAAGAAACGGTCCCGGCATTTGCCTGGTGGTGAAAGTGGGGAAACCACGAAAACCATTTTCAGGACGGCCTAGGTGGGATTCGAACCTACGGTCTCCTAATGCCATCAAGGCACGAAGTTTGCCCTTTCAGCGCTCTCGGCCACCGCGGCCAGTATTATTATTATCCAGATCGACTCCGTCAATTTCAAAATAATGCCGGAGGGATTTCCTTCATCTTCATCGATTCTTATTAGGGGGTGAATCAAGGAATAATGTAGGTCGAGGATCGATTCTAACTATATCATTCTCATCCCATACTGAGGTGTCGGAGCTTTATTTCTTCTTACGGCACGTGGTAATCGCATTCAAAGAGGGACAACAATGTAAATTCATATTAAAAATAAATAAATTGCAGCTACTTCTTTTTAGAGTCAAAATTTGTCAATTCAATACATTCTAATAACACGCATCTGCTATGATGGTACAGAAAAGCTTCTTAGGCTAACGCATTTTTTTTATCTATTACCTATCCGAAGCATTATTAACAAAGAATATGCAGTATTAGTAACGGTAAGTGATCTAATTTTACTACTGATCCATGTCAAAATATATGAAGAATAATGCAATAAAAACTTTATAGGTAATCTAAATGCAGAAATATTTCCGTAAGATTGTCGAAAGGAGCAGATGACTTCGTTGTTCCGTCCCTTAAAACAACAACAATTAACTGTAACTAAGATTGTCGAAATATGCAGCTAACATTGTGTTTATGGTACTACAGCACATGAAGGGCCTAGGCCTACCAAGCGACCGCTGCCCAGCCATTTGGCCCGCAGATATTGGCGTGACGCGTGGTCAGCGCATCGGGTCCCGTCAGCCGTTAATCTTGGTTTTCGTGACCGGGGCTCTGCCTTAATGCCAGACAGCTACTCAATTGTCCTCAGGAGGCTGAGTGCACCCCGTTCCAGCCCTCACGTCAGTTTCTAAAATCCCTGACAGAGCCGGGAATCGAATCCGGGGCCTCCGGATGAGAGGCACGCGCACTATCCCAACACCACTTGGCCGACAGTAATAATAATAGATTACCAAAATTAAAACTATTGTGATCCTATGGTTAGGTTGCTGTTTATTTGGTCAACACGTTATTCAAACTCAACAATATTGTGCAAACATGAATTTTAATTTTGAAGGTTTACATATTTTGTTCAGCGGCTTCGGTGGCGTAGTTGGTAGCATGCTGAGTTTCTATGCCCAAGGTCACGGGTTCAAACCCGGCCGAAGTCGTCGGATTTTTTGAGAGAATTAAAAATCCCTCAGTATGCCTTCCTTCGGAGGGGAAGTAAAGCCGGTGGGCCCATGTCATAGATTTATGGCATGTAAAAGAACATTTCAGTAACTACACTTGTGTGAAGCTAAAATTTGTAGGTTGGATTTTATTAACGCTATATTAGTTCCAACGTCCGTCGCCAGCTGCTGGTTGCGATGGCATCTAGTAGCCAAGTTCGCAGCTAGGTGTCATGGACGATATCATTTGGTATCAAAAGTAGGAACTACTTGAAATTGATCAACTGCAGTCCTTACTTGAATCACAGATAACACACACTAATACAGTCATCACAATTAACAACGGTTATCAGACAAATCCTATACACACCCAAAGTACACGGGGCTACATGACCGCGTTGTCGCAGCCCCTAAACTAAGGAACCAACCAACAGGAACCAACCAATCAGGAAACGATTACCAAAATCTCTCATGCAAATTTGCTACAGATTACTTTTTGTAAACGTCAATGAGTTCTCAAATTTTACTTAGAATTAATCTTATGACAAAATTATATTTTTTAAGCTTCCTGGATTTAAATTGTTTCATCTGCCTGTAAGGATATGTTTCAGCATAGAAATCATTACACATCGCACGGCATAACAGCAAAACTTGAAGTGGGGAAAGGACTTAAACTCATATCGAGACCCCTATCATCCCCCATAGCTTATTGCACGTAGTTCACATAAACCTTTACTTTTGCGAGCATCCACTATTTTTCAAAATGTATCGCACCCTACATTCGACCGCCACTTTATTTAATAAAACATGAAATACACAAAGGTAAAGGAGAAATAATAAATTTATTATTTAGATGACAATAGGTGGTCATATTTTATTTCATATAGAAAGCTTTGAAGCCAATGTCAGTGTTGCCAAATTAAAAATAATAGATAACTTTTCAGTCGGTCAACATTGTTTAATGCCCAATTAGCCTATATTGGACGGGAAATTTAAAAATAAAATACTTTGTCTGATAAATAATTTGCATATTAGCGGATTAGTGGCGGAGGACCGCGACTTTTGTGGGTGACATAGGTTCTTATAGTGCTTGGTAGTGATAGTTACTTGTCTTATAAATACAAGTTGACCGACTGAGAAATTTTCAGTTACCGGTAGTTATTTTCATTTCATATAAGTGAAATAGTAGGGAAACAAATGGTGTAACCAATTTGTGAGGTAAGTAATTGGTGAGAATAAGGAAATCCCCATCAGTCCCAGAACTGTCTCAATAATGTTAAAAAGATCGAAGATGATGATGATGATGACCATTCTATACAGTATTTCATTTAAAGCAGTCTATAAAGACTTAGACAGCTATTATAACGCAGTATCTTAAGCTGTATGATATAGCCTTCATGAAATAACCGAACACAATATTTACCACAGAAAAAAATGGGCCTGTTATGGGACTTTGGTATAAAATATGAACTTTTTTTCTTTTTGGCTCATACATTTTGTTTGGGCAAATATGTTGATACCAAACATTTTTGAACGAAATAATGAAGTGAGTAGTATGAAAATATTGTAATTTAAAACAAATATCAGAAATCCATGTTAGTAATAGCCTACATCAAGACGTCACAAAAAGGAGATCCCATTACAATTCCTGGCTTATATTTCTAAACGGTCCTTAATGATGATTTCTATAAGGTTAACTTGAAACATGATTTACCATTAGATCTTTTGGTTGCCCAGTGGTGGTAAGACATTGCCAAGAAGCACGTTATTTAGGAGAAAATAGTTTGTGTCACTTATTTTAATGAAGGTTCCAACCACAGTCCATTTTGTAGGCATTACGGGGCTATACCTGGTACTAGAGCTACATGAGATGAACCTTGTGAGGAATCCACCAGGCATCGAGGGTAAAACTGGTAAGAAAATACACAAACTAATTTAACCTGAATATTGCATATTGTTGTTAACCAAACCAAAAATAATAGCGTCGCTGTAACTCAGTACCCAATAACTGGTGTATTGTCAAAACTAAGTACACACACACCGTTGATCCAGTCCTATTAACTTAAAAGCATACATACTCTTAGTGATGTTTCTATCACAGTGACGCTGAGGCAGTTTTACTCCAGGACTTCAATACTTTTATTTAAGCAGTAAAACTTAATTCTAAATAATAATAATAATAATAATAATAAAGAGGTTTCAATACTTAAGAGTGTTTGTAATTTAGAGAAAAAAGACACTGAAAATAAGAGCTAGAAAGAAATCCTGTTAGAAAACTCAGCACAAATGGCTTGTTGCTGGCCTGTGACCTTCAAACTCAGCCAGGGTTAATTTAGATCCAGAAGACAGCAAGAAAAGACAATACTAAGAATTGTCACCTTTCAACTTAGGTCTATACAGGAATACAATATTTCCTAAAATAGAAGCTGAACGAAATAATGAATGAGTATTTAGTAATGCAACAGGTGCAAATCAAAAGTAAGTTTTCCCTGACATATGGATTTTATTATTTGTGTTAAACATAGTAAACCTATTTAAACAAGATCAAAACACATGCAAGTATATAAATCAGTAGTAATTATAGAGGACAATAGAAATAAAAGTAACAGTATTTGCAGAAAGTAGAAAATAACATGCTAATTGTTCTGGGCAATGCAACACAACAAAAATCTAGCAAGTAAATAGTTATGGCAGTACGTTAAACTATCTTTGACGGGTATATCATACAGGTAATGTTTTACTGGACTATGCTCAGGATATTTTGCTTGTTGACATTACATCAAAAGTACTACAAATCCCAAGGAATCACCGAGAACTCATTGAGATTCCGAATTTGACGCATAAGCTACAGTATAAAGTGTACGAAAGTTTGATGCTTTTTTTTCAGGATTGGGAATAACCCATCTCATTTGGGTACAATAGTGTTGACTGACTGAAAAGCATCAAACTTTCGTTCACTAAGGCAAAACTGAAAATGGCTTCAAACACTATAAAGTATAAAGTGTTTCATAAGTATAAGCAAATTCATACAAGCGAGAAAAATAATACTAGTAGAGGCTCCGAATAAATGAGGGCCACCCAAAGTATTATTAAAATGAAATAATACGTATTTAACATAGCATCCCTCGACCTTTCAAATCGTGTGTTCGTCTGTGCATAGCTGTAACATGATAAAATCGCTTAGGCCCTCCAATCCCCAGGAATGTGTTTGTATTTTCTTTGAGGGTTGATGACCACGTTGTCCCAAACCCAAAAATAAAATATAACATCAAGTAATAGGGCAGTGTTGTATATTTCATTATGCAAAATTTCACTACGTTCCTTCGAGCGCCTTACACACACAAACACAAATTTCACATTTACTGCGTTTTCTCACCATTCTCCAACTTGGTTTTCACTTTTCATTACTGCACATGCCCGAAAACGCACTGGGATGTTAAATACAGCAGCTCATCTTCCTCAATACCCAACAGATATAGTATGCAGAGAAATAGAAACAGGTGCATGCCTTCGGCTGAAGAGATCCGACAAATGTGGCGACAGGAATATGTCACAATATTACCTATCATAATCTCTTCCACAGGGATCATACAGAAGTCGATGAGGGCCACCGATAATCTACATATCAGTATGCAGAAAGCAGTAAATTTAGAGACCTGCTTTATAGTTCGTTCGTTCCTCAGCCTATCAAAATAAAGAACTTCACTCCATCTTGCAACAAATGCCGATGGAATGGTGTATTATACCCAATGGCACGGTGAACACAGGAATATTATTATTATTATTATTATTATTATTATTATTATTATTATTAATACTAATAATAATAATAATACTACAAGCCTCCGTGGCTTAGGCGGCAGCACGCCGGCCTCTCACCGCTGGGCCCGTGGTTCAAATCCCGGTCACTCCATGTGAGATCTGTGCTGGACAAAACGGAGGCAGACAGGTTTTTCTCCGGGTACTCTGGTTTTCCCTGTCAAATTTCATTCCAGCAACACTCTCCACTATCATTTCATTTCATCTGTCATTCACTTAATCATTGTCTCAGAGGAGTGCGTCAGGCCTCGGCAGCCGGTACAGTCCATATCCTCGCCGCTAGATGGGGACTTCATTCATTCCATTCCTGACCCGGTCGGAGACTGGAAGCAGGCTGTGGATTTTCATTTTCAATAATAATACTAGCAGCAATAATAATAAAATATTCGGCCCTATACAAGAATTTGAAATTTGGATCAAGAGACGAACTGTGGACCTCCATGGTCTCACAGAGAGTTTCACAAACACTGAACGCAGTAGATAGGCCTATTTTAATTTATTTTGGCACATATTTGGGGTGGACAACAATAGACTAACAAAAATATTATTCAATATAATTAATACAAAAAAATCGAAGACAAATTGACAAGAAGAAGCAAGGGGGGACCTGAATGAGTTGAATATCGGGGAGAACATAATGAAAAACCGAGAAATCTTCAGAACCTCTACAAATAAGCACACATTTAGGGTGAAATCTAGTAGCAGAACTAGTACAAGATGTACAGAAGAACGCAAGAAGCAACAACGTGAGTTCATGAAGAGATATTGCGAGAAGAGGAAGGCAAAAGTCATCAAGCCAACTAACATGTTCCAACGCGCTGTATGAATGGGCATAACGAAGAAAGAAAAGAAAATAATAACAATATCAACAACAACAACAACAACAATAATAATAATAATAATAATAATAATAATAATATTAACAATCTTGATGTTGGGGTTTTCCGGGCTTTTTAGGCTTCCTAGTGAGCCCCGAACTACACTGTTAGAATGCCAGCACAATGTAATACACAACATCAATAATTATTTCATATTCTTGACTGCCTTAAATCATGCGTTATACGGCCGTAAGTCGGGACAGTTTTGCGAGCGTGGCGATTTATGCGCGAGTTGGCAGTGTTGCAGAAGCAGCCACACGTGAGTCTGATGCTATCCTCAACCTAGAACTACTAATCTCTTCTGTTGCAGCTTCTAGTCTTGACGGAACGTCAACTGCCAATGACACGATACTTACTCTACCAGTCCGAGGCATTTCTAAGTAAAGCCACACAAGTGGCGAAGGAAACTGAATTCCATAATTGAAAATATGTTCTGGGATACATAAAGGTTTGTTCTTCACTTCTATTTACAGTCAATCCTATCAACGTCAGGCGATTTAAAAATGGCTTGGTCCACGGCTTCCTTTAAATTGAAATTAGTGATACCTTTGTATTGGGAATAGCTTTCAAACTAATCATATATATCATTTCAGTAGTATGCATCACTCCTGCGGCGCTCACAAGCGACCGATCGTGACAAGAGAGCATTCAAATGAAAGAGAATAGACATTAGCAGCGACTTATTGCACTAAAATTTCATAAATATCTATAATTTCTTTAAAAAAATACTTAAAAAAGTGTGCGATTTGCAATCACCGTTGCTGTAGGAAAAAACGCTCCATAATTGCTGTGCACGGGCACTGTGACGCCTGTTTCATGTCATGTTAACATTCTGAGGTCTTTCCTTTATCCTGAAATGTAAATAGTGTTCTATAATCATTTGGTTGGAATAAAAACATAACCTTTCTCCTTAAGTGTCTCATTATAAACCTATTGGGGAAAGTGTGGTTTATGAACATGCGAGATTTCTCGCACGGGTGAGCTAGTTTTACTTATTACAATAGTTCAAGGAAATACTTTCCAATGTTTGGTTCAATCAAGGTGTGAAAATGACTGCGGTATGATGCAAACTTTAAAAACGTAAAATGGAACGAAAACATCGTTGCTGAAGTCGATGGTCGCCAAGCCTAACCCAGTTCCGCTTGATTAACAAACTGAATATGTTATCTTCTTCTCAGTTGACATGGGAGGCTTACAACGAAGTGAGTTCACCTTCAGACTTACACAGACAAAAATTATTTTGCGAAAACTTTCAGTCACTGCCTCCATTTTAGTAGTATATGAGTGTCGTATTAGAAAACACAAGTCCAAACCTTTGGCAGAGAAAACTTCGATAATCTTCAATACTTTTCAATGAGGGTTATAAGCCCTAGTTGTCCTCTTTGACTACAAGGGTTTACAGAAACAGTCTCAAGACAACATAAATAACAATCGAAACGTCTGTAAAATTGTCTCTTAAAAAGAAAAAAGGAAGCTTGTAGTTTAACGTGACCGTTAATCTCGCGATCATAAGCCACGGGACCTCCGTTTTACGTGGAATCCGAACCACGGGACATGGAATTTCACATCGAAAATCTCACATG
Organism: Meconema thalassinum; assembly: GCA_946902985.2. Classification (NCBI taxonomy): domain Eukaryota; kingdom Metazoa; phylum Arthropoda; class Insecta; order Orthoptera; family Tettigoniidae; genus Meconema; species Meconema thalassinum. Next base: position 1,287,590,848 of record OX336388.2, on the reverse strand, counting down.
CAGTGACCGGGAATCGAACCCGGTCCGCCTTGGTGAGAGGCATACAGCTTGACCGCTGCGCCACCGAAATGACAGTTACATAAAACGAGATAGCTGAAAAATGCGGTATTATTTTTCTGTGTGTCACTTCTAAGAGGTTGAATTTATTTTAACCATTCTCAATATAATTGACTGTCTTTACCTGCACTTACCTCCTCCTTACTATTTGTATGAATGTAAATTCATGCATAAAATATGAAGGTAAGGATGAAGCAAGCAAGCAAGCAAGCAGAGCTAATCTGCTTCATTGAGTCATCTATGAATTGCGTCTTCGTGTAGCCTACTGTAGTCTTTCTCTAAGATATAATTTCCAGAAGGGTTGGCTACATCTGTTATGAGTAAGGTATGTAAAAAATATATGAAGTTGCACAAAATATTATCCCGCATTTATATATAGTGAATGAGGAAATATCCAAGAAAAAATAAAATTTCAGGATGATCGTACAGAGCTCCCGAACCCGGGATTCAAGCCACGGTCATCACGAACAATATATTTTCATTTCCAGGATCCCTCTGCCGAATGACACATTCTTATTGTGACGTGGTATACGATAATATGCCGTGATTATCCCTCAGTCTAATAGAAGTAAAAATGCAATACAAAAATTGCAACAGCGCACACTTGAAGTTTAGAAGGCACGGTGGTAAATGTATCCGCATAGAATATGAAAAAGTACAGATGCATCAAAGTACAAGAAAGGTTACATGGACTAGCATAAAGCCACATGCTATGTTTACCGGTTTTAATTTCATGATCAAACTTCAGATTATAATTAAACATATATTTCACTTCCGGCAACACACGCTTCCATCCAAAATATTATTATATGACCTCAAATATCTATTCTAGTTCACTTTTTGTAAGGTAGTTACGAATTCCCGCCGTGTTTCTTCAGTCACATAAATTATATTTACGATGACTATACCAGCATACCCACCAGCATGGCGTAATACAAACAGTAACAAATTCCCCCACGGGCATTATCCTTTACCAACGATATTTTGTATTCAGACGGCAGCATCCTTGAGAATAAATTTATCGATCGATAAATTATTGTTTGCTAATTCAAAATCAAAAAGGTTTGCATTCAATCTAAGGAAATGGAATGTTTAAAATACTAGTGGCGTGTGTATCCTTAATAATAATAGTAATAATGATAATAATAATAATAATATTAGCATTATATATATATATATATATATATATATATTGTACATCGATATGCCCTACTCAGGAGCACGGTTGAACCTGATTAGCTGATGTGTTTGTCTTCTTATCCTCCCAAAATCTCTTCATCTCGCTGAGCTTCTTCGTTCTTCTGTCCAAGTTATAGTGGCTCTGATGTTGGGTTTGTCTCCAAATTGGTGATTGTCGATTTCGGTTCTGAAATTACATCTGTCCTGTACAATGTGTTCTGTGATGTTGATTTCCCGCAGATCTGTTTCAATTTCACGAAGCCAGCTGTTCTTGTCTTCTCATGAAAGGGCTAGGTTGAGAATTCTTTTAGTTAGTCTGTTATTGTCCATTCTAATAATGTGTCCGTTAAATTTCAATCGTCTTTTCCGAAAAGTGTAAGAGATTTTTTCAGATTGACTATATATTTCCTGGGATGATTTTTTCCTCCATATTCCCTCTATACAAACTAGGCCAAAACTTTTTCGTAACATTTTCCTTTCTACTTTCTCTATGTCTTTGGTTAAAGATCCACCACCAATGATTAAGTCCCCGATGCATATAACGCTTCAAGTTTGATTACGGTATTATCGTGTCTAAGTTTTGCTTTCCGAGATATTGATTTTTTATTATACCTCTTCCAAGTGATCCTGTAAGCTTTCTGTAATTTGGAAATTCTTTCTGTATTTGCTTCGCGGTTTAAACCAGAGGGCTGAATAATTTCTCCTAAATACACTATATAAAATTTAAAAAAAACGACGCACCGGGAAGGCGTTGTCCAATTTTAAGGAAATAATGTATGCAAAAACATTCGGACCGAACATGCAACTGATTAAAGCTTCGTGTCCAATGAATTAATAGCGGGTGCTCCCGCGCATACGAACTGCGCATGCATCAGGTGTATATAAGGCGCGATTCTGAAGCGTTGCATTTGACTGCGATATCTGAACGTCGGCTATAAGAATGTCACGCCGAAGGAGTCGTTCACATTCCGAGCAGATGTCAGAGTTTGAAAGAGGTCGAGCAATCGGATTGAAAGAAGCTGGTTGGTCGAATCGAGCTGTCGCTGGACATTTGGGTCGAAGTGATGCGGCGATCAGACGATGCAGGCAAGCGTGGGTCAGCAACGGCAGGCATCAGCGCCGGACGGCAGTGGTCGACCGAGGGCCACAACAGCACGGGAAGACAGAGCGATTGTCAGAACAGCTGTCACAGCACCGGAGTCGTCGTTATGAACGATCCAGCGTGTGACCGCACACATGTGTCCACCATGTTCATCAACAGACGCCTGAGCGACAGGAATTTGCGCTCGCGCCACCCGTTACGCCGCTTACCACTCACGCCTGTTCACCGTCAAGTCAGATTACAGTGGTGCCACGCTCGAGCAACGTGGAATTGCGCTGACTGGGGACGTATAGTCTTTAGTGATGAGTCCCGTTTCCAACGGTGCCCTGACGACAACCGCAGACGTGTTTGGAGACGTCCAGGCCAGCGTGGGGATCCTGCCTTGACTATCACACGCCACACAGCCCCTCAACAGGGGGTGATGGTCTGGGGTGCCAGCTCCTTCGATAGCCGGACCTTTTGGTAGTCATTCCTGGCACACTGACAACACAGCGATATGTTGACATTCTACGGCCGGTTGTGTTACCGTTCCTTCAGCGACATCCAGGCCTTACTTTCCAACAGGATAATGCCCTGCCGCACACGGCGCAGTGTTGCTATGAACTGTCTTCAAGCTTGCTCTGTCCTTCCTTGGCCAGCTCGGTCGCCTGATCTCTCTCCCATAGAGCACATTTGGGACGTCATGGGAAGGCGATTGCGAATCCCGGAATGTCGCCGATTTAGCCCAACAGTTAAGAGACCATTTGGCACGAAATTCCGCAGGACACCATCCGGGAACTTGATCAGTCCATGCCACGTCGAGTAACAGCTTGCATCCAGGCCAGAGGTGGTCCAACACCATATTGACGTCCTCACTTTGTTACGCTCTAACTCTGCAATAAATCATTCGGTTGTTGTTCTGCACTTTTGATCGTTTGCTTTTCTACGTCTGTTCCTCACATCCACCGATTTTTATAGCCATCGGACAATTCCTTCCTGGTGCGTTTTTTTTCTATTCTCGTTATACAGTGTATTTAAAATGGTTCACTCGAAAGATTTTGCCTAATATAGTTATCATAGGTTGTCCATCTAAGTATCGTGAGGCTCCTTCCATGTACTGAGTTTTTTCATACGAGATTTGAAGTCCCGTTTTGATAGCAATTTTATGTAATTTTTCAATTGAATGAATTGCTTCTTGCCTATTATTGGAAAGGTTTGCTATGTCATCAGCAAAGGCCAGACATTTCAAGTAAATTCTATCTTTAAGTAGTCTGCCAAGGGCTATTCCTTTACTTTCCTTTTCCCAGGTCCTGATTACTTTCTCAAGTACGAGATTGAACAGTAACGGAGATAATCCGTCTCCTTGACGGAACCCGATGTTAATAGTAAAATCCTCAGATATTTCACCTAGGAATTTAACTTTTGAAGTAGTGCCAGTTAATGTATGTCAGATTAATTCTCTTGTTTTTTTATCCCCTAGAAATTCTTCTAGAGTATTGAAAAGTGCTTGACGGTCTATAGAATCATATGCTTTTCTGAAATCCACAAAAGTAATGATTGTTTGTCTGGTTTTGCGCATTTGTAGGATAGTTTTGAGATTAAGAAATTTTTCACTACAAGATCTTCCTTTTCCGAAACCTGCCTGGTATTCACCAATTATATGGTCTGTTTGTTTCTCAAGTCTAGTGAGCATGGCTTTGGAAATTTATTTGTAAGCAACTGGTATAAAGCTAATTACTCTATAATTATCGATGTTGGTTTTATCCCCTTTCTTGTGTAGTGGATGGATTAGCGCACATTTCCAATCTTCAGGGATTTTTTTCAGTGATCCAGATGTTCTTAAGAATCGAGTGGATTTTCCGGGCTACGCTCTCACCTCTAATCTTCAGCATTTTGGCAATTATGCCATCTTTCTCTGGGACTTTGTTACTTTTTAGTCCATGGATTATATCCTTAACTTCTTCCAATGTTGGGTATTCTTAATCTTGATTAGATGAGGGTTTTTCAAAGATGAGTTGTTCTTTAGGGGATTCACAGTTTAAAAGATCCTTGAAATAAACTGCTAGAAGTTTGCAGTTTTCTTGATTATTCGTTCCCAATGTCCCATCCGGGCGTTAAGCAAAGACCAGGTGCCTGATAATTTGATAATTCTTCTCTGAAAGTTTTGAAGAAGTTACGTGTATTGTTTTTTGTAATATCTTGTTCAATTTCTACCAATCTGTAGTGATCGTAATTGCGTTTTTCAGACCTGATAATTTTGGATGTTTGTTTCTGTATTTTGCCAGGTTTGTTCAGTTTCATGAGAATTACAATTGTGCCAGGCTTTAATTCTGAAATGTATGGCCTTATCGCAGGCTTCATTCCACCACCTATGTTTGCGTTTCCTGGGTGGTGAGCCAACATTTTGAGAAGCCTTCAAAAGGATGTCTTTGAGTTCTAACCAGTTCGAAGGATTGTGAGTAGGGATACTGGTGTTCTGTTTAAGAAATTCCGGGTCAACGCGCAGGTTTTTTGTTATTCTTGGTTTAGACCAGTTGGTTGACATTTTACCTTGATTGACGATAGATGGTCAGAGTCAATGATTCCTTTTTTAACTTTCCCATCAAATCAACTTCTAAATGCAATGCCTCGTCTCCGCAACTATTGCTCTCTATCTTCAGCACCTCGTTTCATCTCACAGTAGGAACCATATTGAAGAGTTAGTGTGATGTCTTGCAGGAAACATTTTCTCGGTCGACCTCGGCCTTTCTTCCCTGTGATCTTTCCTTCTAGGAGATTAGTTAGGAAAGCGTTATGTCGCAAGATGTGGCCTGTGAATTTAGCTTTTCTTTTATGAATAGTTGGTCTCAGTTCTCTTTTCCCTTGAATTTCCTGCAGGATGCTGATGTTAGTCCTCTTTTCAATCCATTTAACCCGTAATTTAACTTTAACATTCATAATTTCTTTTCGATTTTACTTGGAAATTGCTACATGATCTATTTGAAATTCTTCCAAGTGAAAATTTGAGGATCTCCAGGTTATTTTCTTATTTGGAAGCGCTCGAAAATGTGTTAACATTAATTTGAGATCAAAACTTTTGCAAAAATCAATTAATCTCTCTCCATTTTTATTAGTCATATTGTGCGCTGGGTATAGTCCTACAATGGTCCTGAATTTCTTTTCCCTACCAATTTGGGCATTGAAATCTCCCAATAGAACTTTTATGAGATGTTTTGAAATTGTGGCTGTAGTTTCATCTAGCAGATCCCAGAAGTATTCCACCATTTGTGGATCTTTTCGATTGTAGTTATTGATGGGTGCATTAATTAATATATAAGCTTTGTTTCCTGATTAAATGGATATTGTTGAAATTCTTTCAGAAGGCGAAAAAAAGAAGTATTGAGTTCATAATGTTTCTTCTTACAGCGAATCCAGTGCCAAATTGTAGTGGCTTCCTATGAAGGGAGATTGCTGGTTTGCCTTTGTAAATTATATAATTTCCTGAGTCAAAATGATTTTCATCCGTGTAACTTGTCAAAATGATTTTCATCCGTGTAACTTGTTTCCTGAAGTGCTAAAATTCGGATGTTTAGACTACCAAGGAAAAGTTTGCATTTTGGGTGAAGAGATTTGGGAAGCTCCGATACATTCCCGCATGATATTCTCGGTCCCCCAGAATCCGATGGCAGATAAAACCTAGTATGCCTGATAGGGCCTGGGGTGGGTGCATCGTTGAAAAACGACATCATGCTGATAGGTTGAAGGTATTGGGGAGATTGATTGTGATCAACCTCATTATATTATTATTATTATTATTATTGCATGCTCAATCAAATTTCCAAAAATTGGAATATAATATAACATGCTTTTTACCCTTCATGTAGCCTACTTATCTAACTAATGTAAAAAAAACGACAGGGAGATATGAAAAGAAAAACAAGAAGTTACGTGAAGAACTATACAGCCTACTTTTCATGCCAATGATTATTCTACAGAATATGAACCTATCTAGAATAATGACGAAATTAAGTTGGTAATATCGAAATATCTAATTAGTTCAAAATATACCTGGTATAATGTAGCCTAATAGAGCACTACAGTTGGCAGCCCTGGTGACTGAATATATTCTTAGTTCCACCTCTTAAGGTACAGAATACAAAATTTGGTTGAAGTCCAATGGACGTTACATACAGTTAGACACTGGATCTATCAGCACGCGTAAAAGCATGTTGCCAACAATACCATGCGTGTGCTGGTCAGAAATAATCTGAATTATTATGATATCTTGTTGTGCCAATTTTGGATGAAATCCATTTGTTAGTATAGAAGTTACATGTATTTTAAAATTGGACATATCAGCAGGCATAGAATCATGTTGGCAGCACTGCCTTGTATTAATTACTCCAAATTAATCTAGAATGTCAGGTGCTATACGTGTGCAAAGTATAGAGCTGTTGGCTTGCATACTTTCTGATATATTGATATTAGGGTAAAAAGAATATAGACAGCATATATTAACAGTTGGCAGCCCTGATTTCTCTTAACAATACTTATAGTCATATCTGTTATGGTACACATTGCACATACGAAATTTGGTTGAAATCCAACTGATAGTATAGAAGTTACATGTATTTAAAAATTGGTACTATCAGCAGGCTTATAATCATGCTGGTAGAACTGACGTATATAAGTTACTCCAAATTAATCTAGAATGTCAGAATATACGTGTGCATAGTTTAAAGCTGTTGGCTTGCATACTTTCTGATATATTGGTATTTGGATTTAAAATATATATATAGAGAGAGCAATTATTAACAGTTGGCAGCCCTGGTGGCTCTTAAGAATACGCTCAGTCATATCTGTTTATGTACAGATATTACATACAAAATTTGGTTGAAATCCAATTGATAGTGTAGAAGTTATATGCATTTAAACATTGGACCTATCAGAAGACTTAACATTATTTTGGCAACACTGTCATGGTTGGCTTCTTGGAAATTAAACTGAAATAGTATTATCTACATGTGTGCCAATTTTGGAATAGCTCCCATGCATACCTTGCAAGATATCCAACATGGAGCTCAAATTTCTAGTGCGTTTTTTCAGCAGTTGGTAGCACTGACATCATTTTCAAATATGGACGTGAGCTATTCCGGTGCACATCTTTACTCATACTAAATTAGGTTTTGATTGCTGCAGCCGTTTAGGAGTTGATAGGGGGGGACACACACACAGCCAGACAGAAGGATAGACAGACAGACAGACACACATTTTTCCGGATCGATCTCATAAGACTACATTTTCCTCATTTTTGCAAAATGTGAAAAGTAGGCTAATAACAGAGATAACCAGAACCACTGCTAGTTCTAAAACGTTTCTGAGGGAAACTGTCCGATTCCACACAAGATATTTCATTATTTCCGAGTGCAATTTGTTAAGATACCTTCAGAATTCCAATGTAGGTAGGATCCAGTGGATTTTTGAGGAGAGGAGTACGCAGCGGTACGCCGCGCTTTACCAGCATACTGGTTGTACGTAAATTAACAGTATAAATTTGCCAGTGAGAACAATTAATCTGATAATACAGTAAGAACTGGAACCCTTTTGTCTGGGTAGATCATTAATTAAATGAGAAATATATAAGCTATGGTACAAAAGTGAACGATGATCGGATGACTTGGCCGAATCTATTCATTCACCAGTGGATGAGGGAATCCTTACACACTTTATGAACCGAGGTAGGCCTATACAATGTATTTGATTATTTCACACGTCATTAAATTGAGGATCCGCGTTCCTGTAATCCCTTTCCCGTTTCTCCCATGCTACTCCCCTTTCTTCGTGACCACATCATTTAAGATGGCGTTCTCCTAATACGGATTTAATGTTCCTCTGACCCACCTCACTCCTCACTCGGTCATTATGAGCTCCTCAAAACAAAGTCCATAATGTTGATAATGGCTGATGAACGATATCTAGTTGAACACGGCCATCTTCACGGAACAGAGACGTAGCTGAAGGATTTCTTTGTGGGATCACATAGGCCACTGAAATGAAAAGGTTTGAAGCCATTTTTTCAGTGTTGCCTGTACAAACTCTTCAGTCGGTCAGCACAAATCCAATAGAAATCCAAATATTGGGTACAAAAACCGTTATATTTGGGGTCAAAAATATCGTAAAAATACATTAAAATGCGACAAATAAATTTCAAAAGCAGTGTTCCGCGACCTACTTTTGCTCGCCGCACACTCTGATTCAATACGACATACCGAAATGTTAATAAAACGTATGGGATTGTTACTATAAATGCATAATGTAATCAACCCATCATTACGTCTAAACAGAAATGATATCGTTCTTTTATTAGCTATTTATAAACCATTTCATTGTATAAAATACAACAAAATGCACTTTTCTATTAGTCTAACACTAGCCGAAAGTAAATAATTCTACTCATATCTTCAATGTAATACCAACAAGACAAATAACGTAATAAAATAACAAAGAACAAGTTTCTTTATCCCAGCAATTTTATAGAATATGTGGCAAGCGCAACATATAAGCCGCACAGTCCAGCGGTAAATATGAAAAATGCAAAACTATGATATAGGCCTAACACATTTAATTACTTAAAGAAAACGCCGAATATGATATGGCATAGCAATACTGTATATTATTTAATTATTGCAGTGACACGGAATGAAATACAAGCATATCAAAAACAGTACCTGGGTAAAAAAAAAAGTAAACCTCGAAAAATAAAAGTTCGCGTCACACCTTTTACCTTGCGGGCGTATTAGCCACGGCACACCGGTTGCAGAACACTTCTCTAAAAGGACTCAAGTGCATATGCATTTTTGAAGAACAGCAACAAATTGAATACGTATTGTTATAAAGGAATGAATTAACGTCGTTATTTTTATTTAGCTTTAAACTTAATTTTTAATTACATTACGAGATAATGTTTCTATAGACTAGTTATAAAATAATATTGATCAAGTTTATAAATCTGAAAATACAAATAAGTTATAAATTTGCAAATAAAGAATTTAACAATAATTATACGAAAATTATACTGGAGTAATGTGTGATAAACAATTACATAATAAACAATTACATTGTCTCTATTCGTCTTCACTAACACCGTGGCTTCTGAAAGATGTAGGAAATATCTTCCAAAGAAAGATTCGGTGATATTTCTAGAAAATCTTCAGTACAAAATGTTTTTAATTTACTGGCATATAAAAAAAGTGAAGTTCAGTGAATTTAAGAATAAGACAATCCTTAACTTCGTATAAGTTCATACAGTTGGCAACACTAGCCTCAAGGCCAAATAACTGATCAGCTCGATTCTGACAGGACGAAGTACATAGACTAGAGTGTGGATTATTATATATTCTTTTGCGCAGGGCATAACATTTCCGGTCTGAAAACATTAGGTAGGCCAGAAATATTAGTTGACATTATTTGGTTAATTTTACTCTTACCAAAATTAATGCATGCTTACATGCATGTAATTCATTCTAGTTTCTTCTACACGGAGACAAAATATAGCAATATATAAATCATATCCTGTTGCATTAATATGCAAAAACAAGAACTAAAACAATTGATTTGCGTACTAGAGCACTACATGCTTGTATAGCGCTCCTGGCGCTTTACAAACCATAATATATTACCTAATTATAGTTTCAAATAATTCTACGAGTTTAAGTAATTTTTTTAACCTAAAATAATAGGAATTATGTGCACTTGAAGAAAATGACCGCATTTTCATGCATTTTCACGTAAGTAGTAAGTACTAGTTTCGGCCACATTGTGGCATCTTCAGCTTTGTTTAGATATTCATAAATTAAACCAAATGCGAGCATGTAACAATACAATTCGATTGAAATGTTCTAAAACAAATTGGAAACTTATCTTAACATTTTTTTTAAATATACACTTATATTAAATTTAACTGATGCCATTGAAAATAAATTGATAAAACGTTTTGGTTTCTGCTAAATGTATGGATACCAAGGCTTTAAAATGTCTGCTACTGTGCCTTTGGTTCATAATCCACCCCTCACTTCCAGGATAAATTTTTGAGACCCAACCAGATTGTGCAAGAGGCTAGCAGTACCGATACGGAAGTGGAAAATCAAATCAATCCAGGACGAGGGTGTTCATCACATCAACTTGCACCAATCTCTCACAAGCACTTTTATGATATTATGAAGAAGCAGAGTCTTCAATAGCCTAATCTTTCTCCGCTAAAGTATATTTGTTCTTTATTTATAGAGCAAATTAGGAAGTGTTTTGGGGGACCTGGCTTATCCAAAAATCTGTAGCAGGTGAGACACAATGTTCATTTACGTCTGGAAGGAGATTGGGGGAGGTTAGACAAGAGAAAAAAAACACCACATACTCTACCAGCCGTTGAGATCAAGTTTCACCTTCAACCCTAGTCTATCAAGAGATAAGGAAACATGAGATCACCAAATGCAGGCAAGGAAACCTGTAACTTCAGATCATAGCAAATCCCTATTTTTATGCTTAAATACTCAAGTAATCCCGCGGAGAACCATTATAATCTGTTACGTCTCACCTAGGGATAGTTTTTCTGGAGGTAAGCAATAGCGACATCTTTACTCAAGACCAACAGGTAAATATGGTATAACTTATGGTATATCAATTCATCCGCGAAGTGATAGCATGTGTGTACGCATGTGGAAAGAGATCAGTTATCAGACGTCAAGCCAACACAACTATTTTTTTAGAACAGATAAGAAGGAGTAGTGTAGTGAGTAGTGAGTGAGTGCCGCATGAAGCAGCGAGTAGGCTGCTTCCCCCACTCCTATACGACCAAGCAGCGAAGTGCATAGTCCGCGATCAAGTTTATGCTGTATCACTGCTAAGATTGATGTTATATATTAACTGTATTACCACTAATAACTGCTTCATATGTAAGGCTCAAGCTATTGGGTTTTAATAGAGAGGGAACGGCATATAAAAAAGGCATTAAGCTCTAAGTGATGTATTTTCCATTTAGGAATATCTGACTCAGATTCCATGGATATTAGGGAGTATAGTAATACGTGTATATATATTTGTGAAATAAAATGTAATCAACATAAATTACGCAACTGTCTGCATGCGTTCGTCTTTCCAGAATAGTAATACGATCGATTGTTTCTTAGGCACTTGTCTTTAACAAGTTCTATAGTTAAACCGAAATGCCATGGAGGTTTTGTTTATTTCTTACAAAAACTCAGCTTTCATATATGTCCTCGTGTTCATAAATAATTTTCAATTTGACAAATTACCCTTATATCCAAAGACACTTGGAAAAATCGAAATAAAGGAAATTATTTTTTGTGACACACAAAAATGCATTTCATACATATTTTGAATGGCATTCTTTCATACTGTATGTAAGTCATCTTAAAAACATCGACAGTATAAATACATCGCACGTGACCATGAATGAACTGTCCCTTCTAATCGTTTACTGGCCTTAAAGAGTACGAGCTTGATACACAGCTGACAAAACATATTTTTGACGCATTGCACTATTAGTACATCTCGAATTATGATATAACCTAATGTCGAGATATTTCTCGGCCACAGCTATGATCAGCCAGTTAAAATGGTTTTCATCAAGAAAAAGGAAAGAAAACAGAAAATCCGGCCCACACACGAGTTAATTACTTGGATCACCAGCATTGGCTTTCCGTTCGGTTTAGTTATTAAACCTGAGTGCTACCCCAGCTTGAATAACCTTCGTCGATGCAAAACTGGCACGTTAACATACACCACTCAGCAAAGGCCACACAGGAATTTGTCAATCACTACTGCGATTTGCAGAACACACAGTGAGTTCACACTGCGGTAAATGGCCAGACTTGGCTTGGCGATAACGTAGGAGTGGGTCACCTTTGCCCTCTCCATTCTTCTCCGTTCTCGTTGACCTAACATTTATGAGGCTTCCTCGGTGGATCAGTGGTAGAGTGTCCACTTTATGATCCCAAGATCAGTTCGCGGCCGAGGAAGTCGGATATAAGGAGAGCGTCATAAATCTATGGCACTCCAAACTGCACGATGTCGGCTCGCAACATATTCTATGTATCACATTTAGTGATTACACGACCAAATCAATTAAATCTCAGCCATACGTCACTCAATTGAAATCGCATTCGCTACCAAATGGCAGAGTTAAATGGAACGTCGAATTGGAGACCACGTCGTCTAAATAGCTCTCACTCAATATATCAACACCAGGTAGTTGAGCCCATATGATTATTATGGTTATCATCATTTCTGAACTAAATTCCCCTGTATTCAATTCAATTTCCAGTATTTACGACAGTTTATTATCAATGAATGAACTTAAAACTTAGAAAATAAACTATATTAAACATCGAATTTTGTGACTTTTCTGTGTCCATTAGTATGAGATTGGTTCAATCAGAAAACGCCAAAACTACGAATGATACAATATTCTCACCTTTCAATATCAACGGGAATATCTCTCCCAAGTTAAGAGTAGAGTATTTATTTTTTCGTATGCACAACACCGTGCCAAGGTTTAAAATTCAAAATATTACACAGAAAAGCCAGAGTTAAGGGAGATTAGAAGAAATTGCGTTCAGGAAACCAACAAACTGACATGAGGTGATTCGAGGTTCTTATGAATATCTTCAGGAGACTAAAATTACTTCCCTTATAAAAAATTACAATGCATTCGAGTTAGCCGGAACCGTGTCTTTGCTACCACACCCAATTAATACACTGATGTTTCTCAAACTCCAATTCAAACTGATAGAATCGTGACTGTTAAGTCGAGGCTATCATTCAGCAGCTGGAGCTGCGGTCAAGAGAAGATGACTTGTGTTCCTGAGTAATAATTAAGTAATTTTTACAATTATCCAAACTAAATTTGGAATGAATTAAGCAGAATAGCAAGTTATTAGGAGTCAAAGAGAGTGACGTGAGAAGACTTGCTGAACATGTTAGAACACGGGAGCCAGTTTAAATTCGCGAAATACCACTTTCTTTAGAGATTAACTAAGCAGATTTCGAGATGAAGTACCATCACGCGAGTTTTGCTAGTAGTCTGAACAATATGTGTGCCAAATTTTATGAAGATCAGGATGTTTATGTTTACGAGGTTCCTTGAGAGAAGGACAGAAGAGTGTCGGTAGGATTTAGCAAATTGTCCATAGATTGCAAGTGCACATGTTCCACTAATCAAACTCATCAAATGCTCCTTTCTTATCTGCAATGCCGTATAAATACAATATTTGCAGAAACTATGGAGAACGCGTCACTCCTACATTTTTAACCCGGCCGAAGCCATCGGATTTTTAAGAGCGTTAAAAATCCCTCAGTATGCCTTCCTTCGGAGGGGAAGTAAAGCCGGTGGTCCCATGTCATAGATTTACGGCATATTAAAGAACCTTCCACTAATTACACCTGTGTGAAGCTAAATTGTATAGGTTAGGACTAAGAATGTAAACAACGCTCTTAGGTTCCTACGTTCGTTGCCAAGAGCCGACTGCGGTGGCGTCTAGTAGCTAAGTTCTGAACTAGGCCTAGTAGTCGTTGACGGTGGCGTTTGGCGGCAAAAGTAGGAACTATTTGAAAAATTCAAAGTTGCAGTCCTTACTTGAATTAAAAAACAGATACACACACTAATACAGCCATCACAATTAACACCGGTTATCAGACAGATTCTACACACACCCAAAGTACACGGGGTTACATGACCGCGTTGTCGCAGCCCCTAAACTGAGGAACCAACCAACTATCTTTCATGAACCTTTCCAGCGATAGCCTGATGACTGGAAACACAATTTCGTAAATATGTTGCGAAGTTCAACATACGAAAGTAAAACTAAATTGCATTACACACCATTAAACAGGAGCTAAGCACCAAAAAATAATTGCTCATTACTGACTAAAGCTCTACCAGCTGCAACTGAAGTGACTGCAATTAAAAATACAAGTTACTTTCTTCAACACTCAACACGCAATCGAACAGCTTATAGTCCGTGAAAGACATTGCACCATTTGGTATATACCTAGGTAGATCCAACATCCGATGAAACTACCATGCAACGTAGAATTTAATTTCAATTTTTTACTTTATCAGAAGGTATGTATATTTTAGGTAGATTTCATTAGAAAGCTAACTATTGCAATGGGTACCATGTTTCGACTTCCGGAAAATTTCGACATATCTTCGCGTTTCACATCCCCCAGACCCCAAAACCACCGTCAGTTCAAAAGTTTATATATAATATATATATATATATATATATATATATATATATATATATATATCAGTTTCTTGTGGACACGATAACTGACGTAATTTTGCACCAATCACTTTGAATTTTTTACATAACATGTATCCCTATAAAATCTCGGTCGAGTTCGTTAATGGGCAAAATCGGTCGAAGGGGGTGAAAATGGGGGGCTTTTTTCGAAAAAGTGAAATTTCGCTATAACTCTCTTAATACGTGAAATATCGAATCCATTCAAAGTTCATAATATGTGTCGGATAAGTGCCAAAAATTTATGTCAAATAAGTTTTTTGATAGCACCAACCATTGACCGAAGGGGTGGAAAAAAGTGGGTTTTTCGGGAAACATTAATCATATGTCTCTTAATAGGCACAATATCAAAACCGTACAAAATGGACAATATTCCTCCAATAATTACCTAAAACTTTTGTCTGAAAGAATTTTCGATATGACCCACCATTACGCCACGGAGTGAGCAAAATGATTTAAATTATAAGAAAATTCCAAGTGCCAAGAGTGGTTGCCATGACAACTTTACTCTTAATTGATACGGGTTGAGCCATCAGCAGTTGCTATGACAACGCCACTGCACGAGATCACATTCTGTTTTCATATGTCTGTGGGAAGCGACTTCGGTATCGGAACTGGTAGCATGCTGAACTTCTATGCCCAAGGTCGCGGGTTCAAACCCGGCTGAAGTCGTCGGATTTACTAAGAGCGCTAAAAAACCCTGAGTATGCTTTCCTTCGGAGGGGAAGTTCCAACGTTCGTTGCGAGTTGATGGTTCCGGTGGCATCTAGTGGCCAAGTTCACAGCTAGGTGTCGTTGATGGTAGTATTTTAAATTATGTAGCCTATGTTAGGTAGATTTCATCAGAAAGCTAACTATTGCAATGGGTGCCATGTTTCGACTTCCGGAAAATTTCGACATATCTTCGCGTTTCACATCCCCCAGACCCCAAACCACCGTCAGTTCAAAAGTTTATATATATGTGTGTGTGTATATATATGCATATATATCAGTTTCTTGTGGACACGATAACTGCCGTAATTTTGCACCAATCACTTTAATGTTTTACATAATATGTAACCCCTTAAAAAATCGGTCGAGTTCGTTAATGGGCAAAATCGGTTAAAGGGGGGGGGATGGGGGGGGGGGCTTTTTTTCGAAAAAGTGAAATGTCGCTATAACTCTCTTAATACGTGAAATATCGAATCAATTCAAAGTTCATAATATTTGTCGGATAAGTGCCAAAAATTTATGTCAAATAGGTTTTTTGATAGCACCAACCATTGACCAAAGGGGTGGAAAAAAGTTTTTTTTTTTTCGGGAAACATTAATCATATCTCTCTTAATAGGCACAATATCAAACCCGTACATAATGGAAAATATTCCCCTAATAATTACCTAAAACTTTGTCTGAAAGAATTTTTGATCTGACCTACCATTACGCCAAGGGAAGAGAAAAATGATTTCGGAATTAAAGAACATGCCAAGTGCCATCAGAGGTTACCGTGACAACGCTTCTAAATTGATGAGGGATGAGCTATCAGAGGTTGCCAAGACAACGCCATTGCACGAGATCACATTCATTTTTCCATCTGACTGTGGGAAGCGGCTAACTGGTAGCATGCTGAACTTATATGCCCAAGGTCGCTGGTTCAAAGCCGGCCAAAGTCGTCGGATTTTCTAAGAGCGCTAAAAAACCCTCAGCATGCTTTCCTTTGGAGGAGAAGTTCCAACGTTCGTTGCAAGTTGCTGGTTGCGGTGGCATCTAGTAGCCAAGTTCACAGCTAGGTGTCGTTCACGTTAGGATATGGTACAAAATTAGGAACTACTACTTAAAATTGACCGTCTGCAGACCTTACCTGAATTACAGACTAAAACAGTCATCACAATTAACACCGTTTATCAGATTCTACACACCCGGGGTTACATGACCACGTTGTCGCAGCCCCTAGACTGAGGAACCAACAAAAATCTCTGCGGGAGATAAAATTTTGCGAGAAGAAGTAACAGACTGTCTGATAGTTACACATCAGTTCCAAACCTTGCATAAGGACAGTGTGATCAGAAGTATAAAAATGAACCCCGAATGACAAGAAGGTTACCATCCCCATAAGACAATAAAATGATAAAAATATGCATACAAAAACGAAAAAAAAGTTGATTTTTAACCTCCAAATGTAAAATACTTTCTTGCAATCAATGAGGTCTGATCCTCCTACGAAAACCTTCATATTTTGCCTATTATAGCCAATCCCCTAGTTTGCCCGGTGAAATCTACCTCCGCCTTCCGGCGTGCCGAGAGGATTTTTTTCATTTGTGTAATGGCACAATCTGGAGCAAAATGTGACTTTTCATTTGTGTATGTCTTATTTATGAATGTGGGAGCTACTGAGGAATGGGTGGTGCAGATTAATGGCATTTGGAACCCAGCTGGTGCATGTGGATGTTCTGAAAAGTGCTACTCATAAGATCAGTGTTGCTACACTGGTTCAATGACGAAAACAATGGCAAACGGCCTCGCTCCTCACCTTGTCTAGTCTAGTATGTCTCATTAGCCCATAACGCTGTTTTTGAAAATTCTATCCACATAAACTTCGACGGTGCTGTTTTAGGACCCAGCCAGACTCCAGGCTAATGACTTGACAGATTGACTTTGTTCTAACGATAAAGTAGGTGACAGTGCTGCAAACTGTATACAAACATTCTAGGCATAGGTCTACATATATTCTTTTCAATATTCGTAATACCGTGTGGCTCTTCTAGAACGAACAAATATTTAGCACGATATCTATAGCACCAGCGTCACGCAACAAGCATGCTTGTTATTGGAATTTGAACAGTGAACTGCATATAATGCAGCAGGTTAAACTGGAATAGACGCACTTAGTTGGCACAATGAAGTAAAACCCAAGAATTGGATTCTTACGACCCAAGAGGCTATCATTTATTTTTAACTAGCAACCCACCCCGGCTTCGCCCGGGAACAGTTATGAATGCATTACGTGATAAGCGCTTTTTTTTCTCGATGTCAATAAACTACGACCTATATCCGTTTTACGTCTAGGCATGATGGGTTAAAATCACTGACTGGACTATTAATTATATTATCATGGAGATGCACGTGCAACGAATTCTTGTCAGGCGTAATTTAAAAATGGCGAGATACATGAAACAAAAATCCCCCTTCCGTCCAATCTTAACTTGACTGTGTATTTTACGGAACGAAAAGTTCACAGGCGAAATGGAGAAAAGCCGAGGTGCACTTCCAGGGAAACTCCAAACACAACCACTCTTCTCTGAAGTCTTAACTCAACACGACTTCACAGTTTGCTGCTGACTGTATCTGGGGTAATAGGCTCGCCCCTAGCTTCCTTTGATCATAAATAAATTATTTTATACAGAAACCTTCATCGAGATATCCTTTACAGAATGGTGAAAACCGCATCAAAATCCATCCAGTGGTTCTAGAGATTACCCGTGACATCCAAGAATCGGGGACTTAGTTTTATACTAAGTAGAGACAAAGTAAACACAATATCATTCATTAACCGACAGCAGTAGCTAGGCTCGCTAAAGCACAGCATTAAGCCTTGGGGCCAAGTTAATTGCGGACTCGGTAGACGTGGGTTCGAACCCCACCGTCAACCGTTCGTCAAATGGTTTTCCATGGCTTCCCATTTTCAAATCCAGGCAAATGCCCGGACGGTACCTTTTCATAGGCTTCCTTCCATATTTTTGCCCAGTTTTATCCTCATGGGCAGATGGCCTCGTAGTTCCACCCCTTAAAACAACAATAATTAAGTTTCATCTTCAATTATGTCGCCTGAGGTTCATGAGGTTGACGTCAGGAAAGGCATCCGGCCGTAATAAATACCCACCACAT
Organism: Meconema thalassinum; assembly: GCA_946902985.2. NCBI lineage: Eukaryota > Metazoa > Arthropoda > Insecta > Orthoptera > Tettigoniidae > Meconema > Meconema thalassinum. The sequence goes on along the minus strand of OX336388.2, from coordinate 1,287,572,370 downwards.
AGACTTTCATCCCATCTCATACCGGGCCCACTTGAAAACGGGAATAATAAGGGGCGGACATACACACAATATCATTCATTAATAGAATAATAACCAATATCCCCCTCGGCCAATAATCACCGCACATCCATCTCTGCGGCGAGACAGTACTCTGGTACGGGAGTATAAAAAACTACAGGACAATCCTCACCTCCCTGTTCATGCAGATATCCCAACCATCAGTAAAAGAAGGCTTCGTTCTCGCCATCCACCCCTGGAAACTGCCAAGATGTTGGTTGACAACGGTTTTACCATCAGAGAATGCTGGAGGCATACATGGCAGACCTATGTTACGACGGATCACTCCAGATGCCGTGTGTATCGTCCAAACCACTGGGATTTGACTTGCCTCGTAGAACCTGGCCGGTGCTTAATCGTAGAAGAACCAACACTGGCCGATTGAATGCCGAGTGCTTACAAGGACTTTTCGTATCAATTTTACTGTCATGGCCGTGAGGCCCCATCTTATCACTGTTGCTTTCTTAGCACCAACCAGGGGTCACGTGTAGGGTAATATAAGGTTTCACCTACGGACGTGAAGCAACGATCGATACAAGACCTTGACTTACTTGACTTAATTCCTATGTCCCCTCTTGGAGCAAAGGGCTGCAACAAAATTCCTCCACTGATTTCTTCTCCTAGCCAGCCTCTGCAGGTCTGTCCAGGATTTGCCAGTCGCCGTCCTCAACACTTCTTCTCCAGGTATTTCTTGGCCAAACCCTTCCTCGGGTGCCCTGGGGGTCCCAACTAAGTGCTTCTTTTTCAATGGCGTCCTGCTTTCTCAGACAATGGCCTATCCAACTCCATTTCCTACGGTTTATTTTTAGATGGTTTCTGGCCAAAAGATGCGTAGAATCCTTCTGAGGCAACGGTTAGTGAAGACTTGACAGCACATATATGAAGGGTCCTAATGCTGTAAATTTATATATATTAATTACTGTCTTGTATGCATCATACGCTAAATAAAAATAAATAACTGGCCGAGTCTCTGCACAAGTGGAATGGAGTACCTTCTCCGGGTTGTGAATGTGGCGCCAAAAAACAGACTGTTTGCCATATACAGTAGTTCAGGAGTGTCCTCAGAGAGCTTTTCCTGGCGATCCAACGGAGTTCCTGGTGATGACGGAGAGATTTCTAGACTACATTCTTGGCCAGGATATTAGTTTGTAAGCTACTGTAATAATTTGTAATTAGTGATGTAGCCATACGCTAAATATATACATAAATTACCGCACAATGCTCTCTCAGGACTTTTTAGTACAAGAATGACATTTTCAACTAAAAAATCTACGGCAGATAAAAATAGTAGAAGAAAAAACTAAACCAGAGTAAAAATTGGGCTTACAACAGACCAGTAGTTACAAAACGTTGATTTATTTACTAATTTGATATTTTCCAATTATTGGTTTACATATTTTGATTACGTTCCTAGTGTTCAACTGGGGACTGTGACATTCTCCAGCGTAGGTCATTCTTGTTGCTGTTTTATACATCCTTAAAACACGTATGATTTCAGACTTATTCTACTTAACCTGCTATATGGCACTTTTCATAACTTACCACGTGTATGAAATATACGGTATGACAAAAGTGCGGTTATACTGCAATAACAATTTTCATACATTACAGTATTTATGACACCGAGTACCACTTTTCACCACAATCCTTTTTGTACGTTTGATTGTTTGCCAGTCCACTAAACTCAAGTTACTTTCTTATTGACTTTAATGATTCTCAGTAAAATTACTCGTTAGTAACATTAAGTTAAATACGTCCAAGATAAGTGGTCTTTCCGGAATTCATTCCCTTGTAACCCGTTCTTTCATTATAAATAGTGCGTCTGTCCAAATTAAGGCTATATTACAGGTGAAATCTCTTCTCCTATGAACACGCAACAAAGCACCATTAATGAATATTCGATTTAACTGTCTTGTAAATTTAAAACAGTAGTTACAGTACATTTAGCTTTTAGAAACAACCACTTTTATGAGATTCTACTGAAATCGACAACATCTGCGTTAAGAAATAACATTACCGACACACTGCATATGCTAGACAAAATTTGCAATTTTCTAGTATTGTTGTCATTATAGGTAGAAATGGATAAAAGGCGTTACAATGAACCCACCGCGCGAAATATGTTACGAAAGAAGAATAGGTAAAAATGCAGTTAGACGGCGTTCATGTATTTGAATAATATTGAAAAATATACAGCTGTTCTTCAACTCAATCGAATGCGTCTTCCTTTCCTTGGTTTCTCCGAATTACACGTTTACCGATATGCAACGAAAGAAACTAATGCACGGGGGCAGAGACTTCGATGTTCCACCCCATAAAACAATAATAACTAACTATAAACTAATGCACGAACTAAAGTTAGTTAAGTTAGGTAAGAAGTAGACCTACTGAGTGTGAGAAAGAAAGAAAGAAAGAAAGAAAGAAAGAAGGAAGCTAATGTATTCTCGACTAATTGAAGAAAGGGCTACTCTACTCGGCATTAAAGCAAGAGAAACAAGGTTCATACATTGTACAATTCTGCATATGCTCCTTGATCCGCTGGTGAGGAGTCCCTTTCCACAATTCGGTAATCAATAATATCAATCAAGAAAAGTCAATAGGCAATGGCAGCCACAATTTATGGGTAGAGATTGTGGGTGAACTGTATGAGGGTGGTACGCCGCAAACTGGCGACCCTGGCCCAAGCTGCCGAGCGCTGTGAACCCGCAGGCCACATGGTCATGTGACCATGGCAGTGACACCATCTGTTTGTAGCGACCACTGCACTGTGTGTTCACTTCCCTCACGTGCATTTCACACACTTCACTGATAGCAAACCGACAGCAATGGCTACGCTGGCTAAAGCGCAGCGTTAGGTCAAGGGGCCAAGCACTTCGCTGACTTGGTAGACACGTGGGTTCGAGTCCCACCGTCGGCCGTACTTGAAATGGTTTTCCGTGGTTTCCCCACTTTCAACACCAGGCAAATGCTGGGACGGTACCTTCTGACAGGCCACGTCCGCTTCCTTCCACATCCTTGCCCAGTTTCATTCATCTCCATCCATTCCGTCTCTAATCCCGACGCGCAGGTCGCCCACGGGCGTCGACTAGAAATATCTGCACTCGGTCTCTCAGGAGAACACACGGAAAAGAAGAAAAAAACACTGGTAGCCGAAGTGCTTCGAACAAGCAAACCCAGTTTCATGAAACAACACTAATGGTTATAATGTCCGCAAGAAGTGAAATATCATTACTGTGGACTCTTTTTACTCCCTGGAGGAATGCATACAAACGTCGAAATAGCCGAATTTCGTAGAGCAAAAAGTTAACAGAAATAATGAATGAAATTAATTTATACTAATTGGGAAGTCATAGGAATAAATTCGGCGCTAGAGATACAATAGCGTCCATAGAGAGACTCCAGAGTTACTGCGTAGAATACAAGTTCCAGAAAGAACCTCGGAGGCGATAACTTCTTCATCTCTGAAACTTCCTTACTTTGTGCAAAATAAAGAGTACAGATATGTTTTTGTTTGATACCCATATATCTACCAAAGATAGTTTTGAAGCCTTTTTTCAGTGTTGCTTTATTGACAATTGAGGGGTAGTAAAGCCGGCGGGCCCATGACATAGATTTATGGCATGTAAAAGAACCTACCACTACAAATGGTAGTGTACCTAGGTATAGCCAAAATTGTAAGTTATATTTGGGTTTGGTTAGAAACGCCCTATCAAGTACCAACGTTCGCCGCTATGTGTCAGTGACAGTGGCATCTGATAGTCAAAGTTGGAACTACTTGAAATTGAACTTTCTGGGAGCCTCGGGAGTTCAATTAAAATATCCTGCTATAGCCATAGGCTGCAACTCATATACAGTAGGCCTACATATATATTGAATAATCATCAAAATCCCTTAGTTTTCTCCTTCTTTTAACAGTCCATAACAATGAGTTATATATATATCTTAATCACATTTTATTTATTTCAGGTTATTTTTATCACATATTGAAATTATTTTATGTTGACCGACTGAAAGTTACAATATCAATCGTGCATAAACCAGGTTAAATATTTTTGAAACACTTTGTTTTCGTTTTTGTGAGAAATTATTGAAATAAATGCATTAGTAGACACATCCGACTTTCTCTCATACGGTATCTCTCTAGCATGATAATGCAAATAATGCAAGATGAAAATAATTCATTCCACAATATTACTTGGGCCACCAATGTAAGACAAACGTTACTAACCGGATTTACACATACAACACAAGTCCCACGGTGTATCCATGCGCGTCAAACAATGCACCACGACCGCGCGGGCAGCTGCAGCCAGTCCGAAGATCGTAAGTTCGAATCCCGGCATTCAGCTATCCTAAGTGTGGTTTTTCGCAGATTCTTCCACACTCCCTCCTGGCAAAAGCCGGGATATTACCTATTTCAAGTCCCGGGGCGCCTATCCCATCCCTACACACTACTACAGTACAGTCATCACTTGAATACAGGTCTGAATGAACGTCTGATACGTTCAACACACACCCAACCAAACGGGACTGACTGCGAAGATTACCCAAGTCCCAAAATTGAATTATTAACAACAACAATAATTTCAGTTCATAATTCTCACTTACAGACGGTCATGGTTTCTTCGTTTTACTTCCTAAATGTTAGGCCCTCTAAATAACAACAATTTAATTTTGTTTGGTTTAATGCCATAGATAAAATTTTCAGTTTCACATACACCTTAGACTACATTACAGACCCATGAACTCATTAAACACCATTAAGCACCAACTGAAGTCAAAACCATCTATGATTTAGCTTTCGGAAAAATGTTACATTTTTAAGGTAGTGAAACCCTAGCTTCGATTTAACCAAATGCAAGTTAAGAAAATTCGGAACCAATAAGAGTTTTTAAACATTAATTGATATAATGGATATCAAGGGGAATACATATTCTTTGAAGTACATCACCGAAATGTTTCGTCCCATAAAACAACAAACAGCACCACATTTTACCTAGTGATTCATATTAGCCAACGTCGAATTCATCATTCACCTCAGTATTATTACAGTATTAAATTATTCTTATTCTTCTTCTTATTATTATTATTATTATTATTATTATTATTATTATTATTATAGAATCATCGGTGGCGTAGTCGGTAGCATGATGAACTGCTGTGCCCAAGATCGCGGGTTCAAACCCGGTCGAAGTCGTCGGATTTTTTAAGAGCGTTAAAATCCTTCAGTATGGGAAGTAAAGCCGGCGCGGCGGACCCATGTCATAAATTTACGACATGAAAAAGAATCTACCACTACAATTGGTAGTGTGTAACTAAATGTGTAGGTTATATTTCGTTAGAAACGCTCTATCAAGTTCCAACGTTCGTTGCTAGGTGGCAGTGGCATCTGGTAGCCAAAGTTGGAACTACTTGAAATCTTAATTCATTTCATCTCCTCCACACGCGGCGTTACTTGTTGCTCACCCCATGGGTGTCCGCATAGAAGCAGCTACAAACTCTGGCGAGCCGAACATGTCCTCAGACACTCCCGGCACTAAATAAATAAATAAATAAATAAGTATTATTAATAATAACACTGTACTAATAATATATTAACGATACACGTAGAGAACTGTAAATCAAAAAGAATATAAAAAGTTTACGTCCGTTCCACAGATCATACTCAAGTTGTTCAGCTCTTCAACGGCGAGTCTCTTCCGTTTAGTAATGCCTATTTTCGGTATAAATAGAAATAATAATAATAATGTTATTGGTTTTACGTCCCTGTTAACTACTCTGGCTTTTAGAGACGCCGGGGTGCCGGAATTCCCGAAGGGGATTTTTAACGTGCCAGTAAACCTACTGACACGGGCCCTCACATTTGCGTAAATCAAATGCCAGCTGACTGCGCCAGGATACGAACCTGTAACCTTGGGTCCAGGAAGCGAGAACGTTACCGCTGAGCCACGCAGCCAGCAGTAAATAGAAATAGAAAGTGTGTGAGATTGTAATTATAGGCTATGTTGCCCTTCCAAATGAACTCCTCTTCACATCAAATGGCGTTTTAGGTCATGGAATTCTTTATCATTGTTGCTGATTGTTTTAGGGGCTTTGCGATATCGTGGTCAAGTAGTCCCGTGTTTGATAGCCTGTGTCACTGTGATGTGTGTATTTGTAATTGAGGTGGGATTTGGAAAGGAAACGCCATTTGCCTGGAGTAAAAGTGAGAAACCACAGAAAACCACTTCCAGGAATCGAACCCACCTGTTCTCATATTTGCCACATGAGGTTGTGTGTACCCCGTTCTAGCCCTCAGAACAAAATTAAATTTCTTGCCAGAGCTCGGAATCGAACCCGGACCTCCGCGATGACAGTGAAGAATAGTAGGCACTACGCAACGAGGCGGAAAAATTCTTAATCACTGGTAAGTATCACTTACTAGCATAAGAAACAAGATTTTCTTTTAAAAAAGAATAAAATTTTGTGACGCTAACAGTCTGTTGACATCGAATATAGATTTAGGTATAAGGAAGTCATTTTTGAAAGCCATTGTCTGGAGCGTGGTGCTCTATGGAAGCAAAACTTGGACTGTTGCAGCAGCAGAAAAGAGGAGAATTGAAGCGTTTGAAATGTGGTGTTACAGGAGAATGATGATCAGATGGGTAGATAGCGTTACAAATGAAGAGGTATTAGGATGATTGGGAGAGGAGAGATGTTTCTGGCGACTACTAATGAAGAGAAGAGATAGGTTGGTAGGACACATACTAAGACACCCAGGAATAGCAAGCTTAGTTAGGGAAGGAAGGGTCGAGGACAAGAACTGTAGGGGTAGACCAAGGTAAGAATATGTGATTGCTTCGGATGTAGGGTGTGCTAGCTATGTACAGATGAAACGATTAGCTCAGGACAGGGAGCTGCATCAAACCAGTCAAAAGATTGAAGACTCAAACACACACGCACAGAATAGCCACCTTCTGTGGTATTGAGTGATGTAATCCTGTACAAAGGGGGGAGGAGAATACTGGTAGTTATACGTGACCGTTAATCCTGCGTTCGTGAGCCAAGGGACCTCCTCTTTACGTGACAAAACATTTCATTGATATTGCAACTTTTCCGTCGGTCAACACAATTTAATCCCAATTACTGGGACATACCCTGAAAAAAAAAATACATGTGATTAAAAAAGTACAGATTACCAAAAGAGGGAGAAATTATAGGATCACATGTTTCACTCGTCAGGCGAGCATATTCAGATCCAAAAGTTCAAATATGAGAGACAAAATAGCTCTAAAAGACGCTACTGAATTCCACAAAGTCAACCATAAAACGGTCCTCATAACACAAACCCTTATAGGATCGACAGTGTCTTAAAAAGTACGGTTAATACAGCTGTTATAAACTGCAGTGTTAAGCCCATCTACAAATAAAATGTATTTATATCGACAAGGCTGCTAGGTTGAAAAATCACAAACCCACTCATAAACGGTCAACCTCCCTCCTCCAAACTCATGATAATGCTGCTGAGAAATATTTAAAGAAATAAACCCCCAGAATAGACATATAAACACTGAAATAAGTAAATGTTTAGAAGTGTGTTGCAAAGTTGATATATGTTAATTTTATCTGAATGTATTTTTAGCCTACTTTCGATTTTTACAAAAAATGAAAGTAGACTTATGAGATCACTACAGGGCGAAAAAAAAGTGTGTCTGTCTCTGTGTGTGTATGTGTGTGAGTCTGTGTGTGTGTGTGTGTGTGTGTGAGTGTGGACTCTGAATGTCTGTCCCCCCCTATCAATTCGAACACGGTGAGCGCAAATTGAACGAAATTTGGTACAAAGATAGCACTAGAAAAGGACACCTCAGTGTCATGTTTTATATCGCCGCCATCTTGACGGAAACGTAATGGCGGCCACACAAATGTTCAAAGCTTAAATCAAATTACGACTAACCTAATCATCCGATCTCTACCAAATTTTGCAACAACATACCTTTATGGGGGGAGCATCCTTTGACCAAACTAATAGGTCATCAGCCTAATAGTTTGCGGATGGCGGCCATCTTTGTGTGAAAATCGATTGCCCCTATTAATTCGAACACGGTGAAACCGAATGGAACGAAATTTGGTACAGAGGTAGTACTACCAAAGGGCACCCCAATGTCATGTTTTATATCGCCGCCATCTTGACGGAAACGTAATGGCGGCCACACAAATGTTCAAAGCTTAAATCAAATTACGACTAACCTAATCATCCGATCTCTACCAAATTTTGCAACAACATACCTTTATGGAGGGAGCATCCTTTGACAAATCTAATAGGTCATAAGCCTAATAGTTTGCGGATGGCGGCCATCTTTGTGTCAAAATCGATTACCCCTATTAATTCGAACACGGTGAAACCGAATGGAATGAAATTTGGTGCAGAGGTAGCACTAGCAAAGGGCACCCCAGTGTCATGTTTTATATCGCCGCCATCTTGACGGAAACGTAATGGCGGCCACCCAAATGTTCAAAGCTTAAATCAAATTACGACTAACTTAATCATCTGATCTCTACCAAATTTTGCAACAACATACCTTTATGGAGGGAGCATCCTTTGACAAATCTAATAGGTCATAAGCCTAATAGTTTACGGATGGCGGCCATCTTTGTGTCAAAATCGATTACCCCTATTAATTCGAACACTGTGAAACCGAATGGAATGAAATTTGGTATAGAGGTAGCACTAGCAAAGGGCACCTCAGTTTCGTGTTTTATATCGCCGCCATCTTGACGGAAACGTAATGGCGGCCACACAAATATTCAGAGCTTAAATCAATAGCAAGCTTAGTTATGGAAGGAAGGGTCGAGGACAAGAACTGTAGGGGTAGACCAAGGTTAGAATATGTTAAACAGATTGCCTCGGATGTAGGGTGTGGTAGCTATGTAGAGATGAAACGATTAGCTCAGGACAGGGAGGCATGGAGAGCTGCATCAAACCAGTCAAAAGACTGAAGACTCAAACAACAACAAATTAAATTACGATTAACCTAATCATCCGATCTCTACCAAATTTTGCATCAACATACCATTATGGAGGGAGCATCCTTTGACCAAACTAATAGGTCATCAGCCTAATAGTTTGCGGATGGCGGCCATCTTTGTGTGAAAATCGATTGCCCCTATTAATTCGAACACGGTGAAACCGAATGGAACGAAATTTGGTACAGAGGTAGTACTACCAAAGGGCACCCCAATGTCATGTTTTATATCGCCGCCATCTTGACGGAAACGTAATGGCGGCCACACAAATGTTCAAAGCTTAAATCAAATTACGACTAACCTAATCATCCGATCTCTACCAAATTTTGCAACAACATACCTTTATGGAGGGAGCATCCTTTGACAAATCTAATAGGTCATAAGCCTAATAGTTTGCGGATGGCGGCCATCTTTGTGTCAAAATCGATTACCCCTATTAATTCGAACACGGTGAAACCGAATGGAATGAAATTTGGTGCAGAGGTAGCACTAGCAAAGGGCACCCCAGTGTCATGTTTTATATCGCCGCCATCTTGACGGAAACGTAATGGCGGCCACCCAAATGTTCAAAGCTTAAATCAAATTACGACTAACTTAATCATCTGATCTCTACCAAATTTTGCAACAACATACCTTTATGGAGGGAGCATCCTTTGACAAATCTAATAGGTCATAAGCCTAATAGTTTACGGATGGCGGCCATCTTTGTGTCAAAATCGATTACCCCTATTAATTCGAACACTGTGAAACCGAATGGAATGAAATTTGGTATAGAGGTAGCACTAGCAAAGGGCACCTCAGTTTCATGTTTTATATCGCCGCCATCTTGACGGAAACGTAATGGCGGCCACACAAATATTCAAAGCTTAAATCAATAGCAAGCTTAGTTATGGAAGGAAGGGTCGAGGACAAGAACTGTAGGGGTAGACCAAGGTTAGAATATGTTAAACAGATTGCCTCGGATGTAGGGTGTGGTAGCTATGTAGAGATGAAACGATTAGCTCAGGACAGGGAGGCATGGAGAGCTGCATCAAACCAGTCAAAAGACTGAAGACTCAAACAACAACAAATTAAATTACGATTAACCTAATCATCCGATCTCTACCAAATTTTGCATCAACATACCATTATGGAGGGAGCATCCTTTGACCAAACTAATAGGTCATCAGCCTAATAGTTTGCGGATGGCGGCCATCTTTGTGTGAAAATCGATTGCCCCTATTAATTCGAACACGGTGAAACCGAATGGAACGAAATTTGGTACAGAGGTAGTACTACCAAAGGACACCCCAATGTCATGTTTTATATCGCCGCCATCTTGACGGAAACGTAATGGCGGCCACACAAATGTTCAAAGCTTAAATCAAATTACGACTAACCTAATCATCCGATCTCTACCAAAGTTTGCAACAACATACCTTTATGGAGGGAGCATCCTTTGACAAATCTAATAGGTCATAAGCCTAATAGTATGCGGATGGCGGCCATCTTTGTGTCAAAATCGATTACCCCTATTAATTCGAACACGGTTAAACCGAATGGAATGAAATTTGGTGCAGAGGTAGCACTAGCAAAGGGCACCCCAGTGTCATGTTTTATATCGCCGCCATCTTGACGGAAACGTAATGGCGGCCACCCAAAAGTTCAAAGCTTAAATCAAATTACGACTAACTTAATCATCTGATCTCTACCAAATTTTGCAACAACATACCTTTATGGAGGGAGCATCCTTTGACAAATCTAATAGGTCATAAGCCTAATAGTTTACGGATGGCGGCCATCTTTGTGTCAAAATCGATTACCCCTATCAATTCGAACACTGTGAAACCGAATGGAATGAAATTTGGTATAGAGGTAGCACTAGCAAAGGGCACCTCAGTTTCATGTTTTATATCGCCGCCATCTTGACGGAAACGTAATGGCGGCCACACAAATATTCAAAGCTTAAATCAATAGCAAGCTTAGTTATGGAAGGAAGGGTCGAGGACAAGAACTGTAGGGGTAGACCAAGGTTAGAATATGTTAAACAGATTGCCTCGGATGTAGGGTGTGGTAGCTATGTAGAGATGAAACGATTAGCTCAGGACAGGGAGGCATGGAGAGCTGCATCAAACCAGTCAAAAGACTGAAGACTCAAACAACAACAAATTAAATTACGATTAACCTAAACATCCGATCTCTACCAAATTTTGCATCAACATACCATTATGGAGGGAGCATCCTTTGACCAAACTAATAGGTCATTAGCCTAATATTTTGCGGATGGCGGCCATCTTTGTGTGAAAATCGATTCCCCCTATTAATTCGAACACGGTGAAACCGAATGGAACGAAATTTGGTACAGAGGTAGCACTAGAAAAGGCCACCTCAGTGTCATGTTTTATATCGCCGCCATCTTGACGGAAACGTAATCGCGGCCACCCAAATGTTAAAGGCTAAAATGTAATTACGACCAACCTAATAATCTAGTCTCTACCAAATTTTGCAACAAAAAATCTTTATGTGGGAAGCATATTCTGACCAAACTGCTAGATCATCAGCCCAATAGTTTGCAGATGGTGGCCAAGTTTGTGTGCAAATCGATTCCCCCTATCAATTCAAACACGGTGAAACCGAATTGAACGAAATTTGGTACAGAGGTAGCACTAGTAAAAGGCACCTCAGTGTCATGTTTTATATCGCCGCCATCTTGACGGAAACGGAATAACGGCCACCCAAATGTTAAAAGCTTAAATCAAATTTTGACCATCCTAATAATTTGATCTCTACCGGATTTTGCAACAACATGCCTTTTTGTGGAAAGCATCTTATGACTGACTACAAGGTCATCAGCCCAATAGTTTGCAAATAGCGGCCATGTATGTGTGCAAATCCATTCCCCAGATCAATTCAAACACGGTGAAACCGAATTGAATGATTTTTTTTTTTTACAGAGGTAGCACTAACAAAGGGCACCTCATATTCATGTTTAATATCCCTATAGCACGTTGTATTTCAACAAGCTACTACAACCAACATTCAATTATACTCCTTGAAAAGGACAAAGAGTTATAACAATACCCATGCATTTAGGAGAAAGTAGGCTATATGTTCTTTACTGAACATCTTGTTGGTATTTCAAGTCAAATGGTTATTACTACGAAACACCTAAGTGACAAACCGCAAAACAATTTACAAATATGAATATCGCGTTTCAATATCAATTGTCGATAAGGCAACCAAAGAATGGCTTCAGAGCTCTCAATAAGACATTTCATTAAAATATTAAATATTAAAAGATTAAATAATCTCACACGTATTTGCCGGGAATCGAACCTGGTCCACCTTGGTGAAAGACAAGGAGCTTGATCGCAGCGCCATTACGCCTCTTCCCCCACCAAAGCAGGATCAATAATAATAATAATAATAATAATAATAATAATAATAATAATAATAATAATAATAATAATAATAATAATGCCAACTAGAACTGGAAACAATCCAACATATCACAGGAGGCTGCCAGGCAATCTCCTGTACTGATTACATGAAAAGGCACAACCAAGTGGCCAAAATAATGCACCTACACCTTGCTCAAAAGCACTTAGTAAGGCAAAGTATTTTCAGATAATATCAGTATATTCCTGACGCCGTTTTGGAAAATCCTACTCACAAGTTGTTATGGGGCCGACCAGTTAAAACTATAGGCCTACCAGCAAACCGGCCAGATTTCGTTCTTGTGGACAAAATGCGGAAGAGAACCTTTCTCATTGTCATCGCAGTGCCCAATTCCCACAATCTGCAACAAACCTGCTGTGAGAAGATCATCAAATATCTGCCCATGATTGAGGAAATAGGGCAAATGTGGAGACAGAAAAGTGTAGTGGTTCGGCCCATTGTCATTTCTTCTACCGGCATCATCCCTAAATCATTGGCTCGCAATCTAGAAATGTTGGGAATGGTCTACGTATCATCATGCAGAAGTTCCATTGTTCGCTCGTTTCTCAATGTGCCACCCTAAAAGAAGTTGTCACACCGTCTTGCAAACAAGCCGACGATATGTTGATTTGTCCCACTGATGTGGTGAAATGAATGTGATGATAATAATAAAGAAGGGGCTACGAACCATCGCTACATTCATTGAAGCGTCAAATAGGATTCAACTGTTCACAGACCTCGCATTTCCAATCTGTATCACATTTCGCTACACGTTTAACGGTTCAAGTTTCGGTTCCGCCTTCAGAATCTTGTTTTGCTATTTTCTACAGTGTGATCTGCCATGACGAGAAAACACAATACCTCTACCAAAGATGTGGACCAGCAAACCATTCATGTATCAAGGACATTCACAGCGCTTCAATATGAATGAGAAATATCATAACGGATATTTTAAGGATTTTTTTACGCTATGGCAATATGATGAGGTATTCTAACCTAGATAGCGCCGCGTCGTATGTCAGTGAGTAGAAATCAGACACGATGAGATATTAAGACACCGGGCACGAAAGCCTACAATTGAAATTATTCTACATAGATTATTTATAAACAAACATCACTCCCATAACATTGCAACTATGACAGTAAGCATATGGCTACCAGAAATCAATGATGAAACTAACGATTTAAAGGGTAAAGCGTATGATATTACCAACACATTTATGACAGAAGGAAATTAAGTTGTAATCGCGACTGCTCGAATACTACTCACTTTGAAAGATTATTACATTAAAAGTACGTATTAATCAGATCCTAATAAAACTTGAACAGGTCTTGAAGGCACGTATTTTTAACGTAAGGAGTTTTTATCTGATCTGACGGTTCTGAAAAAAGTTGTTGTTAAGTTTGTAAAACCAACCGTTTTTTTTTGGGCCTGGGTGGTCGTAGTAGTGTGAAATATTGCTTGTTATGGGTTACAACAAATGTTTACTCACATAGCTAAACGCACCATAAAATAAGGAAAATATTGGTGTAGCTTGTTTTTATGTAAGGCTACGGATAAAGTTTTTATTGACAACTAAACTCGAGTATTATATTTTCCCCAACATAGTGTTTCTGAAATTACCTCACAATCCCTAGTGTGGAGAAGCGCGATGGCCTGCGAAGGGGTATGGAATAATATTGAGTTTATTTATAATGTCCTCTCACTCCTAGAACTAGTCCTTAACTATTTTATAAAATTAATCGCTGGTTGAAAATAAAGAAGGGACAATTTCACTCAATGTATGCCTCATTGTAGAACATTTTGAAAACAACATTCTCATTTTCCAGATGATGTGTAGGTAGGGACGAAAAGTGAAAAAGCATTCAGCATACTAGATTCAGAATAATTATATTCAATTCGAATCATTATAATTCTAAATAAAAATCAAGTGTATTTGAGTAACAATGATTCCCTATGGCCTCATATACAATTTTACATTGTGATTGAGTGATTAATTATCAGATATAACTACCGTAGATGAAATGAATCACTTCTTTGTATTTGTTTGACATTCTACACGTTACAGGTACAAATGGTCCGCCTTGAACATTTAACAATAATTGACTAATAGTCGAACATCAAACACAGATCTACGAGTAATAAGCAATATTTTCTATAAATCGTCCAAGGAAAAAGTATGAAAACAGTAATTACATTTCCAATTTATAAAGCAGTCTGCTTCGATACCTCGCAGATCACATACAGGCAAGCTGTTTCAAAGATCGGTGAAATTTTACAGTTGAGAATTCCCTCTTAAAGCAACGACCATGGAGTATACTACTACTGTTCATGATCCATTAGAGGAATACAACGTCCAAATACGGAAGGAAAATTCTTGGTCTTCAAAAGAAGAGGATCTGAAATAAACTCTCGACGAAAACATACAGGTAGGCTTCCCAGGAAAAAGTAGAAGGTAAAGTATAGGGAAAAAGGACTGTAGACCCGTTTAGCGCCCTTACGATGAAAACTTCTAATAATTACCAGATGCTTATGTTTTGACTATCTGGAATAGATGCAACTTCCAGCCAGAGAAGACACTCATAAGGTTCTGAAACAGGAGCATATTACTCATCAATTATTTCCTTGTTTCAAATAATCCTCTCTCTGTCAAATGTTGGACGATTCATTCCTGTTTAATAGCTTCATTCCTCTCATTCCAAAAATATTCCTCGTATTTTACAATCAGAGATTCATTCATATTCCTTTTCATAGGAATCAGCATTAAAAAGAATCACTTGTTAATGTTCATTGCAAGTTCTGAAGCCCTATTTTTAAGTGTAGCCTGGTCAAATTACACGTGCACTGTAGACTACTCTTCAGTCAGCCAACACGTTAACGGGAGCCTAATTACAGTGGACAGTCTAAATACAGACTGAAAACTAACGAATATTAAAACGATGTGAATACACGAAACATAAAAGAAACAAGACTATAAAGTTCATATGAACTTATGTACAATAGGGTTCATACTATTAGGATATTCAATACATAAATGAAGTTACTATAAATCTACCTTCATTATGGTTCAATATAATGGAGATCCGATTCATTATATTAAGGTAGGTTTATACCGACAGTAGTGGCTACGCTGTCTAAAGCGCAGCATTAGGTCATGGGACCAAGCTCTCTGCTGACTCGGTAGACGCGTGGGTTCGAGCCCCACCGTCGGCCGTCCTTGAAATGGTTTTCCGTGGTTTCCCATTTTCAACACCAGGAAAATGCTGGGACGGTACCTTCTGACAGGCCACGGCCGCTTCCTTCCACATCCTTGCCCAGTTTCATTCACCATCATTCATTTCATCTCTCATTAACTCCTCTCATGAGGTTGGCGTCAGGAAGGGCATCCGGCCGTAAAAACCATCGCCACAAAGGCTTCCATCGCATCTCATCCCCGACCCCGTTGGAAAACGGGAATAATAAGGGGTAGACATACATTAAGGTAGGTTTATATTAACTTCAGTCTTGTTTCTTTTATGTATTTTTTGTGACCTTCCATTTTATTTAAATTTTAATGTGTTCTTTGTAAGGATATTCATTTTCACTTTGGTATTTGTTAACATTTTTAAAGATTCATTTATTATTTCAATCTACGCTGACGAGGTATCATTGTATACCGAAACATGTACGTATTAATTTAAATATTGAACGTTTTTGAAGTGTTTGACAAGGCGGCTATTATAATTTGAGATGTATTGTCATCAATCTAAACAAAATCCACCAAATATATTCATTCAGAGTATATGACGCGTACAGTCAGTCAGAATCAGGCCAGCTGTTCTCTTATGCTCAGCAACTCACCTGTTGCTCCTCGCCACGACAGATCAAGCAAGCTCTCACTCACCTGAAACAAACGAATATATATTATTAAATTGCGGATTAAGCTGTTTCCAGGATGGCAAGAGAAGGAAATTGAGAAAAAGAGGGGTTTAATTCTCAACTTTTCAAACTCATAATAGATAGAACAAGTGGTTCCTATTTTCTTATATTTTATAAGGTCCCCAACTTTATACTCCCATTCCAGGTAAATAGATAGCTTGCCACGGTGGGTGAGTGGATAGCGTGTCGGTCTACTAACCTCAAGATTGCAGGTTCGCTCCTGACCGTGGTAAGTGATTTTTGAAAGGCGGCATAAATACGATACGCATGTCATACGATGTTGGCATGTCAAAGAACCCATTTGAATTCAGTAGGCCGAGTTCATAATGGCAAAATTAATCTCGGGAGTTTCCGTCAACACAACGTTCCTCATTTCTCTACTAGAAAGCGCTATAATGTTCAAGGAGCTTAGATATCTAACCTCCTTGACTTTCATAGTCAAGGAACAACGAAATTCGACATGCAAGCTACCCTCTGGCTGTCATATAACAAAGCTTGCACCCGGCATCCGAGGCCATACTATATTATTATTATTATTATTATTATTAGGTAAATAGATTACATAGTTAAATAGAAAGCACGTCTTACGGCATGCACTGCGTCGTTGACTCTTCATCCCCATTTAAACCGTAGAAAAGCTATAATTTGTCACCGAATGATTATTCAATGTCGTTTCTCGTAGCGTCGAAATTGTTAAATTGATGACACTGTCTGCGGGGCTTTACCTCTCCGTATGCCTGGTTCAAATGAATTGCGAGCGCTCGCCTGAACATCACATAGACATCTTATTTGGTGTGAGTGTAAGTGATTAGTGAATATTCCAGGATTCATCAAAACTATTGATTGCACAGATACGATGTGATTTTCAGTTACATATCTGAATGTTATTGCGGGATAACGTTATACTATAGAGACAAATCACCTGCGTGTCTGAAGTGACACCGATAACGTACCAGAAATATTCGAATTTGTGTTTGAAAAGATTCTGCACTGGGGGGAAGTGAAATATATTGTGTAATGTTTCAGTTTTTAGGTTTAAGTATTAATATTCATTTTGGCCTTTTTATTTTAATTAATAAACAGGTTAAATGTCATGTATTGCGAATATGCGAGTGTGATATTTCTTGATCGTCGATAGTCAAGGCCATTCGAAGAACGGGTATTTCTGCTAGTCGATGATATAGGAACTGGGTGACTGTTGTAGTAAATATCCTATATTTTATCTGGCAACACTGGGTACAATCGTAGCAACTCCTGCAAATGAAAGCAGGAAAGAAGAATATTTCAATACTAGGTGAGTCGAGTATCCAATAAAAACTGAAGAAATTCATGGACGCATTTCGAGGGCTTTACGTACCTAATAGATGTCAGCCCCTTTATGGGACTAGGTTCAATCAATTTACGGTACCTATAAAGTAAATTCGAAATGAAGTCGTCCTCAAGTTTCGACCAATCGAAGAGGGCCTAATGCATTATCCATTCACGTCGTTTACGACGGAATAAATCAAGCAAAGGCTGATCCTATGTCTCTAAAGAGGTGTTTTTAGACTTCTGATTATCTCCAGGTTGTATTTCAAATTATCATTCTACATAACAATGAGGGCATTACAATGTTATAACATCATTTACGCACTTCAGAGCAGATGAGAAAAATGTGTCCGAACAAGCGAACGTTGTTCGTGGGAAATTTCGATACAGCTGGTGAAGTGAAATTCATTACCATAAATCATCAACCATTCCGGGGATGAAGCTGATTCCTGCAAGTGGTGTCCCTGCATAGGTACTGGAATAGAATTTCTAGTACTGAACTGAACGTCAGCATTCCAAAAGCATTTCAATTCATTTGTGTTACGATGGTAAATGATATAATGAATAGGTCCTTTTCAGGACCAAAGCTAACTATTGTCTCGATTAACATCGAAGGAATCTCCTACAGCAAGGCAGATCTCTTATCTGCTCTCTGTCACGAACATCAGTGTGATGTACTCTGTATCCAGGAAACCCACAGAGTAACCAGCAGAGACTACCAGCAATTCCAGGAATGATACTAGTCGCTGAAAGATCTCACGAGCAATATGGGAGTGCCATCTTTATTAGATCAGGTATCACAGTATTTCCACTGACTGTTCTGATGAAGATAATATAGAGATACTAACAGTGGAGCTATCAAGTTGCACAATATCTTCAATATATAAACCACCCAATTCTCCGTTCTCCTTTAAGAAGACTAAAAATATGGACAACAAAGACACTCACTTTGTAATTGGAGATTTCAATAGTCATAGTAATTTATGGGGTTACCTTCATGATGACAAAAATGGTGAAGCTGTAATAAATTGGGCTGAATCAAATGAGCTGTGCCTTGTACACGACCCGAAGTTGCCTCCGTCATTCAACAGTGGAAGATGGAAACGTGGCTACAACCCCGATTTAATTTTTTCAAGCGAAACCATTGCTGGGCAGTGCGTAAAGACCGTAGCAAACCCAATCCCAAATACACAACATAGACCTATTGTGTGCCAAGTTTTCGCTGCAGTTCGCCCTCAGTGCTTGCCATTTCGAAGAAGATATAACTTCCAGAAAGCTACGTGGAACAAATTTACGGCATTACTTGATGAATCTGTTCTTGAGCTGGATGCATCTCCAGAGAATTATGAACAGTTTGTGGCTACTGTTCAGAAATGCTCCCGTCAGTGCATTCCACGGGGTTGCAGAACAGTATACATTGCAGGTCTTACCCCAGAGATAAAAGACTTATACTCAGAGTACATTTGTTCCTTCAATATGAATCCATTTGGAAACGAAACAATTCACCTAGGTCGTCAACTCAATACTGCTCTGGCAGAAAGAAAGCGGAACAAATGGGCTCAAACAGTATCTAACATCAACATGTCACAAAACAGTCAAAAAGCTTGGAGCCTAATGAAGAGATTAAATAATGAACCATCCAACAGAAAATTGCATTCTAACATATCTCCCAACCAAATAGCCCATCAGCTAGTGTTGAACGGCAAAGTCGAGGAGCACATGAAGAAAACCAAAATCCAAAGAGACTACGACAATGAAACAAGTGACTTTTCGTGTGTCTTCAGCTTAAAAGAACTGGAGATGGCCATACAAATGTGCAAGAATGGTAAAGCTGCTGGTCTTGATGACATCCGCATAGAGCAAATAAAAAATTTTGGTAAAAACACAAAGGAGTGGCTTCTACAACTTTTCAACAACATCATTTGCCGCAAACAAATTCCAAAAATATGGCGGAAAGCAAAAATCATAGGCATCCTGAAGCCTGGCAAAGATCCATCTGAACCTAAGAACTACAGACCAGTTTCGCTGTTATGCCATTTATACAAAGTGTTTGAGAGAATGCTCCTTAACAGACTATCTCCAAAACTTGATCCTCTTCTGATCCCAGAACAAGCAGGCTTCAGACCAGGAAAGAGCTGTACTTCACAGATATTGTGCCTAACACAGCACATCGAAGATGGTTTGGAGAACAGGAAGATAACTGGTGCAGTTTTGGTGGATCTAACGGCTGCCTACGATACTATTCAACATGAAATCCTGCTTGGTAAACTGTACCAGATTACCAAAGATTTTGGACTCACAGAAATTGTTGCTTGTCTTCTACAAAACAGAAGGTTTTTTGTCGAGTTCCAAGGAACCCGCAGTCGCTGGAAAACCCAACGAAATGGTCTACCACAGGGCAGTGTTCTATCACCTTTTCTGTTTAATGTGTACACTAAT
Organism: Meconema thalassinum; assembly: GCA_946902985.2. Taxonomy (NCBI): domain Eukaryota; kingdom Metazoa; phylum Arthropoda; class Insecta; order Orthoptera; family Tettigoniidae; genus Meconema; species Meconema thalassinum. Next base: position 1,287,552,227 of record OX336388.2, on the reverse strand, counting down.
GATCAGCCTACATCTCTGCATACCAAGAGATTTATCTATGCAGATGACCTCTGTCTGACAGCACAAAGTGAAAAGTTTGAAGAAGTGGAGCAGATTCTCTCTGATGCACTGGAGGACCTTTCACTTTACTACAAGAGAAATCAACTCAAACCTAATCCATCCAAGACACAGGTTCGTGCTTTCCACCTCAGAAACAGGGAAGCAGCAAGGAAACTCAATATTAGCTGGGGAGGAGCTCACCTGGAACATTGTTTTACCCCAAAATACCTAGGGGTAACTTTAGATCGCACCCTATCTTACAAGAAACATTGTATGAATGTTAAACAAAAAGTATCTACACGAAATAACATACTTCGTAAGTTGATAGGGGCCGACTGGGGCGCCCATGCTGAAACACTACGTATGTCTGCATTAGCTCTGTGTTATTCAGCTGCTGAGTATGCTAGCCCTGTATGGTATCACTCAGCTCATGTAAAACAGGTTGATGTTGCCCTCAACGAGTCCTGTAGAATAATTACTGGTTGCCTGAAACCTACACCTGTCCACAAACTACATTCCTTTGCAGGAATAGCCCCTCCTGAGGTACGCCGTGAGGTCATAGCACAAACGGAACGAAAAAAGTCCGCAGAGGTCCATGCTCACCCTCTTTTTGGTCACCAGCCTCCAAGAAGGCGGCTAAAATCAAGGAAAAGCTTCCTGCAAACTGCATCGATGCCTACTACAAAACCCGAAGTAGCCAGGATACAGCTATGGCAATCCACCATACCACCAGATTGGATGAAGGCCATGGAAAGGCTTCCAGCAGGCCACAACAACAACTGGGAAACTTGGCGGTCACTCAACAGACTTCGGACTGATGTTGGGAGATGCAAAGTTAATCTCCACAAATGGGGATACCTACAGGAATCAGAACTCTGTGAGTGTGGGGAGAGACAGACCATGATACACCTGTGTTCCTGTGAACTGTGCCCGTGCTCTTGCACAACGCAGGAGTTAATGGAAGGTCATGAAAAGGGTGTGACAGTGGCCCGTTTCTGGGCAAAGACAATCTAATTCGAGACATTGTTGTATGTATTATTTCTTTTTAATATTGTGTATCATCCCTCTGTGTATGTTGTAATGCTTTTGACTCGAATAAATAAATAATCAACCATTCCAAATGCACTTGATAAATGTACTCGCTGAAAACAATAACCTTTCGTCTGAACGCAGACGGTGAAACGTCCGAGTTCCTATTGTACGATGGATTATACAGCGTACCCACCAATGGCACCTTATTTCAAGTCTCGGGCTGTCTATCCCAAATTCCGTCCCCGTCAGAAAACGAAGTTACCGTAAGTTAAAAATAAAAACACACATACAAATTAGTTATGTCCATACTGGAGCAGAAATTAGTAGTATATTTAACAAAAATTGTCTCAACTCAAAACCCAATGATTCACAGTCGGATTAAATGTCAGCTTCACTATGGATACAACTCAGTGTGTGTGTAGGTTTCATTTTACTTAACACCCTTTCCACCTCACGTACATAGGTTATCAGGCTTGAATAAGAACACACCCATATAAAGCGGAACTGATAAAGGGTATGCCCCAAAATTCAACAAACAACAACAACAAGAACAGAAGAATGGCCTACGCGAGATTTAAAAGAAAGTCTTTTAAGCTATAGAAAAATGTTACACCAGGAAATTAATATCCATATATCTTTAAATATAAATATTAGACTGTGAAGGGATTTTTTTGTCCACAACCTAGCCACCATGTTTAGACCAATTGAACAGTGAGTATACTGAATGCGAACCTACACTTTGGCTAAATACTCGTACCATATGAAGGATTTACAAATGGCGCACTGTTTTAATAACGCGGTTGTCTCATAATGCAATAATTATTGGATTTGATCATGGCTTTCAAAGTTCAAAACATTTAACACAAGTAGACTCATGAGTCTTATCATACCTCATATTGATCAGAATGATAAACAAGCTGAAATACCGGAAACAACTAACCAGAAACATGTGTATAGAGCCCATAAGTACAGCTAACTCAATGCCCTTCAACATATAGCCTACTCGTATATATAGATAGCTTTGAAGCCATTTACTAGTGCTGGCTTATTGGCAATTAATATTATAACTTCCATACACAGTAGACACACGCATGTATATTGCGTTTTCACATATTTCTTCGTCTACAAAGGGCATTACGTCATTTTATTTCACGGGGAAACTGTATTATAAACACTAGGTTGCCACCGACATTGATATAATTGCTGTAGCATGAAATCGATTTCAAGGAACCCTCCTGGTAAAATTCGGTGCCCAGTGATTTCAGGAAGTGTAAACTACAGTGTGCGATTCGAAGGTAGGGGAGATCCATTCTCCCGTAGTCTTATACGTCCCAGACCTTGGTGTGGTATACTTGTGGTATATTTGAAGTCGGAAGTTATGATGGCTTTACTATAGTCATATGACCCTCTAAGCACCTAGTGCCAGATCCTTTCCTCATGCTTTCGTTCTTTGTGACACGTTCACCAATCTTCAACACGATTGAGAAAGGTCACTTCGGAGCCAATGAACAGGTGCAACTTCCTGAAATCGCTGAGTACTGAATTTTACCACGAGGGTTTATGGAAACTGTATTCACAATACGACAAAAGTATCAATGTCGATGGCGACTAGGTGGAAAAATAGCCAAACATTTGTCTTTGTCATGACGATGTGTTTTTGATCACGAAACTTCCGCCCACATAATAAACGCAACTCCAGTAAAACAGTGAGAAATCTCGGAGTGACTTTGTGCGAAACTCGTAACTGGTTAGAAAATGTACAACATGTCTGAAAAAAGATATACAGTATGCAACACTCCCTCTGAAGAGGCATACGGACATATTGCCGATAGACTTAAAAGTCAAACTTGCAAAGGCGCTGTTACTTTACTTCTTGATTATTGTGATATAACTCTTGTTGACGCTACAGCTCAGAAAACAATGAAACTACGTCGAACACTGAACTCTTCTATACTTAAGGTAAGATGAACATATTATCAGACACTCAAATGGTTAAAACCCGAAAAACGCAGGAACTATCATATCTTCTGTTAATATTTGAACGAAAAATAGCACAGTAGCGCCACCTGGCGAAATAGACTTGTACAATAAAGAAGAAAACAAAAGACGAGTCAGTGAAAAGTCTGTGAGTGTTCGCGTGACATGTGACAAGCATCTCAAAAGATGACTTGTATTTTATATTGTATTTCTCACTTGATAAATAAAGATTTACATTAAAACTAACATCTTCATTCTAACACGTAATCAGGTTTAAAAAGAAAAGAACACCACTGTACATCTCCCATAAATTTAAGCTGCTCTCATCTTTTCACAGATAAAATACGAGTCCTGGATCCTCTCTTGCTATTTCCCTGCACAAATCTTCTTTCATTAACAAATCATTAATGGTTATGTTATGTAGTTAATTGTAAGAGAAGACCGAGAGCCCATACTTCACCACTCAAGAGACAATAAATAATAATGATAATATTAATAATATCTCAGAATTCTTAGCCATGACTCACAAATTTTGTGATTACGGGTTCAAGACTGTGGAATTACCTACCAGTCAACGTCGGGAATATCACTCAACTGTAGAAATTCAGAATAGTATGCCACCACCCGATGAGTACTGCTGACTGATTTGTGTGAATGAGTGTGTAATTGTGTTTCGATATTTAAATAATTATTAATGTAAATTTGTGTCTTTGTTTATGCAAATTCTACTGCAGTGTAATTTACTTGTAAATATTTCATGGTTCTTCATGTTATATTAATATCCACAAACACAATATGTGGTTAATTGTAAGAGAAGACCGAGAGCCTACTAACCCCAAGCTTGCTCCTTGCCATGGCAAGTGATTTTTGTAAGGCGGCAAAAATTACGACACGCATGTCATATGATGTTGGCATGTCAAAGAACGCATTTGAATTCAGTAGGCCGTGTTCATAATAGCAAAATTAATCTCGGGAGTTTCCGCCAACACAAATATCCTCATTTCTCTACTAGAAAGCGCTATAGTGTTCAAGGAGCTTAGATATCTAACCACCTTGACTTTCATAGTGCTTCAAGGAACAACGAAATTCCACACGCAAGCTACCCTGTGGGAGTCTAATAATAAAGCTTGCACCCGAGGCCATGCGATATTATTATTATTATTATTATTACCAATCAAAAAGACAATACATTATAATAATAACAATAACTCAGAATTATTAGTCATGACTCAAGATGATTAGCCCTGTATCGATGTTCCACTTTACAGACATTACACCCCAAGACAAGAGCACCACGACTGCAAGAAGGAGCTGCACTGACAGCGGCGATCCTGAGTACGGTTTTCCCCCGCGTAATCCAAGAAAATGCCGGGATGGTACTTGGGGCACCTACCCCAAACATAGGCTTTAATATCGTACACACTACTACTACAATCACCACAAAGAACACAGGTTATCAGAGAAATTGAACACACATCTAAGTACACGGGGCTGATGACAAAGATGTCCCAAGCTCGTGTTCGGATTTTTAACCCTGCCATATGATGTTTAACCCTAATAAAAGCTGCATATGTTTATATCGGATATGGTTTATGTGAAGTTCATAGCGTATAGCAAGCAATAAAGCCCGACAAACAAGCCAAGTAGACTATTGCCAGAAGGATGACGAGCAAATGAGCCTAGAAAAGCCGCTCCCATCGTAAATGAAGGACGCTGTACTAAGGCACAAAAAATAAAATAAAACAGAATCTATTTCCTTTGTAACCTCAAACAAGCGAGCACCCAGTAACAAATAAAATATACGGTAAGTGCTAATTATCGGTATCATAAACACGGGCATATCAACAGAATGAACACGTTCTGCAACATCAATAAATCCTTGTTAATTGTCTTTTGATGGTTTTCGCTCACGCAACCAGGGCAATATTAAAATTTATTTTCCCTCCTTAACAATTCCTCCTGGCCATAATGATAACACAAGATAAAGAATAATTCTAACGTTCTGCTCATAACACAATCACGAATGCACGTTAGGGAAACACGAAAAGGTTAATCTTAGATTCATGCAATTCCTTCACCACATCTTCTTCTCTTTTGTTCGGTCGGTTGGTCGGTCGGCATTGCTTGCGCTCTTTCATTCCTCCTTTCCTTCTTTACATGCTAGACTAGGGGTCGGCAACCTACGGTACGCGTGCTGTACATGGCTCAACGAGTTATTTAAAGCTAAATGCTGAATATACAGTATTTACACCTCTTGCTAATCACAGTTATATGCGGTCACGGATAAGGTGATACGAGTTTCTAAATGATGGAGAGTCTTGTTGATTTGAGGGGCTTGGGATATCTTGGTAATCAGCCCAGGGTTGCCAGATTCCTGAAAGAAAAAAAAGGGACAGGTGTGTTGTCGAGGAAATCAGTGCGAGACATAATCAACAACTAAGGAACTTCCCTTAAGAATTATTTTACAGAAGTTATATGACATCACAGGGCAGTTTATTAATACTTTTACGATATAAATTAGTCAAATGGCATACGCAGCATCGACAGCAGTAGTCCATTATTACCCACTATATCCGCCAGGCTGGCCAACCAAAAACTCGCCAGAATTGTAAGCAATGAACCAAAGAGTTGTTTCAGCTTTTTCGAACGAATATACCGGAGTAAGTACTCTAGTACTCTTTGCAATGAAAACATTAGACAGAAGAACCAGAGGGAAATTGTTGAAGGAAATAGTATACCAGTGGTGTAAACTCAGACGCATTTCTCTCGAGTTTCAAAACGCTAGGAAATACGGGACAATAACCGTCCCGGATAAGAACTGTCCGGGACGCGGTACATTTACCACGAATACGGGACTTATCCGAGACATCTGGCAACGTTGCTTCAGCCCCGTGTAGTGGGATGTGTGTTGAACATGTCTGATAACCTGTGTTTCCATGAAGACTGTAATAGTGTAACAGAATTAGAGACAGGGATAAGGTTGATACCCCGGGACTTACAAGAAGGTACTATTCCAGCATTTGCCTGGAGGGAGTGTGTGTGTGGGGGAAACCAGGGGATAAACCACACTGAGGATAGCCACTGTCAGCGCCGAGTTTCAAACCTGCTATCTCCGGACTTGCTTCAGCTGCCCGCGCGGTCGTGGTGCACGTTTTAACGAGTACTGTTACGCCGCGGAGTCTGATTAGGGGAGTTAATGAGATATGATAATATGAATGAAATTGGGCGATTTGGAAAGGAAGCAGCCGTACTTTATTAGAAGGTGCCGTCCGAGCATTTGCCTAGAGTTGAAAAGGTGAAACCACAGGAACACCATTTCATATACGGCCAGCGGTGGAGGTCGAATTCACTCGTCTTTCGAGTCCACAGTCCTGGCTCCATGACCTTGCAACTTACCACGAGTAGCTAACTCGTTACGTAAATGTTGAACATGATAATTGAAAGTCAAAAGAAGTAGGCCTATATCTTTAATCCACAGTTAATTAGCCCTAACTATTTATTTAGAAACTTGCGTGAACCTTGAAGTCACCTCTACACACTGGCACAATCGTCGACAGGTGGTTAATGAGATGCGGTCCAGGGCCTCATTGATTACATTTCTTTGAAAGTGTGAACTTTGCTTTCGAATTCCAAAACATTGTTTTAAAATACCCAATAATAATAATAATAATAATAATAATAATAATAATAATAATAATAATAATAATGCAGAAGGCAGTAGTTCTATCGACAACCAGAATCGTTCGGAAGTTCATGGGTAGCGAAATTCTAGCTTAGAAGTTGCTGTTTCCGTAGCTATATTTTGGTTCACTGAAGCCCGTATAGTTACGTTGTAATATACCAGAAATGTGTTATATGTTCTGTATAAACCGAAAATAATAATAATAATAATAAAGTTAATGGTTTTACGTACCGTTTAACTCCTGTGGCTTTTAGAGACGCCAGAGTTTTGCCCCAGAGGGGATCTTTAACGTGCCAGTAAATCTTCTGACACAGCTCCCTCGTATTTGCGCACCCTCAAATGCCGACTGACTGCGGCAGGATTCGATCCTCCAACTTTGGGAACAGTTTAAAATATCTTTGAACATGTATCAAATTTTGTGTGTTAATTGTTTTTTTTTATGTTTATAAATTCAATGGAACCTTCCCTGAGTTTATATTCACACTTACATCACTGAAAATATATACCAAAAAAAAAAAAAGACCATATTTTAGTATGCAGAATTAAGAATATAAATTAAAATATGAATAGAAACCAAGATAACACATGGGTTATGTACAGGAATGTATGTATAAATATGAGACTAAGTCTAATATTTAAATGCTCTTCGCCCAGTAGCGGGCAACGTCAACGTCGTACACTAGCAAATATGTTGAACTACCTGCTGCTCTCCACAATCACATATGGATAAATCAGTAGTAAAACCTCACTTCTTAGTTCTGCCCACTCTTGTTCGAAGTCTATTCAGTATTTTAATGTATTATAACATATTATACATTATATATTGTTGTATTTAATCACCCACTCAATAAGAATCCATTGTTACGGTAGTTAAAAGAACATTGGTGCTGGCACGCGTATGCTACCGTGGTTTGGGGATAATGTTGTTGCTTTCTCAGAAGGTGTCCTCATGTTTTATTAAACGGATTTGATTTTAGAAATTGTTTCTTTATATATTTGATTTCTTTAGGCTATAGATTGTTTTTTTTTCTGGATTACAAATTATTAAATTTTCTTTCCTAATTTAGTGTATTTATTTTAGTAGAAGTTAATAGAAGAATTCAACTTCTGGAGGCAGCTTCATTGGCGTAGTTAGTAGCATGCTGGGCTTCTATGCCCAAGAATGCGGGTTCAAACCCGGCCGAAATCGTCGGAATTTTTAAGAGCGTTATAAATCCCTCGTTATGCCTTCCTTCGGACGGGAAGTAAAGCCGGCGGTCCCATGTCATAGATTTATGGCATGAAAAAGAACCTTCCACTAACTCTACACTTGTGGAAGCTAAAATTTGTAGGTTAGTTTGATAACGCTATATTAGTTCCAACGTTCACCGCCAGGTGCTGACTGCGATGGCATTTAATAGCCACGTCCGCAGCTAGGTGTCGTAGATGGTAGCATTTGGTAGCAAAAATAGAAACTAACTTACTTGAAAAAATTAATCGTCTGTAGTCCTTACTTGAATCACAGATAACACACACTAATACAGCCATCACAATTAACACCGGTTACCACACAGATTCTACACACACCCAAAGTACACGAGGCTACATGACCGCGTTGTCGCAGCACCTTAACTAAGGAACCAACCAAAAACTTCTGGAGTGTATATGAGGATGGAGACCTCATAGAGTTTCCCGAGGTGTGTCATGCAGAGGTGGGCCACTCGAACTCTGCCCTTTTAGTCACCAATTAATGCGAGCTGGGTATATAAACCCCATCCATAGGTGACACCAATCAAGAAAGCTGACATTAATGGGTCATTTAGTTACCAACTGCACTGTACAGCAATCCCTTAAAACTTGTAAAACGCGAGGGGAAGAGAGAGAAGAAAGAGGAGCGATCAGCCATGCACAACAAGTGCCAGAGTGCCGCAATTTTCTTCTTAAATAAAATAAAAATAAAAAAATCCCCACCATGTTGGTTGGGTATGTTTTGTTTCTTTTCTTCTTTCGGAGCGACTTTCCACTGTTTGTGTGAGCCAGAGCTACGGCAATGCTCTAGTCACGCGTGGTGCAGTTCAATGCAGCGTATTCATCGCCTAGGACAGGGGAGGCTCGTCCTCAATGCACCTAGAACCTAGTTTTTAAATTTAAAAAAATGTTTTTCTTTTTGTCTACCCGTCTGATAAGAGCCAGTTTCAGTTTGTTTTTGATTACATTTTCATTTGCATTACGTTATTTGTTATGTTTTAATTCCTTTATTTTGAAACATAAATGCAACGAAAATAAACAGCAATTTCATTTTAAGGGAAAGATATTTTTCACTTAAAAGTTTATTCTCAGAAGAGTATAAATGAAGTTCTTTCATTTTTGGCAAATTTTCATGACGGGCGTCGCTAATTTATTTCCAATATTTTGTACGATTCCCGGCTCCGTCAGGTATTTTGGAATCTGACGTGAGAAATGGAACAGGGTGGACTCAGCCTCGTGAGGGCAATTATATTGAGTAGCTGTCTAACAGTGAAGCGTCATCACGCAATCTGGGCAGTAGTTGCTTGGTAGGCCAAGGCCTTCACGGGCTGTAGTGCCACGGGGTTAGGTTTGTTTATTTGTTATGCATTACGTCTTAGGATATGAAATGAAAATCCACAGCCCGCTTCCAGTCTCCGATCGGGTCGGGAATGGAATGAATGAAGCCCCCATCTAGCGGCGAGGATATGAAGTGTGCCGGCTGCCGAAGCCTGTCGCACTCCTCTGGGGCAATGATTAAATGAATGACAGATGAAATGAAATGATAGTGGAGAGTGTTGCTGGAATGAAATTGTGACAGGGAAAACCGGAGTACCCGGAGAAAAACCTGTCTGCCTCCGTTTTGTCCAGCACAGATCTCACATGGAGTGACCGGGATTTGAACCACGGACCCAGCGGTGAGAGGCCGGCGTGCTGCCGCCTAAGCCACGGAGGCTCCTCTTAGGATATGATGCTTAATAAAGATGTTCTAGGAACCGGAAGCAGATGCATTGCTCAATTCTACAGCCTCATACTTACTCTGAGCTACGGCTTCAAATTTCACTAAAGTTTGTCCGTTGAGCCATAAGCGCGAAAGCTGCTTGAATCCTCAAGTAGCAGTCTCGTAGGTTGCGTAAAAAATAAACTCAACACTATAATGAGGCACATTGAGCAAGATATGGTGTTTGCCATTGCTTTTCTCACTTTCTTCGGTTTATCCCAATTATTTGGTGTCGTTGAAGCCAACCTAGCTTATTTCGGTTTTGCCCGGGCATTCCAACAAGTGATTTTTCAGGAGAAACTGTCAGGAATGTGTAGATGTAGGTGGATACCATTTTCAACATTACCGGTGACGAGGTTAAAAGGCTAGTACTCATTATATAGCATGCTAACATAACCCAAACGTACAAATAAATCCCCGCGCTAGTAGAGAGTCAATACGCGTGTTTCAGCCTCGGATTATTATTCAGTTCAGACACAGTATTTATCTCAGGGTGATGGTAATTCTACAAAGAAATGGGACAAAGTGGACATTGTAGGATTTGTGATCTGAAAAGAGGATGGATGGTGACCATTGGTATGACACTATATTTACTACTTCTTATCTCCAGCCCCGGAGAAGAATCCTGAAAAATCCACTGTCATCACACTATTTCCAGTCTATTATGCGATCCCGTTAAAGACGCAGGTTAGACAGAAAAGCGATTAATTGGAGTTTTGCCGTACATCAGGCGTGCTCAACCTGGTGCTCGCGAGCACAAGCTCTCTTGAGATCCATTCATCAATTCATATTATGTTGCACGAACCGGAATAATAGTGTCTTCATCACAAGTTTTGACAGTCAGATATTTTATCATTTTGTGAAATAGTATTTTTAATCTACAGAAAAATAATTGGACTTCTGTTTTATGAGTAACACGAAAGATGCTGACTGCACTCGACTGTCCACACGTAAATGTATCTTATCTGCAAACATTGCAGCGTGCCTGGTGAGCGGTGAATCTTTAGCCATTTCAACACTTCTGATTGTGAGTAGAGCTGGTAATTAGCGATATTTGGTTAATCCACTGTTCAATCGATAAATCGACTAACCAAATACTGTAAACGATTAATCGGCAAACCGAAGAATCAATTAATTGATTAGCAGACACGAGATAAGAAAATAGGTTTAAATGGAAGTCACGCTTAAGTTGAATTACGCTTATTTTCGGAGTGATACATAGAAATCTATAAAAGTTACTTTTAGCCTAAATATATAGAAAGAGTCATTCCTTGTTTATGTTAACAATAACCAAATATGAGTCAGTGACAGTGGAAGGACAATCATCAATCAAATTGGGAAGGATTTCAAAAAAAGAAAACAGAGTTTTTAGCAAAGATTCAGTATTTTCCTTCTATGTTTACAATTTAGAACAAGAACATTTTTATTTTACTTCGTTTTAGCCTAGTTTTTACAATGAAGTTACGTTATTTAAAAGTATGATACAATGTATTTTAATTAATTAAAATGTCTGATTTGCTTCTGTGAGAGCGTAGTGAAAGGAGCAAACAAAACAATTAATAAAAAATTCGACCAATCCATTAAACCATTAAACACACAATCGATTAATCGTTATTTGTATCCATCATTTTTTCTGATTCGATTAATCGATTATTGGATTATAAGTACCAGCTCTATTTCTGAGGGAGAGAAAGATAAGAAAAAGGAAGAGAGGAGCATGTTTGTTGCATTATTATTATTATTAGGCTATTATTATTATTATTAATGCTGTTGCTTTAATGGTATTCGGGTACTTGGTATGGTATGAGGGCAGTCACAAAAAGGTTGCAAACGCCTGCCATACATGAATATGACATAACAAAATAAACATTTCTTCAATTAAGTTTTCTTTGAAATCAGCAAGCCTCACCCAGAAGCAGTAACACTGTTTGTTGTGCTACCCACCAAGGATTCCGGCCGCGGCCGACCACTTGAAGACCAGGTAAGTGAATGAGGCCCTCTCCTTAATGTGTTGATCACCGGTCTGTTTGTTTGCCACGCCACGTCAGACTTACACAATTTAGTGTGTTTCCTTTTTTGTGTGATTCCCTGCTTACGGCCTTTCCCATCAGAAGGCTCGTGAAAGAAGAAAAACAGTGTTAATAAGAGGGTGAGCACCCTCGCATGCGGCCAGTCAGGTCAAGAGGCTTGGAGGATGACAGTGCCCTTCGGCTGCACAATCTCGTTAAAACACGCCACATTCCTGGGGAGAGGCAGGCGACTGTCCACGGGAAAATAAACCTCCCGTATTCGATGAAACTTTGAACAGATTAATGAATAAATTATTTCAACAGCTTTCTTATTGACACATTTGGTTGTTCAGTAATAATGTGAGTCGACCCCGTAGTGTTGTGGTAGCGTGTCTACCTCTAATCCAGGTGCCGGTTTAGATACTCAGCTTCGTCAGGGATTTTAGAAACTGACGTGTGGGCTGGAACGGGGTGTACTCAGCCCGTGAGGATAATTGAGTAGCTATCTAACAGGCTGAGAGTGAGGCAGCGACCCGGTCACCAATATTAACGGCCGTGGGGTTCCGACGCGCTGACCACGGGTTAGCCCATAATCTGTAGGCTAGGCAGCGGTCGCTTGGTAGACCAGGGCCCTTCATGGGGTTTAGTAATAATATAACAGGTCCCTTCGAACAGTTGTGGTTAGCACTACGAGTAGATGTCAGGACGCGAGTCAGTCGATTTGTTAGCACGTTAAATTGTAGGCGGAAATTCCTGTTCCGCGGCTTCTATAAAACACAACATTATGGAGGGATACACAGCATTATTATTGATCAACATTGAACAAATTATAAGAAACAGCGTTTGATGAAATTGTCTCTTAAGCGAAGACGTACGCAGAAAACTCAATTTTACATAGCCTACATCTGACGAAACCGTGAAAGACATACAGTATCAACCTAAAATGTAAGACCACCAGACATTTTCGCATAATGCTTCTGTGTTATTAAAGTTTAGATAGAAAGATTGATTATCAATGTTGCTGTTTTAAGAGGCGGAACAGCGAGTGAATCTGCCCCTAAATTGTGTGTGGAAAACGGAACATTTTGGCATAAAAACATTGTAATATCTCAATTCGTCGTCAAGTTATGATTTTAAAACGGAAAATGGGAATAGCCAAGAAATACACAATATTTTACATAAATAACGCTGTACAAGAAATGCTGCTTACTGTGCACTGTTTATATACGATGCGTATGGCACCACAAGGAATATAGGCTACTACAGGTATGTAGCCTAAGTTTTAGCATCCATGAAATTTTTGAAGGTTTCTTTTTCGGCATTTTTATTTCTTTCCTTTCCAAAAAAAAAAACAACACTGAAATGTTTATCTGGTGAAGCCGGGTCTAAGGTAATGCGAAGTCCTCATGTTTCTCGCTAGATAGCATGGCAATAGATGGCTCGCTTAGTTTAGGCACTGATTAAGTTATAACAAAAATAATTATTCTCATTTCAGAGGTATATTTTTCTGAAAGGGAAAAAGGTAAAATGCCGAAAACACCACATTTAAAGGTTTTATGTATGCTTAAACTTACATAGTAACCTACATTCCCTGTGGTGCCATACGCATCGTACAGTATATTAACAATAATCACATACAATAAGCGGTATTTATTGTAGTCTTCTGTGTTTCTTGGCAGTTTGCATTTTTTGTTTTAAAATCATAACTTGACAACGAATTGAGATTTTGCAATGTTTTTATGCCAAAATGTTCTGTTTTGCTCACGCTTCTTTATAAAACATAGTTCAGGTTCTTTCTCCTAAAAGTTCAATACCACAGAAGCATTAGTCTATGCGAAAATGGCAGGTGGTCTTAAATTTTAGGTTGAAACTGTAGTTATTTAACATAACTTGAACTTAGATTGTTGGACTTGAAATACTTTTTATTAATTACGGTCCTTGTAAAGATATTTATTTTTTAACGTTTCATACATTTTCATAGTTCTTGTGGAAATCCAGGCACAAACCTTTAATTTTCTAGCATAAAAGTATGGTAATCAACATTAGTGCTGAGAAATTAAGTGCAGTAATTTAAAGGTAAACATTTGTCATTGTTCTGTGTTTTTAAAAATTGTTATTGATTATTTTAACCAAATTGTATTGTATGCGTACGATTAAAAATCCATTACAATATTTTATCTTTCAGAGCTATTATTTCAAGTTTCAGTCATATGTATGGAAAATGGTGGACGATATGATCATTTGTGATTTTTTCGAGCCTGCCATTTCCTCTTAAGTAAAAGCATGAAAGGAATGTCTATTCTGGAGGATCAAACACAATTTGAAGAAGCAGGTCCAGGTCTAGACCCCGTAACCCGCCCCTACGCTCACCCTTGGTTAGAATGCATGGATGTGCGACCACATCCACGCCGGGGACTAACCATTAGGATGTATGAATGACACAAAATACTCACAACGGATTTCCTGCCCACAGCAGCTCAAACGCAGTGCACCATCAACTTCCTTTATCAAGAAATTGCGTAGCGTTCCCACAACAGCACTACTACTTGGAAATTGGAATTGAGGAGCTTGCTGATCTAACAGTCATACTGCTAGTTTCCGCACTCTAATGGACGAATCTGTGAATTATACGGCAAATGAAGCATTCACACCATTACTAACCTCTAGCGGAAATAAATCAAGTTCCTTCAGGAGACACAGTGAAAGAATCTCAACTTCGGGGGCTAACAAAAAGGTCATTAGTACGACAATCTCCCCCAAGGGGCCCTGAGCGGAGTCGCACACTGATCCCCACATGTGCTATGTTCCCCGTTCACATTTTATCAAACCATCCTCGGTCAAAAATTCCCCAAACGCGGCACTATAAGAGCCTTCCAAGCTTAGGGTAGCCTACCTCAATCTTGCGCCGTTCATACGCCCCAATACTTCATTCTCCCACCGCCTCTGCCCAATAAACTGAAAGCCGTCAAGGAGACCACAAAGGTATGGAAATCTTCCTTCTGGCAACAAAGGTTTAGAAATATTCTTCCAATCTAGCCGGAAGAAAGCTGTGGTACTCTGTCCACTCCGGATCGGCCATGGGGTTGCTATGCATTTTTTTTTCTTTTTCGTTTATCTTATTAAGACATAATTGTTGAGGTTAGTTAGTTATTGTTGCTTTAAGGGGCGGAACTACGAGGTCATCTGCCCCAATTGTTGAGGTTCACTGTCTGTTTTATTTCAGCCATATTTTTTCCTCATGCCAGCCAGTGATTTGTATTTAACATCGTCACATTTCATTTCATTAGGGGCCAATAACCTTTATGTTTGGCCCCTAAAAAAACAATTATCATCGTAATCATAATGAACATCAACATTGCCTCAAGCTTCAAAACGACTCTTACTTCATTAATAACGTTGATTACCTCAAACTCACATCATTTGAAGGATCACGCGGTTTAAGTTATTCAAAGCTTTATAAAAACATTGACAACATTTACATGAGGTAAGATCGTTTACAGAACCATTCATTCGATTAAGTGCTGTGTTGTGGATTCCTTGAGACATCGTGCTCATTTAGCTCCGTATACAGTACGTGGTTGGGTGTGTGTATGATTTGTTGTGATGTCTGTAGTACTGTGTGTATTTGTAATTGACACTAGGTTTGGGAAGGGGGCAGTCATGGCCAAAAGTAAAGAACAATGCAGCCAATGGTAAACCACGGAGAACCTATTCTAAGATGGTTGAGGTGGTATTCGAACCCACCACTTCTCAGTTTTTCTTCACGAGCCCTCAAGACCAGCACGAAATTACTTGGCAGAGACGGAAATGGAACTCAAGACCTCAGGGATGACAGCCAAGATTGCTAACCACTACATCAGGAACAACTGAACATGGTAATTTACAGGTAAGAAAACATAGCCGTCAGCAAACTTTTTTTTTATTACATGATTTCAAATATGAAGGGGAACATTTCCATTATTCATTGCAAAACAATATGTGACTTTCTCTGACCAGAAGCTAGGATAACAACAAGTTATCAATATTAAAAGAAATATCCTTGGAACATGCCTATTGAAAAAAAAATGTCACTTCATTTGTCCTTTTCCAAAGATATCACGTCGATCAATTCCTTCACGTACATTGTTACGGGCGCAAACAAAGCTCACGATCTCGGTTATGAATGTTCCGTGGTTGCACAAACTTGTGGATTTTTTGAAAGACGTGGCGTAGTTGGTAGCATGCTGAGCTTCTACGCCAATATCGAGGGTTCAAACCCGGCCGAAGTCGTCGGATTTTTTAAGAGCGCTAAATGTCCCTCGGAGAGGAAGTAACGCCGGCGGGCCCATGTTATAGATTTATGACATGTAAAAGAACCTTCCACTAACTACAATTTTGTGAAGCTAAATTTGTAGGTTAGATTTGATTAATGCTCCATTAAGTTCCAACTTTCACCGCCAGGTGCCGGTTGCAGCGGCATCTAGTAGCCAAGTTCACAGCTAAGTGTCGTTGACGGTAGCATTTGGTAGCAAATGTAGGAACTACACTACTTGAAATTATCGTCTGCAGTCCTTACTTGAATTTAAAAAAGATAACACACACTAATATAGCTATCACAATATTAACACCGGTAATAATCACACAGATTCTGCAGCATCCATGGCTTAGGCGGCAGCACGCCGGCCGCTCACCGCTGGGTCAGTGGTTCAAATTCCGGTCACTCCATGTGAGATCTGTGCTGGACAAAACGGAGGCAGACAGGTTTTTCTCCGGGTACTCCGGTTTTCTATGTCAAAAAATTAATTCCAGCAACATTCTCCACTATCATCTATCATTCATATAATCATTGCCTTAGAGGAGTGCGACTGGCTTCGACATCCGGTACAGTTCATATCCTCGCCGCTAGATGGGAGCTTCATTCATTTCATCCCTGACCCGGTCAATTGGAAGCAGGCTGTGGATTTTCATATCAGACAGATTCTACACACACCCAAAGTACACAGGGCTACATGGCCACGTTGTCGCAGCCCCTAAACTGAGTAACCAACCAATCTACTGTATACTGTTCTTGTAAATCACTCCTCGTGGACCGCAGAAGGTAGTTCTGAGTTTAATTCTCCTGGCTAGACGCTATGTCTGTTAAAACGAAGCATCAAGCGATTCTTACCGCTAGTCGCACCTTTCCAACGTATAAAATATCCAACAATGGAGAGAGAAGAGGAAGAAGCGTTAGCAAAGTCGCAGTATTATTTTATAACCTGGTCGTTGACACCTGAACTCCAAATGTCAATGCGATTCAGAAAATGCTCACAATCATTCCATCAGTGAGCTGTATAAGGCGACTTTTGTCTCGTTGACGTCGTGGACGCTGGGAATTTAGGTGTCCTGCTTCATGATGTTCCATCGTCTTGTAATCCCATATTCACGAGAAGAGATTGGTGTGAATGCGATTTGGCAATGAGTTGCAAGAAAGTCGGTGAGGTTCCCGAGGACAGCTAAGCTGATAATTTGTGTTTAACTCACACTATTTTCGTTGAGTATTTAGTAAAAATGTGAGAAACTTCGAATAATATGTCGGATAATCCATTTAAATCCACGAAAATTACACATCACAACCCTGAGATCGTTAAGGACAAAACGATATACCTAAGCTATTAAAAGTCTTGTCTATTTCAAGTAAGGAAACTAAAGAGCAGGAAAATTCTTTCGGAATGCTGCAATTCTTAAAATGACAACACATGTGACGTGTAAAAATGTTTCAAATGGGTGATTACCTGAAAAGTATCCGAATACTGTATTTACATTCATGGCCCGTAACTTCAGGATTATTTGGAGTGCCCTGGCAGTAGATGGAGGTGTCAATTTATAAAATGTCTTGACGCTTGCTGCTTACAACCATGTCATCAAGCACACAGAGAACCTTGTGTTATTTACGTTGGCCTATATGCCATCCTGGGATGTCACGGCATTAATCTGTCTATAAATAAATAAATAATCTGTCTCACTTGAGCAAATTTCCCTTCACATTATTTCCTAGTGAACTGCCGATTGCAATACCTTTCTAATACGCCTAGATTCCCCTTCATTGTACATTTTTAGCCTAATTTTCACATTTTGTAAAAATGAGGAAAAAGTAGACTTATGAGTTCGATTCGAGCAAATGTGTGCGTGTCTGAGTGTTTGTCCCCCCTATCAACTCCTAAATTGCTGCAGCTATCGAAACCAAATTTGGTATTAGTCAAGATCTACCTGAATACCTCACGGCCATATTTGGTAATGACGTCAGTGCTACCAACTGCTGAAAAATCGCAATTGAAATTAGCTCTATGTTGGAAATCTCAGAAGTTATGCATGTGACCTGTACCAAAATTGGCACACACATAGATAATTACATTCCAGTTTAATTTTCAGCAGCCCATCCAACTCCTTATCCCACAAACCTCAGGTCATATCTGACCAGTTAAATTCAAATGAACATACCTAAACATCCTAATTTCCATTCAGTCAAAACGAAACCAGTTCCCTAACCCTTGCTATAGCTCTAAAGGCCCCTAGATGGGCTGAGAGGTCAGGTCAGCAGCCCATCATGACAATGTTGCCAACATGATTCTAGGCCTACTGATAGTTCCAATTTTTAAATAGATGTAACTTCTATACTATCAATTGGATTTTAACCAAATTTCGTATGTGCTATTTATACCATAACAGTTAATTATTGCTATTTTTATCATTTAGACTTTCACGGCCCGTGATACTATCCATAATGTAGACTTTTGGGATTATGCCGTGTTTTAGTTATTCAAACTCGACGCGTTTCGAAAGAAACCATGTCTTTCTTCATCAGGAATAAACGGAAATACGACTAAATTGTTGCTAAGTGAAAGCAACACAGAAACTAAAAAGAGGTGCCCTAAGATGGACGCCATTTTATCCCCATGTTAGGGACAACGAAAAGCAGCAGTGTATTATTTCTGAGGGTTTTGATAATAGATAGCCAGGACTCTCTGAGATTGTAGCCGGTGTCGCGGTTGAAAGTATCTGGGTGTTTACGTATTTCAACCACCTCACTGTTGATTCTGGGACGATATTGCTTTATACGGGCAAGAACAACCACTCCTTGGAACATGACATCATGGCCAGGTGTTAAAACATGAACAGCAACAGCCGATTTATCAGGTGAATGAGCCTGATACATCTATTACGTTCCTTAATGCGAGTGCATATCGTTCTCGAAGTCTGCTAAAATCCTACGGACTGTATTTGGAACTTCTGTTAAGATTAGGCAACTCCTGCGACCAACTAAGGAGAGTTTGCCTAAATTGCAGCAACCGGGTATCTATAGAGTTCCCTGTACTTGTGGGAAGGTTTATATCGGGAAGACTATAAGGTCATCATCCAAATAGTTTGAAGACGGCGGCCGTGTATGTGTGCAAATCAATCCCCCCTATCAATTCAATCACAACGAAACCCAATCGAACCGACTTTGGTACAGAGGTAGCACTAGGACAACTCAGTGTCATGTTGTACAGTATATCACCGCCATCATAACGAAAAAGAAACGGCGTCCACCCAAATGTTCTGAGCTTTTCTAACCTATTCATCCGATCTCTACCATATTTTTCAACAATATACCTTAATGTGGGAAGCGTCTTTTGCCCAAACTACAAGGTCACCAGCCAAATAGTTTCATGATGCAAGTATTATAGGCTAACCGTAAATTACGATTCAACAAGGCTTGGCCTCAAAAAATCAGCTTATCGTACACTGCATAGGGAGGTTTAAAGTGTCCTCAAGGAGGTGACCGGTAGGATATTAGCATTTTACAATAGAATATGTAACCATTGAAGTGACTAACAGGTGAGACTGACCGTAGCATATCCTGCTGGGCCGTGCCGTTAAATTGGTCAAAATGGAGGCTATTATTTGGCGCCCAATCCATATTTCAGTAACATCGTAACTTCAGTAACAATACATTTAGTATCAAATGGTTTATAAAAACGGCAGAAAAAGCGAATGAACTGTTCAATCCAAGATGAAATATGTTATACTAAACCAGTTGTTAACCTAATGTTAATACTGTGCGTCCGTAGCGTAGTGGTAGCGTTCTAGACTTATAGTCTTGATATCCGTGGATCAAATCCAAGGCAAGTTGGGGCCGATAACCTCGATGTTAGGCCCCTTAAACAACAATTATCAACATTACCAAGGCAAGTTCATTTTTTTACTTCGCTTTTTGGTATTTATTGATTTATAACTACTCACACGTTATAATGTTAAGCATATATATATATATATACGGTACTCATTACACCACATATTTCGTTGTCCGCGGTAGAGTCCATTGTTGTTGTTTTTGTTGTTGATTCTTTAGTGGCTTTGTGGCATCATGGTCTTGTAGCCCCGAGTAGTTGGGTGTGTGTAGAAGTTGTCTGATAACCTGTGTCACTGTGATGTCTGTAGGCTTACTAATGTGTGTACTTTTATACGAGGAAGGTTTTGGGTAGGAAGCTGTAGTTGTTGTTTCATTTGAGATGCAATGACATCAATGTCATTTAGCTCCGTGTACGTGGGTGAGTGTTGAATTTTGTCTGATAACCTGTGTTACAGTGTGGCTGTATTAGTGTGTCCATATATAATTCAGGCGAGGATTCAATCAATCAACGTATAATATCCGTTGAGCACGTTGTATTTAACAAGCTACTACATCCAACATTCAATTATACTCCTTGAAAATGACAAAGAGTTATAACTATAACCATGCATTTAGGAGAGAGTAGGCTATATGTTCTTTACTGAACATCTTGTTTTATCCTAATAACAATATATCAGAAAGTATACAAGCCAACAGCTCTAAACTTTGCACACGTATAGTACCTGGCATTCTACATTGATTTGGAGTAACTAATATACGCCAGTGCTGCCAACATGATTCAAAGCCTGCTGATAGGTCCAATTTTTAAATATATGTAACTTCTATACTAATAAACGGATTTCATCCAAATGCCGTATGTGATTTGTGTACCATAACAGATGACTATGCATATTCTTAAGATTCAGCAGGGCTGCCAACTATTAATAAATGCTCCCTCTATTTTGTTATTATAATATCAATATATCAGAAAGTATGCCAGCCAACAGCTCTAAACTTGGTACACGTATATTACCTGACATTCTAGATTAATTTGAAGTGACTGATATACGTCAGTGCTGCCAGCATGATTCTACGCTTGCTGATATGTTAAATATTTAATCACATGTAACTTTCTTACTAATAAGTGGATCTCTTCCAAATTTGGCACAATAATAAATCATTACATTTTAGATTAATTCTGAGCAACTCATACCGGTACATTAGATTGTTGCCAACATGGTTTTACGCGCGCTGATAGATCCTATGTCTAACCGCATGTAACGTCCATACTATACATTGGACGTCAACCAAATTTGCGCCTTAAGAGATGGAACTAACAATATATTCAGAGTCACAAGGGCTGCCAACTGTAGTGCTCTATGAGGCTATGTTATTTTAGATATGAAATGAAAATCCACAGCCTGCTTCCAGTCTCCGACCGGGTCAGGAATGGAATGAATGAAGCCCCCATCTAGCGGCGAGGATATCAACTGTGCCGGCTGCCGAAGCCTGACGCACTCCTCTGGGGCAATGATTAAATGAATGACAGATGAAATGAAATGATAGTGGAGAGTGTTGCTGGAATGAAATTGTGACAGGGAACACCGGAGTACCCGGAGAAAAACCTGTCTGCCTCCGCTTTGTCCAGCACAGATCTCACATGGAGTGACCGGGATTTGAACCAAGGACCCAGCGGTGAGAGGCCGGCGTGCTGCCGCCTAAGCCACGGAGGCGTTATTTTAGATATATTTCGAACAAATTAGAAATGTCAGTATTGGCATCTTAATTTCGCTACTATTCTAGATGAGTCTCTATAGATTAATCATTGGCATGAATTTTAATTTTTAAGACAAGTAGGCTCTTAAGTTCGTCACGGAACTACTTGGTATTGACGAGGTGATGAAGGGATATACCATAACCATGAAGCATGCATTTATAGGCACATAAAAGCCCAAAAGTATGCATTAAATATTGACAGGATGGATCCGGAAGTAGTTTAGATAAATTCACTAGCTATTCTTCGGAAGAATAAAATAATAAATAGTGTACTCTGCTTCA
The DNA here is from genome assembly GCA_946902985.2 of Meconema thalassinum. NCBI lineage: Eukaryota > Metazoa > Arthropoda > Insecta > Orthoptera > Tettigoniidae > Meconema > Meconema thalassinum. Next base: position 1,287,530,334 of record OX336388.2, on the reverse strand, counting down.
TTCCCATCTTTTAAAATTAATTTTTACTAGAAGACCCGTGCTGCTCCGCAGCATTCACTTCAACAATCCTACAGCACTTCTGTCCATATGACATTTGCATGTCTTCATGCTAGTGACCTGAACAGATATTTACGGTACCGTCGCTTTTGGGTAAAAGATGAAGTATACTTATGAGATCAAATGTGTGGGTGTCTGCCTGTCCTCTTTGTGCGTGTCCCACTATTTACCCACCGTAAGCTTAAAAGACGCACGGACGTCAGGTTCCAGACGCAATTCTGAAAAGCCGAGGTGAACAGCTAACTCCAAACACAAAAGCCATTTTCTTCTCTGAAGTATTAACTCGACACGACTCGACAGTTTGATGCTGGCTGAAGCTAGGGTGATAGGTCGCTCGCAAGCTCGTAAACTCACTCTGAAGCTAGTAATTTAAATTTCCACTGAATGGAGATTGCTTGACGAAATGAAAACGTAAAAACACTTACAGTGGTCGATGTGGGAGCTATCGCGGACTTTCATGCTGAAAAATTCTCAGATAATATCGATATTCTTAACGGTTTACCCAGCGTAAGCTTAAAAGACACATGGTTGTTAGGTTTTTCTTCAACTCGATTCACTGAAATCGTAACTGCTTGGCTTCTTTTGGTCATAAATAAATCGTTTTCTACCTAATCCTTCATCGAGAAATCCTTTACAGAATGGTGAAAACCGCATCAAAATCCATCAAGTTGCTCTCGAGATTACCCGTTACATCCATGAATTGGGAACTTTGTTTTATACTAAGTAGATAGAGATATCAACACAATTTAAGGCAACAGCAGTACAATTTGGTGTTCTGTCTACTTATGATACCAATGGTATAAATTTAAAATAAAAGATGGGTCTCTTATATTTGAATTTAGAGATGTAACTCTTGGGTAACATATAGAGGCGTGCAAATTAATAGAATTAAATAAAATAATTTTAATTAGTCATAATTTATTTTATTCAAAATTGACCAACTTATTTTGTTGTCCTACTTAGTAGTGTTTCCTCTCCCGTGGAATTGCACCATTTTCCATAAAGAATGGCGTCTAGAAACTTTCAGATTATTGGATTCCGAGGGATATCTGAGCTGGGTCCGTTTTCAATTTTTCATTGACTTTAGAATTTAAGTCAGGTAATTGCAATGCATAGTTCATGAATCTTTGAATAGTTCAATAGCATGCATCAGTGAAAAGACCCCAAATCCCTCTGCTCTAAATTCACACGTCAAGTAGAGTGAAGTAATAAAAACGAAACGTGTGGCATTTTGCCTTTGCAAGTTAGTGGAAATTCTAAAAAAATATTTTTAATTTGAGTTACTAAATGAAAATATAATTTGGAGTCTTGGTTAAATATTTGAAGTAATTTCATCGCCTTGTTAACATACTTAGTGCATTAAACCGTGAAAAGTAAAAATGCAATTTTGGAAAACTGATATCGAATCTAATAATTTGCACACCTCTATAAAGACAGCTATCGCCTCCACCGCTACAGATAGTAAGTAAAGGCGATTGATGAGAAATGAAAAGATTACTCACACAGAAGGAATTAATATTTATTAAGCTGTAAATTTGATTGAGTATATCTTAGTTATAGAACTGAGGGAATCAAAGAACGGGATGTAGGATAGTAATCACCGATGTAGGACAATAGCACATTTTTTACCATTACCACTGGACAGTTATCGTATTAATCTGTGCCCTGTTTGCTGAGGTCTGAGCTCCTCCGCAACATTCGTTTCAACATTTTAATAGTATTTCCTTCCATACGACATTTGCTGTTCGCTTGCCTTTTGGTTCTATTTGAACTTTGACGTCATGAAAGGATTTTTCTCGCGATAGTGCGACATACAGTTGTCCGTGGCTAAACACCGGTTGAGGTAAATAAATGCCTACTTGATCTAGTGTTTGACCTTGAGCTTTATTGATAGTTACACAAAAAGCCAAACGTACTGGAAACTGCCTCCTTTTGAAGGAAAATGGCATAGAAGTAGGCTATCTGATGGCGTGAGGTCAAGGCGGGGAAGTAGGACATTGTTTCCATCATTTACGCCAGTAATAATTTCCAGGTGTAAGCAATTGTCATGCATCTTCCGAACCAACAGTCTAGTACCGTTCAACAGACCTTGAGTAGCATTAATATTTCTCAACAAAATCACAATTGAGCCTTCTTTTAGTCGAAGGATATGAGGTGGCAATCCACTTATGTCCATGCTGTCTACAAATTCTGTTGGGAATTGTAGAAGTTCAATCTCATCTTCAGTAATCAAATTATTCACACTGATGTAAGTTCGCGATGATCCTGGGATTAGGTCTAAAACTCTGTCATTGATTTCTTTACCGTGTTCATTTTTAGGTGCTAAAAATCGCTATTTTTGAAAAGCGTGAAATATCTTTCAGCGTAGAAACTTCGTTTCCATATATTTCAGTGATGATAACAGTTTTAGCAAAGATGGAGGGTGGTTAAGTCGACTAATTCTGAATTGTCTCCATCGACGTGAGGGTATTCACCGTTACCAATTTGTATCAAGGAGTTTGCATAGTCACGTTGATCTGTATCCGCTCGCATATTTTTGTCGAGTTTAAAAATTTTGAATAATGGCCACAAAGGAGAGAACCTTACTGACATTTGGACTGAAGCTGCTCTAGATGCGTGAGGCACAACAGGCAATACTGAGCCCGTTTAGACCAGAATCCAACGACCCCATTTTGCAAATTTCCGAAATCAGTTCTGCACGAGACAAAAACTATCTCAGGGTCTATCTGGGCGAAAACTAGGTAAAATCTGGCTTCACTGATATCGGTAATATTCAAGTAAGGTAGGAAGAGAAATGATCGAAAATAGCACAATTCATTAAAATATCTCAATTTATTTATAACTAGCAGTAGTGCCCGGCTTCGCCCGATGGATTTATTTGTTTTACAGAACTGGAGCGCTCAAGGATAAGGATCGCAATAAATGAAAGTAAATTTGAAAGCACCAACGCTTATTGCAGCTGTTAACCTCAGTATACCGCACCAACACCATCGCCCTTATACAGAGGCATACTATTGCCATGATGATAACTGTTTTAAGGGGCCTAAGAAATCTTTTTGCACTAATAGGGATGTAGCCTGAGAAAGTTCGCGCCAGATAACGCTCGTGTAGTACTGGGTAAGCGCAAGGCGATCGTCCTATGTTTCCCCCAGTCAGCTACGAGGAATGTATAGATTGTGACCGAGTTTTCTAAGCTAAAGTAAATTATATCTTCTCTAATTTTACTCCAAGACTATATTAATTAATTCTATAGGTATATCCTCTAATATATTATGAACGATTTTCAGCGTTTAAGCGTTAAACAGCTGTAAAATGAGCTACGGACTAGAGGCGCTAAAACTAGTGGGAGGAGGGAAGAATTAGTAGGCTACAGCGGTAATAACAAAATTCTAACACGCTTTATTATTCAAATTATGAATAGGAGTCAGCATGCTTGAGTATTGTAGGCCTATATTGATAAATAGCCTATATCTCCATAAGACTTAAATCATAAATAGAGATTTCCCGGTCAATGGATGTGAGATTTTCAAAGTGAAATGCCTTGTCCTGTTCGGATTCCACGTAAAGAGGAAGTCCTCTGTGCCTTATGATCTCCAGATTAACGGTCACGTAAAACTATAATCTTCCTTTTATAAATAGAGATTTTAATATTCACTGGCTCCCCTTGCTTATAGACTTCGATTCGTGTATTTTTTTGGTTGATAGCTTACATGAAACGGTCTTGTTTTAAGGTAAACATAATCAAAGAAAGTTGATACCGGTATTGTTTACCTCAAAATGCATCGCAACGTTTGGTTCTTTTGTAATTTGTCAATTTCTTAATACAAATCGTTTCCGTAATCCTTGGAAACGACTTAGGGGTACAGTATTTAAAAAGTTTGAGAATCCCTGTTTTAAGGCCATGAACTGTTTCCATTCATCTGGCTAACTTAGGCCTATGACTCAAGAATGTAGAAGTCAGTCACTACCGGTACCACATTCTCCGTCGGGCAGATGTAAGTTGACGATTAATTCTGATTTCAAGAAACCAACCATAATACGTTTTTGACTGTTAATGTTGTGACATTTATTCTTGAAGTATTTGTCCGAGTATTGATGCCTTTGAAAATGGGAGTCACAAATGTTACATTCACTTCTTCCTGTATAGTGACGATTTCTTCCCGTACCGTACTTCAATGGAGATCATTTATGCAGATTACGATATTGTAGGCTTATCGTGGTAAACTGGCAATTTTCTTGTGTATGGCCGCTTCCTTATTTTTGTTGTGTTCGTGGTCCACGGAAAAAGCGATGGAACAGTGCCCGGTTTTAATCTTGCTCTCTCACCTTCAAATACAAACGCATAAATTCAGTGGTTGTTATCGATATGTCTATTCAGTTTATAGGTAGGAATTATTTCCCTTTGTAAATCACACTTGCCCAAACACAGTTTTCGTGAAGTCATCGAGTTGAAAACGATGGGAACACACTTTAATATTTTCGGTCCGATTTTCTTCACCGAAATGTTTCCTTCTAATAGCATGTAACCATTTCTTCCTCATTTCTTTATTTTGTGAAAATTGGTGACACCAAATCGGATTTCCCTGCTTTTTGCAAAGAGGAACACTGCAATAGCTCGGTATAGTCACGAAAATAGCAATTTAAACAACTTAAATTCGTGGATATTAGCGGCATGAGAACACAGGAGACAAATGAAGAGCGCCTTGCGCTTACCCAGTACAACAGCAGTGCGCTCTATCGGTGCTAGTTCTATACATCCCTATTACTCCCCGTGACAGCAATTTATAAGCAAGCTCGCAATTCTGCACCAGAACAATAGTAGGGGTGACGTGATGCAGCCCGCATTACTTGGCAACAATAGACTTCGGTATTATTGAAGCCGTTCTGGAGCACTTGTTCTTCTGACTTACTGAACAAAGAGCAATATTTAAGGTTGCCTGAGAGGTGTAGCCTAAAGCTACACAGCCTAAATTATTCTTCTGAATCAGGCTATCATTTACAAAAAGATATTTCGAATCCGACTGGTAGTTCCAGAGATTAGCGCGTTTAAACACATAACACACACAAACAAATACACAAACTCTTCAGCTTTATTATATTTGTATAGATTAAAAAATTTAATCTTTGGCATGCATCATCAAAAACAAACAAAACACTCACACACAAAAAATCAACACACCACAAAAATTAAATAACACTCCTACACTTCGACGAATGATATCCTGAAAATTGTCAGTCCACTCTGATAGACTATCATTAAAAATTTCTATTTACACACTTCTAGGCGATCATGATTCGGTGAAGAGTTCGAATGATCCCTATCTGTACACTCGCAGTTTTCCATTTCTGAAGATTGATCTTTGATTGTTCAAGTATTAGACAAATATTTTATGTATCATTTCGAAAAATTGTTGTATCACTTTCACCTGCATAATGTGCTTTCCAAAAATTAATAATTATGGAAGATTATTGCACAAAATTCTTTTGTAGGATTTTGCAGTAATATAATATTAATATTCCACTAACATGGTGGCCGAATGTTAATATTATTTGCATTTATGACTTTGTTCCATTGAACAATTTGTTTATAATTTTCATTTTTTTAGAGTAAATGAAAATTATCATATTTTTTAAAATTCACAATTGGTCTCACATCACCAATGAATTATTTGATAACCATCTCAAATGATGTTATATAAAGAAACACAAATTATTATTAACAAAAAATGTTATAATTTTCTATCATTCAATTAATTAATTAAATTTCTCATCAAATAATTATTATTTGCACTCTCAGCTATTCTTCAAAATATTTAAATTTCAAAATATTCATAACAGAATGTACTATTATTAATTATTATTCGTGAATTTTCTTAAAAATTATTTATAACAGGTCTCACTTCCCTCAAAATTAGTTCATGAAGATTGGCATTAAGTTAGTTGACTGGTTCAAAATTTATTATTTATTTATTATTATTATTATTTCAGGCACTTCCAAGAATTTATTATAAATATTCTCCGATATTTATTTATCTTCTTTTATTGCATTTGCAACCATTTATTTTCTCAGCTTTGGTCAGGTTCATCAAATCTAACAATTATATTGTATTTATTAGGCACAAAATCGGGAATCTAGATTGATCCAGGTTGGAAATAAATATCCAATCCTACAGGATTTGAATTGGACTGGAATATGGGGCGCCCGTATTGCCTCACCCTTCTTTAACAACTATGAGCAACACATGCTCTCACTAACCTCTTCCACAACTCAGGAAATAATTTCCTCATGGATGACCCTCAGTCTCCACATAAATATTCATGCCGACATGCAAGTCGCATAATATTATCAACTATAATCATTATTAATGATTCTTAATATATTTCCTTTCCACAATAATATCTTTTTATAAGTGTTGTAATATTCCGGCATACAAATTGCTGTGTATTCTTGAATTTATAACGTTTTCCAATGAAAAGCTGTCATTATTCCTGGTCAAAATCTCCCTGCCTCTATTTAACACAAATTCAACCTAGTTGATACATTTTTATTAACTGCCATTATTTTACCTCCCTCTTCATTCTTACTTGGTGCTTCAAGAAACGTTTTCTAAACTTATTCTTCCTTCAAAACTATTGCCATTTGATATTATTTAAACACTCGCATTTGTCTAACCATGTTCCTAAATATAAATAACCACGGTTATTTCTAACTCTGTTCGTAAATATTAATTTCTGCTTCACAAATATTGAAATTTATCACAGTCCCATTAATATTTAAACAATTTCTATGTTTATTATTAATATTCCTTCTAACCACATAATTATTATTATTATTCTTGACAATCTCTAAAAATCATTGTTATGATTTTTACCACATTTAAAATTATTATTATGACCCTAGTTATTAAATCTACAAATATAAACAATTAAACAATATGTTTAAACCCTCACCTTGATTTAACAAAATAATATACATATCTCATATCATGATTTTTAATTTAATAACATTACTGGTTATTAATAATATAAATTAAATTATGATAATGGTGCTACCACCTTTCGAATAGTTTGACTAAATTAAATTACTTATTTAACGGTGTATCCTCACATAAAAAATTACTAATAGAATATTATTCTCTTTTATTAATACTTCATTGTACTTTATCATTATTAAATGAAAATCTACAACCTGCTTCCAGTCTCCGACCGGGTCAGGAATGGAATCAATGAAGCCCCCACCTAGCGGTGAGGATATGAACTGTGCCGGCTGCCGAGGCCTGACGCACTGCTCTGGGGCAATGATGAAATGAATGACAGATGAAATGAAATGATAGTGGAGAGTGTTGCTGGAATGAAATGTTGACAGGAAAAACCGGAGTACCCGGAGAGAAACCTGTCTGCCTCCGTTTTGTCCAGCACAGATCTCACATGGAGTGGCCGAGATTTGAACCACGGACCCAGCGGTGAGAGGCTGGCGTGCTGCCGCCTAAGCCACGGAGGCTTTTTTTATCATTATTAAATAATTAAGGAATTAATTTAAACAATCCAAGCTTCGATAAAGCATATAAGAAGCTATATATTAAAAACATATTCCTATACCTTTAAATAAATTCAGAATATCTTATAACAGGAACTTATAACTGTTATTCTGACAGTATAGAAAATTGTATATTAAATTGTCAGACCCCGCAATGGTGCTCCATTTGTCGTACTGGACAAATACACATGAAGTTTGACTCGAAGATGGTGTTGACTTTTTATTATGAATGGTAAAAAGAAATTCTCAACAACATTAGCCTAGTAAGAAATACATGTAGAATATCAGCTTACTTCATTCTCGATGTAATGGTAATGCGTGTCCTTGGTGTTCGCTACTAACTATTAGCATTGCGATCTAACCCCAAATATGTGCAAATGTGAATCAAGCATTGGTAAAGAAATGTTTTCCCGGTGCCCCCTGGACCGTCAATGAAATATGCATTACTCATCCTCTCATTGCTGTTTTGTACTAACCCCAAAATTTCTGTAATTATGGCCGTTTGGTTTTCATTTGCTTGATCCTCATTAAGTTTTGGATAATTCATTGGTAAATTTGTCTGAGGGAAATTATCAATAATAGCTGGCAATTCGAGAGAAGTAATGGGAAGACCATGGAGATTTAATGTATTAGAAATATGTATAAGAGTGAACTGATATGCAATGTTAGGTTCGTGAAACTGCAGATAATCCTCAGATAATTAATTCTTGAATATGTCCCATAACTGTCTTCCATTTACAGGGGTCTGAAAGATACATATGTAAGAAAACAGTTGTCGTAACTGAGAAGGCGTCTGAAATTGTGACGCTTCTGCCAAACAACGCTGCCATTCAGAATTATCAATCAGCAAACCTCGCTCCTTAGCTCTTTCTTTAAAAGTAGAATAGACAACGGCTTTGTATGTTCGTAGATCCTGGAAGCTGGTAGCACCTATGAAGTGGAGCAATAACAGGCGTAAATAATACCTTTATGTTTCTGTAGGCAAAACATTATACATTCTGCCTATAGTTTTTGAAACATTTTTTTCTTTTTTGCCACTGGCAGTTGCTCTTATTCCAGACGTAATGTACTCGTGTTTCAGGATATATATACGGACTTCTGGCTTGCGAATCTTGATTTAACTTGAACCACGCTTGTAAATCCGTGTTGCGCAACTGCGCTTGAAGTAAAATATCAGGAGCGTTATCATTTTTGAAATAGATATTTTGCAAGTTTGGCAAGTGAACTGGTAATCACACGATATAATGTGGCTGTTCATGTATGTGAAATGAAAATATCCTGTATGAGGCTTCTGTTGGACCAACATATCTAGCATTTAGGAAATAAGTAATTTCATCGTAGTTCACCGTTTCGCCTTCAGGACATATTTTAACGTTGCAGCAGTCATGACCTTTATACACATACTTGTGGATGTATTTAACACTCCGAACATTTGAGCATATTTCAACATTAATATGAACTTGAAAGTAAAGTAAAAGAAATGGATTGTAGGGAACAATGAATCGACTATCGATTTCAATGTCAATGCCTCGAATTGTTTTTATAATAATCCGTCCATTATTTCTTCTCCTATACGAAGGATAACCATTGGCATTATCTTTGGTCTCTTCCTGAAACTGTTTAGGGAAATCTTTCTTACATACGCCATCTTTCATACAGACTGAAGAAGGATTCAAAGATCCGCAAGGACCTTGTACCATATGACGCTTTACCAACTCGTATAGCGCTTCATCCTCGAGATCTGGTATTTCGGCTGACACCACACTGTCAATGTCAGAAATTTCTCAAAACTTACAATCTTCCGTTAATGTTAATAGTAAATGGATGTACGGGAGCCCTAGTTTTTGAAATTCCACTGTATATAGATATGCTTTCACTATACCGAAAATTTCCTTAACATCAATGAATCATAGCAATTCCTTTACTTTGCAATGGAAAACTCTCACTACAATATCAGGCCTATTATTACCCGTTTCACAAGGATGAATGCTGTTAAGTATTTCTGGCCAGCCCGCATTACAGGTGAACGTAATGAATAAATCTGGCATTCCATACTTCCTCACTATCGCCATCGCATACTGATAATTTTGCATCATATTCCTTGGGCTACATGCCAAAGAAGATGGCAAAACTACAATACGACCGACTCGGAGATTTTCATTTTCTGTTCGTACATGCAAGGCGTCTGCTAAACCGGCATATGTATCAACTCGCAACTTTGTTGATTACATATATATTTTAACAGGTCACCTACCATACGACAGTAGTAATCCACGAATAGCTGTTGAGTCAATTTACCAGCGTTAATAACGGGATTGAAATCGAACTCAGCTCTTACTTGTTAGACCTCGAATGGCAATTCTGTACAGAATATACACACGCATTGTTACAGTATGACGTATTTTAGTTTGTCTCACTCCAGCAGTTGGCATTGAAATGTGCCAACCAGACTCTCCGCAAGGTCAAACCAAGGTATAACACATAGGATCACAGTGCATACAATCAGAATCAACATTCCTCAAGCCACCTTCTCTCTCAAATACTGCAATGTGTCGATGAGTGGTGGAGCTCCATGAACAGTTCCAAATATAGCAGCAATTTCTGTACATGTCATTATAAGTTCTTGGATCTGAGGAAGGTTCATGATAGAAACGCATTACCAATTACATTTGACGACGATTTTCTTTTAGAGCTGATATTTTCTCTTCGCTTATTTTCTGGTGCATAGTTTTATAAGAGTGCACGTAAGGATTGCGCTGATCTAGCAAACGATTTAAAAGACTGAGGGTATCTTCTCTCAGTTCGTGATTAGCATCATTCAGTAGCCTTAAATCATTTGCCTCTGAAAATTCTAAGATGTATTGGCCATATGAACTGTTTTCCTGTTTTCTGGCATATAAAGAGGAAATTCTATGATGAATGACACCATTGACTTAGAAACAGAAAGGCCCATGGCTCGGTAGCAGCTCAGCAGTAGCACCAAAGGATACAAACGACATAGCATTATTGTACTGCCGAACAATTTTCCTAAAAGTTTTACTGATTTCGGTACAATTCGTAAACAACTGCTTAATTTCTGGAAGTATTGTGTATGGTGGAAGTTTATCTTGGCCATCGCTACAACAAAGAGAATAGTGACCACTTGTATTTTTCTCTTTTGAAAAGTATACAGCTGAGCAGTCCTGACAAATGTTACACAGACTTCCAATTGAGAACGGTTCTGTGTAGGGAATAGTTTCATAAACAGCACATCGATAAGTGGTATTCACGTTTTCGACCATACTTGACTCTGAGTTAGCACTGATATCTAGGACGTCATAGTGACCGTTCCAGCCATCTCCAGAATACAGCAAGGAAGTTATTATATTTGGTGGTGTATTTTCGGCGTTTACAGTATGGGTTTTATTAATAGTAACCATATTAATATTCATATTGTAAACTTGAGCAGCGGCAACTAACTCAGCATGACCTCCATGAATACCATTCATAGACATATGCATTTTGTAATCATCGCACGTATTGATAGCAGTTTCGTACATATCGCTGTTGCCAACAATAAAGGAAGAATAATTATTCCAATTGTCTGTAATATGTTTAAGAATTCGTTTTCTAACCTGTGTAAATAAACTCTGATTGTTGTACACACAATATGCCAATGACCTGAACAAACAATTTCCGTCACCTTTAATTCTTATCACATTTTGTCTCTGGCTAACTGGTTCTGAGGTTCGCTTCCGACATGATCCTGGTGTTTTACTGCACGCAAACCCACTCTTAGTTTGAAACTGTAAATCAGCCACTGAATCGAGTGACTTGGCATCCACGTTCTCAACTGAGTTAGCACGGATACCGGTATTTAGGACGTCATAATGACCGTTCCACCCATCCCGAAAGTATAGCAAAGAAATTATTCCATTTGATGGCGTATATTCTGCTTTTACACTATGCGTTTTATTATTAGAGATTATGTCAATATCCATTTTGTAAACTTGAGCAGCGGCAACTAACTCAACATGACCTCCATGAATACCATTCATAGACATATGGATTTTTTAATCATGGCTCGTATTGATAGCAGTTTCGTACATATCGCTGTTGCCAACAATAAAAGAAGCATTATTATTCCAATTGTCTGTAACATGTTTTACAATTCGCTTTCTAACCTGTGAAAATAAACTCTGATTGTTGTACTCACAATATGCCAATGACCTGAACATACAATTACCGTCACCTTTGATCTTTATAACATTTGTAATTGAGTGTCGCCTCTCATTCATCATAATATGATTCATTGTTTTGATTAAGCACACAACCTATAAGGGCGATTGATGAAACGAAAAGAAGACAGTTTATAGCTGGTGAGCCCATAGACTATATAACAGAAAGATCGGATACACAATACAAAACGGCAGTTCCAACATTCGACTGTAGCGGCATCTTCATGAAATTAGTTGTCTTTCGTATACAGTACTAGCAGGTACCCGCGGCTTCGCTCGCGTCATAGTCGTGTCATATTGTTATTCAATGAAATGCAGGTGTACCCCCTTAACACCCCTTTAGAAACTGAATATCCAAAAACCCTTCCTTAGTGGACGTTTTCGACTTACAACGAACATATTCCCAAAATTTCATGTTTCTAGCTTTAATAGTTTTGGCTGGGCGATGATGAGTCAGTCAGTCAGTCAGGACACTTAGTTTTATATAATAGATAAGCATCGGTCCCAGTGGAAAAGAATTCTATCACCTGAAACCAAAAATGCATGGGACGAATAAAAACAACAAAATATCATATTGGTTCCGGACCCTAAAAGACGTGAAAAATATAATAAAAGTATTAAAAAAACTATTTTTCGAAATTTCATTCGAATCAATTTTTATGCCATTCCTGGGACTTAGAAAATTCCGGCCAAAAAGTACAAAATCATTAATAACTCCCTAAGTATTCGTCGTATGATGAAATAGCAAGAGACAAAAAAGATGTAATGTGTTATTGTCTACAACATAGGCCATGCAAAATTTTACACTCAGACATATGACGTTCCCCCCCCCCCCCCCATATTTTCACCCCTCCCCATGGGCCCCTTATATTGGATTTATGAAAAAACGGTCAAACACCTATTTTGCTATTTTTTATGCTGATTTTTTTCCGCTGAGTTCCAAACTCCTCGCCTATGTCGTTTATGAGATACACGCTCGGTTAGGGAACCTTCAACCCCCACTTTTCACCCCTTTCACCTCAAAATATACACCACATCGAAAAACCCTCAGACATGTATCTTCTTATTTTTAATGATGAGTTTATATGCCGAGTATCAAATCCCCCAATGAAAGCAATCTGGAGATATTGTTATTCAATGAAATGCAAGTGTACCCCCTTAACACCCCTTAAGAAACTGAATATCCAAAAACCCTTCCTTAGTGGGCCTTTTCGACTTACAACGAACATATTCCCAAAATTTCATGTTTCTAACTTTAATAGTTTTGGCTGGCCGATGATGAGTCAGTCAGTCAGTCAGGACACTTGTTTTTATATAAGAGATTTCTTGTCATTCAAAGAGATGTTGACATGACAGTGTCAATAACAAAATGGCTGATGATTGCGCATGAGCAGTTCAGCCTCAAAGTAATCCATTCTTTGAGAAGTGTTGATTAAATTATGTGCACAGAATCCCGTTCTGCTTATTGTATGGAAACATGCGGCATTAGCGCCCGAGTGGAGCAGGTAGAAGTTAACGATATCATGTATGGATACATGCGACATTAGCGCCCGAGTGGAGCAGGTAAAAGTTAACGATATCATGTCGTAATTAGGGAACTGATCGCCCTATACCAGTGAATGTTATAATTATATTGGATGTATTGAAACACCAAACGAACGAAATACAAAAAATGGCATGAAGAAATATTCTGTTTTGGCGTGATCCAAACCGCATAGAAGATTTTTAAGTGAATGCGTTATGTCCCCAGGAGAGTTGATCTCTGTTAATATGAAGATGTTTACGTGGATTCACATTACTACCATGGAAACCACGATGAAGATGTGCACTCTACTTTACCGGACTATCATGATACAGAGTAACTCGTTGTTGCCTAGTGACAGTCCATCAAGTTAGATTTATTATTGGGGCGGCGTTGAATATCATGATACACTGTTAGTCGTTGTCGCCTAGCGACAATATGTCCGTCAAGTCATTAGATTCTATTTTCGTGCGACCTTGAAGGAAGTAATATTCGTAATTATTTTAATGCACGGATGTAACCAAGTAAGGTGGGCATCAATCGATAATGCGTGACGGGCATTACATTTTAAGACAACAAACGTCGTAGGGCAAATACTTCCCGAGATATTTCAGTTTTAGTAAAGGGTGAAATTTTTTGAAAACTATTTTAATATATAGGCCTAAGATACCAATCACTTCGAATGAACGAAGAAACGTGTGCGTGCATATAAAAAGGTACTAGCTCCCAGCCTCTAGTTTGATGATGATTGTTGTTTAAAGGCGGTGGAACAGCGAGGCCATCTGCCCCTCGTAACAGACTTTATAATATAAATTAAGTTTAATTAAAACTCAGATGAATGCCTAAAAGTTGAAAACAGTCTAATATTAATAAAACAAATATAAAATAAAACTAATAATTATAATAATAAACAAAAATATACGGAATACAAAATCAGAATTTCAATTAAAAATAAACAAGCAATTTCTAGTTTAGGAGACAAATCTGTAAATCTATTTATTATGCATATTTGCATTCTTCTGGTAGGGGCAAATATTATGGTTCACTTCCAGTCTTCCGATTCAAAGCTAAACAAAGACTATTGTTAACGTTAATTCAAGTTAGGGGTTTGGAACATCTTGGTCAACAGCCCCGTGCAGTTGGGTGTATGCTGAACTTGTCTGACAACCTGTATTTATGTGATGACTGTAGTAGTAGTAGTAGTAGTGTGTGTAACTGTATTAGGGAGATGAGGTAGGTGGCTCGAGACTTGTAGTAAGGTATTATCCCGGCATTTAACTGGGGGGAGTGTCGAAAAACCTGAAAAAACACACTCTAGATAGCCGCTGTCAGTACCGGGATTCGAGCCTACGAACTCCAGACTTGCTGCAGCTACCCCCGCGGCCGTGGTGCAAGATTTAACGAGCACGGCTACGCCGTACCAAACTACAGTAGGCCCTAGCTATGAAGGTCAAAGGTCAAGCTATGAAATTAAGTTATTAAAGCTAATTATTCAAGTTCAAAGTTCTAGGTTGTGAGATCTAAATGTATCTTTCTACATGAGGTAGTGATGTTATGTATATCTCGGAACCCCTCTAAGGGAAATCTTCATTGTCCCTAGAATGGCGTGTGCAGCTACTCGGGATAATTGCAATAATAGCTAATTTGTATCAGCAATTGGCGTAATTTATTTTACGTGGCAGTTTCTTCTCTACAGTAATACATTGTAATGGATTCTAATACGCGTAGAAAAAGACCGTCGTGTAACAATGCTATCACAAAGAGAAAGAAAAGGAAATGAAACATCAGACCGGTTACAGCAACAATTCCTTGAATACTTGCAAGTATATTAAATGCTCGTACCTAGAGAATTATTGTCAGCATAATTCGAATTCAAATTTACTTCATTATAATCAAATAAGATTTTTTATATAAAAAGTTAGCTTCCCAGAAGCTATTTTCACTTTGAGGTAATGGCTCATCCTTCATTGCAAACACTTGCGGGCTTATAAAAATAATGATATCTTTACCTCAATAAATAAAGTAAGCTATCTGACTGAACATTTTGAAATTTCGGGTGAAAGTTAGTGTTTATCCAAGACGATGTGTATAATGACCAAATATACTCTCAGTTTAATCTGTCTATCTGCTATGGGTTGGGGTCATGAGCTCATAACTACTGCAGTGAATGGCATAAAAATTGGTATATTTTAGTAGAAGGCATCCCTAAAATAAAATCAAGCTACAAACGATGGATCTGTAGTCCTAAGAGATGAGCGGGTTAATCGTTTTTCGCTCTTTTCTTAAAAGTAGTCGATTCAAGTTAGTAACTGTAGGCTACAGAACAAAATCATCGAGAATGTAACCTTACTGGCAAGCGAGATAAAAGCGAAAATCTGTTCAAGGAAGTAACTTAAGTCAATAAATACATTCACTTTCTTTCCTGAAGGATGTATTGGGGTCATGCCTCACGCCGTCCGTCAACACATCACGATATAGTGTATGAAGGTGGAATGCTTGTGATACACGAGTACAGTTCACGCCACGGTTTTTGGCCGGTCAATCGCGGTTTCAAAGCCGTACAGCGGACAGTCTGAGAGCCTCAGGTATGTGCAATTGATGCGTGAGTTTTCCGTTGCGCCGAAAGCAACTCACATAGCAATTGCATATGCCTGAGTTTCATCACCTATCCTCTGTACGACTGTAAAATCGGGTTCATCAGCCAAAAACCGTGGCGTGAACTGTACGTGTGTCCTAATCATGCTGCTTACTTCTTCTTTTTTGCCCATTTTGCTGGCCGGCATGGGTCAGAGGTAAGGTTTTGTCTTGAAACTGAACTCGAACACGAATCCGAGTACGGGCATGGATGTGAGCGTTGCCTTTATTCGTAAGCCCATTTAATTTCTATGATACATACTGTACATTCTAATCGTCCTTCCCTATCATAACGAGACACACATTAGTTCATTCATTTTCATTTAAGACTGTTTTGCCTTTCAGCGTCCACTCTTGTCTGCAAGCCCCTGTTCGCGAACAAAGGAAAATTGCAGTTTTACGTGGCCATGAATCTTGTGATCATGAGCCACGGGTCCTCCTTTTTACATGGAATACGAACCACAGGACATGGTATATCACTTCGAAAATCTATCATGCATTGACCCGCGAATCGAACCCAGTCCCCCTTGGTGAGAGGCCAACAGCTTGTTTGCGAACAAGTCGCCCCCATGATCCCCTATTAACAGTTAGCATGCAGTCTCATCTGCTTCTACAGTACTCCACTCACTTTGAAATCGTTCAACAGTGAATCAAACCATCGCCTCATTGCCTCTGCTTCTCTTACCCTCTACAGCAAAACATATTAACCTCTTAAGTAATATCTCCTCCCCCATTCTCTTCACAAGACCCCCACCATCTGATTCGGCTCATACGAACAGCTTCATCTAACGTGTCCATTTCTAACTTGACCTTTATCTCTTCATTAAGAGTATCTTCCTGTCATTGCTCCCACCTATTTGTCCCAGCAATCAGTCGTGTTACCCTCATGTATCAGATATACCGAATCTACCCAGCTTTCTCTTCCATACAGTTAGGTCAGTCTTAACACTGAGCTATGTAGGGAGAGTTTCGACGCTACAGTAGCTTCGTTCTTGCAGAATACTATAGATCACAACTGAGAACTCAATGCAATGGTTTTTCTGCACCTCGACTGTACCTCCTTCCCCTTACTACCGTTCTGGGAAAATACACAGCCAATACACAATGTTTGTTAAAATAAAACAAATTCGAGCTGGTTGCGTATTTTAAAGAAAGGCCATACGTCAATAATCTTTTGCCTTTCTTCTTTTTGAAGTTGCATGCTGCCTGATAGTTTACATGGCTTTACAAATGCTTATTATTGCCACCCCAACTGTTAGTCCTTATAGCTTAATACCCCTTTTATACAGAATAATATGCAGGGTGAAAATGACGAAATCATAAGGTCCGACGGCCTAGCTACAGTTAAGCTAGGCCCTGTCACCAGTTCCCCGGTCACTACTTTTAAGTAGATTTTACAAGTTAGTTAGTTAGTTAGTCATTGTTGTTTTAAGGGGCGGAACTACGGGGTCATCTGTCTCTAGATTTCACTAGAAAGCTACCTATTGCAATGGGCACTTCCGGAAAATTTCGAATATCTTCGCGTCTCACATCCCCCAGACCCCAAAACCAGCATCAGTTCAAAAGTTTATATTTAATTTATGTATGTATCTATGTACGGTATATCACTTTCTTGTGGACACGACAACTACCGCAATTTTGCACCACACTTTGAATTTTATACATAATATAGGCTATATCCCTTAAAACCTCGGCCGGGTTCGTTAAAGGGCAAAATCGGACCAAGGGGGTGAAAATGGGGGAAGTGGCTTTTTTCGAAAAAGTAAAATATCGCTGTAACTCTATTAATATGTGAAATACTATTCATACTATTCTTCGGATAAGGGCAAACAATTTTTGTTAGTAAACTTCTTTGATAGCACCAACCATTGACCAAAGGGGTGGGAAAAGTGGGTCTTTACAGAAACAAAAATCATATCCCTTTTAATGGGCACAAAATCAAAACCGTTTAAAATGATCAATACTCCTCTAATTATTACCTAAAACTTTTGTCTGAACGAAGGTTTGATATGACCCACCGTTACGCCAAGGGATGAGCTAAATGATTTCGGAATAATAAGAAAATGCCAAATTGATGAGGGGAGAGCCATCAGAGGTTGCCCTGACAACCCCACTAAATTGATGAGGGAAGAGCCATCAGAGGTTGCCATGACAACGCCACTGCACGAGATCACATTCATCTATCTCTGTGGGAAGTGGCTTCGGTGGCGTAATTGGTAGGATGCTAAGCTTCTATGGCCAAGATCACGGGTTCAATCCCGGCCGAAGACGTCGGATTTTTTAAGAGCGTTAAAATCCCTCAGTATGCCTTCCTTCGCAGGGGAAGTAAAGCGGCGGGCCCATGTCTTAGATGTATGGCATGTAAAAGAATCTTCCAGTGACTGCAACTGTGTGAAGCAAAATTTGTAGGTAAGATTTGATTAACGCTCTAAGTTCCAACATTCGTCAGCAGGTACTGGTTGCGGTGGCATCTATTAGCAACGTTCAAAGCTAGGTGTCATTGACGGTATCATTTGGTAGCAAAATTAGGAACAAGTACTTGAAATTGACAGTCTGCAGTCCTTACCTGAATTACAGACTAATACAGCCATCACAGTTAAAACCGGTTATCAGACAGATTATACACACAACCAAAGTACACATGACCGCGTTGTCGCAGCCCCTAAACTGAGGAACCAACCAACCTCTCTGTGGGGGAGAATATTTTGAAGAAGTAAGAGACCGTTAGATAGTTACACATCAGTGTCGAAACCTTGCATAAGGACAGCGTCAATTGTAAAATACTTTCTCATAATGAGAGGTATAAAATGAGGTCTGGTCCTTCTACGAAAACCTCCATATTTTGCCTATTTTCGCCTATCCCCAAGTGTCCCCGGTGAATTTTACCTCCATCTTCCAGTGTGCCGAGAGGGATTTTTAGTTACCCTCACAGCGCAATCCCGTCAACAAGGAGTACATTCAGCTAGTCAACTTATATGCCAGAGCACTTCAGTTTCCGCTTATCTGTGTTAAAACTACATATTCAGACTAATTCTTATCAGCATTTTCTCCTTCAAGAAAATGGGCCATTCTCCGAAATACAATTTGTCTGATAACCTGTGTCACTATGATGTCTGTATTTGTAATTGAGGAAGAATTTGGGTAGGAAGCGGCCGTGGCCTTAAGTTAGATACCATACCGACATTTGCCTGGAGTAGTAGTGGGAAACAATGGAAAACCATTTCCAAGATAGCTGAGATAGGACGAGGCTGAGTGTACTCCATTCCAGCCCTTAAATCAGAATTAAATTTCTTGGCAGAACCGGGAATGAACTCGGGCCTCTGCGATGACAGCCAAGAATGCTAGCCACTACGCAACTAGGCGGGCATTTAGGGCAAATACGTCGTACTGTAGTTTTAATTTAAACTTAAAATAGTTCCTTTTACAATCCTGAGCTTTTCTTAGATTATGCAAATATTCTTACAACAATAGTAAATATAACTGAATGGTCAAGTTCATTACTCTCTAGTAATACGTATATTTAATATCACCTGTAACGCCGTTGAAGCTGAATAAACAAATTAAATAAAATCAAATTTAACAAAACTTCTTCCGAATCCTCATAAAACGTGTCGAACTTTATATAGGGTGTCAAATGACTCATGAAGAAGTGTTGTTTTCCCATAGATACATTATACTCAAACCACATTTCATTCGCAATTAAAAGAGTCATTACAGCTCATTTTATACTTCACTCCAAAGTTATGATTCAACATTTACGGAGCAGCCCATTGCCACTGTCCGTTCAGTGATGCAGCACACGGCTACTTCGAGATTCCTTTGTGGTAGGACACTTCTTTGAGCCGCGCCAGCCCGCAAAGAGAAATTAAACCTGTTGCAGACGCATCACGTAACCGCCATATCCTCCAAACGCACGTAGTAATGGCAGATGTTTGTTATTTATTTTGCACTGCTTACAAAAGGAAATCATTAGAAGTGCTACAAAAACACATGTGGTAAATATCTTGTTATAAGCACACCACACAGAAATGATATTAACTAACCAATAAGAAGGTTATTCTCGGATAGCGGCCGATTAAAGACAATGCCGGCTACACCAAACGTTCAATTTTGCGTTGTGCAATTACACCCAACCATTTACAGGTCCGTACAGTACACGAAAACATGGGTAGGCCTACCTAGGATTAAGCTATAGGGTTTATTGGATAATGACGTTATGAAGATCGAGAGAGAATGTTCGAAAAATAGCGTAGCAAAAGCATTCTGGATTGTTACTGTCGATTCATTTAGGGCCTTTGCGACAGTATGATTATATAGCCCAGTGTTGGCATGCTGATAGATTCAATCTTTAAATACATGTAACGTGCATGCTATTTATTGGACCTCAATCAAACTTTGCATGTGCATTGTGAAGCCTACCTTAAGAGATGGAACTAAGAATATATTCAGTCACCAGGTCTCCAAATGTTGATATACGCTCTCTATAATTTTGAAGCATAGTCTCAGTAGATTGGAAGGTATGCAGGCGAACATATCTAAATTTTGCAATCTTATAGAACACGAGATTTCGAGATTAATGTTCGAGTAACCCATACATGGCAATGTTGCCAACATAAATCTATGCATGTTGATAGGTTCAATGTATAACTGCACGAAACATCCATACCAACGAATGGATTTCATCTAAGTTTTTCACGAGGAATGTATGCTTTAGGATATACAGGGTGAAGAAAAAGGCCGCACTTGGAGGTCGGCATGCAGTTCCTCGTCGAAATTCACGACAAAGGTTTATCTAGCAAAACCCAAGTCCCGCCAATAGATTTAATAGACATACGAGTTAAGAAACGAGGCTAACAGGTCGCATGAACTCGGCGCTGTCCCGGAGCTGTCTCATTAGCTCAGTGTGAAAAGGTAATGCCGTGAATGTCGGCTATGGTCGAGTCGCATTCGCTCCAAAATGTTTTTCAGTTCAAGTATGAGAATGTCTCCAATGTAGACTACACCTCCACAATGCAATACATTATGTTGTGCACTATGTCGTACCGTTACTGTTACTTTTCTTCTTCTTTCCGATGCGGCCTACTATGGACCACGCGCCAATTTCAATTCTTCACTCTTTCTTGTTTTCTCTTCCGTTCTTCCCAATATTTCTTCATTCTTCGATTATGCTTCTTTCTGTCCTCAGACTACTTCGCCCCAGGTTTTCTTTCCACTCTACCAAACTTAATACCTTCCTTCGAAAAATATCCTTGTCCACAGTGTCTTCTTCTCTTATATAATTCCCGTGGCTCATGATCTCGCGATTAACGGTCACGTTAAACTACAAGCTTGCTTCTTATGTAATTTATTTCTGTAACCTATATTTAAACATTCAAACGTAACATAAAAAATAGACCTGACGTAGATTCGAACCGTAGTTCCATGGTGGATGTGGATTTGATAACCCAGCAGTCTACTCAGTGAGCTACCACAGTTGGTACGGCAGTGCAGGATGATACACATTCCTCTGTACATTCCGATGCGCTGCATGATGTGACAGTGTTGCCAGCTTATCGTTTATATACTTGCGTTTTCAAACTGTACCCGATTCGATTTTGCCATAGAAGCTTTTGTCTTGCATTTGGATGAGAAGTCGCATGCCGACCTCTGAGTGCGACATTTCTTCTTCATCCTGTATAACTGTGCTTAATAGCCTATAAGAGTCAGCAGTGCTGCCAACTGTGTATAATTATCTCTTTTAACCTCTAGATTCAATATTTCAAAATATGTGTACTGAAAACACTTCAACTTTAGCAAACTTTAGTCAAAGATGCGTTAGACAAATTTAGAGTAAATCGTCAGAGAGAGTGCTATCATCATAGCCTAATTACATGCTAGCGTTTAGGATAAACGTTTAACTGCATTATACATTCCATACCAACAAATGGATTTCAACCAAATTTCGTATATGTAATGTATGCCTCAAGAGATATAACTCGGTATACTTTTGGAGACATCAGGGCTACCAACTGTTGATAAATGCGCTCCATAATTTTGAATCCCAGTCTCAATGTATGCAGGCAAACAGTTAAAATTTGGCATAGGTGTATAAACGATGTGTTAGCAAATTCATTTCGAGCATCCCATACGTGACAGTGTTGCTAACATAATTCTGCCCGTGCTGATAGGTTCAATGTTTAACTGCATCTAACTTCCATAACATTAATGGATAACTAACAAATTTTATATAGTGTGTGTATGCCGTAAGGGATAGCCTATAATAGTGTGTATTTTCAAAGGCAGCGGACCTACCAACTACCTAATAACTCGCTCTGAGCATTTGAGACGTAGACTCTCAGTATCTAAGAATCCATGGAAAGAAACCATTTCAAGCCAACTGTAGTAGGCTATACAATATTTCAGGCATACTGTATTTCGAACAGATCATAAATGCAAGTTAATTTCGTTATTATTCTAGATACAGTAGATGTAGGCTATATAAGTCAATCATTGGCATGAATATTAAATTTTAAGAAAAGTACGCTCTTAGTTCGTTACGGAACTACTTGTTAACTTTCAAAAACTAGAACATTTTCAAGAACAACAAGAACATTAAACAGTCTAATGTTTGCATTGTAGTGCATATTCTCTTTGTTTTTAATGACCAATGAACAAAATGTGTTCATTATTCAACATTGCGTTTTTTCTTTATATTTATTGATTAACTCCATACATTTTAGAACCTATTTCAGGTCTTATAAGCCTAAATGAGCAACTGAAAGAGCCCATTTTAGTCATATACAATTAACTTTTTGCGACCTAAAGGTCCGCGTCCTAATCATTAGTAGGAACTACTTCCAGGTTGGCTGAGGTGGAAAACGAACCCACCTCTTCTCAGTTTTGCCTCTCGAGGCTGAGTGTGCTCCATTCTAACCCCCAGACTAGATTTTTTTGACAGAGCCAGGAATAGAACCCAGGCCTCCGGTGCGACAGCCAAGCATGCTAGCCGCTACACCACGAGTTGGTAGGACAAATGCAATAGCATTGCATTCATCAAGAGATGGCAATAGGCCCATGAGTTCCTTAACGCCTATCACGCACTAAATCTTTTCAACCTTGAGTTTTTCACCTATTTGAGAAAACAGGCGCTTGTAATTTAGGTGTCGTAGGACTCCGTACGATTTTATTAATATGACAATGCCAGTGACAGAGGTACCATCGATCCCAAGCAGGGCAATGACCTAACAGATCGCAACCCACCAATTGTAGAGTAAGAGAGCTTATGTGAGTGTGAATCTCAATACGTAACATGCCTCCTTCCTTCCGCGTTCTGTGAAGCACAAAAAGCACTCATTATAGCGGAAAAAAAAAGAAGCGGTAATGAAGAGTTATTAACGGGACTGTAACAAGCTTCAGTAGGGACATGTGTACTGCGGTAGTCTATGAACAGTAGCCTACGTTGTGTATTGTTTCCACTAGTGGCTGGATAGATGGTTGGTTGGTTCTTAGGTTTAGGGGCTGCGACAACGCGGTCATGTAGCCCCGTGTACTTTGGGTGTGTGTAGAATCTGCCTGATAACCGGTGTTAATTGTGATGACTGTATTAGTGTGTGTATCTGTTTTAATTCAAGTAAGCACTGCAGGAGATCAATTTTTAAGTAGTTCCTACTTCTGCCGTCAAACGCCACCGTTCAGAACTTAGCTACCAGACGCCACCGCAGTCGGCTCTTGGCAACGAACGTAGGAACCTAAGAGCGTTGTTTACATTCTTAACCTATACAATTTAGCTTCACACAGGTGTAATTAGTGGAAGGTTCTTTAACATGCCATAAATCTATGACATGGGACCGCCGGCTTTACTTCCCCTCCGAAGGAAGGCATACTGAGGGAGTTTTAACGCTCTTAAAAAATCCGACGACTTCGGCCGGATTTGAAGGCTGGAGAGATTGGAGGAAATGGAGGCACCCACGGTACGCAGTGGATACAATCTCATATCACTTACTCTGCATTGTCCTATTGCAGCGTAACATAAACATTAACAATATCATCAACGAACTTACCTAGCAATAAGATCCACGAGTCCCAATTAAGAATGTTCGGGCATGTACTGTAATGATGGACATCGTGGGCATTTAGCCCCGTGTACTTGGATGAGTGTGCAATTTTGTCTGATAACAAGTGTTATTGTGATGGCTAAATTAGTGTGTGTATTTGTAATTCAGATGAGGATTGGGAAGGAAGCAGCCGTGGCCGTAAGTTAGTGGGGAAACTACGGAAAACTACTTCCAGGGTGGCTGAGGTGAGAATCAAACCCACCTCTTTTCAGTTTTGGCTCACAAGGCTGATTGGACCCCGTTCCAGGTCTCAGACCAGAATTAATTATTTTGGCAGTGCCGGGAAATGAACACGGACTTTCGGGTTGACAGCCATGAACGCCAACCGTTAGGTAAGGTGTGTAATGTAATGAGGAAAGCTGATAATTTTGTTGCAAAGCAGCTAATAAAGATGATGTCACCAATCAAAAGGAAAAGGCATATAACGGAAGATGAAGTGGGGAGACAGTGTCATAACAGATGATTGAAGAACTTGCCCAGCTTGACTTTTTTGCTGGGTCGATGGTAACTCTTGTCACTTGCATTGTCTTATTAATGAATTACCAAAATATAATGAGAAAAAGAAATCCATCTCTGTTAAATAAAGTGTCTCGGGCTGCATAGCATTGTACGGAATTTCATTGTTGACGACGTTTTGCCATCGTTCCAGTAGGCTTAGTCATGGCAGGTTCATCTCGGGTTGGCAAGACTGTCCCAACGGGGAGCCTGTATATTCAGGCACTGGTGATCATGTGATCTCATTTTAACCTGTTAGCTACGTTGTTATATTTGCTGTGTTTCTGGATGAAGATGTAATGGCATTCCAGTCTGTCCGCCTCCTTGCTAGCATTCTTGGCTGTCACTGCGGAGGCGCGGGTTCGATTCCCGACTCTGCAGAGGTGTATTTAAAGAACATTCTTATTATTATTATTATTATTCTTCAAGTGCCTCGTCCTCCAAGAACATTGGCTATCAGTAGCATGATCTGCTGTTTGTCCATAGCTGTTCTAAACAATGACACTGCATTAAGTCCAAACCCCTAGCGTAAGTTCTTTAGCCAGGATATTCGTCTGCGTCCTGGACCCCTAATGCCACCAATCTTCCCTTGGATAATTAATTGCAAGATGGTATTTGTTGTAGCGCATGAAATGACCAAAGTATTCTAGTTTTCTCCTTTTGATGATACTGAGAATTTCCGAGTCTTTGTTCACACGCCGCAGTACTTCCACATTTGTGACTTTAGCTGTCCATGAACATTGCATTATTAAAATAAATTAAAACCCCAGTCCAGGTGAAAACACAAAAGGAGCTATATATTTGAAAGCTTAAACCATGATGCTTACTACTTACTTACTTACTCCCTGGCGCTACAGCCATTGTAGGGCCTTGGCCTCCCGGACAATCTCCATTCATTCTTCCCTGTTGACTGCTTTGTTTCTCCATCTTCTGACTCATCTTTCTCAGTTCCTCCTCCACTTTGTGCAGCCTAGGTCTTCCCCTCACACGCCGTCCTCCTGGCTTCCCATTGAAGACCTTCCTTAGCACCCTGTTCTCTGTCATTTTTTCTACAAGTCCCAACCAACGCAGTCTACTTCTATTTATTTCCACTACTATATCTGGCTTACCATACAACTCTCTTCTCTCCATATTATTTCTGATTCGCCAGAATTCACCCTCTTTTACTGGTCCATATACTTTTCTGAGTATCTTCCTTTCCCATCTCCTTAACAATTCCTCATCACCTTGTGTCATGGTCCAAGTCTCCGAACCATACATCACCACAGGTATCACTACCGTATGATATACAGTCAGCGTCAGATTTCTACTAAGACTTCTTGCTTTAAAAACTTTACTTAAAGCAAAGTGACTCCTATTTCCAGCTGCTATCCTTGCATGTATTTCTTCTCTCATATCATTGTTTTCAGCTATCATAAATTTTTACAGGTTCATATTCATTCTAATTCATTATATTTTCTCCTAGATGTTAGCATATACTTTGCTTTCGACTGATTAATCGTTAGTCCAATATCTGCGTCGTATTCCTCTAATTCCCTTAGCTTCTCTTACAAATCCTGTTTCCTCCTAGATAATAAATCAATATCATCCGCAAAAGCAAGGTCTTGCGCCACTCGGTTAAACAATGTTCCTCCTGAGTTGCCCTCTTGTATCCTTCGCATTACATTCTCCGAGGTAATGTTAAACAGTAAGGTGGAGAGAACATCACCGTGTCGTAATCCTTGGATAACTTCAAAGGTATTTACAGGCCCAGGTTCGATTCCCGACTCTGCTGAGGTTTATTTAAAGAACATTGCATTATTAAAATAAATTAAAACCCCAGTCCAGGTGAAAATACAAAAGGAGCTATATATTTGAGAGCTTAAACCATGATGCTATACAGTACTGTTTGTAGAAAGTTAAACACCAAGAACAAGAGATGTGACCACATTGCACTTTATACCACAGATTAGGGACATGACAATACATTACTGATTAGAAGGACAGTCCGGTACATGGACGTTGACGGTCGATCCTCAGTATGGCGTCGCGCCACCACGTGCTGCACTCAGAGCCGCTTGACGTCGTGGCATTGAATCATACAGCACTTGAATACGCTGCTGGGGAATACCGTCCCATGCGATTTGTAGGCACGTCCACAAAGCATCAACAGGGGCGGCAGGTGGACATGAACGAACAAGTTGCCGAACGACCATATCCCAGACATGTTCGATGGGCGACATGTCAGGCGAACGGGCAGGTCAGGGAAGCAGAGGTATCCGTCGTTCTGCGAAAATGGCTTGTACATTCCTCGCCACATGTGGGCGGGCACTGTCCTGCTGAAACATGGCCTGTGGAACGGCCTGCAAGAGGGACAGTGCCGCGGGCTGTAAAACTTCCCTGATGTAGCGGTCACTGTTCAGATTGCTCGCAAGACGTACGAGGCGCGATCGCCTGTTATAGGCAATTGTGCCCCAAACTATTACACCTGGTGTTTGCCCGCTATGCCGCTCAACAAATACAGTCTGCCTGATTGCGTTCTCTACGGCGGCGTCGAACGCGTATGCGGCCATCACTGTAGGACAGGTTGAAGCGGGACTCGTCCGAAAATACTACATTTCGCTACTCAGACTGCCAGTGTCGGCGTGCACGTGCCCATTGTAGTCAGAGGCGTCGGTGGTTCCCAGTCAATAGAAGTCGTCGCAGTGGCATCCGTGCTACCAGTCCAGCCCTAAAATGACGGCACCGCACCATCGACGCAGACATGTCCACCCCCGTTGCAGTGCTCCAACGTCGAGCCAACACCGAGGACGACGCTATTCTGTCCGATTAGGCCATGCGGAGAAGATGGCGGTCGTCTTGCTCTGTGGTCACATTGCGTCGTCCTGTACCCTGTAGTCGCTGTTTACGACCCTCCTCTCTCCACTGGATCCACATACGCCTTACTGTTGACGCAGCGTGCCCTGTACGAGCCACAATGTCCCGGAACGACAGACCCGCCTCCCGGAGCCCAAGCATTCTGCCCCGTCCAACAGCACTAACATACTGATAGTCCACCCTGTGATGTCGGCGAGGCATCGTTGCACTTGCTTACATGTTTTCACTAGGTATGACGGCCCCACGCCGACAGAGCTGTGCGGAACACTGACCTGCCCGGTCCCACGACAGAGGGCACTGGTGGGACAATGTGCACGCCATCTCTCTGCGATTTAACTCACTTAGTATGGTACCACAGGCCTACACGATCCCTGTTCTGGGAGTGTCTCTGACAATTTCTTCTGGGTTTCCCACTTTCTATTTTTAAAATATACTGAACAGAAACAGCCCATCCAATATGATAATCTCACTGATGATAACACAGCGTAACGGGTAGCTAGTATTTTACATGGATAATGAGAGAGTCGGGTGTCGAAATGATACCAGCACAACAATTAATTAAGAATTACAATTATAATAGTAAATAAGAAGGCACGCATAACGAAACGAGAAAGGAAAAAATGAGCATACCACATAAATCATCAAGGTAGTTGAAAGACAAATCTCCATAACAAATAAGCTGAAATTTAAGTGGTTTTGGCTAAGGGCCATGGCACGTATACAATTGAACAGGTAAATGTGGAAAGGACACATGTCCATATTTTTGGTAATACGTCGTTTTATGTAGGCGCTTTGATCCCCAAGAAAGAAAGAAAAAAACTGCTCAGTTTCTAGCAACGGAGTGTGGGTTGTGGCACATTCAAACAATCCGTTCGAGAAGGTAATACTTCAAGGAGCAGATACAGCTATTTGGCGCCCGTAAGCAGAGATACACATAGATAAAATAAATAAACAATTTGAAAACTAAATAAAATTACAGACGTGCCCGAAGTCGTCGGATTTAAGAGCGTTTTTTTTTTTTTTTTTTTTGTCGTGTGGCCTCCTGAGAGGCCGAGTGCAGGTCTTTCTATTCGACGCCCGTGGGCGACCTGCGCGTCGGGATGAGAGATGGAATGGATGAAGATGAATGAAACTGGGCAAGGATGTGGAAGGAAGCGGCCGTGGCCTATCAGAAGGTACTGTCCCAGCATTTGCCTGGTGTTGAAAATGGGAAACCACGGAAAACCATTTCAAGGACAGCCGACGGTGGGGCTCGAACCCACGCGTCTACCGAGTCAGCAGAGAGCTTGGCCCCATGGCCTAACGCAGCGCTTTAGCCCGCGTCGCCACTACTGTCGGTTAAGAGCGTTAAAAATCCCTCAGTATGCCTTCCTTCGGAGAAGTAAAGCGGCAGGGCCCATGTCATAGATTTATGGCATGAAAAAGAACCTTCCACTAACTACACTTGTGGAAGCTAACATTTGTAGGTTAGTATGATAACGCTAGATTAGTTGCCACCAAGTTCTGGCTGCGATGGCATAGTAGCCAAGTCCACCGCTAGGTGTCGTGGACTGTAGCACTTGGTAGCAAAAGTAGGAACTACTTGAAAAATTGATCGTCTGCAGTCCTTCTACCTGAATCACAGATAACACACACTAATACAGCCATCACAATTAACACCGGTTATCAGACACATTCTACACACACAGCCAAAGTACACGGGGCTACATGACCGCGTTGTCGCAGCCCCTAAACTAAGGAACCAACCGACCAACCCTATTTAAGATTGTAAGCTTTGTTTCCATAAATTTCATTTTAGTCAATATGAAGGTCAAATTTGTAGAATTTGAGCTATTTAATATTTTATGAAATTATTTTGGCCAAATAGGCTCTTTCTACGCCATTGTTTTGTGAAAAATTCTCACATTTCTTGCTTCATAATCTAAAAGTATTTTGAATTAAAACAAAACACACACACACATGTCACTGACCAGAAAGAAACAAATGTATAGCATATTTCAATCATTAAGCAATTATATCCAACACTGCAACATCAATGATTGTGTGCGATTATGCGCGATTATTCCTGATTCAGATTAAGTGACAGGATCACCCACTCCCTGATTCACACGTTTTGATTTATTTCCAACGTTTGTGACTTAAACGGACATATCATATTTATATAAAAAATCAAAGAATCTATTTACTTTAGGATATCCAGTACAGGTATGAAAATGAATCGTTACCAGACTGCAACATAATTAATCTCTGTTTGGAAAACTAATATAGCACATTAATTAATTAATG
Organism: Meconema thalassinum; assembly: GCA_946902985.2. Taxonomy (NCBI): domain Eukaryota; kingdom Metazoa; phylum Arthropoda; class Insecta; order Orthoptera; family Tettigoniidae; genus Meconema; species Meconema thalassinum. The sequence continues at coordinate 1,287,500,637 of OX336388.2, read as the reverse complement.
CAGCCTTAAAGCGATAATTTCACTACGGCTCGCAAATCTTCCTTGAGTTTTGATGCGGCTTTAAACAAAACTAAGTGTATCAGGGTACCCTTGAAGTGTCCTGATAACTTAATTGGTTTCGGTTAACGGCCACATCAAGCACAATCACACGTGTGTTTTCAAATGGACCTCCTCTCAAACGTGGAGTCACAATGACAGCGGAAATGTTAAAAATGCGGTTCCACAGTCATGAGTGCACCAGTTCAAATAGAAAACGAGCCCAAACACACAAAAGAACCACTAATACGAGGTTAATGGTTGCAAACAGCAGTCTAATAACAGACCTGTATTAGACAAATGTTAGCTGTAATTATAATAAAAGTCCGGTAGCTCTTGTTGAGGAGAGGTTCGAGGGACGAGGAGTCGGGGGCCCCGCCAAAACCTGTCGACCTTTCCACAGTTTAAGGACAAAGAGCTGTGTGTTTGCTTAACATTCGCTTCGCGCGAACGAAGAGCGCCTTGGAGCACTCGTTCGCACCTCGACACGCATGCCTATTTTCAGGCCGAAAAAACATTCTTGCAGCAATCGACAATTAAAAGCAATTTTCAAGGTTTGAAACAAGTCTCGTTAAAGATGGAGCTCAAAAGTGGTTAATGGTTGCAAACGGCAGTCAAGCAGCAATTGAACATGTGAGATATTGCATAATTACACTATCTCGAAAATACGTCCAACTTTAAATACGTAATATTACCGTACGTTACTGAACTATTCAGCGTTGTCGTGAAGCTCTTAATATCATCTCCACAGGATATACAGTAAAGTAGCATATGTCATACATCTCCAGCAACAATTCTAGTTTTTAAATAATTCTGTAGTATCTCCCTGAAATTAGTATTATTATTATTATTATTATTATTATTATTATTATAAGTATTACTACTAGAGGTACTCAGCTTCGTCTGGGTGTGAATACGAATCGATGTCTATCACATTTAATAAACCCCAAACCGGAATCAGTACAAAACAAGAAGTTCCGTGACGAACTAAAGAGCCTCCTTTTCTTAAAATTTAAGATTCATGCCAATGATTAATCGATATGGATCTATCTAGAATAATGACGAAATTAAGTTGGTAATATCAAAATTTCTAATTAGTTCGAAAAACTGTATACCTGGCATAATGTAGCCTAATAGAGCTCTACAGTTGGCAGCCCTGGTGACTGAATATATTCTTAGTTCCATCTCTTAAGGTACCGAATACAAAATTTGGTTGGAGTCCAATGCATAGCATGGACGTTACATGCAGTTAAACATTGGATCTAACAGCGCGCGTAAAATCATGTTGGCAACAGTGTCATGCATGTATTGGTCATAAATAATCTGAAATAATATGATCTATTGTTGTGCCAATTTTGAATGAAATCCATTAGTTAGTATAGAAGTTACATGCATTTTAAAATTGGACCTATCAGCAGACTTAGAATCATGTTGGCAGCACTGACGTTTATTAGTTACTCCAAAGTAATCTAGAATGCCAGGTACTATACGTGTGCAAAGTTTAGAGCTATTGGCTTGCATTCTTTCTGATATATTGATATTAGGGTAACAAAAATAGAGACAGCATTTATTAACAGTTGGCAGCCCTGGTTGCTCTTAAGAATACGCATAGTCATAGCTGTTATGGTACACATAGCACATACGAAATTTGGTTGAAATCCAAAAGATAGTATAGAAGTTACATGTATTTAAAGTTGGACCTCTCAGCAGGCTTAGAATCATGTTGGTAGCACTGACATATATAAGTTACTCCAAATTAATATAGAATGCCATGTACTATACGTGTGCATAGTTTAAAGCTGTCGGCTTGCATACTTTCTCATATATATTGGTATTTGGATAAAAGAAATTAAGAGTATTTTTTAACAGTTGGCAGCAATGGTGGTTCATAAGAATACGTTCAGTCATATCTGGTTATGTACACATACAACATACGAAATTTGGTTGAATTCCAATTGATAGTGCAGAAATTATATGCATTTAAATATTGGACCTATCAGTAGGCTTATAATCATTTTGGCAACACTGCCATGTATGGCCTACTGGAAATTAAACTGCAATATTATTATCTATATGTGTGCCGATTTTGAAATAGCTCCCATTCATGCCTTCCAAGATATCCAACATGGAGCTCAAACTTCAATTGCGATTTTTCAGCAGTTGGTAGCACTGACATCATTTTCAAATATGGCCGTGAGATATTCAGGTATAGATCTTTACTCCTACCAAATTTTATTTCGATTGCTCCAGCCGTTCAGGAGTTGATAGGGGAGGACACACACACAGCCAGACAGACAGGCAGAAGGACAGACAGACAGACAGACAGACAGACATTTTCCCGGATCGATCTCATAAGACTACTTTTTCCTCATTTTTGCAAAATGTGAAAAGTAGGCTAAATATATATTGACCTTATTTAGATGGTGTGTGGACCCCTGCCTTCTTCACCATCTGTCTCACAGACTTCAGTTGACACATCGCACTTAGGTGTTGTATATTTCTCACAAAACAGATCCAGACCGCAGTTGCAGAGGGCCATATTGGTCCGGAAAACAATAAATTAAACAAGATGTTCAGCAAAGAACATATAGCCTACTTTCTCCTAAATGCATGGGTATTGTTGTAACTCTTTGTCCTTTTCAAGGAGTATAATTGAATGTTGGTTGCAGTAGCTTGTTGAAATACAACGTGCTATACGGATATTAAACATGAATATGAGGTGCCCTTTGCTAGTGCTACCTCTATACCAAATTTCGTTCAATTCGGGTTTACCGTGTTTGAATAGATAGGAGGAATCGATTTGCACACATACATGGCCGCCATCCGCAAATTAGTGGGCTGATGGCCTTGTAGTTCGGTCAAAAGATTCTTCGTACTTAAAGTTATAATGTTGCAAACTTTGGTAGAGATGGGATGATTAGGTTAGTCGTAATTTGATTTAAGCTTTGAACATTTGGATGGCCGCCATTACGTTTCCGTCAAGATGGCGGCGATATAAAACATGACACCGAGGTGCCCTTTGTTAGTGCTACCTCTGTACCAAATTTCGTTCAATTCGGTTTCACCGTGTTCGAATTGATAGGGGGGGGGGGGGACAGACATTCAGAGAACACACACTCACACACTCACACACACACACACACACACACACACAGACAGACACACAATTTTTCGCCCAGTGTTGATCTCATAAGTCTACTTTCATTTTCTGCAAAAATCGAAAGTAGGCTAAAAAAAAAGAATGGAAATACCTGTACAATAATGATATTCAAAAGTAAAATTAATCAACGATCACAAATATAAGAAATAACACAACAATTCCAAAATAATCGAAATTACTAAAATAAAGCACGAAAATGATTTTAGATCTTCCGTATCCAGGCTCCCCCCATTCGAAATTATATGTTTACTTATTTTTTCTCAGGACCCCCAGATACTATGTACTTTTGCTCCCTTATTTCCGGATTCGTAAAGGTTTCCCTCCACCGCGTATTGCTAAATGACTAGTATGGGAACGTATGAAACTACAGGAATCAGTCTCTCTTTTAGTGTAAAACCACGGGCAACACCAGTCCAGCTGGACATAAAGCGAGTTGTCTACTAACCGTGCACAACGCCACACTAGACTGACCTGCCATCTTCCCAACTATTAATGTCATAGGCCTAATTTTAAAAGCGTCGTTTCATTAGAAAAGTGAAAAGAACATAAAATGTTAAAATTTGTAATTAGAATATGTTTTGTCCAATAAAATTTCTTCATAAAACCAAAATGAGCCCCCCTGCCACCGTAAACCACCCATTATCTCCGTACTATAAAAATATTTCTAGCCTAGATTGAAGCCCTAATGTCCTTGGACGTACAGTACATAAAACTCTTCGTGACATAGGCAGGTGTTCTCATGTGATGCGCGTTCATACATACACACCAATGCAACCCTCTACTGTGCATTCTATGGGCATTAAACGCATAGAAAACAAAATTTCTCGATTCTTCATGAAGTACAGATAGACCTTAGTTTGATTCATAAAGCGAGTTTTTACCCGCGCGGCAAGCAGCGAGTAGTTTAGAAACATCATTCTCAAATCACATGACGAAACGAGAAAATGCAATACCTTTCTTGAAACATAGAAGCAGTGCTCGAGCAAGTGAGCCTTGCCCATCTGCACCGAAACTCTCCAACGCACTGGCCGAAGTATAGTTCAGCTTATAACAAATTTAAAAAACTTACACCAATCAAATCTGTGGTTATTATAATTCATTTAGGACCTTCCAGCATTATGGTCGTTGAGCTCTGTGTTTTTGTGCGTGTCTGGAGTTTGTACCAATGTACTTCTTCGTGATAGTGGCCGGAGTTGGTTAGGAGGCGTCCATTGTCTTACAGTACATTAGGAACCAGCCCGGCATTTGCTTGGAATAGAAAAGGAACAACAGAAAACTACTCTGACTGAAGTGGGAATCGAACCCACCGCTCCTCAATTACGTCTCACGATGCTGAATGGCCATTTCAGACTAGAATTAAATGTTTGAAAAAGCCGGGAATCGAACCCGAATCTCACAGGTGTGAGTTTACGTGAATCTTGACATAGATTCATAGACCAAATTGGTTTATTTTATGGCGAGTGCAGGGAATCGCATCCAGGACTTGAGACATAAGTCTAATACGTCTCCCTAGACTACGAGAGGCACGTGCAAAAATAGACTTGAAGAAAAGGGTCTAAAGGTAAATTTTCTTTTGATACTGCAAGAACACGTGAATTTTGCGCGACTGTACATCCGGAAATAGCTAGGGTTTGGTGACCAGTTATAACGAACAGAACGGAAGTGAACGAGGATATGTCGCACACTTAATATCAGATTGGTGAGATTATATTGACAAGGACTAGTGAGAATCTTTCCTTCAAGACTTCCAAACATGTGGAGAGGCACCAGTTATATGACCCCACATTCCTTGAGAGTTGATGGCTCCAAGCATAAACTATCAAATTTGTCGCTAACAATACAAAGTCTACTGTATATGATATTATTTTAAACCGGGCCTGTAATGTCTAAACTCACCATGATGGCTAGATAACTGGACATTCAACTCTCAAATTAAATATTTAACTTCACAACCTACAGTAAGAACATTTAAGGCACAACAAAAAATATCCTACACAAGATTACGACACTAGCACAGCGTATTAACAACCAACATAACCTGAGACACTGAATCCATTATTCTTCAAGTAAACAGAGAACAATCTGAAATAAATAGATCGAAATTTAATGTTTATCAGTAGGTCAACACGATTGCACGTAATTGTAATGAGTGGTTTCCTAATCTCGAAAAAAAAAACAACAACAAAAACATGAGATTAATAAATACATGTAAATGTTTTTCAGGATTAGGGAACCACCCATGACAATTGGCTACAATCGTGTTGACCGACTGAAAAACATTAAATTTCTATTACCAAGGCAATAATGAAAAATAACATCCAACACGCTAATGAAATATATATAGGTGAATAAAAGGCAAACAAGGAGATTTTCATTCAGTTTGAATGGCAGCTGTAAAGCTTGTTCACCCTAACGCAACAAACCAACCATATCCCAATTGGTGGAGCGGGTTCGACATTTAAAACTCTCTGCCTTCCACTTTACGGCTTGTATACTGTACACTGTACAACGCACGACGTAATAGCTGAAAGCCTCCTCGGTCATCAATGTGGCTGTAAATGTAGGTAGCCTACATAATACACAGGGCAAGTGTAACCAATCTAGGTAGTCAGACTATAGGCCTCCTTCACACGGAGCTACCATGGCACCATTGTGGCGTCTCCACGTCTTTGCAATATTTTCTCTAGCCACCAATTACGCCACCAGGCATGAGCCAGTCTTGAATGAAGGTGGAAGAAGCAGCACTTGCTGTGCTTCTATAGCCTATATCAGGTTACATAAACGCCGAAAACTGAGAAATAGAATATTTTGGGTTCACCCACTTTCGCAGGATCGATCAACAAAAGGTAACTCTGTATATTGAACTTAGACAGAATCCAGTCAAAATTTTCACCTTCCTACGAATGAACATTTCATCTTTTGATGAGCTACTGCAGTGTTTAAAAGATCAACTGGCGGGTGTGGACACAAATATGAGAGATAGTACACCTCCAGAGGAAAAACTCCTAGTGACACTGAGGTAAGAAGAATTTGCACATTTTCGATTTACTTTAATGAGCGTTCTATTTAAGTAAAATTATATTTGTCAAATAGTTATCATTATATTTTCACTAGCATATTTTTTCACAGTTCTTCTTAGTCAGGCCTGGCCGCACTAGAGTCGCGTCTCGTGTGAAAAGCTCCGTTTTACTCAATGTAAACATGTGGTGGCGCTACCAACTTGGCCGCTAATGCAAAGACGTGGAGACGCCACCATGGTGGCTCCGCGTGAAAGAGGTCTAAATGCTATACAGTATATCATCATGTCTGTCTCACGAGATCGCATTAAGCTGGCTGTGTGACGCATCGGAAGGTTCCCGTATGTGTACCCAAGTTTGCATTAGTAGCTTTGCTGGCCAAATTCTGGCACCCCAGCGTCTCTAAAGCTACACTTCGGACGTAAAACCATAGCATTTGTTGTTTCGTTTGAGATTTGAGACATTCTGGTCATCAGCCCGTTACTTTGGTGTACGTGGATCTTTATCATTAACTACGTTACTATGGTGATTGTATATTTTTAAATATAATAGTGTATGTACTCGTAATTAGTATAAAGATTGGGGAGGAGGGGGCCGAGACCTTATGTTAGGTACTATCCCGACTTTAGTGCGGTGATGATGTACAAAGCTAAGGAAAACCAAAGGCAGTTCCAATCCTCATACCAGGATAAAAATCCTCCACAGCAAAGCCGCGAATCGAAGTGAACCCAGACCGTCCGTGCGGAAAGCTACTATTACAGTTGCAGCTAGAGTAGTTGTTTTTTCATTTGAGGGGCACGGATATCGTGGTCTTTCAGGCCCTTTTACCTACGTGTGTGTAGAATTTGTCTGATAACCTGTGTTATTGTGCTGGCGGTATTAGTGCGTGTAGGCTATTTGTAATTCAGGTGAGGATTAGGAAGGAGGCTGCCATGACTTAAAGTTTGGAACCATCCCGGCATGAATCTGGAATAATAGTGGGAAACCTCGGAAAGCCACTTGCAAGATCACTGAGGTGGGAATCGAACCCGCCTAATTTGTCTCACGAGGCTGAGTGTACCCCGTTCCAACCCTCAGACCATAATTACATTTCTTGGCAGAGCCAAACCTGGACTTCCGGGGCGACAACCAATAATGCTAGCTACTACGCCGCTCGACTTCCAAGATAAAATAAGAGGAAATGGGAACAATAGACCGGACACAAAAGCAGACAGTCAAATGTTCTATCATGAGAAATGGACAAAATTATCTTGTAAACAGGAAGCATGATAATTTCCGCAAACCTGCGGTAGTCTCTCATTCTGTCAGGCCGCCTGGCCAGCCGGCTAAAAGAGCCAAATTATGTTATCAACTGACCTTACAGGACGAAACGACAAGTGACGAAATATTTCCATTCATTAGAAGAAACAATGATAGACAGGCACAGTAATTCCGGGTTCTTGAGACCACATATTGAACGTAGCACCCAATATCCCAATTGAGATCATGTACGTGAATCATTTCTCTTTTAATGCTCAATTGCACCGAAATACATGTGAGTTAATGTTGTTGTTAATTCTTTTAAGGACTTGGGGCATCTTTATCATCAGCCCCAAGTACTTCGACCATTCTCACAAAAAGGGTAGAGACTGGGGAATAATTTCTCCAATAAAGAATTCTTATGAAACATTTTGTAAATGTGGTATCCCTAATCACATTATTCAAGTACTATCTTGAAACACTAACTTGCATGTGCAATTTTAACATTAAATGTATTTAAAAAAAAGTCGGGACCGATAACCTAGATGTTAGGCCCTCTTAAAACAACAATTATTATCATCATTAACATATAAATAAAATCAGAATAAATAATTATTTCAATTATTGTTCACCCCTAGAAGCTTGTCCACAGAGTGCAAATGTAGTTGCAACACAATCAGCTTACTACATCATGGCCCTAAAAATACATACAGTAACACAACTTCTAACCTACACTTGGATTCAAAATAGCTTCCCTTGATGGTAACTGCCAGCCTACCAGTGGTCAATGCACTGATGGAATTTTACAGGAACTCTTACCAGTGCCTAAGAAGGGGATGATCCTCTAGCACGTTATAGGCCTACTCGTTATACTCTTTTCTGATAGACTAACTAAATCATGTTTAAATTTGTTAGTTTTGTGTGTTACATACCGACAGCAATAGCTGTGATCGCTAACGCGCAGCGCTAGGCCATAGATCCAAGCTATCAGCGGACACGATAGACGTGGTTCGAGCCCCACCGTCGGCATCCTTGAAATGTTTTTTCGTGGTTTCTCCATTTTCAACTCCAGGAAAATGCTGAGACGGTACCTTCTGACAGGCCACGGCCGCTTCCTTCCACATCCTTTCCCAGTTTCATTCATCTTAATTCACTTCATGAGGTTGGCGTCAGGAAGGACATACGGCCATAAAAATCACCCGTCATATAGACTTGCATCGCATCTTATCCCTTACCCCGTTGAAAACGGGGATAATAAGGGGTAGACATACAGTGAGTTACAGGACGATAAACTGACTATACAGTACATACAGTAATATGGAATATTGTGCTTTCACGATCAAGTATATAAACTCCATGTTTTGTAGGGAGGAGATAAGGATGTGTTCCAAATAAGGCACGTAGCGCAAGGTTCGGTATCGCAGCAGCGTCCAGATAGAGCGTACCAAAAGGGTACTGATGAGTCCAACTTGGTTGGTACACCTAGGGCCTAGGCGAAACCCCGCAAGAGATATGAAAACACCTAGAGCATTTGCTGGAGTTGGTCCAGAATAAATTCAAGCTCAACTTTTAAAACATAGGCTAAGGGGTATTAGAATAATTTAGAAATATGAATTTCAAACATGGACAGTCCACGGAGGTGAAAATAGTAGGTCTGTCCTCCACACCTCCCATCCTACAATTTAACGAGCCTCCCCTGGCTAATGAACAACGTTTCTATACCTTTTATTGTGAATGTCCTCTTGGCTTATGTGATAACTTCAGTACTGTGTGAGTAACTGTATTTATTATAGTCTAGAATCGGAGTATGTGCCCCGGGACTTGAAAAAAAGTACTATCCCTTTATTCGTCTGGGTAAATGAGTGTGGGATGGCATTTTTGCTACAACATCTATTGTGCAGTATCAAGTTTATTGTCGAGACTAATGTTAAGGGAGATATTGTTTTGATCTTCCCATAAATTCCCCAGTGCTGAGTGTTTTTAAATTGCATTCTAAACATAAAGTTTGTACGAAATCTATTCTGTTGTTTCGCCATGATTGCGGACCACGGAGAAAAAGGAAGGAAGTTTGTAGTTTAACGTGACCGTTAATCTCGAGATCATGAGGCACGGGACCCCCATTTTTACGTGGAATCCGAACCACAGGATGTGATATTTCACTTCGAATATCTCACATCCAATGACCTGGAATCGCACTCGGTCCGCAAGCAAACGGACAAAGAGGTCTTCAATAGACCTGAGACTGATGAATATAGACAAACAAATAAACAAAATGCGTGTACAGAGCGAATCTACCGACAGCGCACCCACTGTATTTTTTTAAATTAATAATAAAAGAGACATGCAAAAATACTCCAATTTAAATTATTTTACCGCACCCACACATGTTGTGTGTATTTTCTAGCAGCTGTCACCGAGGAGAATCACGACCAATACACCTTCCCCTCGAGGAGAATAAAAGCGGGGAATGTACCTCAAATAAAGCAAGATGTGACGACGCACATCTCTTGCAAATCAGCCTCTCCGGCCTCACACTTATCGGAGACAGCAATGTGGGCCACCGTACAAGTCACGACTAAACTGCCCAAAATTATGGAATTGCCGACGTGATGTTTCTCATGGCGAAACTAACAAGGCAGAGTTCACTCTTCTGGGCGCTAGTTGACCCCAGAGACCTCAAATTTACAGTACACATTCACATTTTCTTGAAACACCTGCATTCCTGCAGGTACTCCGTCACTTCAAGGTACATGTTTGTTATGCTTTGCCCCTAAGGAAAACCATAAAAAATCACGATTCCTCGACTCATAATGTTCAGTCCTTCCAATGTTTATCCAAATGTGCTCGACTTAGCATGATGTGCCTATCTCTTTTCTTTATGAAAAGGTGACAACTCAGTGTCCAACATTATGAGTGATGTTTAGGATTAGTTTTTACATATAAACACATGTGATTTCTCATGAAAACAGCTGGGAATTACATTCAATGCATGCTTTCACCGAGCAGTTTGTAGTAACGTACCGTTTCGACATAAATAAGTTATCTTAAAAACTACAACTGAATTATTCTGTATAGGGAAATTAAATAGAAACCATATTTCCTGTAATCAAAACAGGATTTATGACGTAAGCTGTTGCACACTTCGTGGTATAGACTGTAGAGGATATCTTATTTCTGTCAAGAAATTTAATTCTGGTTTGAGGTACCGCAAAGGATGACTAATTTGACATGCAAGTCACCCAAGTAGTGATAAACTAAAGAAGTTTTTGATAATATCTGTTAATGTTTCAAGTTTCTCAATTTTAAGATTAATATTATATTTAGCAAAGACTTATAATTCCTTCATTATGCACCAATACGGCTCATTGTAACAAATCTATTGTTTTATTGGTTTTCTTAGCATTTTAATAGGATAATATATTTCTGCTTAGACTTATCTACGTTCCTAGAAAGTACTACATCCTAATTTAATAGTTGCCATTAGTAATACTTAAAACATTATCCCTCTCTTAGAATATTTAAGACTATTGGATTATCAATTGCTCGAAGATTACATTAGTATGCTATTGCAATTACATATAAGCACCTAGCTGTGGTCGAAACTAGTACTATCTGAATAATATATATTATTATTATTTTATTATTATTATATTACTTTCATTTTTATTGACTACGGTGGAACAATAAATTGTCTCCATACCTTTGGGTATTTGATTGAATTGCCATAAGGACTCTTATCAAGGAGATTTGATTAATTTCTTATCTATACGACTCAAGTCGAGTCAGTTTCGAAGACTTGAATGGGCAGTAGGAGATTGCTTTTACCTAAACGTATGCAAAGAGTGTTCATTCGTCTCAAAATACAGAAACACGTTCCAATGGAAATAAAACTTTGAAAAAACATGTGTTCATGGCGTTTTCTCAAGTCAAGAATCTATGTATAAATACTTTGTACAGCTGGTAACCACAAAACCTTGTGTTCGTGATTCGGACGTATGTTACCAAATACCAAAGACAGCATGAATAATTGAAGGGATGCTTGTCCTTACCCATCTCGCCATATGGGATACGGTAATCAGGACAGGCTTGCCCTATACACGTATCAGGAGCATTCATATTTGTTCAGCCCAACACCTGCGATGATCAGACATATTCTTTTGTTATCAATTGATGCTACCTCCCTTGAACGACTGGTCAAGGCAGAATGTAACAATAGCCGTGAAATTAGTAAGTAGAGTCATTTTAAAAAGAAAACCAACGCTGCCTCTTCCGGGTCAAGAATCTTGTAAGGGCTGAACAAGTTAGAACTCATCCACATATCCCACGCCTGTCATCTTCCTGATTTGGAATTGATTGAATGTTGCTAAATATTCGTTTTAGGGGCCATCTTTGGTCATCACTCCGTGTACTTGGGTGTGAGTTGAATTTGTTTGATAACCTGTGTTTTTGTGATGACTGTAATAGTGTGTGTAAATCTGTAATGATTAAGGTATTACCCCGACATTTCCCTGGAGAGAGTGTGGATAAACCCGAAGAAAGCCACACCCAAGATAGACGTTGTCAGCGCCGGGATTCAAACTTCCAATCTCAGGACATGCTGCAGCTCCCAATCGCGGTTATGGTGAGCGATCTAACGCGCAAAGCTACGCCACGATGTATTTCTTGAATTCATTTTCAAAACAACAAGGGCTAAAAATTGCAAGCAGAACACACTAAAGAGATACCTACATAATAGCAACCTACAAATCAAGAACCACAGAGTAAGTCAAGATGATTTCCTGCCAAGAAACAGGGTGTCAGGCAAATTATGTGGTACAAAGTAGAAGGCTATTTGACTCGCGCAACAACGGACACAAAAATACCATCAAACACGGAAGGCACTCGGAGGTTTCCGAACACAAGTATGGAAAAAATAAATTTTTAAAAATATCAACATACAGACATATTTAGGAATTTTACGAAACGACTAGATAGGTAGAGCTCTCACCATCAAGGAATCGATTGAAATACATATAAATAATTTAAAAAATGAACCAATCAAGTTTCAATGACCACATGCGTTTCGAAGGGTTTACTTTGTTCTTGTCATTAGAAACCTAACGGCATGGAGTGCCGGTAGTAGCCTGAAAGGGAAACATGCCAAACAAGAAAGATCGTATTTATTCTCAACAAACTTAGGGATTAGTGTAGAGTCCATGTCTCGTCTTGAAGATCAGCTGGCAGCATTTATGGGGCTCTCCCTTAGTAGTAGTAGCAGGAGGGGAGATTGGTCTACAGCAGACTGAGAAAGTCCAGAACCATTTGACATACACTAACATTAGTTCACACGCCCACTACAGTACTTGTATCTTTTAGAGTATTGTTTCAGTATTGTCTTCGTAACCTATATGGTATGCCTTTTACTAGAACCTGTAAACGGTCAAACTATTAAGATTTGAAACCTAAAGTATGTTTTTCTTCTTCAAGTTGCGATTTACTAGTGATTCCACATAGAGATTAAACGGTAGCAGAGTGTCAGTGGATGACAGAGCAGCTTGCAGAGAATATTATAATAGCTCATATTTGTTGACAAATACTGCTCATTTGGAGGCTCATCGCTAAAGTAGTAATAGGCATTATGGGTTTGTTTTTGCAGTGTTTGGTAGTGCAGTTTTGTTATTAACTTTGTATAAATTTAAAATAAACAGTTCTATTTCGGAGACTTATCGCTAAAGAATATCACAGTAGTACTAGCAGTACTTTATTGAGATTTTGCCAAATCTTCGCGAATTAGTGTTGGAGGACTATTTGTAAGTTTTAATATTGTGTGGTGGAGCTATCTTGTTGTCTTAAGTATAACAATGATCTGAAGGGGCAAGACCTGAAGATGTTCACTTGACGAACGAAGCATGTAACTCTTGGAATTTGCAGATTTTTTCACGTAGAATCTCACAATTGGCATCTTATATAACTGGGCATAAACACGTGTAGACCGACTGAACATTATCACTCAATTTATAACAAGGCAACACTGAAAAAGGCTTCAAAGCTTATAAACTACCGTGCCATTAAGCCCCGTGTACTTGCGTGTGTGTATGATATGTCTGATAACCTGTGATTTCTATTTCTATAGTGGTGTGTCATTGAGACTAGGATTGGAAAGGAAACAGCCGTGGCCTTAAGTTAGGAACCATCGAACCCGAGTCCAGGTGCGACAGCCAAGAACACTAGCCACTACACCACGAGGTGGTCAGACGAGAATTATGACTTTTAACAGTAGGAAAATAAATGTCAATACAAATCTGGATATTAGGCCTATGCACATTCATGTCCCCTCTATTTACTTTCTTGGTGCTTCTGAACATGTGACTGAGTTTATCTTTCCTCTCATTCTTGCGGTCTGAGCTACGGTAGTGTATCGCAGATTACATCAGCTCAATACGCACAAATACGTTTTAAAAGTAGACTTTAACTTCAAGAAAGCGGGATCGAATCCCAGCGCAGCCAGTTGGCTTGAGAGTGCTCAATGAGAGGGAGCCGTGTCAGAAGATATACTGGCACGTTAAAGATCCCCTTCGGGGCAACTTTCCGGCATCCCCACGTGTCTAAAAGCCGGAGTAGTTAAAAGGGACGTAAAATAAATGGCATAATAATAATAATAATTATTATTATTATCATTATAATTATTATTATTAGTATTCGTTATGTCCATTCAAAGAGCGCGTTTGAACTTGTTAGTTGGCCTGATGGGTTTTCCCTTCTTATTCTCCCAAAATCTCTTCATGAATGCACTGTGTTCTACCTTGCGTTCTGAGGACCACTTCCTACCAGTTTTCTTCTTAGGGTTTCTCCATGAATTTGAACTTGTGTATTATTATTATTATTATTATTATTATTATTAAACGTATAATGTGCTTCAGGGGCTCCCAAATATTTGGTCAAATAGAAATCGTTCTAGTACAGAAAACGTCCATCCCATAATGTCAAATATCGTATTGTCATTTCGATTTGAAATCGGATTTCTTAAGAGCTTTAAAAATCCCTCAGTATGCCTTCCTTCGGAGGGGAAGTAAAGCCGGCGGACCCAAGTCATAGATTTATGGCATATAAAAGAACCTTCCACTAACTACAATTGTGTGAAACTAAATTTGTAGTTTAAATTTGATTAGCGCTGTATTAAGTTCCAACGTTCGTCGCCAGGTGCCGGTTGCGGTGGCATCTAGTAGCCAAGTGCACAGCTAGGTGTCATTGACGGTAGCATTTGGTAGCAAAAGTAGGAACTACTTGAAATTGATCGTCTGCAGTCCTTACCTGAATTACAGATAACACACACTAATACAGCCATCAAAATTAATACCGGTTATCAAACAGATTCTACACACACCCAAAGTACACGGGGCTACATGACCGCGTTGTCGCAGCCCCTTGAGGAACCAACAAACCAACCATTCGATTTGATCCCAACCTTAAGTAATGTTCAACAAAAAAATATCGGATACTTAAACATGTCCCGTGTTTGATACAGCCAAAATGTTCAATATTAAGTCCCACATGTCCAATGCTCAATATAACAAGGTCAACATTTAGTCAACGGTAATTCAGTATAACCAGGGCTAAATTTGTGACGGTACGCACCGGTACGCCGTACCGAAACCTCTAATCGGGGGAAAAGTCGAATATATAACATAATTTTTAGAACTGTGAAACGTTAGTTGTAAGTCAACGTCAACTTGGTCTTTGACTGGATCAATGTTTCAGAAAACTGTAAAGACAAAATTATAAAACAAGAAATAAAAGATTGTTGGTGAGCATGTGTATATTTTCAAACCGAATGTATATTTTTTTAAAAATTACGTAAAAATATTAAATTGAAATAATGTACATTGTTTGAATGGTAGCTAGTTGGCCTACATTAAAATTTAATAAAGGCCAACGATTATGATAAGAAAAATGTTGCTACAGCAGTCTCAATTTAATTTAAAATTGCAATCAAAATTAGATTGCTATTTTGTTCGCTGATTAATTTTTAAAGGTGTTCAGAAAAGCGTAAAAATATCGTTTTTAGAACTCTATATTTCAATATTCCATAAAGATCCCCCCAACAATCCCCTTCCACCGCCACCCGGTAGCCCACAGTACCGGAACCTCGTTTTTTTTACAAATCAAGCACTGAGTATAACTAAACTAACCTAACCACTACACCACGAGGTGATCAGTCGAGAATTGTGAATTACAACAATAGGCAATAAACACAAAATTGCAATACGAAAGAGAGGAATAACACAGTCGCATGTTCAGGAGCATCAAGAAAGTAAGTAGAGAGAAAATATATGCATTGTGTCAATGTTATGTAATCAGGATGTGCACAATATCCACTGCAATACGTTATGCCATATCTTGACTGCGTTCTTGTTAGCGTTTCTAAGAGCGAACACCATGTCACTACTTTATCGGTAATAATATATATTTATTTTTCCTCCGAAGTTTTCGTTAGGTTTATCATTAAATTCTCATTCGTGGTACATAATCGGATGTTCCGCAGCTAGAGCAGGTAGCTTATAGCTGCTACACAAAGCAAAAGCCCATCACATAAATCCTTGATTGTATGTATACATGCATTAAACTCATAGCGATATTTTTGCATTATATTTGCAGTACACAGTAATCGTTTTGTCATATTATTAACGGTCATTTAACAAGGTTAATCGTGAAGGGTGAACTGGCATCTGCACCCTACTGTCAACGGTCATTACGGGACATAATAAATAACATGATGACACCACCCTGGTCACAATTTTATGTGACAATTTATTACATTCACGTAACATGTGTAACATCATTTTACAACATGGTATTATTTATTGGCATCAAATATCCTGCAGTTGATGAGCAATTCAACAGTCCATGACGGTCGGGATAGCACCTCACAATCTATGGGTCGCGATCCAACGAGGAAATGCACAGACTACCCTATCGCGCAAAAATAATCGTGTTTTATTTGTGAACTCTTCCCGTTAAGTTTACAGAATATCTGCACAGTAATGAGATGACATTAAGATCGTAGGTTCAGACCCCCTCAGTTCGGCGACATATAAGCGTATTTTAATGCGATGACCTAGTGTCGCTAGTTATACCCGCATGTAAAAAAAACTCCAGTGCAAAATTCTGCCAACCTCACTTATATGAACGACCTTAGTTCAAATAAACGTAACATTCACAAGTGGTTACTTCAGACCGACAGGTCCCAGGTTCGAATGTCGGCACAACCGTGGGGAGTTTAATCTCTAATGTTGACCGTAATCTATTTATTATGTGTAACCACTCTACTGCGCTAAAAACCGTCGAGAATTTTGCACATTTCATACAAGTGTGCTCGTATTCTATTCCTCGGGGGTAACCATGATTACCTCACGTTCAATCGTTAAGGCAACAAGACTTCTCACGTGCGTTGTGTTCAGTCTAATTTCATAACCAGTGCACACTGCCCTTAAATGTTTCGTGCCCATACTATAGCCTATAACAATTATATGCGTTAACAAAGTCATATACCTTTTGTGGAAACAGAAAAGTAATATAACATGAAGTATTTCGTGTTATGTATCAAGTTATAATGTCATTACTCAACGATGGGTAAAATGCATTAAATTACAATTAATACTGTATTATGACACATACATCTGTTGATGTCACAACTCCAGGTGACTTCATATCCATTATTTCCTGTATCCTATTTCCCTTAGGCTATATCTAACTCTTATAATACGTGTACTTACACTAAGAGCAAGCATTTGTCAATACCCGATTGTTAGTTCATAGTTAATATATACTAAGTAATAAGTTCAAGAATTCTTCAACGAAACAGACCTGTTATTTTGTACAAATTTACTAAACTAATGCCACGTTCATAGTTTTCCATGATAAATAACACCTAAATATATCATCGAATTTGAAGCATATAGCATATATACTAATGCCATACGCATGTTTCAAAATAGTACGAACTATACGTTTTTCTACGGCAGATGGCCGAGTACAAGATCGGTTCCCAGCTGCGAACAATAGGCTCCGTACGTTGAGGCGAGAAATGCACCCCCGCACTATGAGTGGCCAAACATATAAGAACGAGTTTGCTACCATGACCGAGGTAAATTCTGAAAATAAACATGAATCAATGAGGGATTTCCAGACATCCTAGAAACATGAAACTTAGTAGCAGTGAAGCTGATACTCACAAGATAGCTATAAGAGTCTCAAATACGAAGTACGTCCAGAAAGTAAGTTCCGTTCGGTAATAACATTAAATTGTGTACAGATACAGAATAATTATTTATTGCACAAAATTCTACGACCCTTAAACTACTTTTCCACATAACTGCCGAAATGTTGCAGGCATTTGCCGTAGCGTGGCAAGAGTTTTTGTATACCTTCTTCATAGACATGTGCCGCCTGTGTCTTCAACTAGTTGTACGTTTCGCTGCAGCGCAGTTCCGCATATGCGCGGTAGACGCTCTGTATCAAGGAGAAGAAACGTGCGCCATTTGGAGAGCGCTGTCAGTGCAGTTTACTCGTACAATGTCGGTGTTGATTGAAAATCCCGCCGCTTGTGAAATCAGATCTGTGATTCGTTTTCAGAATGCTAGGAAAGTGAAACCAATTGAAATTTATCGGCAAATTTGCGAAGTGTATGGACAAAATGCGACGAGTGATTCAATGGTGAGAAGATGGGTCCGACAGTTCAATGAAGGACGTAGTGAAGTGCTCGATGAAGAACGAAGTGGGCGTCCATCTTTGGTTACAGAAGATAATAATAATAATGTTATTGGTTTTACGTCCCTTTTAACTACACTGGCTTTTAGAGACGCCGGGGTGCCGGAATTTTGCCCCGAAGGGGATCTTTAACGTGCCAGTAAATGTACTGACACGGCTCCCTCGCATTTGCGCACCCGCAAATGCCAGCTGACTGCGCCAGGTTTCGAACCTGCAACCTTGGGCTCAGCAGGTTACAGAAGAACTGGTCCACGCGATTGATGACAAGATCCGGGAAAACCGCAGGTTTACAATTAGTGCTCTAGGTATGGAATTTCCCCAAATCTCACGATCACTAATTCATGAAATTGTTTCCGAAAAACTGAACTTTCGTAAACTTTGCCGACGTTGGGTACCAAAGATTCTTACGGAGCAACACAAAACAAAACGGATGGGTAGTGCACTTCAGTTTTTGACCCGTTACAATGAAGGCGGCGAAGAATTTCTGACACAGATAGTCACAGGAGATGAAACTTGGGTTTCTTACGACACCCCTGAAAGTAAGCGGCAATCAATGGAATGGAGGCACACTTCATCCCCAGCAAAGGTTAAGCCGAAACAAATCTTGACACCTCGGAAAATGATGTGCACAGTGTTCTGGGACTGGAAAGGCATTTTCCTCATTGATTTCTTACCGCGAGGTCAAACAATCAACGCAGATGCTTACTGCGAGACACTAAGGAAATTGCGCCGCGCAATACAGAATAAGCGCCGAGAGTTGCTGTCATAAGGTGTTGTTTTCCTTCACGACAACGCACGACCACACACTGCAAATGTGCGAAAAACCTCCCACAGGGATTTGGCTGGGACGTGTTTGACTACCCTCCGTACACCCTTGATCTCGCTCCTAGCGACTTTCATCTGTTCACACATGTCAAGTCTTTCCTTGGCGGTCAACACTCAACAATGACGACGAGCTGAAAGAAGAAGTTTCCAACTGGTTGAAGACACAGGCGGCAAACTTCTATGAAGAAGGTATCCAAAAACTTGTGCCACGCTATGACAAATGCCTGCAAACGTTCGGCAGTTATGTGGAAAAGTAGTTTAAGAGGTGTAGAATGTTGTGCAATAAATAATTTTTCTGTATCTGTACACAATTTAATTTTATTACCAAACGGAACTTACTTTCTGGACGTGCCTCGTATTCTACATTTTTTGAGGAGACCGAGTTGGAGGGAATTGAAAAGGCGAAAGCGGTGTAAGCAAGAATTTTTTCAACTGAAGATTATCTCCATTTCCAAAGCGATGACCTATTGTTTTTGAGGACTTAAACGTTTCCTGGATGTCCAAACTACCTTTTAAAATAAAACACAGCGGAAGTGTTGAGGAAAATCTCCGAGATATTAAGGAGGTAATGTCGTGGTGTAACTATATATAATAAATATAAAAATAAAAATAGACATGAATTAATGCAACACTTCCAGGTATCCTAGAAACTTAAATCTAGGTAGCAGAGAAGCTGATTACTCCAAAATTCCTAGAAAAATTTAAGTATTTAAAAATGTTGCTAGGGGGCCGAGCTGACGAGCTTAAACATTGGGTTTCAGAAGCAGTTCGGCCGAAGTACGCAAGCGTATTTTCACCCTTAGGTTAACATTACTGTTCACCAAAGCGTTGACCTATAGTTTTCGTAAGCTAAAACGTTTCCTGGATGTCCGAACTACCTTTTAATATGAATTAATGCAACACTTCCAGGCACGGTATCCATAAACTTAAAACTAGGTACCGGTACCAGAGAGGCTGAAGTCCCCAAGACCCCTAGAAAAATCTAAATATCTAAAAGTTCTGTTAGAGGGCCGAGCGTGAGCTTATACATTGGGGTTCAGAAGCAGTTCGGCGTAAGCACGCAAGCGTATTTTCACCCATAGGTTAAATTGTTTTCCAAAGCGATGACCTATAGTTTTCGTGAGTTCAAACGTCCAAACTATCTTTTAACATCAACAAACCTAGTTAGAGATATGCTAATTAAATCCCAAATGTACAATATAAACATAGTGCTTGCGATTCACCGTCAACATCCACCAAATCAATTTCGTGAGTTCGTGAAGGGAAACTATGTCGAATATTACATCGTTATGTGTGTTACATTATCTACTATTGCAGCCAACAACACAGCACAACGTTCGGGAAGAACGTTTTCACATTTTCTAACAGAGTGAATAAATCATCATGCAGTTCGTCAGCTGATCGCGTCATACAACACTCGGACCGAGGAATACAGCAACTTCTCGGAACGTCCGCTTACAGCTACAAATCAGCGTACACACGGAGCCGATACTGATCACTAGGGCTCGGATTTTTAGGTAAATAAATATTTTTTTATTTAATACATATTTTAATCATGTTTTGTATAAATACATAAATTCCTGTTTTTTCACTTATTAGCGCATAAAAAGACATAATATTTACATTTTTTTAAATCAGTATGCTAGATCTTTCAGTTTATTGCATTTTTGTTCTGTGTTACTTCAACGGGGAAGAGCCTGTGATTTATCTAATCTTCATGCAGAGCGTATGTCAGCTTGCAACTGTGTTATTCTTAACTTGTCGCCCCGTGCCACTCACTGTGGAAGCCGGGGATTTCCTTGTCCATAGCCATATTGCACCACGTGCTAGACCTCCCCCTGCCCCAGCTATCTGGAAGCAGTGTCACTCAAATGCAGTTCATTTCTGGCACTGTGAAGTGTAAGGCAGTTCTACGATGCCTAAAGTAAAAACAACTACAAGTTATCGTATGTTGGAGAATTTAAATATAAGTTTACTTCTGATGGGGGCGTTCTGTTCTGCCAACCATGTGGGAAAGTAATCAAGGCTGAACAGTGATCTCAAGTTACACCACACATGGGCAAGAAACATATTGCCGCAGTTTCGCGCCTTCAGAAGAAGTGATTCGCGATAAGCATCGGTGATTTGTTATGGACAACCTGAAGATGTATCTCGTTGTGTATTGTAATGCTTCAGCAGTCAGTGAGACATATAATAAATTGCATTCGTGAGTACTGCATATTGCTTATATTCACATTAATAAACTAAATTATAATTAAATATTTTTACTCTTTTGTCACATATTTCAGGTATTTTTAATACATAAAAAATAAATATTTTCCCGATTTTTAGCACCTAAAAATCCGAGCCCTACTGATCACTTCCATGAGACGAAACACGGACCCACACCCAGTGCTGCCAATACAGCGAATTTGTCGCTCGATCTAGCAATTACAAAAAACGGGTGAAAAAGCTCCATAAAATAAATATTATTTAAATATAAATTTAGTGAGTATTTTAAAACTTCAAATTACGGCAAACATAACATTTTCTACAGGTAATATAGGAACCTAGCTAGTTGACGATTGTTCGTGAGCTGGTAGCGCTACTCACACCGATGACGAGCTACTACGTGAAGGAGTAATCCAGACCGGCAAGAGGAAGTGTAACGAAAGTGTCTTCTACTGGAGTGTGGAAAAGGAACAAAACGAACATTCCACTCTTTCTAGAGAGATACACAAAGCGAAGAACAAAAGGTTTACTTTAAAGAACAGTGTAATCCAACACCGTGGTAAACTCAAACACTCATTTAACCTACACAACACCAGGGCAGATTCGGGAAGACAATGAGAAACTTTCACCGCTATACAGAATAATTCACTCAATTGTATGCAAATGCCATTCTAATGAATGGGAATGCCAGACTCTGTCATTTCCTGTAATCTCATTTTATTAATGTCAGTGATTAGAAAAACATTAGCAATTTGTATGGAGTTTATAAGCCAGAGAGAGAGAGCTAGAAACACGACAATCTCGTTACAGAATCGACGACATACAATTCCAAGCAATTACGAAGTGATTATCATAAAACAGTTTGAAGTCTAGCGAAAGTGCCAAGTTAGTTAGCTACTAGTTTATTGGTTCCGCAACCGTGAAGTGCACTCCATTTCTCGTTTTCAACGACAAACAGGCAGTTTGAGCTATTTGAATCTAATAATAATACAATCGCAGCACCAAACAAGAACCGTATGAAGTGAAGACGCTGCTATTTCTGCTACATGCTAAAGCAGCAGTAGCAAGAGGAAATGCAAGATGAAATCAACTTCTTACCTCAGAGACTAGAGGAAAATCAGATAATTGATGTAGTTAGCAAGTTGCTTACGTTGTCGCTCTCAATACAGAATCCCTCCCTCCTTTGAGTCGCTCGGGAATTGGCTCTGTACCAAGGCAATTAGAAGCAACGTGCAAAATCTCAATAAAGAAATTCACTTGTACTGTATCTACGTATAGACACACTACATAGAGCATAACTTGTAATCAAGAGCTTGTGCTGCACCTGCACTGGCGCGAGCAGTCTATTCAATTGAGCAAATTATCAGATTCCATCCCCCTTTGTGTGACTAATAGCGCGAAGATGGTTTTATCCTCAGGCCTGTCCTCCTAACTATCACTCCTAACGTTATTATCATAGTCACACTTATCTGTTTAGCTAGAACTATATTTCTACCCACTTTTTATGAGGTCGGGGATGAGGTAAGTCTCTCGATGGCGAATGGTTTAATGGCTGGATGTCCTTCCTGATGTCAACTTCATGAGAGGAGTTAATATGAGATTGGGCAAAGACGGAAGCGATCATGGCCTATTAGCAGTGTACCGTCTCGACATTTTCCATCTCACTCGTCTCTCAAATCCGGAGATAGCCTGTCCCCATGACGGTCGATTAAGCCAGTGATAATTACTAAAAACATCATTAAAATATTAGAAGCCATTTTTTAGTGTTGCCTACGTAATCTATTGATATAATCGCTTTTCTGTCGGTCAACACGAGTGTAGGCCTACTCAATT
Source organism: Meconema thalassinum (assembly GCA_946902985.2). NCBI lineage: Eukaryota > Metazoa > Arthropoda > Insecta > Orthoptera > Tettigoniidae > Meconema > Meconema thalassinum. The sequence continues at coordinate 1,287,477,570 of OX336388.2, read as the reverse complement.
AGATTATTACCTGAAATGAAAATATATGAATTATGTATATACTTAATAAAACACTTCTCACACATACGAGGGGTTTAATTTTATGACTAGTTTCGTTCGTCAAGCGAACAACATCAAATCCTGCTCACTTAGGCTTAAGGGGGACAGTCTAGAGTTAGAAATAAATATATTTTTATCCAATGTATAGATTTTTACAAATATTTGTGTAAATGTCACCTAAATAAAAATAAATGCATTCCTAAAACTAATTTGATATACAGTACTACTAAAAGCAAAAACAAAACAAAAAAAATATTTTTTTTTTCCTTTAAAATGTCAGATCCATTTGGGACTTAGGAGATAATACGAGGCACGTCCAGAAAGTAAGCTCCGTTTGGTAATAAAATTGAATTGTGTACAGATACAGAAAAAATATTTATTGCACAACATTCTACACCTCTTAAACTACTTTTCCACATAACTGCCGAACTTTTGCTGGCATTTGTCATAACGTGGCACAAGTTTTTGGATACCTTCCTCATAGAAGTTTGCCGCCGACCGTAAACGAGAGTGAAGACTCCCCAGTAAGATATTCTACCGTTTAGCCACCACTGTTAGGCAAATTGCGTATGAGGTCAGGAGAACTCCTAAACATACGCAGTTCTCCTGGTAAGCACGCAATCCCTACTGTTTGAAAGAATGCCATACAAAGGTTTCCAAATAAAACTGTGATTGGCATACCATACAAATTTTGTTATACTTGACACAATATTACAGGAAACAAGTAGTCACCTGAAAAACTAAAGCCTATTTTCATATACCCTACTTATGTTAATTGACCCTATCAACATACAAAATTTCAGGTTGATTGCTGTAAGAGATTAGTAGACATTGAGAACCGTCTAATATTTCGGATGGTCGCCATGTTGGATTTTTATATACTCTATGTAGGACTCAGAGTTATGTACTATTACATGAAGATTATTGTGTACGTGTAGTATTCAAACTTCAATGGCATGATTAGGACACAAGAAGTAAAAGCAAGATTTTAAAATTTCGCAACAGCTGCCATCTAGTGTTTATGAAAACAATTGAAATAAATTACATGCCAGTGGATTAACATTTATATAAGCATTTACCGTAGCAAGTTTCACTGCACTCGGACGATTAACCTTTCCAGTGTCGCTGAATATATTTTGTATTTTGCCTGAGTGATCATTTATTTCAATGAAAATTCCCCAAAAATGTCAATTTTTTTAATTTTATTTTTGTTTGAAAATACATTTGAAAAGAGAAAAAAGTTACAAAATACGAAACAGTTCAGGAAAACCATGGTTTTTACACTTGCTAAATTCAGCCTGCAAAACAGTTTCTTTTCTTGTTGAACAAAATCACACTGCTTGTATCACTTATAAATTCACAAAAGAACAATAAAAACACACACAACATTATACTATGAAGAGTGAAGCTCACTGTTTTCAATATCAGAGGTGTTTCTTTTTGTGATTATCTTCAAAACACCCCGCTGGATGAAGATTGGCAGGCCTACCTTGGAGAACTGCACTTGTATCTGCATCATTATCACTCTCATCTTCATCAACTGCACTTTCACTTGATTCTGAACCGTCGATCTCTTCAACACTCTCTTCAAAGTCACTGTAATCAATATCTGATTCATCCAAATAACTTGATATGTTAGCCATATTTTTGTCGTACGAGACCGCCATTTCACTGTTTACATCGGTTTAATAAAGATGCATCAGCTGATACTGTCAAACTCAAGTATCTATCAAACGAATACTAAAAAAAAGTAAAAGAAATGATTCAAGTAGTCATTTCCGATTCCGGGCGAGTTCATATACGTTATTTAATACCATACTGCCACCTGCCGTAATTATATATAGACTAAACTTATAACAGCTCGCGGAATATTCCATAAACGACCCGCTGGAGCGGGAAACATGTTGCGGAATATATAGTAAACGACACGCAACGAAAAAGTGTTGGCGCGGAATATTCCGGAAATGACACGGGAAGAGTTAAATCGCGAGAAAAGTTCATTTAAACATTTATACTTCGCGTCGCCGCCATGTTGGATTTGTGATCACCAGGTTATTGAAAGTCTGAAAGTCCTATAGGTGAACTTACGTTCATAGCCTCTATGAACATTAAAAAAAAAAGTCAGTTTGATTGTTGTAAAAGATTCACAGACATTAAGAACCGTCTAAATATTTCGGATGGTCGCCATGTTGGATTGTTATATGTATAGGCCATAGAGTCATGTACCATTAAAAGGAAAATTATTGCGTAGGTTCATTATTCAAACTTTCACGTCGATCACATGATTACGACACAAGAAATATTTGTCAATTTCGCACAGCCGCCATCTTGATGGTATGTAAACAATTGAACTAAATTAAATGCCAGTGCATTACAATTTACTGTACCATATTTCACTGTGCTCAGTTGGTTAAATCGCGAGAAAAATCTATTAAAATGTTTCAACTTCGCTTGGCCGCCATGTTCGTTTTGTACTATACAGGTTTTTGAACGTTACATAGATAAACTTGTAGTAGAGCCCTTTATCGCCGTACAAAATTTCAGGGTGATATCAGTAATAGTTTCGGAGATGTAGAAAGCCTGTGAAATATTTCGCAAAGACACAATCCTCAGGTTATGCAAACAATTGAACTAAATTAGATGCCTGTGCATTACAATGTGTATAAACATTTACTGTACCATATTTCACTGCGCTCAGATGGTTAAATCGCGAGAAAAATCTATTAAAATGTTTCAACTTCGCTTGGCCGCCATGTTCGTTTTGTACTATACAGGTTTTTGAACGTTACATAGATAAACTTGTAGACTAGTAGTGCCCTTTATCACCGTACTAAATTTCAGGGTGATATCAGTAATAGTTTCGGAGATATAGAATGCCGGTGAAATATTTCGCAAAGCCACCATCTTCAGGTTATGTAAACAATTGAACTAATTTAGATGTCAGTGCATTAGAATGTGTATAAACAATTGCTGTACCAAGTTTTATTGCGTTTGGGTGATTAAATCGCGAGAAAAATCTATTTAAAAGTCTCAACTTCGCTTGGCCGCCATATTGGTTTTGTAGTTACCAGGTTTTTGAAAGTCTCAGACGTGAACTTCTAGTAGTGCCTTTTATCACCGTACAAATTTTCAGGGTGATATCGGTAATAGTTTCGGAGATATTGAATGCTGGTGAAAAATTTCGCACAGCCGCCATGTTAGATTGGTGAGACGTAATAAAATTTGAAGGGCAAGGACGGGGTTGGCCGAAATGGTGCTATGACCTTGCCGAGTTTAATTGAAATCACTCCATCCATTTAGAAGTTATTAGGGTGGGCACACACACACAAACAAACAAACAAACAAACAAACAAACAAACAAACAAAGAAACACACATATACCCACACACACAAAAATAGGCAAAATATGGGTTTCAATACGTAAAATTTGAATTTTAGAGAGAATGAAAACACTGTTCAGATGAAGTTGTCCCTCTGATCCATTACCTAAACGTCTTCAGAATCATATGCTTTCCATCCTTTCATCTCTAAGCATCCACGAATATTTGCTACTCTGAAAGCATTATCTCTTCGATTTCTCCACTGTTGACAAAGAGTGTGGTGTAACAATTGATAGATAGGTCTCCAGGCAAATAAACAATATAGGGGAACCATATCTAAGGAACGGAAGGCCATATTCATTATAGCAAAGAGATAGAAATAAGTTTCTATTACCGTACAAGAATCTCCATAGAAGAAACCATAGACCCAAGCCCAAATTTTAGTCAGTAGAGTAGCAACATACAAATGAGTTCATAAAAACTACAAGTCCTACGCCTCAATTCGCTATAGAGGAATATTTCGGAAGAGGAGGAGACTTCTGAGCCCAACCCCTTGCTACGGCATTGCAAGTAACATGCATATTTGAACGAGTGGAAGCATGGAAGCAGACATCGGATGGCCCCGTAACCTAACTAAATAGTTCGGCAGACACATTTTGCGGTGTGCAGACCAGAACACAAAGCACTTTTAAAGTCATATAGAGGGGAGGAAGACCTCGTAGTTCCGCCCCTTAAAACAATAACTAACTAAAGTCATATAGTTTGAATTAAACAGTAGGCTATAACTTCGTAGGCCTAACAAGAAACAAGACACTTCGTCCTTTCTATTTAAGAAATAGGCTATAAAAATCAGCTAAAGTGACCAAAATATTGTTTTTCTTCTATCTCCAGACTGCCCCCTTAATTTTGGCGGATGCGTGTATGAACACTTATGTACAACAGTAGGCCTATTTACAATTAGTTACAGATTTGTTTAGTTACATTTGTAATGAGTCAGATTTTTAAGCATATTTTTTATTCCGATAATATATTACACTTCTGTGAGTATTGTGGTTTTTGTTGTTGTTACATTTGATATCTTTAAGTATGAAACCCCTTTGAATCGGTAACTTCTACCGTAGCGGCTTAGTTAGGTTAATCACTTTAACAAACCCTAAAATATAAGTGAGTCGATAATGTGATTGTATAGTCTGAGCTGATTCCCGGAGGTTCCTGTACGTCCACTTCTCTTCACTCCACAGTCATGTTCAATACGGTGGCTAAGCGATTTTTTTTAATATGTTAATTTCTAAGTTTCCTTAGATATATTGTTCATAATATTGACATCATTTTATGTCCTAAACTTTGGGATATATAAATCCCTACTGTTCGAAAGATTGCCATTCACAGGTTTCCTAATATAACTGTTACAGATTAAAGTAAAATTTTGTATAATAAGGCCCTACTATAATCTTTATCTAGTAGTGTATATATATGGATTCCATTTTATAATTTACACTGTATGGCACACATGCCAATTCCTCAAACAAAAATTCACCTAATATGTCATTGAATCATGCAATCACTTTGAAATACAGCATAGTGGACCCTTACTATTATCTAAACCTCCAGGTACATACTGTGATGGTCCCAATTTAAGACCAGAACGAAATAATTTTATATATTATTATTATTATTATTATTATTATTATTATTATTATTATCAATATTTTTTAAGTTTACATTTTACCTTTTATTAGTTATTATGTTAACTAATATATTTATATCTATTATTATGCGGTAATGTAGAATATTATGGCAATTGAAAGGATTTGGAGCGGTACACATTATATTTGAAATTAGTTTGACGCTTGACTGAATATGATTTCTGAAGAAAATTCGAACAAGAGAAAAAGAGGGTGTCCATAGAAGGCGGCTTCTTGGAAATGACATAAATAGACACTTATGTCTGTCACATCAAGTATTCTACCTATATACAAATCATACTAAGAAAAGATTCTAAGAAGACTTACCACTAACAATGCTGGGCCGATGAATGAATCCTTTGCAACTATATACAGAGGGTGGGCTAGACCTCCCGAGAAATACTACAAAGAAGTATTGTCATTGTTGATATATGAAAGGCGGGCTTATATCGCCTAGCGACTTCTGAAGAGGGGTCATACACGTGCTTTACCTGGGAACGTTATATATATATATGACGGCCGCCCAAATGGAATTATTATTATTGAATTGCTGGAGGAGAAGGAAGGATGCTGAGTGGAGCAGAGAAACGTGTATCGAGATGGAGTCTATAACGCAGTTCTAAACTAGACAGTTGACTATTAAGTATGTGAATTTGATAAGACATTCTGTCTCATCAAACTGTGACATGGTTGTGTACGAGGCTATTGTCACAGGGATGATTTTTGGAATTTATTCCGTCATCCACATATAAATTAATTACTTTGAGGATGATCAGGGCCACCTGGAAGTCTCTACGCAACAATCCAACTACAAAGATCTTCAATGCGGTGAGCGATGTAAACAGTTATACTCCAGTCAAATCAGAAGGCTATCATGCTTATTAAATTCAATATATTCTATTCAATTAACTCAGTATACTCCAATTTCTAATCAAGAACCATAATACAAGTAAATTCAGTAGATTCTTTAATTTAAATTTATTATTATTATTTTCTTTAGTATTTTATATTTTTTTTACTTGTTGTTTATTATATATTAAATTCATTTTAAATTCAAATGCTTGACTGGTTTCCTTTAGTAGCTAGAAATTACTATAAGGCAACACCATACTCCTGAACTAATTATCGTAAGGTTAGATTACGTAAGTTTCACTACGGCTGGAGATAGGAATTTCGATGCTCTGCCTCTGTTTAACCGAGGTTTAATATATTATATTGATCATGATATATAAATGATCTGGCGCCCTGGCAATACATATGATACTACACATTATGTACTTTTTTAGTGAAGCTGACAACAATACAGATACACTATTAGATTAATACACAATCAAATGTTTCTTTTTGATCACCCTAAAGTGGGCGACTATTTAAATAATGAGCTTTGCATATTAACTTTTTTTAATTAACTTTATTCTTATTAACAGTAATCAAGTTTAAATATCTCTATAAACCATTACAATAACGCCCAACTAGCGGAGCGCTTTTCTTATTAATCATAGAACCCCATTAAGCTCTCACACCAACCCATTACAATACATCTGTTGCTTCCTTGCCACAAATTATAGATGGCCTGCATGCCAGTGCCAAAAATATGAATTCCTGTAATTCGTCACGGAATGACCCGATATTTGTGAAACTTGATATAATAGACCGCTATTATAGTCAAAAGCTACAGATATACAACTTACATCTTACATAACACAAATTATAAATGGTGTGTATGTCAATTTCTCAAACATGAATTCACTTCATTCGCCATTTAAATATCAGATAAAAGTAGCACAGTGAGTCCTTACTATAATAATCTAAACCTCCAAGCACATTTTGATAGTAAAATGAAGATGTGTGGTGTTATTTTACTAGGAAGTAAACGGCACTATATAAGCCTAATAATTTTAATTGATATATATTCTAAATTCTATGTCGTATGGGCAACTGAAGATGACGTCACATACATTTAGGATTTGCAGTTATTTAGCATTACAAATGGAAACTATTCTGTACATAGGCGTTTCAGTTACTAAATATGTCCTATTTTCACACTATCTTACTTACACCCTGCTCTTTCACCTAAAATTACAGAGTAATTACCGTTTTGTTTTGCAAAATCACAACAGCTAATAATGAACAATTCTCCGCTTCCATGGCTTCAGCACAAGAATACATCTTGATCCAAGGCAATTTATAACACCAGATCGCAGAGCAATCCCTCAGAAATGACGCAGTAGAACACGAGTGAGAAGGGGGGGGGGGGGAGGAGGAACTATTTATTCTCCATAAGCTGATTAATAATTTATATGCTGTCATCATGATATTCACTTAGATCATTAAGTGTTCAATAGTGATGACATTTATTCCCATCAGTTAACGTGCCGCCAGTTAGCTTTCCACAAAGCTTGACACATTATTAACCGAGTGGTATCGTAGGGAAAAACTAGAACTGCTGTAGGTCTAGAGTACTCATTTATCCCTACTATTAAGTACTCTGTAACTAAGACGTTCTCAACCTGGTACTCTTTAAATCAAATTTGGTGCTCTCGTCATACAAACTAAAAAGTGATAGCGAGCACAAGCTCTCCTGAGATCCATTCTTCAAATCAAATTCTGTTGCACGAACCGGAATAATAGTGTTTTCATTACAAGTTTTGACAGTCAGAAAATATCATTTTGTGAAATATAAATAATATAAATAGGTTCTTGTGGAGATCCCTACTTTGAGTAACACGAGAGAAGCTGATACTACTCGACTGCCCACACGTAGATGTATCTTATCTGCATGAGTCATGCAAGCAGTTGCAGCATGCCTGCTGAGCGGTGAATCCCTAGCTATTTCAGCACTTATGAGGGAGGGACAGACAAGAAAAGGGAAGAGAGGAGCATACTTCTTGAATAATAATACTACTACTACTAATAATAATAATGATGCTGCTTTTTTTTATTTATTCTATTTTTACATCGTTATGCCCGTCTAAGGAGCAATGATCTCGATATTCCACCCCTTACCACAGGAATTATCGCCGCCGCCACTTGTGCAGTCCTTGGCTGCGAGAGTAATGACTTTCAGGTAAATGCCCATAATTTTATTTAATTTCCGAGGAATACGGCGCAGCTACTGTCAGAATGGTTTAGAGCAGCTATGCCAATGAGTTCCCGCCGTGTGTCTGTGCTTGCTACACCACAGTCTTGCTCAACAGAAAATATAATGATGTTTTAAGGGGTTTACTATTTAGGTATTGAGCCCCGTGATACCGATAGTTTTCCAAAAATTCTATGTCTAAACTATACTGTCTTCCGTTTCATTTGAATATGCATTAAGCACCTTACGCATGAGGCACGTGATGACGGGTGGCCCGGTAAAGAGACTGTCTCTTAACATATGAAGAGAAATCATATAATTTGGGTCACATGGCAAACTTTCAGCAAACACCGTTTACAACCACGTACACGAGACTGATGACCAAAATGTCCCAAGGCCCCTAAAATGAATTAACAACAAAACGATTCACTGTCTACTCGAAAAAAAAAATCCGTTGATTCTCGAAAGGCGTTTAACGACATAAACTACACAGTGTTAGCAACAATACCTGAGACGTGCGTGAGTCCGCCAGTCGAATGTCTCTGGTTCACACCCGCGAGTACCCATTAGCATGAATCATGCCTCTCACTTCAGCTTGGATATATCTGTGCTGGGTAAGCAAAGACAGGGTACTGCTTGTCAAAAATGATGCATTACCAGCATTACATAAAGTGGAAGGTACGTTTATTTCGTTAAGTCATACAGATCATGGACCTGTGATAGCGTCACTTCAAGTCATAAGTGGCATAATTGCGTTTCGCTTGCTAGAGGTTGATACCAAAATAATGTACCCGAAATAATTATTCCACTTCCTGGTGACATATCTCTAACAAATGTTCATGAGTTGTAGACTGCTTCTATTTTATACTGTTGACATCATAATACTCCTTCCACTCGTGACCATAACAACCCTAAGCCACTCAAGCATTTACAGAAATGTGTGCGTGCGAATGGAGAGGTAAAAGTTCCCGGTTCCTAGTTTAAGAGGTATTTCAGATTGAACTAGAAATTGATAAATATTTATAGTACATTATGCAACAAGCCTATAATGGCAATAACTCGTATGGAACTTATAAAACTCGCGGAGATTTCGCCAGTTTTATGTACTGAACAGAGCGCATGGGACGCAGAGAATACCATGGCCTCCTGGAATACCCCACTATGACACTAGAAGCCACGCAATGAAATTTAAAATAGAAGGCCGTGGAAGTCAGAGCAAGTGCGATGCTATCCTTAATTGGTCACACAACTGTTTCTTGAGCTCTCATTGGTGGGGGAAACTGTTTCATAATGACAAATAGTGTTATAGGAAATGACCCTCATTGTGATACAGTTTCTGACATATATTAATTACATTTCGACATCGTCAAACATAAAATTATTTATCAAACATATTTGATTCTTCTTACTCAAAACTAAACGCAAACTGACCAAGAAGGCTAAAGGAAAGCATACATAATTAACAATCATAATTATTCAATAAAATTAATATAAGGGTTTGACCCATCCTGTATAAATTAATTAAAATCAAAAGTATAGCGTGTGGCGGATGCTAGTTCCACATATGTAGGCCTACGTACCGTAAATTGTATTCTTTGCTCTTCCTTTTTGGTTGTGTTACTCTCTGACTTTTCCTTGCTGATTTGTATTCCTTGTTCGGATTATTAATGAGTCAAGCATATGAAATTATGGGTCTATCGTAAAAATAATATAACACTACAAGGGGATATGTGTTTCTAAAACACACTTTTACAAGAACAATCGAATTTAAATATTTTGGTATATACGATCATGTGAGAATTCACATTCCTAAAATTGTTCATTGTACGAAAACTCGCGTATATTTAGAAAAATTGGCAACAAAATGAATCACTTATTGAGTTAAAACACATGTATGTGTATTTTCCGATGTATCCAAGGCATTTCCTTTCGCTTTTAGTACCATATGCAGACTTAATGTTCCATTTAATAAGATGTGGAAACTTTTGTATAAACAATCGCCAGCCGATTGTTTCGACCACTATAACGTGTGGTTGGCAAAATCGAAATCTTCAGTAAGTAACTTTATAACTAACGGCGAAGACTCACATTCTTCACAGAAAAATGAAGTACAGTATGTACCTCAATAGACAATAAGGTACATATGAAGATTTTTGTGTCATTTCCTGATTTCAAGGATGAAGTTGTAACTTCATTTGGGTGATAAATAACCTCAAATATAAGCTTTCAGCTATAAGGTCACAAGTATCTCACATCAGCTCAGTGGTCAGAGCATCGGCGTACAAAGCTGGAGATCGCGCTTTCGTGTCCTGCATGGATCTGACGTCTTAATTCTCTACCTTCCATCTGTACAATACACGACTTAATAGCTGAAAGCCTCCATCAATACAGGGCAAATGACTTCAATGTTCTGCCCCTTAAAGTAACAATATATAAGGTGCGTTCAAAAAGTAACGAGCCGGATGCATAATTACAGAAACCAGTAGGCTACCTGTATGTTAATAGTATTGGCCCTGGCTGTTGAGGCACTTGTCCCACTGTGACACGAGGCGGTGAATGGCTGTCTCATAAAATTCCCTGGGCTGCGATGTGTACCAGTTCCGCACGTACAGCTGGACGTCGGCGTCCGAGGTGAATCGTTGGCCCCACAGAGCCATTTTCAGGGGAATAAACATGGCGTAATCACAGGGAGAGAGGTCTGGACTGCATGGAGGGTGGCCGAGAACCTCCCATTTGAATTTCTGCATGAGTGCCGCGACTGTGTTGGCCGTAAGAGGTCGTGCATTGTCGTGGAGCGACCACGACGGCTCTGGCGTTCACTGTCACTCGGCGGTCCTGGGTAATGAGTGTATCAAGCAGCTGGACGATGTCATCGGTAATGCAGGGGGGTGTTCCAGACCGGGCATCATCGGCTAACGACACCTGTCCTTCCCTGAAGCGCCTGTGACACGCCTTGACCCTTGCAAGGGACATGCAGTGTTCGCCGTACACTTGTGACATTCGGCGATGAATGTCCGTTCCCTCTACTCCTTCCGCTGTCAGAAACCAAACAACACCTCTTTGCTCTTCGGTTGACACCTCCATGTCACTGATTGCAATGCGACTGGCAGCGTTGGAAGATTGAGGCATGCTGCTGCTCGCTTTGTATCGTCACGTGGCGTGCACGCGTGCCCTCTAGCGACGGGCTGTGGCCTACCTCACTCTGGTCGGAACTACACCTCGTTACACACGCCACGATTAGCCGATGTCGTCACCGTTTTGCGCATTCAAGCCTCCGGCTCGTTACTTTTTGAACGCACCTTATATAACTCCATCAATTCGGGCATGAAAATCCAACTCAGAAGTGTTTATTCTCTTTGACAACGTGTTGTCTGCAAGATTTAAGTACTTAGTAAACATATTCAATACGGACCTGAAAATGATTTTTCAGATTTAAGTACGGTACCGGGAGAATAAATACCTACATGTCCCATTGACAATTGACCCAATACTTAACATAATGTGTGTATACGTTGCTCTTCAGTTGGTCAGTACCTCAATGGGTGCCCATACTGTTGTTATAATTTTGTTAATACATAGCCTACATTTTAAGGGCAAGGAACATCAGGTCATCAGCTAGGGGATTGGGATGGATGAGCCGGAGGCTTAACATGAGATAGCATTCCGGTATTTGCCTGGAGGGAGTTTGAAAAAGAACGGGAGGAAACCTCATCAGGATGGCCGCTGTCAGCGCTGGTATTCAAACTGCCGATATGCTGCTGGGCCAATTAGGCTACATTACACTACATTGGACGGACAATATCAACGTCTACTTTGCCACCCTTAAGGTTCACTTTCTCATAGGTGATTTGTCGTCAGTGATTTACAAAAATTGCATACCTACCAATGTAAATTTTCAAACGGTTGACTATATTTAAAGTACATAGTTCCACAATGCAAAACCAGATTCGCGTTCCATAAAGTCTCCTGCTTACCTACCCCAGTCCCCGACCCTAAGGTTTAAGGACAAGATGTCCGAAGCCCCTAAAATGAATCAAAAACATGCTAAGAACTATTGACTGACTGAAGAGCATCGAATAGATATTACTTCAGTAGCATTGACACAATTTCCATAACGCACAGAAAATAAAATTACAGACAGGGACACAAAAATACTCAAGTGTACGTAAGGAAACGTATTGAAAAACATATGGGCTATATGTTATTGGAGAAATATCGGCGCCTTTAGACCGTTTGAGCTAGTTTTTAATGAAGGAAGCCTAGCGACTTCAAATAGAAAGAAAATCATATAGGCTATATAGGAGTGTAAGTAAGTTTGTACTGAACAATATACAAGTTGGTCTGTATTATTACTATTTGATGTAAGGAATGAACTAACTGATGCAATGGATAACGTCTCGCATCACTCTACCACTATAATTTGACAAATTTTGCAACAAAAGTAAAGCGAGGAATAATATGAAGTTCCATGAATCGTGAAGGATTAATTGAGTTGCTGAAGATCCGGCGAATTATCGTACACCGTCAGGATGTATCGGCAACTACAGACAAGATCCAGTTGCCAACATAACTGCCTACGACATATCTCAGCCCGCATGCGTCTTACGCACAGAAACCAGTAATAATTACAGGTTTATCGACACATTGTTGGCCGTTCTAATGATGGCTTGTTCACCGGACAGCCTACAAATAGAGCAGGACAGCGGTTCAATGCACTGCACTACGATACAGTTCAGACAAGGTAGGGAGGCTCAGTAGAAGCAGAAATAAACAGCCACATTCTTACTCGCTGTAGTTAAATACCTACCGTACTGAAATATGTATGTCTACCACTAATTATTCCCGTTTCTAACAGGGTCGGGAATGAGATGCGACGCAATTTTATTTGGCGCATAGTTTTTACAGCTGAATGCCCATCCTGACGCCAACCTCATGAGAGGAGTTAATGAGGGATGAAATGAATAAAGATGAATTAAACTGGGGAAGGATGTGGAAGGAAGCAGCCGTGGCCTGTCAGAAGGTACCGTCCCAGCATGTGCCTGGAATTGAAAACGGGGAAACCACAGAAAACTATTTCAAGGTTAGTCAACGGTGGGGCTCGAACCCACGTCTACCGAGTCCACAGAGAGCTTGGTCGCATGGCCAAGCGCTGCGCTTTAGCGAGCGTAGCTACCGCTGTCGGTCTAAAATTACTACTTAAGTACAGTGGAACGTGGCTAATTCGAACTTCTATAATTCGAAATCTCCTTTAATTCGAATTTTTCTCTTGGTCCCTAGCATTTTATATACAATCAATGGTAATGATGATGATGATAATTATTGTTTTAAGGGGTCTAACATCGAGGTTATCGGCCCCAATCAATGGTAAAACATCGTGGTTAATTCTAATTATATTTTGGATAATTCGAAGTTTTTACGTGTAAAACCCGATCGGAAGCCAAACAGTTGGGTCAGGAATTCCTGAAAAACGACGTATCATTGGCATGCGGCCCCTACTCGATGGTTTTGCCTACATGACTAACAACACGCCTGCGACGCTCCTTCCAATATCAATGCCCAACCCCTCCCTCTCCCATTGTTTTCCAACGCTCCACAACTCATAAAAGTATCATCCCTTACACCTGTCTGGTAGTGCGTGCTGAGTGGTCTGATTAGACTTGTGGTTGTTGTTTAGAAGTTTGGTTTTGCTTGTGTTTTAAAGTGTGTGTACAGAACTAAGATGTCGTCATCAAACCCTCAGGTTCCATAAACAACTTTGACTTTGGCGGAGAAAATAGCGGTGATTGAAGGAGTGGAAAAGGGAATGAAGGAAAAAATCTGAAATTGCAAAGGCTTTCGGGATTCCTCCAAACACGTTGTCAACATACCTAAAAAATTAAGACAAAATTCTCGGTTATGAAAATGAGAGTGGCAAAGGCCGAAAAAGTTTGAGGGAACCGAGAAAATTGAATTTGAATATTTTCTCTACCCTTTTCAAAGAACTTTCATAATTCGAATTTTTGGATAATTCGATTTCTTTTACTGGTCCCTTGAGGTTCGAATTATCCAAGTTTCACTGGACTATATGATATGCGTTATTGACTAGTATTTCTCTAGAGTGCTGTTGATTGACTTCGGGGCTTTGCGAAGCCCCGTGTACTTGGGTGTGTGCTTAATATGTCTGATAGCCTGTGTAATTGTGATGGCTGTACACGTGTGTGTATTAGTAATATTAAGAGTAAGATTTGGGTAGGAGGCGGCCGTGGCCTTAAGTTTCAAACACAACACAGGCACATTATTGAATAGTTCAAAATAATAAAAATAGAAATTAGCACCCCACAATCTGAAATACGGTATGTTTTATGAAATAGTAAAATTATATAACAACGGCAGATGACCTCGCTATTCCGCCCATTATAACTACAACAATCAATCATCAATCAAAATAGTACAATGTAAAATTCGGAATTAAAGAATAAAAACAGTTCATCACAAATAAAATCGCACCTACGCTACCTCACACAGCGTGCCACGGTCCAAACGACCGACCCGTTGTCCATTAACATTTCTCTCAAGAACAAGACCACAAAATAACATACAAGACATCAACAGCAATTATCAGTTTAACTAATAAAAGAGAAGCTACAATAGGTAAGAACACTACACGAGACTTTCATCAGTGTTGCCACCCGATGAACGAAAAACGGTGGCGAAAGGACCGATTAGTGTGGTAATTAGATATTTGTCACGTGCATGTTTGGCTTTATTAAATAGAGAACACCGAACAAACTAAACCAAAATTAACGTGAATTAAGCACATTTGAACATACGCTGACAAACTGAAATGTTCAACAAATAGAAAATTGACAACTATGACCAACCAGGCGCGAATTGCACATAGAAAGAAGAAAGACCACGTCGTGTTGTAGTCCCTATCGTTCATGGCTATCGCCCCGAAGGCCCGGGTTCATTTCGGGCTCTGCCAATAAATTGTAATTGTGATGGGAGGGCTGGAAAGGGGTATTTATATACATACACAGATGGAAAGGAATTATGGAAGTTTCAGAGAAACTATAATATGGATACGATATTTAAACCAATGAAACAGCTGGAGGTCGTACTGTCAATACTGCAGCTAAGTACCGCTGTAGCACACGTCTAGGAACGTTGGACGCCCACTCGCACATTTTGGCTGGAAATTAACGTAAAAACACGTGCAATACAAAACATGATAATACGACCTGTGGGGACAGAAACAAGTTGTTTTGACACTACAGTAAGCAAACGTGCAAGCCAATGGAGCCAGGCTGTCTATGGACTCTGCAGACGAGTGGGTTCGAACTTCATATAAGGCATTCCTTGAAATGGATTTCCGTCGTACCCCATATCACACACACTCCGGGCAAATGCCGGGACGGTGATTAAGCCACGGCCGCGTTCTTCCAATTCCATTCCTTTCAGCGGCTTCGGTGGCGTAGTTGGTAGCATGCTGAGCTTCTATGCCCAAGATCGTGGGTTCAAACCCGGCCAAATTCGTTGGATTTTTAAGAGCGTTAAAATTTTCTCAGTATGCCTTCCTTCGGAGGGGAAGTAAAGCCGGCGGTCCCATGTCATAGATTTATGGAATGTTAAAGAACCTTCCACTAATTACACCTGTGTGAAGCTAAATTGTATAGGTTAAGAATGTAAACAACGCTTCGAATTCCATTCCTTTCAGCGGCTTCGGTGGCGTAGTTGGTAGCATGCTGAGCTTCTATTCCCAAGATCGTGGGTTCAAACCCGGCCAAAGTCGTTGGATTTTTAAGAGCGTTAAAAATTTCTCAGTATACCTTCCTTCGGAGGGGAAGTAAAGCCGGCGGTCCCATGTCATAGATTTATGGCATGTTAAAGAACCTTCCACTAATTACACCTGTGTGAAGCTAAATTGTATAGGTTAAGAATGTAAACAACGCTCTTAGGATCCTACGTTCGTTGCCAAGAGCCGACTGCGGTGGCGTCTAGTAGCTAAGTTCTGAACTAGTAGTTGTTGACGGTGGCGTTTGATGGCAAAAGTAGGAACTACTTGAAAATTCAATGCCGGCAGTCTTACTTGAATTAAAAAACACATAACACACACTAATACAGTAATCACAATTAACACCGGTTATCGTACAGATTCTACACACACCCAAAGTACACTGGGCTACATGACCGCGTTGTCGCAGCCCCTAAACTGAGGAATCAACCAACCATTCTTTTCATCAATTGCATCTCACGCTAATCTCCTCAAGAGGTTGGCATCAGAAAGAGTAAGAGGAGGCTAGTAGTTTTACTTGACCGTTCATCTCGCGAACATGAACCACGTGAACTCCACTTTTTTACGCGGAAATCGAACCTCAGAACGTGATATTTCACATCGAAAAATCTAACGTGCATTGACCGGGAATCGAACCCAGTCCGTCTTGGTGAGAGGCAAGCAGCTTGACCACTGCACCAAATCGCCCCTTAAGGAAGAGCATTCAGTTGATAAAAACACAGTTGGTTGGTTGGTTGGTTGGTTCCTCAGTTTAGGGGCTGCGACAACGCGGTCATGTAGCCCCGTGTACGTTGGGTGTGTATAGAATCTGTCTGATAACCGGTGTTAATTGTGATGACTGGATTAGTGTGTGTTATCTGCTTTTTAATTGAAGTGAAGACTGCAGACTTTGAATTTTTCAAATAGTTCCTACTTTTGCCGCCAAACGCCACCATCAACGACTACTAGTTCAGAACTTAGCTACTAGACGCCACCGCAGTCGGCTCCTGGAAACGAACGTAGGAACCTAAGAGCGTTGTTTACATTCTTAACCTATAGAATTTAGCTTCACACAGGTGTGATTAGTGGAAGGTTCTATAACATGCCATAATAATAATAATAATAATAATAATAATAATAATAATAATAATAATAATAATAATAATAATATCGTATGGCCTCGGGTGCCGGGTGCAAGCTTTGTAATTTGACACCCAGAGAGTAGATTGCATGTCGAATTTCGTTGTTCCTTGAATCACTATGGAAGTGAAGGAAGAAGGAAGATTGTAGTTTTACGTGACCGTGAATCTTGTGATTATGAGCCACGGGACCTCCTTTTTACGTGGAATCCGAACCACAGGACATGGCATTTCACTTCGAAAATCTCACATGCATTGACCGGGAATCGAACCCGGACCGCCTAGGTGAGAGGCATACAGCTAGACCGCTGAGCCACCACGCCCCCTAGGAAGTGAAGGAGGTTAGATAATTGATACCTAAGCTCCTTGAATACTATAGCGCTTTCTAGTAGAGAAATGAGGAACTTTGTGTTGGAGAAAACGCCCGAGATTAATTTTGCCATTATGCACTCGGCACTGAATTCAAATGGGTTCTTTGACATGCCAACATCGTATGACATGCGTGTCGTATTTTTGCCGCCTTTCAAAAATCACTTACCACGGCCAGGGGCGAACCTGCAATCTTGGGGTTAGTAGACCGACACGCTATCCACTCACCCACAGTGGCAAGCTAACATGCCATAAATCTATGACATGGGACCGCCAGCTTTACTTCCCTCCGAAGGAAGGCATACTGAGGGATTTTTAACGCTCTTAAAAAATCTGACGACTTCGGCCGGGTTTGAACCCGCGATCTTGGGCATAGACTACTAAGTCGCTGATAAAAACACAGAGACTCGCGATTAACCGGACTAATGAAATGAAATGAAAATCCACAGCCTGCTTCCAGTCTCCGACCGGGTCAGGAATGGAATGAATGAAGCCCCCATCTAGCGGCGAGGATATTAACTGTGCCGGCTGCCGAGGCCTGACGCACTCCTCTGGGGCAATGATTAAATGAATGACAGATGAAATGAAATGATAGTGGAGAGTGTTGCTGGAATGAAATTTTGACAGGGAAAACCGGAGTACCCGGAGAAAAACCTGTCTGCCTCCGTTTTGTCCAGCACAGATCTCACATGGAGTGACCGGGATTTGAACCACGGACCCAGCGGTGAGAGGCCGGCGTGCTGCCGCCTAAGCCACGGAGGCTTATTAACCGGACTAATAAGGGGTATAAAGAGTGTGCGCAGGGTGTATACACACCGTATGTGAAAGAGGCAGCCACCGCAGCGTGTCCGAGCCAGGTAGGCAGGTCCTGTAGCTGGAGGCTGTGTTGGCTAACAAGATGCGTAGTTACCGTACCTTCCTACAGCCAGTTTATTACAAGCTAACTCGTTAGGACCAGCTGGGTTCGTACCTCATAACACCACACCGAGGATTTCCGCATTCTCATAGCCCTTATTCTAACATTACAAAGAAGAAACAGATTTTACGACCGGCAATACAACAAGAGGGCATTTTTAAATACTGCAATACAACACTGCATTTTGATGCTGGAATCCCAGTGTGTAGAAGACTTTTGGTACTCTTCTTGACTACACACAATACTCTTGTTCGCTAGAAGTCCGGTTACAATAAATAGTCTAAATTCATAATAAGAAAGTGATGTACTGCCATTTCACAATTTAGTAGGAAAAATTGAGTTTGTTGTTATAGTTTCATTTGAGGGGCGTGGGCATTGTGGTGATTTAGCGACGTGTTCTTGGGGGTGTGTGTATATCTATTTTTGAATTGTCTAATAACCTGTACTACTGTGGTATTTGTCGTAGAGTGTGCACTTGTAATTCAGGTAAGGATTGGGAAGGAAGCCGCTGTGACCTTAAGATAGGAACCATCCCGACTTTGTCTGGAGTAGAAGTGGGAAACCACGGAAAATCACTTCCAGGATAAAGGAGGTGGGAATTGAACCCAACTCTTCCCAGTTTTGCCTCATGAGATTGAGTGTACCATCCCTCGGACCGGAATTAAATTTCTTGGTAGAGCTGTGAATCGAACCCGGACCTCCGGGGCGACAGCCAAGAATAGGACTACTAGGCGATACATCACGAAGTAAACAAAAATAATATCATGTACATTCTATAAAATGAGATAGTTATTATGTTAAATATAATATTTAGCAGAGTAGGGGAAGAATTTTGTTAAGCATCTAGTGAGGGGGTTACGAAAACAAGTTTATCATTGTTGCACTTAGTTCGAAAACAGCAACACGACGGACGTGCAAGTTGATCAAGCACGTATGCGTACATCACAGGTGACAGTGACACCTCTACAAGTCGCCAATGAATTTCCATTGATGAGGTGTCCCTCAGGCGCGAAACCGGCTTACAATACGCAATTGCTCGTTTTACCATGTTTCCGTGCCCGCTGCCATTTTTCAAATCATAGTATAATAATAATAATAATAATAATAATAATAATAATAATAATAATAATAATAATAATAATGCTATTGGTTTTACGTCCCTTTTAACTACACTGGCTTTTAGAGACGCCGGGATGCCGGAATTTTGCCCCGAAGGGAATCTTTAACGTACCAGTAAATCTACTGACACGGCTCCCTCGCATTTGTGCACCCTCAAATGCCCGATGACAGCGCCAGGATACGAACCGGCAACCTTGGACCCAGCAAGCGAGAACGTTACCGCTGAGCCACGCAGCGAGCCTCAAATCATAGTGCAAGTCTCCGAAGCTACATATGCACTATCTAACGGCTGTGGTCTCTTGCGGTCGTGGTACACTATGCGAAACCGAGAGGAAATATGTCAGCCGCAAGGGCTTACTTTCTGAAGCTAGCTTGTACACCACCGCGGGCTGGCCCGACCAAAATCATATCTAAGTCTTACATGAAGAGAGCACCATCAGACAGGCATTCAACTGTCCTCAAGAGGCTGAGTGCACCCCGTTCCAGCTCGGACATCAGTTTCTAAAATCCCTGACGGAGCCGAGAATCAACGTCCGGATGAAAGGCAGGCACGCTACCCCGACATCACGGGGCCGGCAATTACCAACTATAGCCTATAACTACATAAAAATTCTCTAGGTTACAACGTAGGCTATTGCACTACCATGGGAGGATCACACTTTCAGCCCAGATTAATCCCTGAGGACGTCGTGACTGACACAAAAATAGAAACAAGAGGAATGCAGCATGTAGTTCTACATGACCGTTAATCCCGCGATCATGATTAACTGGACCTCCTTCCCACGTGGAATCAAAATCACAGGACGTGATATTTCACTTCGAAAATCTCACATGCATTAATCGGGAATCGAATCCGGCCCGCTTTGGTAGGAGGCAAACAGCTCCATGACGGCCTCAAAGAAAACATAAAAGAGAAGAAGAAAACAATTGATGGTCGCTGCGTTGAGACTCAACTTCATGTTATATGGCGCGAAATATTAGATGTACCACGTGTCTTCATGGTTTATATCGTGCGAATTGGAACACGGTGCTAAAGCTGTCAGAGCTTGCACCGTGCCGTCAAAGAAAACTTCAACAGTCGTTAAGTACGTCAAACTATTTGAATGTTCAGTCTGACAGTTTTAAGGCGCTATAAGCAATTAAACCGGTGAGAAAAGCACACATATGTTTTAAAAAGGATATAGTCTGGTGGCTTAACGCCATATATTCAACCAATTGTGCAAATCGAGGTAAAAGCGATTTTATTTTTTAGTTACGTTAAGGGGTCCAAAAGGAACGTTTTCAGCCACGGAGGCATTCTATACACCCCCTGTTTTTTTTTACCGTCCCCCCCCCCCCCAACATGTGAAGGGGCGCGTACCCTTATGTTATGGGTTAAAAATTCGTAATTAATTTTTAATGGGAAAAAATAATAAAATTAGTATCAATTCCGATGTTTCTGAGGGCAAGGAATTCATTTTTGGGGTAATTTTTCTTGTCGGGGGCAGGGGCGGCACTACAGGGGGCGGAGGGTCAAAAGCCGTAAAACTTGGTTGATGCATATCATTTTCAAGGTATTTTGAGGCGTAGAAATCATTTCTGGGTTAGTTTTTGTTCTAGGGGGTAAGGGATGGGGGCAGTGAATCGTCGGGGGCGAAACTACGGGGGCGATGCACACAATGATAGCAAACTGGTTTTCGGGGGTGTAGAATTCATTTCTGGGATAGTTTTTGTTCTAGGGGGCAGGGTTGGGGGCTGTCAATATTGGGGACGGTGCTAGAGGCCACGGTTCACCCCCCCCCCCCCCCCCCCCAGAACAAAAAATACCCCAGAAATGAATTCTACGCCCCAAAATACCTTCAAAATGATATGCATCATCCAAGTTTTACGGCGTTTGACCCCCCGCCCCCTGTAACGCCGCCCCCTGTCCCCGACAAGAAAAATTACCCAAAAAAGAATTCTTTGCCCTCAAAATCATCGGAAATGATACTAATTTTATTAATTTTGATCATAAGAAATAATTACGAATTTTTAACCAATAACATAGGATACGCACCCCATAACATGTTTGGGGGCCTTTAAAGTTTAACCAGGGGGTGTACAGAATGCCTCCGTGGCTGAAGGAAACGTTCTTTATGGACCCCTTAACGTAACTAAAAATAAAATCGCTTTTACCTCGATTTACACAATACTTCCCTTAATATCCCGGACTAATAGAGGTTCGTGAGCAGAACTAATCTCCTAATATTTAATGGCTTGCAGTCACGTGTCACTCGGTTGATAGCCATTAGCCATTAACCTGGAAAAGGAAGGATGTAATAACCTCTTTGAGCAATTTATTCTTAACGCAGTGTCAATCAAAGTGGCACTCGGAAAGAATCCTTGCAGTGCGATCAGAGAGGCTGTCAATAAATATGCTATAGTAGCCTAGTTTCTCTTCATCTCGCAATAGAACCAACAGTTTTACAAAGACTTCTTACTTTCGAAACTAACATAGTATTTGAACCACGGCCAACGTTGATCAAGCTAGGTTTTGTCCTGTCACATCTCTACATAGCATAAAACACAGTTCTCGATCCTGTCTGCATGGGTGTGATCTCAAGAACCTCCGGATGGATTTAAATGAAACATTCATGAAACATTTCTTGAGAAAGTTTATGAGCAGAAAAATTCATCTATGACCAAACAGAGCCGATTGGTAACATTTTAAGTGAACCAAGTCGAAAAGATCTGGGTGGAAAAAAAAAGTGCGTCTTTTCTATCTTACGCTGGTCAAGCTGTTCCAAGATAAGTATATCGATACGACGACAGTAAGAATTCATCAACATGAAATGTATTGATAAAAGGCCGCGATAGCATCTCTAATACATAGCCCACTATGTACAGTTTGCAGTTTAAAAGAGTTAGTTTTAGAAAACCGCTTTTTAAAATTACCACCCAATCCCTGTCAAAATAAGCTTTTTCATTTGAGGCGCTTGGACATTGTGTCATTCAGCCCCGTGTACCTGGGTGAGTGTTCAATTTGTTATTATAACCTGTGTTATTGTGATGGCTGTATTAATGTGAGTATTTGTAATTCAAGTCAGGATTGGGAAGGAGGCGGCCGTGGCATTGCGTTAGGAACCAACTCAGCAGTTGCCTGGAGTAAAAGTGGGTAAACCACATAAAACCACTTCCAAGATGGTTGAGATGGGAATCGTACTCACCTCTTCTCAGTTTTGCCTCACGAGGCTGAGTGTACCCCGTTCCATTCTTCAGACAAGAACTAAATTTCTTGGCAGTGCCGGGCATCAAGCCCGGACCTCCGGGGCAACAGCTAGGAAAGATAGCGGCTACACCAGGAAGTGGACTGTAAAAATAAATTGTTCATTCAACTGAAGTGCCTCCTTTACATTAAAATGCCTTTACTGTATGCAATTTTTCATTCATAGTTTAGGAGATATCGTCATATTAAATATTTCGCGCAATCTCCGGTCTGAAATAACACGCAATTGTTATTTCCTAAGTTTTATTTTTAATTTCTGTGAGAGTGAGTAGCGAGCGTGCAGGCGAGTCTTCCATTCGCATAGTAACTGCTAACAGTCGAGTTGACACTTCACGGAAGTGTGGATGTATTGGAAGTTCCGCGGTTATTATGATTTACTTCATTCAGTCTATGAACATTGCGTCGCACTGTTTGGAGTTTATTTATATTTCGATCAAGATTTTTCATAGTATTGCTTAAAATTTGAGCCTGCTTTAGGAGAATTACAGGGATTTTCATTATAAAAAGCTACCATGCCAAGACGGAAAGCGAATACGAAGTACGTCCAGAAAGTAAGTTCCGTTTGGTAATAACATTAAACTGTGTACAGATACAGAAAAATTATTTATTGCACAAAATTCTACAACCCTTCAACAACTTTTCCACATAACTGCCGAAATGATGCAGGCATTTACCGTAGCGTGGCAAGAGTTTTTGTATACCTTCATCATAGACGTGTGCCGCCTGTCTTCAACTAGTTGTACGTTCCGCTGCAGCGCTGTTCCGCATATGCGCGGTAGACGCTCTGTATCAAGGAGAAGAAACGTGCGCCATTTGGAGAGCGCTGTCAGCCACGTGCGCGTTGTTGTGCATGTATACTTGTACAATGTCGGTGTTGATTGAAAATCCCACCGCTTGTGAAATCAGATCTGTGATTCGTTTTCTGAATGCTAGGAAAGTGAAATCAATTGAAATTTATCGGCAAATTTGCGAAGTGTATGGACAAAATGCGATGAGTGATTCAATGGTGAGAAGATGGGTCCGACAGTTCAATGAAGGACGTAGTGAAGTGCACGATGAAGAACGAAGTGGGCGTCCATCCTTGGTTACAGAAGAACTGGTTCACGCGATTGATGACAAGATCCGGGAAAACCGCAGGTTTACAATTAGTGCTCTCGTTATGGAATTTCCCCAAATCTCACGATCACTAATTCATGAAATTGTTACCGAAAAACTGAACTTTCGTAAACTTTTCCGACGTTGGGTACCAAAGATTCTTACGGAG
The DNA here is from genome assembly GCA_946902985.2 of Meconema thalassinum. Classification (NCBI taxonomy): domain Eukaryota; kingdom Metazoa; phylum Arthropoda; class Insecta; order Orthoptera; family Tettigoniidae; genus Meconema; species Meconema thalassinum. The sequence continues at coordinate 1,287,453,643 of OX336388.2, read as the reverse complement.
CAACACAAAACAAAACGGATGGGTAGTGCATTTCAGTTTTTGACCCGTTACAATGAAAGCGGCGAAGAATTTCTGACACAGATAGTCACAGGAGATGAAACTTGGGTTTCTTACGACACCCCTGAAAGTAAGCGGCAATCAATGGAATGGAGGCACACTTCATCCCCAGCAAGGTTAAGGCAAAACATGATGTGCACAGTGTTCTGGGACTGGAAAGGCATCTTACTCATTGATTTCTAACCGCGTGGTCAAACAATCAACGCAGATGCTTACTGCGAGACACTTAGGAAATTGCGCCGCGCAATATAGAATAAGCGCCGAGGGTTCCTGTCAAAAGGTGTTGTTTTTCTTTACGACAACGCACGACCACACACTGCAAATGTGACGAAAAACCTCCTACAGGGATTCGGCTGGGACATGTTTGAGCACCCTCCGTACAGCCCTGACCTCGCTCCTAGCGACTTCCATCTGTTCACACATCTCAAGTCCTTCCTTGGCGGTCAACACTTCAACAATGACGACGAGCTGAAAGAAGATGTTTCCAACTGTTTGAAGACACAGGCGGCAAACTTCTATGAAGAAGGTATCCAAAACCTTGTGCCACGCTATGACAAATGCCTGGAAAAGTTTGGCAGTTAAGTGGAAAAGTTATTTAAGGGTTGTAGAATGTTGTGCAATAAATATTTTTTCTGTATCTGTACACAATTTAATTTTATTACCAAACGGAACTTACTTTCTGGACGTGCCTCGTATATGGCGTAGTACATCAGATTCGAGAAGAGTGAACTGAAGTCAGTAGTGGAGTAAGGCGGTTTCTGCCCCACTTCAAAACCCCGTTATTACCACTACTAAGCCTCAGCCATGTTAAATATCTCTTGAACGCATGGTCCGATTTTGACAAATGAGGTATTGTTGGACTCGGGCTGACGTCCTCTTTGCTATGGACCACTCGTTATATTTTTCAAAATTTTTTTGAAAATTTTTGTTTTCGAAAATAGGCGATAGTTTGAAAACCAAACAGGATAGAACGTTGTGCCATGGCTCAAACGAACAGTCTTTATGACCTTTATTTTTTGTAATAAAAAATTTTTATTTTTTATATTTTTTTGAAAACACTCGAATTTTGAAAATCCTATATTTTGGAAACTAGGAACTCTACAAAAAAAATTGTTTAACGTAAATCAATGGTCCCTACCCCCTCTACCCCCAAAATAAATTTCAAGTCTCTAGAATGAAAACCTGCAGTAGTGGGGTAGTGGGGGAGCTGCTTATAAAAGCAAGTGGTGAGCCCCTGCGACCTTGGAATGGAAAGAGCCATGCTAGGAGGGCGTGCTTGGATTCGTTTTTTTCGTCTCGTCGTGCTCTTTACGGGAATGTCGGTGTCGAAAATGTGAAAATCTGGAAACACAGTCTTTTTGGGGTAAAAACGTGATTTTAGACTTTTTGCTATATCTCACGAACCAATAACGCTAGAGGCGTGTTCGACAGGTCCAAGGACTCGGGGTAACGTCCTCTCTCCTATGGACCACTCGTTATAATTTTTAATAAAATTGGAAACTCGATTTTGGGGTAAACACATGTTTTTTGTGATTTTGCCGATATCTCACGAAGCAATAACGCTAGAGGCATGTACGACGGGTCCAAGGATTCGGGCAGACGTTCTCTTTGCTATGAACTACTCGTTGTAATTTTTAAAAATTTTGGAAACGCGATTTTGGGGTAAACACGTGTTTTTTGTGATTTTTGCCGATATCTCACGAACTAATAACGCTAGAGACGTGTACGAGGTGTCCTAGGACTCGGGCTAACACTCCCTTTCAAATGTGGTAGATATTTTTTTCGAAAAAATAATTCACAAAGGGCCTAACGCCGTACATGTTGAAAAAAAAATCATTACCGTTACCTGTTTATAATGTTTATAAAGCGTGGTGGTTGAGAGAGACGATACGGCTGGGTATGTGTGTGTTTCAACGAACCTGTCGCTAACCACAAGGACCATGCTTAATAGAACAATCGCTATTTCGGCGGATCGGTGTATGACAGAGCGAGCGTGCGTTTTTCCTGATATTTTACCTTTAACGTGTAAACGGTGATGAGAACTAGGTTCTATGTTGGTCGAAGCGAGTATCGAAAACAAACGAGCAGGAGGTGAAGGTCATTTGAGCTTATTGGAAGGCTCCGATCTGACTTGACAACAGGTGCAATGGAAAAAAATGACCATGACGCTTGAAGGTGAAATAATCTGACCATCGTGGTGGCAGGGAAGTGCGAAAGGCGTGCACACATGTGAAACCACAGGCACGCTAAACCAGTGACATTCTGTCTTGCTTCGTACGTGACAAAATGCAAGTCCATGTGACATTTGATCCGGCACAGGTGTTCGCCTGGGACGTTAGCTGTCCACGTGCGCGATAACTGTTAACAAGTGACATCCTGTTTTGCTTCGTACGTGACAAAATGCAAGTTCATGTGAAATTTGATTCGCCACAGGTGTTCGCCTGGGACGTTAGCTGTCCACGTGACCGATAACAGAATGTTCAAAGCGTAGGAAAAAATGATTATACATGCAATGTAGCATATATAAAGACATGTCGTTATCATTTCCACGCTCACTTAGGTGACTACCTTTGAACACACTGCGTTTATCAGTTTTGGTGTTGGTGGAAAATACTTAACCTTGTTGTGGGGTAGGTATATATTTATTCATTTATATATTTATTGATTTTATATAAATACATGTAATTATTTATTGATTAGATAATTAATGATTTTATTTATTTATTTGTTTGCAGATAACGTGTATAGCCTACCTGTCGTGTGTCTGTGGGAAATATATTAAAGAAAGAGAAAGACAGACAACTAGAAAAGAAAACCATTTCCATACTAGCCCACGAGACGGGAATATAGAAAAGCATTACACGTCAAGGTGAGATTTGTTTTTTTAAATATATAACCTGTTTGATTTTGTTTTGTTTATGAAATGCATAAACTATATGGAATGGATATACTTATGGTGGTTTATTTTATTTCTTTTTAGAGTGTTGGAAAACGCTTGACCTCTGTGAATAACCAGGAACGTGTGTGTTTTTTGGATTATTGTCAGACAGTCTACATTTCTAAACTCAGGTGAGTGTGTTCTTTCAAAATAATGTCTTTTACTGCTGCGGATACGTTAACTTGGGAAACCCTAAACAGTTGTTTCAAATCGCGTGTGTGCTCTGGCCGCATAGTGAATGTTAGAAAAAGTTCGATTCCCAAAGAATTTTTAGAATCTTGTTTTGAAATTTTTAAAATTGAAATTTGTACAGCGCAAAGGTTGCATACGGCTTTAAAGGTGAATACAGAACTAGTGTGCGATTTCGTATATAAAAAGAAGGATGTAGAGCATAAAGAGACATTCTATATTTGCAGTAAAATGCAAGAGCTATTCATAGCCCATAATTTGGAACAGTGGTATGAAACCCACGTGGTGAATGCCTTGCTGTCAAAATTTGATAAACTGCAACAAGGACCGAGTGGTCTAGCCTTAGACAAAATTCATCATTTACAAATCAACATTTGTCATTTCAACCCGTTGAATGCTGGGTCTAGCTATATTAAAACACCTCCAGCAATAGCTTCGAAAAAGGCTGTGGTGAATATTGAGAACCATGACAATGATTGCTTTCTGTGGGCTGTGGCTGCGTACTTGCAGCCAGCTCAAGATCGTCATGTTAACAGACCAGGAATGTACAAGGCCAAGTTTGTTGAATTGAAACATACTTTAAATTTAACTCGAGTGACGTTCCCTATGGACTTAACCGAGATCCATAGGTTTGAACGAGACAACCAGGACTTTTCGTTCATGGTGTATGGCCTTGACGGTGATGAGATTGTGGGTCCTCTTTATGCCACAAAAGAACCGAAACGACATCACATTCATCTTTTATATTTATCTGTAGGAGAAGTGAATCACTATTGCCTCATTAAAAGCCTGAGTAGATTGCTAAGCAGACAAGTGTCTAAGCACACTGGTGTAAAACATATTTGTGATCGATGCTTGCAATATTTTAAAACCCCTACGCTTTTGGAACGTCATAGGGTGGATTGCGTTTCTCAGGAAGCGGTGAGACTGATATTGCCACAAGGGGACAAGGCTGTGTTAAAGTTTAAGGACATTCATAAGCGTGACACTGTTCCCTATGTGGTATATGCAGATTTCGAAGCTCTCACCACACCCATGGCGGGATGTGAACCAGATCCCTCCATGAGCTCAACCACACCCATTCAAAAACATGAACCCTTTGCCATAGGATTTAATGTGGTGTGTGCCCATGACCCCACACAATCCGTTTACAAATACCGTGAGGGGCCAGATTGTGCCAAATGGTTCTTGGATGAACTTGTCAAGTTGGCCGACCATGTACAGGAATTACTAAACCACCCAGTACCCATGAGTCTATCTCCAGAACAGCAGCAGCAGTATGAGCATGCCATGACATGCCATATTTGCGAAAAGCCACTGATCAGTGCTGAAGACACCGTTCGTGATCACTCGCACTTTACGGGGGAGTTTCGTAGAGCTGCGCATAGTAAATGCAACTTGAACTTTCCAGCTCCTCGCTTCATCAGTGTCTTTTTCCACAATCTGGCAAATTATGACATTCAGTTTTTGATTCGTGAATTGGGCCATGTTAACAAGGGCTCGTTTACCATTATTCCCCAAAACCATGAGCGTTTTACAGCCCTGACATGGTGGTTGGGCGACTTTAGCATTCGATTTTTGGATTCCTTTAAGTTTATGACATCCTCGCTAGACAGCCTTGTGAATGGCTTGAATGAGGAGGAATTAAAAAATACTAGAATGCATTTTAATGATCCTGAGCAATTTCAGTTGTGCATTCGGAAAGGTATATTCCCGTATGATTTCTGCAACAGCTGGGACGTGTTAAAGCAAAGAAAACTCCCTCCACAAGAGAAATTTTACTCGAAACTAACACGCAGTACCGTTTCCGATGAAGACTATGCACATGCATGTCAAGTTTGGCGAGTGTTTGGCATGAACACGCTAAGTGAATATGCTTTGCATTACCTAAAACTGGATGTATTGCTGCTCACTGATGTGTTTGAAAAATTCCGTGAGTTGTGTCAACACATTTACGGTCTTGACCCGGCTCACTATTACACGAGTCCTGGACTCTCGTTCGATGCCGCTTTGAAATACACTCAAGTGGAATTGGATTTACTCACTGATGTAGACATGGTTCTATTTTTTGAAAAGGGCATTCGTGGCGGCTTTGTGTCGCTTAACCAACGCCATGCTGAAGCGAACAATGTCTACATGCCTGATTATTCACCAGACAAACCAGAATCGTACTTAATGTACTATGACGTGAATAATTTGTACGGTTACGCCATGAGTCAGCCTTTGCCCTATGGGAAGTTTGCTTGGCTGACAGAGAAACAAGTGTCAGAATTTGATGTGAACATGGCTAGCCAAGAAACAGGCCGTGGATATGTGCTAGAAGTGGATATTGAATATCCCTCAACCTTGTATGATGAACATGCCGATTTCCCATTCTGTCTTGAGCAAATGGTTCCCCCTGACAGTAAAGTGAAAACTGAAAAACTCATGGGCACACTTTACAACAAAAATCGGTATGTGCTACATATCCAAATGTTGGTGCAATGCCTCGCCCAAGGCTTGGTGTTGAAGAAAGTCCACAGGGGTATTTCTTTTGCTCAAAAAGCATGGCTTGAGCCATACATGCGACTCAACACAGAGCACCGACAAATGGCAACACAGCAGTTTGAAATTAATTTTTTTAAATTAATGAACAACTGCATCTATGGCAAGTCTATGGAGAATGTCCGCAAATACCGTGACATTAAATTGGTGAATGTCTGGGAGGGGCGGTGGGGTGCCCGGCGGTACATTTCCAAGCCAAATTTCAAATCGATCAAAATTATCGATGAGGATTTGGCTACTATTGAAATGAGTAAGACCAGCGTGACCATGGATAAGCCCATTTACTTGGGTCAAGTCATTTTAGACTTTTCTAAATCGGTCATGTATCGATTCCACTATGAGTTTGCGAAACGCCATTTTGAGGACGTCTCTCTTTTGTATATGGACACGGACTCATTCATTTACCACATTCTCCACTGCAACCCCTATGACGTCATGAGGCAACATAGTGACTGGTTCGACACCTCTTGCTATAGTGCTGACAACGTGTTTCAGCTGCCCATAAAGAACAAGAAGGAAATGGGCGTTTTAAAAGATGAATGCGGTGATTCCATTATGACGGAATTCGTAGGTTTGGCTTCAAAAATGTATGCTTACCGCACACTCGACTGTAAGGAAGCCAAGAGAGCAAAAGGTGTAGGTAGGGCAGTGGTAAAATCGCTACGTGTAGACGATTACTTAGCGGTTTTACGCACTGGCAAAGCTATGTCTCATACACAGTGCAGGATACAATCCAGCAACCATCATTTGTATCTTGTGGAACAGAGAAAACGCACCCTCGCCTCCATGGATAACAAGCGTGTGTGGGCTGATGACCTGCTCACTAGCCTGCCCTGGGGTTATGATCGCAACGAGGAGGAGGTGTGATTTCACTGTTTAATCGTTTATGGGACATGGCTTTTTGTAACTTGTAGATTTAGAATTTTGTAAATATTGGTTTCTGTCATTGTAAATAGTAGATTTTGTAAATAGTGACAATTCACTTGAACCTGTTGCTCTTTAAAAAAGTTGTGTGCAACCTTATTTTTTAAAAATTTTTTGATTGGTAAATAGTGTGATTCTTTTAACGCTGTACAAAATTGATTTTTTTTGTAAATATGAAATAAGTAAGATTTTTAGTAACTTTAATAACTAGTATTTAATTATTTTTTGAAATAGTAAAATGGTAAACTAAAAAAAGTTCTTTTGGGATGAGTGTACATGTCAAGAATGTGCTTTTGGGAATAAATAAAGTGGTTGTGTTTGTTCCCAAAGACAGGTGTGAATGTATGACTGGAGAGAGAAAACTGGTGTGTATGATTGACCAGAGCAAACACGGTGAGGTAGGGTGGGTGGGTGGGTGGGGAGGGGGTAAATGGTCACTTATATACTCATTTTGTTTTAAATAGTTTCGTTTTTTCATTGAAATGTGGCAGTCAATATACATTATTTTTGTAAAAACAGTCTTACCTGCAGTAGTCGTAGACCTCGACGTTTCTCCAAACACACATCAACACATTGCAGTATTATCAAGGTCAAGCACTCGCATCAACATCATTGTCAAATCTCAACTTTCGACATACACCAAATGGAAAAAATATGAAACAGCAAAATGGAAATTCCATGTTTCCATATCACCAAAACAGCAAAACTTAAAACGGACATTTTTAAAAACTGGAAATGGCCATGTGTGAAATTTGAAAATTCAAAAACTTCAAACGGACATTGTTTAAAATGTGTCATCAGCAAAATGGAAAAATCCATATCATCAAAAACGTTAAACTTGAAACGAACGTTTTCAAAAACTGTAAATTGCAAAATGATAAATGACAGTGTGTGGAATTCATCATGTGTGAAATGTGTAAAATGAAAAAATCAGCCATCAACATCACGATTTCTTAAAATTAAAAATAACAAAACATCGTGCTCTGTCAAACCTTTGTTTTTATTTCATAGTCATAGTGAATTGACAAAAGAAAAATAGAATACAAACACATCCCAATTCCTCACTCCTCAATGTTTATGTCCATGCATCATCAACTTTCCTTTCATAGCACTCATGACAATTAGGGCTGCCATCCTTTCACCTACTGAGGCATCACTGGATGTGAAACGTTGTTTAGCTTTCTTTAATAACAATTTATCTGCCACATGTCTTAAACCAGAATGACTATGGCGATAAGAAAGGTCATGTTCCTTGCATGCTTGATCCAAAAGATTAATGGGTACATCACCACGTTGTAAACGTTTTTCGAGACGAGTTCCAGGGCCGCAAAAACGATAACCTGGAAGATGGATTTCGAAAGGTAGGTATTGAATCACTTTGTCAATGACGCCATTGCCAGTACAGGTCTGGCATATCCTTTTCCATTGATGGTAGAAAGGTTTGGTCTTCCTCCTCCTCTGTGGACGATGTTTGTGTTTGTTGTTGTTGTTGCTTTTTCTCGCCATGACACCCGTGGAATGATTCAACAAAGTCTTTACATGGACTTTTATGACCGTGATACAGTTTCACTAGCTGGCAAGTCGCACACTGACGCATAGACGGTATTTTTGCCATGGCCACTTGCTTATGGTGATCGTAATCCGTACAGGGTTGCAATTCACTCAACACAGGGTCTTGAGTCCATGATTTTGGTACATGTTGCCAGATTTCTTTGACCGCGTTGGCAGCCACATAATAAATGAACGACTTGGGCAGCGCCAAGAGTTCCTCTTTGGTAAAACTGTCTAGTTTCTTTTTGCACACAAAGAACTTGCCGATGGCTTTGTCCGTAGCATTGCCTTTCTCCATGGTATCACGTGCTGTAGATGTTTACACGTCGCTTGTAGAAATCTCACTGACGTCATTCACAGGTAAATCTTGAGTTATAATTTTGTTCAACAACTCCCAGCAGGCATGAGTGGTTAACCAATGAAAGAGATGCCACGCATGCGATAGGGCTGTATGGGTAATGTTGCCACAGGAACAAGTATCCATGAGCGTTTGCAGGGAGGGGCAGCCCAACTCCATGAGGTCGATACATTGACAGTAAGACGCCAAAAATGGTTGCAACCATTGACGTTTTTCATTACCTTTCACAAATACCACATTGGCCGAGGACAAGTGTGCTTTCATGACCACGTCCAAATATTTATAGGAAATGGTTCCCTGATTCCAGTCTAGTTGTCTATGATTTTCAATCCACTGGGTTTGTTTACGGTCTTTTTCACACAATAAATCAAAAGCATGGGGTGGTTTAAATAGCAAATGCGTAGCTTGCGATATCCAAAACGTGGTACAATCGATCATGGCCACTTGTTTAAATATAAATTTGTTGTCACCAATTTTAAACCCTTGGCAATCCACAATGAGTGTGCGCAACATGTTGACGCTTGTCTGGACCAAGTTCAACTGACGACTGACAGACGATCAGGTGTGATCATGGCATGGACTTACCTGCCATGCTAGTTCCAAAAAAGAAGGTTAGGGTAGGACAGTGGGGGCATGCAAAAAAATAAGAATTTAAGAATTACATCATTTTATTATCATAACACGTCTTACAGGCTTTTCTCATTTTAGGATAAGGACGATAGCAACTGATACAACAATATAGTCTCTTGTGTTTGTAACGTCCATAACACCGATGATGTCCCAATGTCTCTAAACTAGGCGTTTTTGATGGTGAGCTGCTCACCGAAGCACCATGGATACCATACGGCCCACATGTATCGTAACTTGTTTCTTTTTCATCACCCAGAGACACAAGTGAGGGATAGCTTGAATGACAGGGTATATTTCCCACTTTCATTCTACACAGGTAGGGGCAGGTGGGTGACCAGCGCTGATGTTCCTGCATGGGTTCATCGCCCTCCTGCCATTGGTCTATGATGATGGGACAAAAGGCACATTTCACTTCATCTCTTGTTTTTAAATAGTAGAATCCAGCGGCCGCCAAGGCTTGAGGGTTTATGAAAGGCACTGGCCACGTGGCAAAAGTCTTGAAACGTTGTTCCTCAGAGTTTAAATTCATGGATGTAACGTCTCTTGAGGCTTTAAAGCAAGACATGACTGAGCGACTTGACGTGGGTTGAGCTATTATTTATACACTCGTCACTTGGTTGGACAGTGGATAATAGTTGACTTGTTTGTGATGAATAATTAAACAGTAGGCCGTCGTATTGGCTGGTACATTGTCATGCGTTTCAAAATCTAGTCGAATGTCGATATTGGATGGCTTGACAGACTCTTCCAGGTAAGAACAGTCAAAGACAATCAGTGGCGCTCTTGCCTTAAACGCTTGGGGTAGTAGCATGGGGCCGTTCTCTTTTTGATAATACGACCATCGAAATTTAGAAAACAAGTCGTACAGGGGGCCAAACTTATTTTTTGAAAAATCCAAATCCAGTCCTTCATAGGGAAACACAGCTCCGTTGAGGAAAAGACGTGCATTTCTCAATTGCAGGTGATCAAATTGCGTGGCATCTTTGGTTTGTTGATACTTGCGATTCGTTTGAAAACCCACAATCAGGTAGAGAGGTCTCTCTGTATAGCGAGCTGTTTTTACAGACCAACTGTGTGTGTTGGTGGTGGGCAATAGCGGATACTCATGGAGTGCCCAGCTTCTAAATTCCATAGGTAGAGGCATATCTCTCTTTACCATTTTGAGTATGTCCAGTTTTTTGCTATCTTCGAGGGTCACATGGGGGACTTTCCATAGCAAGCGTTGTAGTTGAATTTTTGAATCGATGGGGGCATTGTCGGCTCCCTTGAGTGCATTATTATCACTCCTGTCTCTCACTAGGTAAAGCACTTGCCTTGCGTTAACCACAATGCGTTGGTGATCTTCGGCAAAGCCGAGAACCAGTTTAAGAGGTAAATATCCAGTAAAGGTCCCATCGGTGTGTACCATCCAGTCATTGGTCGAGTCAGGACACCAACCTGCCATGCAAAGTGTTTTACCTTCTTCCTCACTATAAGAGGGGTATAGTTTCATGACACTGGAAATGCCCACATTTCGAGTGCTATCCACCACGATATCGTTAATGACATACCGCACTTCAGAAAACAGAAAGGCCAAACCATGGTTGGCCAACTTGGATGTGGTAGGTGTAGAGCCATCGGCTTTGGTGAGCCGACCTTCAATCTGAATGACACTTTCATGCGGTAGGGTGTAAATATCTTGGTTGTTGATAACAAATTGAATTTCATCATTGTTATTGAGTCCAGGTGTTTGAGCTTGATAGGAATGGAGATCAATTCTTACCACTCCTGGTTGCTCCTCGATGCGGTTTGCTATCTCTAGGATAGAATTCATCATGAGGGTTGACGTGGTAACCCAAATGCTGTAAAATCTGCTTGTTCTGAGATGTTAACGTGTATTCACGTGGCAAACAACTAACACCATTCCTAGACGGTGTTGTTGCTTTATACACAAACTTCATAGTGGTTTTAGCACCAACTTGTAAGTCACTGGTGTGGTAGAATCTAGATCAATGAGTTGTTGATCTCTATTGATCAGTCTTAATGTTATATTACTAATACTATCAACAGCCACAGCATGAAAAAGCACCACTGGAGGGTTTTCACGAATAATATACCCATTGGGCGATGTCGCAATAAAGTCATAAAGCGAATGCGATGGTTCTTGATTGGTGTACACTTGGCTAATAATATTACACGTCACCGACACATGATGGTCCTCAATGAATTTCACTTCATGGTCCGATTCATGTTTTTTGTTGGGCTCCAACACACGTGGTTTAAATCCGAGTAATGGGCCAATGGAATCGGGGTGTGTTTTAAAGTCAATGTTGAAGGTAGAGAAAATACTGCAGCGATGAGTGTTAGTATTGCCTACAAGTTCAAACTTGTGCGTTCCGTCGAGAAATGACTTTAAACCATATTGATTGATCAACACCACATAAATGTGTTCATAAATATCATCGATCGTGTATCCACCAGAGTTCAGGGTGAGCACAGAATCATCATAATAAAACTTGTTGTTCACATTTTCACGTATGTTGTATATTCGATTGTACGTTTCAAGAGAAACAAGTCCTAAACCATAGGGTTTTCCACTCAATTCGATAGGCGGGTAAAAGTCTAGGCTGACTTCAGGTCCACGTCCATGCACTGTAAACGTTTTACTTTCGGCCGACATACTGGTGGCGTTTTTGCTTATGCTGCGTCTTATATAAAAAAATTAAACACAAACGTCCACACTGTTGGCTGTTAAACGTTTGCTCTCGTTTCACATTATAATATATCTTGATCCTGTTTCCAAAATAGGTCACTAGTTCCATGGGCGGGGGCAAATTCCCAAAACTGTCAAAGTACCATACCGTGGATCCCTCTTTGACATAAGCTACATAATGCGTTCCTGGTCCTCGGTGATCATCCAAATTGACAACAGCACATTCCTGTTTCCAGGGTCGTGGGGGTAATTGGTTTCGCATAAACACACCTCGAAAATGAGAAAGCTTTAGTTGTTTAGCATAGCTTTCCACTTGTTGATGCGTCAGGGCATGTCTCGCTATGGCTGAGGTTAAATTTTTTTTTTTTTAATATTTCGAAATGGTGTAATCCCAAATCCTTGTTGATAAAAGGCTGGCTTTAAATTGGCATTTCTAGCCCCCATGGCAATCGCTTCCATCGTTTCATTGTGTCGCTGACTTTCTTTGAGTTGTTGCTTGCCCTGCTGCGCGGCTTTAATGGTTTTCGCCACTGCACTGGCACCGCCCAAAAGTGAGCCCAGAGCAGCCAAACCAGCAAATAATGCAGGTAAAAATCCCGCTCGTTTGGGAACGGGAATCACTCGCCCTTGGTTTGAAACCTGTCGCCGACGTTTTGGAATAACCTGTCTCTGTGCTGCTCGAAGGGCTTTCCTTATGGTCAATACATTATTTTTTCTTTTTTTCTTTTGCAAGGGCTTGTCCTCGAATGTTGTAAGCCCTGGCTTTGCCAAGGACAATGTCCTTTTTTTAGTCTTTCTCACTGCATACCTTTGTTTCACCATGATGATAATGACCAACAACCTTTCACACGAAAGTTTAAATCACAACTAACGTCAGATGGTTATTTCATGGCTGTATATTCCAATTCCACATAAAGTGGGAAATCGTTTATGGTTTTCCCCGCTTGCTTTTCATCCCATGTCAACATGAGATAAAAGGATAATTCGTCACCTGCATTGACCATTTCATGGTCATGGACCAACATCCTATGACCATTTATCTTTATTTGTAAATGGTTCTCATCAGGTATGGCATATTTGATGTGAATGGTTCCATCATAGTGTAATCGATAGTGGCTTAAACCCGAAGCAAGCACATAGGTCAAGTGCTGATCATGGAATAGCGGTAAATGGTTTCTGTCATTCACAGGTTTTTCATTTGTCAGATACACTAAAAACACAGATGGGATAAATTTATAAAGCCTTTTCATTTCATGGGTCACGTAACGCTTGGTACAAACATCGTCTTCGTCTTGTGGGTCTTCCACGTGAATAATCCGATGGTGATTAGCGCTATAGCCATTCACCATAAGCTGGGGCACTTTGTCATAAAACTCATACACTTTGTTATCCACATACTTTTTCGTAGTAACGTCTGTAGACACTTGAGGATGTTTTACATGGGTTAACCGCTTTCCCTTAAAGTCATAATCTCCCTGTTTTGTGCGTGGCACTACTGACCTATCCACATAGTGTTTATTAGCAGGATCTGTTTCCTGTTTAGGATCATGTATGAGGACAGGCCTATCTTTGGCCATCAACGCACGTCCAAAGACATCCATCGTCAACCTGTAGTAGCAGTCTACTGTTTCTATGACAAGGTTCGGTGTCCTGTATATAGACAGCCGGCTAGCCTGTCTAAGCCTTAGTTGACATGAAGATTATTAAGCAGCAAGAGTCATTCCCCGTGGGGGACATGGTTTCCCATCTCTGTCCCACATCACGTGAACAACGCCATGGTTCACTGTTTCCATCTTCCATTCGCTGCATCATTGTGGGGCCTTCCGGCTGTGGAAAGACAAATCTTTTGCTAACGCTCATCACAGCGCCCAATGGTCTGCGTTTTCAAAATATTTATATTTTTGCAAAATCTCTCTACCAACCCCTTTACGTGTTTCTGGATCAAGTCATGTCTGGATTACAAAAAGAGAATATGGGTTATTTTACATTTTCCATGCAAGAAAATGTGATTTCACCGGATGAGGTAAAGCCTGATTCACTCATGATTTTCGATGATGTATCCACTGAACGTCAAGGCATCATTCAAAGCTATTTCAGCATGGGTCGACACAAACATATCGATTGCTTCTATCTTGGGCAAACGTATTCTAAAATGTCCAAACAGTTGATTCGTGACAATGCCAATGTCATTGTTTTATTTCGTCAGGACGAGAGGAACAGTCGTCACATTTATAATGAACATGTGAATCCGGATATGACCTTTCAAATGTTTACAGAATTGTGTGCCAAGTGCTGGAACACTCAACGTCATGCCTGTTTAGTGATTGACAAACAAAGTGAACTCAACCAAGGACGGTATCGCTTAGGGTTTGATCATTTTATTGCTATTTAAGGCCCTGTCTCATTCCCCATCAAGTCATTTGTCAAGACACCATGGCGTTAGCAGAGAGTCAATTGAAAAAGCATATTATTAAAGCAAAACATACTATTCGCCAAAAGTTTCGTCAATTGAAACAATCACGTGCCAATCATGCTTTGTTTATTCAACAACATTTAGCACCTCCGCTAAAAGCCATGTTGAAACCCTCTTTCAAGCCATCTGAAACGCTACCCACCGTTTCACAAGCCACGCAGACGCTGCACGAGGACCCTGAGGAAGAGGAAGAGGAACAGGAAGATTTGACTAGTGTTAGTGAAGTTGAGGATGAGGAGGAACAAGTGTTTACGCCTCAAAAAAAGGCCGCACCCCTTGCAGAGTTTTTGAGAAAAAAGAAATCCTTGGCCATGGTCGAAACACCTTGCCCTTCCAGGGCGTCTCCGTTTTCACAACTCTTGGCCACCCCTCAACATAAAGCTCAACTGAAAACCATTTTAATAAAATATTATGGATCAACATTGGAACCCTATTTCACCGATCTATTTATTGGAAACACAGATACCACGTATGGTGTTCGCTATGAGGATGATAGTTTTAAAATTGGCGATTCATCCATTAAATTTGCTCGTACTAAAGCTGTCATTAAAAACATCAACTATAAATTAACGCCAGGACTGTTAAAGCTGCTCTTTTCTCGGACCCCCTCTTCCCATGATTATACGTCAGAGGATCTTGACAAATATAAATCCATTTTATTGGATACCCATGCTCACAAAAGACAGTATGATCCCACGCAACAAGTGAATGCCAATATATCTCAAAAATATAAAACCATCATTGCAAAAATGTTTCCCACCAGTCAAAGTACTCGTCGTAAAGTGTCCGCTTCGGGAGTGACATTTAAACCATTAAAACCCCTTGTGGATGTTACCTACTGGCACAATCCCAATAAGCTCGTCCAGCGGCTACAGTTGTTGCATGCCTCACGTCAAGCTGGCCATACCGGTCACGATTGGGAAATTCAAGAAATTGAACAAGAACTTCGAAATGCCAAAATTATTGTTTAAGCCCTCACCCATTAAAATGGGTATTGCTCACGAGTTGCATCGCCCAGCTAGGCGTCACTATCCGCGACTCAAGGTGATTTCACGAGGTGTGGATGAACTTTGGCAGGCTGACTTGGTTGAAATGATACCCTATGCTGGCGTTAACGACGGTGTACGCTATATGTTGACCGTCATTGATGTCTATTCCAAAATGGCCTTTGTTGAACCTGTGCGTCGCAAGTCTGGCCCACTAGTTACCAAGGCCTTTCAACATATTATTCAACACTCCCAACGTCAACCTCAGTTGCTACAAACTGACCAGGGGAAAGAATTTTTCAACAAGGATTTCTCCAGTTTTCTCAAATCTAAGGATATTCACCATTACACCACGTACAGCAATCTCAAAGCCAGTGTGGTCGAGCGGTTCAACCGAACATTGAAAACCCATATGTGGAAAGCGTTTACCGCTCAGGGCAGTTATCGCTGGTTGGACATGTTACCTGAGCTAGTATCACGTTACAATGACACCAAACATAGAACGATTGGGACCAAGCCACGTCTCGTAACTAAAAATATTCAGCGATTGGATAAACTGTTTAACCCCATAAAAACAGCCGATCCTAAACGTCACCGACTGAACATTGGGGATTTTGTTCGTGTGAGCAAATTTAAGTCTGCCTTCAATAAGGGCTACACGCCTCAGTGGGGGACTGAACTATTTCGAATTCGTCGAGTCTACTTGGACAGTCCAGTCACCTATTTACTCGAGGACCTCAACCATCAACCCATAAAAGGTAGATTTTATCTCCATGAACTTCAGAAAACAGCATTTCCTCAGCATTACCTTGTGGAAAAAGTGTTGAAACAAAAAGGAAATAAACTCTACGTCAAATGGTTAGGGTTTAACTCTACGTTTAATTCTTGGATCAATAAATTACATGTTGTGTGAACCTGTGTACTTTTTATTTATTCACACATGTTGTACACCACCTTTAGCTCTATGTGTACAGCGCCCCGCGCTTCATGCATGTTCATACATGTTTGTCTTTCCCTTTCCTCCTGTGTTCTCTCATACATTACCCCTCCCCTCTCCCTCCCTTCACCTCCCACCACTACTGTTTGCAGCTCTTGCCTATCTATTGGTTGTGACATCATTCCGACAAGTTGCATCATACTTTTTACTGATTCAGCGATTCCCACGCTTTGAACATTCTCTTATCGTGCACGTGGACAGATAACACCCAAGCGAACACCTGTGCCGGATCAAATTTCACCTGAACTTGCATTTTGTCACGTACGAAGCCAGACAGGATGTAACTTGTTAACAGTTATCGCGCACGTGGACAGATAACACCCAAGCGAACACCTGTGCCGGATCAAATTTCACGTCAACTTGCATTTTGTCACGTACGAAGCAAGACAGGATGTAACTTGTTAACAGTTATCGCGCATGTAGATAGATAACGTCCCAAGCGAACACCTGCGGTAGATCAAATTTCACGTCAACTTGCATTTTGTCACGTACGAAGCAAAACAGGATGTCACTGGTTTAGCCTACATGTGGTTTCACAAATGTGTGTGCATGCCTTTCACACTCCCCTGCCACCACGATGGTCAGATTATTTCACCTTCAAGCGTCACCTGTTGTCAAGTCAGATCAACGCCTTCCAATAATCTCAAATGACCTTCACCTCCTGCTCGTTTGTTTTCGGTACTCGCTTCGACCAACATAGAACCTAGTTCTCATCACCGTTTACACGTCAAAGGTAAAATATCAGAAAACGCACCCTCGCTCTGTCATACACCGACCCGTCGAAATAGCGATTGATCTATTGAACACAGCCACCGTGGTCAGCGACAGGTTCGTTGAAACACACACACCCAGCCGTATCGTCTCTCTCAACCACCACGCTTTATAAACATTATAAACAGGTAACGGTAATGATTTTTTTTCAACATGTATGGCGTTAGGCCCTTTGTGAATTATTTTTTTGGAAAAAAATATCTACCACATTTGAAAGGGGGCGTTAGCCCGAGTCCTAGGACACCTCGTACACGTCTCTAGCGTTATTGGTTCGTGAGATATCGGCAAAAATCACAAAAAACACGTGTTTACCCCAAAATCGCGTTTCCAAAATTTTTTAAAATTACAACGAGTAGTTCATAGCAAAAAGGACGTCACTCCGAGTCCTTGGACCCATCGTACATGCCTCTAGCGTTATTGCTTCGTGAGATATTGGCAAAATCACAAAAAACACGTGTTTACCCCAAAACCGAGTTTCCAATTTTATTAAAAATTATAACGAGTGGTCCATAGGAGAGAGGACGTTACCCCGAGTCCTTGGACCTGTCGAACACGCCTCTAGCGTTATTGGTTCGTGAGATATAGCAAAAAGTCTAAAATCACGTTTTTACCCCAAAAAGACTGTGTTTCCAGATTTTCACATTTTCGACACCGACATTCCCGTAAAGAGCACGACGAGACGAAAAAAACGAATCCAAGCACGCCCTCCTAGCATGGCTCTTTCCATTCCAAGGTCGCAGGGGCTCACCACTTGCTTTTATAAGCAGCTCCCCCACTACCCCACTACTGCAGGTTTTCATTCTAGAGACTTGAAATTTATTTTGGGGGTAGAGGGGGTAGGGACCATTGATTTACGTTAAACAATTTTTTTTGTAGAGTTCCTAGTTTCCAAAATATAGGATTTTCAAAATTCGAGTGTTTTCAAAAAAATATAAAAAATAAAAATTTTTTATTACAAAAAATAAAGGTCATAAAGACTGTTCGTTTGAGCCATGGCACAACGTTCTATCCTGTTTGGTTTTCAAACTATCGCCTATTTTCGAAAACAAAAATTTTCAAAAAAATTTTGAAAAATATAACGAGTGGTCCATAGCAAAGAGGACGTCAGCCCGAGTCCAACAATACCTCATTTGTCAAAATCGGACCATGCGTTCAAGAGATATTTAACATGGCTGAGGCTTAGTAGTGGTAATAACGGGGTTTTGAAGTGGGGCAGAAACCGCCTTACTCCACTACTGAAGTCGTTTACAAGGCAATCTAGCGAGTCCTCGGCTTTAAGTAGCCTATCGCCTTAAATTGAAAACTGCTCTCCTACGAAGCCAGACTGGGTAGTAAATGAAAACCTTGCTTGAAAGCTAAATTTGAGATAACACAGACAGGAAGGTAGCAAACGTCCCTAGACATTAATTACTTGCCCACAACAATCAGTCACCTCGGAAAAAATTGTAACCGAGTCACTTTACGAATTTTCTCGAAGACCAGCAGGAGTGATAGAGAGTCGGCATGTGCGGTTCGAGAACTGAGCAATCCATCTGCTGCAGGTGAGTCCGGTCTGTCTGAAGAAAATGGAAATTGCAACACCCAGAAGGAGTGGTGCAACATTGCTGCAATTGAACATCCAGGACGAGTGTTCGGTTGTGATTCGATGATTACACTTTCAGGTCCCTCTGACCGCAAGGTTGGACAACAATCAATACAGGTTGTGCCCACCACGAGCTGCAATACATTGATGAATTCGGCGAGGCATGGAGTCAATAAGGCCCTGGATAGCTCCCTGAGGAATTGTGGCCCATGCTTGCTGCACTGCATGGATCAGTGTTTCCAGAGTTGTGGGTGGCTGAAGACGGTTGGCCAGTTGTCGACCCATAATGTCCCACACATGCTCAATAGGACTGAGGTCCGGGGATCTGGCGGGCCATTCTAAGGTTGTGATGTCGTGGAGAGCTTCTCTGGAGATGCGTGCAGTGTGAACGCCGGCATTGTCCTGCTGAAACATCCCATTAGCAATGTTCGCCATCATAGGGACAACCACTGGATTGAGTACCCTATCAACGTACTGTCGAGCAGTCATAGTGCCCTCAACAAGCACTAATTGTGATTTCACATTAAAGCCAATAGCTCCCCAGACCATAATGCTTGGTGTTGGCCCTGTGTGCCTCTCGACAATAAGGTCTGGGCGGCCCCTCTCCCCGGTATGTCGGCGCACACGATTCCGGCGATCACTACGGGCAAGACAGAAATGCGATTCATCACTAAAGACGACCCTATACCATTCGTCGACCCACGTCGATCGTTCTCGACACCAGGCCAGCCTTACACGTCGCTGTTGTGGGGTCAATGGAACACCTTCTTCAGGAACACGCGATCGTAAGCCAGCTGCACGCAGCCGATTACCAACTGTTTGTTTTGTAACGGGGGGAGCCACAGCTGTTCGAATTTGAGCTGCTGGTGCATGGGGTTCCATCCGGGCCATCCGAATGATGCGGCGATCCTCTTTCACAGTTGTCTGTCGCGCTGGGCCTGTGCCAGGTACCTTCATTTGACCACTGCTGCCATACACGTTGTACCGTAGATGCCTGTCGGCCAACACGTGCAGCGACAGTCCTTAGCGATAATCCAGCCTCACACAGCCCAATTATCCGAGCCCTCTCAAACAGCGACAGTTGTTGATATCGTGTTCTTCTCTGTCGTCGAGGCATGTTTGACGGGGAACACTTCACTGCACAGACTGCAAGTCAACTACGCTACACCAGAGTCCGTATAATGGAGTTAATTCCTTCGCGACCAAACACGTGGGGAGACCTGTAGCAACAATCCAATGGGTCTGAAACTTTGATCGTTTACATACCTACATGGCATCGTTCCATATCTTGAAAATCAACACAAACGACCAATGCCTTCATGTTGTTGCAATTTCCATATTCTTGAGTGCAAATAAAAGGGAACCACGGCATAGATTATAAATCATCACCCCTAATCCAGGCTAAAAAGTACTAACTGAGCATTATACAACAATCTGGAACTCCATATATACCAATTCAGAAGACTCCTTACATACAAAATTATTCCTTCCTAATACTGTATATCACACAGACTTTCCTCATCTCTCTGGCCCAACTTCATAACCACCCAGTATATTACATATCATGGTCGCTTCAAATCCTATATTCACAAAATGAACATTATTGATTCACCAATTCACCGGTTTCGATTCCCGGTCAGTGCATGTATGATTTTCGAAGTGAAATATCACGTCCTGTGGTTTGGATTCCAGGCCTCTAACCATATTATATGTGGCTGGCTGCATGGTCAATATGGCTAAAACACAAAATATACTAATAAAAAAAGTTTCCCGAAGCTAGACATGTAACATAACCGCACTTTGGAGCCATCTGTCCACTGTGGAATGACTTGCATTTTGTAATATCTTAAACGACCAAAATCATGAAACAAATGATCAACTGTTTTTTAATACAGATCTTTTAAAATGATTTTCTATTTTCGATAGAAATTCTTCGTTATTGCGTTTCCATCAATGTTCAAATTACCAATGTCAAACACATTAACACACTTCACACTTTAGGCAATAACCGAGGTTTCGCTACATGTTGCAAAATTCTTAAGATATCCCACTGGAGTAGGAGGTTCTTATGCCTGCGAGAACAGGAGTTGGTAACCCTGTGGTACGAATCAATAATAATGTTATTAGTTTTACGACCCTTTTAACTACTGTGGCCTGAATGTCACAATTTTGTTCCGAAGGGGATCTTTCACGTAACAAAACAAGATGTTCAGCAAAGAACATATAGCCTACTTTCTCCTAAATGTATGGGTATCTTTATGACTCTTTGTCCTCATCCCTAAAACAATCACCCCAACCACAATGTATTGTTTGTTTTCTTTTATATTGATAATAAGCCAGTAAGTGTCAAGATCAATATTATATACTTTATGATGATTGAATAACAAAACTACTAACTTATTGTAATGCATTCACGTCCGTTAATCTCTATATTAAGCCAGCCTGCAAAATTAAGAATCTTCCGCCCCAATCATCTTCCGGCCCAATCACAGTAGGTGGTGCTGCGACCTATCAGTGAATTAATCTTTATCTTGTACGCCTATGCACTGCCATCGTAATGTACTACGATGGCAGTGTTCTATGGGTGTTGAATGAGTAGGCAGTTTAAAGTAGCCAAGAGGGAGGCGATCCAGCTGGCAGTGTTTAAAGGTATTCGGAGCGCGATCGTGGCTAATAGTTGAACTACCAGTATTACAAAATTGCCATACTTCAGGAGGCCAGCTGGCATTTACACAGCGTTATGTTTGGAACAATATTACCCACATAACCCACAAGAGGACAGCACCGTACAGAGGCATTAAGAAGGCTGTGGTTAATGACAACGTGTATCTAGTTCTTCTATTCTCCTTTTTCTAATGACTTCTGTTTATGTGCGATGCTGGGACTGTGATTTTATTAATATACGAGTGTATACTTTATCCTCTCCTTTGAGCTAAATGACATTTTATTCAGTATCTGTGGGAAAAGCTCGTGCACATCATTTGTAAAAGAATTCAAGAAAAAAAAAACCTAACTGTAGCAGTATTCGATCCCCAGTCAACTGCGTGTCAGACTAACATGCTAGCCCAGAGCTAACCGTATCCATGACGTCAGGTGTTCTTAACTGACATATTAGATACAAACTGTTGGCAAATAATGACTTTAAATAAACGATTTCTTCACTGCAGTACATCTTCATTAAAGATCATTTCATACAAAGTTTATATTATTGTATCAGTACGGTATATCACAAACAACATACTAAAACTACTGAAATATAAGACAGGCACATGAGGACAGCTGCCATCTTGTCGTGTGACACAAACGGCTCAGCTCTTTTAAGCCACTCATACTGTATAATATTATAATATTAAATTATAATAAATAACGGATCACGACCTTCAGGATAGCTTAAACCCCCCTAGGCTCGATAATCGGAATTGGTGGGTCTTAAGCTATTTATTAAAATGGTTGCATAATTCACACGGCTGCCATCCTGAAATGGCAAGGCCGATGACCTTGAATTTTGGGTGAAAGACGCGTCCTATATAAAGGTATGTTGTCACCAAATTTGGTAGAGATCGGATGATTAGTTTAGCCGTAATTTGATTTTACGTTTTGAACATTTGAGTGGCCGCCATTCTGTTTTGGTAAAGATGGCGGCGATATAAAGTATGACACTGAGGTGTCCTTTACTAGTGCTACCTCTGTACCAAATTTCGTTCAATTCGGTTTCACCGTGTTCGAATTGATAGGGGGGGACAGACATTCAGAGTACACACACTCACACACACACAGACACACACACACACACATACACACACACAGACAGACACACTTTTTTCGCCCTGTGTTGATCTCATAAGTCTACTTTCATTTTTTGCAAAAATCGAAAGTAGGCTAAAAATCTACTGACACGGCTCCCTAGCATTTGCGCACCATGAAATGCCAGCTGACTGCGCCATGATTCGATCTTACAACCTTGGGAACAGCAGGCGAGAACGTTACCACTGAAACACGTAACCAGTCGAATTGATTGAAACAAATTTTTCGGCTTAAGCAATACATAATGTGCATACACAATAAAAAAAAAGAAAGAAACGCAAACAGAACTCGCAATTAAACACGCTGAGTGTACAGGACTACAGGTCCATAAACGGTGAGCTCATAACTGGCGAATGTTCCATGTGGAACTCAGAGCTCATAAATCAAGTGCTTCCTCCGGGTAGGGTAGGTATTGCCCAGCCCTCGTTCTCAGGAAATTATGCACTTTAATTGGCACAAACACCAGAGGAGTGCGTCAGGCCTCGGCAGCCGGCACAGTTCATATCCTCGCCGCTAGATAGGGGCTTCATTCATTCCATTCCTGACCCGGTCGGAGACTGGAAGCAGGCTGTGGATTTTCATTTTCAATTGGCACAAACAGACGAGAAACCTTATACCCCGGCCTGCCAAACAGCTGAAAGCGCTGCTCTCATTTCTGGTTTTATTTTCTTTAAGAACTCACTACAATGCATTAAAAGGATTCTCCCCTCTCCTCATTCTTGAAGCACTCAAACCATCAACACAAATATAAGGTGTGCGGGTGGTCTACAAACACACACACACACTTGAGTAAGCAGTAACAACATCAGGGTTTCGAGAAATTGCACACGTGTAAATCAACTGCCGGTCAGCAGTGTACTTAATAACATGCACAGCCATTTGACACCAAGAGCAAATAGCTCGCTGCTGCTGGCAGCCGAAGGTGCTCTTACTAATTGAAATCTAAACCGGACTCCAAATGATCAAACGTATTTTCACCATTTAACGATTTTGATATTATTTTATGTGTTGTCCTACGTCTTTCTTTCGAATGTAGGCTACTGACTTTTTTCTTTTAATATAGATACGCTTTTGAGCTGGGAGTCAAGCCTAAAGATGCGTGATAAACGGTCTAATGCGCACCCTTCCCCTAAGCGGGCGCACACAAATACTACCCGCATCTCACAGATACGCATTGGAAGTGTAATGGTCTGCCACGCACCTCACCCCTAAGCGGGCGCACGTGGATACTACCCGCATCTCACAGATACGCATTGAAAGTGTAATGGTCTACCGCGCACATTTCCCCTAACCGGGCGTGCGTAGATGCTACCCGCATCTCACAGATACGCATTGAAAGTGTAATGGTCTACCGCGCACCTTGCCCCTAAGCGGGCGCGTGTAGATACTACCCGTATCTCACAGATACGCATTGAAAGTGTAATGGTCTACCACGCACCTTGCCCCTAAGCGGGCGCGCGTAGATGCTACCCGCATCTCACAGATACGCATTGAAAGTGTAATGGGCTACCGCGCACCTTGCCCCTAAGCGGGCGCGTGTAGATACTACCCGTATCTCACAGAGACACATTGGAAGTATAATGGCCTACCGCGCACCTTGCCTCTAAGCGGGTGTGCGCAAATACTACCCGCATCTCACACATACACATTGAAAGTGTAATGGTCTACCACGCACCTTGCCCCTCAGCGGGCGCACGCAGATATTACCAGCATCTCACAGATACACAATGAAAGTGCAATGGTCTACCGCGCAACTTACCCCTAAGCGAGCGCACGCAGATACTATCCGCAACTCACAGATACACATTGAAAGTGTAATGGTCTACCACGCACCTTGCCCCTAAGCGGGCGCACGCAGATACTATCCACATCTCACAGATACACAATGAAAGTGCAATGGTCTACCGTGCACCTTGCCCCTAATTTTTATTAGGGGTATTTATTATGGCTGAAAAGAAGGCAGAATTTGTGGATGTAAGTTTCGACACCTAAACACTTAGAAATTAAACAATGTACGGTATGTAAGTTATTTAGTTAATTATTGTTGTTTTAAGGGGCGGAACTACGAGGTCTTTTCCCCCACAATGTATGTATGTTGTTGTTGCATTTAGGGGCTTTGCGACATCGTGGTCATGCATCCCCGTGTACTTGGCTATGTGTAGAATATATCTGATAACCTGTATCACTGTAATAGCTGTACTAACATGTGCACATAATTCAGACCAGGATTGGGAAAGAGATGACCGGCCCTAACTTGAGTACCATACCGGCATTTGCCCGGAGTAGAAGTGGTAAACCAAGGAAGACACTTCTAGAATGGCTGAGGTGGGAATAGAACCTGCCTCTTCTCAGTTCAGCCGCAAGCGTACCCCGTTTAAACCATCAGGCCATGAAATTTAAATATTAATCACTTCAGAGAAAAATCTCTTATTAATCTTAACTTCCTTTTTGCCCAAATTAGACTCAAATCCAGGCAGAGGAGCGCTTGACGCACCGGTACCTGATCCATAACACACCCGCGGTCGCTCGCTTTGCGAGCCGACCGTGACTATGTCATTTCAGATTAGCCCGGCCAGAATATGCGTATGATGCCATCGACGTTTCATTATTGTCGGTCGCTACAGTATATGTTGCGTGTGTGTCGTATTGTTTTCAAACATTGAAGAAAGTAACCTCTAAATCTGTATTAGGATGTCAATATGAAACTGTCAATAACACACAAATTCATTGTTAAAAGTACACATAATACAATGTCACGTTCCCTCATGCCAAGGAATTTCGTTAACGAACTACCAATCACAATCAATAAAATTATGTCAGTATATAATATCGTATGGCCTCGGGTGCCTGGTGCAAGCTTTGTTAATTGACACCCAGAGGGTAGCTTGCATGTTGAATTTCGTCGTTCCTTTGAACGCTATGAAAGTCAAGGAGGTTAGATATCTTAACTCCTTGACACTACAGCGCTTTCAAGTAGAGAATGGAGGAACTTTGTGTTGGCGGAAAATCCCGAGATTAATTTTGCCATTGAACACGGCCTACTGAATTCAAATGGGTTCTTTAACATGCCAACAACGTATGACATGAGTGTCGTGATTTTTGTCGCCTTTCAAAAATCACTTACCATGACCAAGGGCGAACCTGCAATCTTGGGGTTGGTAGTCCGACACTATAACCACTCACCCACCGTGGCAAGTAATATTCGACAAGACGGTAATTACCATAAGTTGTCTACAAATGTACTTACCTACTGTAGATACTTGCAAACGATGAAATAAATGTCAACGAACCTGAAATGACAAAAACCAAGTTATCCTTTGCACAACTGCTCGGACATGTAGGCCTACACAAGGAATGTAACACTGTTGCAAAAAAATCATTACCAGTGACAAGATTAGGCCAAACATGCAAATTCAATAATCTTCATTTCATTATATTATTGATCTACAGCACACATGGTTCTGACTCCGCCTTGGTCGTCGGGATGCGGCAACGAGTAGACGTCCAAACGCTCATTGTCCCCAACGTTGTGGGATCAAATCCCGGTACAGTGTTTGTGTTCAGGAAGTACCAAGTTAGCGCTACCCCCAAGACTATAAGTAATAACGTGAGAAATGAATATCAATAATAATAATAATAATAATAATAATAATAATAATAATAATTTACGCTGGAGCGATAGCTGTGATACGAGTGACAGGAGGTAGATTATGGCGACCTAACTATACGTCAGGTCGACAGAAGAAGGTGCCAGCTTGGGAGATACGTTTACGAAAGTAGGTCAGCTCGCAACGATGCTCCCGAATTTGTTCATTTTATATGGTTATTTGGCGCTACTAAGGTTATTTTACAGTTTAGATGTTAATTTTGGATGATTTACTACCGGTACACATGACTTCGGAGTGTTTGAGAGTGTTTTTATGATCATATTTGACATATTTGAACAGCATGACATTTTGTTTACCTGGTTGCTTAGAAATAAGAAGGTCTACAACCAGGTTAGGTTATGTAAGTTGTCATAAGTACGTCGCTGTCGCTGTTAGATTTGAACCATATGTTGCGTGTTTATAACTTCTTTCATCCAGTCTCTAAATGAATTTGGCACAGATATTGCTGCAAAATAAATTGTTGAATGGAGTTATGCTACATACCGCAAGTTGTGCAAATTAAGTGTCGGCTGGTGTGACATCAATGAAACCCAGGATCTACGAGTATAAATTGTAACCTTAGTTTACTAGCACAGCTAGTTGCTTTCGCCCCTCCTGTCACAGTGAGTATTTATGCATTTCTATTATTGCTTGCATGTGCTCAACTTTGGTGAATTGCGTAAATATTTAACACGAAGAGGTCGATTAAGATCTGACAGTTCCAATGCAGGCTAAGGATAACTCGTCTCATACTCTTTCGATATCAGCTCCAAAAGCGTCGGCAAAATTTACAAGAAACGATTATTAGACTATTAATCATTTAGGGTAGGTAGGACTCTTCAGCCGTAGTGAAGGCAACCTGCCTAGGGGATGAAAACCCCGAAATCAAACTCATTGCAGCAGCGTCTGTCCCGCAGCGGGCGGCTGCTAACGACGTCTGTTCCCCATGTTAGGGGCGGTCGAAATCATATCCTGGCCGTAGGTATAAAAGGCACACCATCATCATGATGAGATCAAATAAGAAAAGTGGAAATAAAAGGCCGCTACCCGAGGAGCGTCGGGGCACCCTTGGAGCCATCGCTGGGGGTG
Organism: Meconema thalassinum; assembly: GCA_946902985.2. Lineage (NCBI taxonomy): Eukaryota > Metazoa > Arthropoda > Insecta > Orthoptera > Tettigoniidae > Meconema > Meconema thalassinum. Next base: position 1,287,426,411 of record OX336388.2, on the reverse strand, counting down.
ACAGCATACAAGCCGGTGGTGATCAGGAGCTGAACAGGCGGGCCCTGATCGGGGAACACCCCGAACATGTTACAGCCGATGTCGATAGTAGCATCCTAACAGCATTCAACGCTACACCTGCTCCTAGTGTTTCTTCTGATACTCAGGAGACCACAAGAGCAGGCAAACCGAGAAAGCGCATGAAATGGACAAATGAAATGAATATGTACATCATGCGTTCATATTATCAGATAACGAATATGGAAACTGACACTACTGCATATAGACAGAAGTTGCACGCTGCATTCTGCCAGAAATTCCCTGATATTAATGTTACGGAACAGAGAATAGCAGATCAGCGCCGTGCTATAGTTTTGAAGAAACTTATCCCAGAACATCATCTCAAGCTGCTAATGGTTGACGTAGCTGCCGACAATACTCATACCTCTGTAGACGAATCCATAGATCAGGAGAGTACACGATTGGTCAATGAACAAAGGCACACCGATCATCGTTCAGATGACAAAGATGTAAGAATATCGCCGGAAGCACTCGGAGATCCAGTGCGGAAACAACTCGAAGATGAATTTGGGAAGGCTCTCATAGAATTTGAAGGGACTGATCCAATAGAGCGGCCCATGATCACGAACCAACATTGCTCTAAGAAACTTGCTACCGGTACCGCTGTTGTAACAATGAACGACATTCTCTCTCAGCATCTGTCCCAGAAATCATATTTTTTCAACCATGTTCAGACTGCAATTTACGCTGGAGCGATAGCTGTGATACGAGTGACAGGAGGTAGATTATGGCGACCTAACTATACGTCAGGTCGACAGAAGAAGGTGCCAGCTTGGGAGATACGTTTACGAAATTCTGTTGATGAACTGAGAGTAAATATCGGAAGAATGCATCAGTATGTTGCAGGCAATAGAAGTAAGAAGGTTGTTCAATGTGTTAAAATGTTGAGCCATACGAAGAGTAAACATGCAAAGTATAATCCTCCGAACTGTAGCCCCCTTGAGATTCTAGACACATTAAAGCAGCAACTTGAGGCAAAGGCACAGAGATTACGTCGATATAAAGAATCGAACGAACGAAAGCAACAGAACAAGCTATTTGTTACCAGTGAGAAACGGTTCTATAGGAATCTTGACGATCCTGGAACTCAAATGGGCAGTTCACCGCAAAAAGAAGAGGTAGAGAATTTCTGGTCATCCCTATGGTCGAATGCTGGAGATTATAACAGCAGCGCTAAATGGATTACGGAGGAGGAGGAGAGAATGTCAGAAATTGACACGATGAGTGACTCTTCGGTATCAACTGAAGATGTGACCCGTGTGGTTAAGGAGACCCAAAATTGGAAAGCGGTAGGACCAGACAACCTCCACAACTTTTGGATCAAACGTTTCACTTGTACTCATGAGCATCTTGCCCGCTGCTACACAGATTTCATCCAAAATCCACAGCTTATCCCCTCTTACTTGATGCGAGGTAAAACATACCTTCTGCCAAAATGTGATAGAACCAATGATCCTTCCAAATATCGACCTATCACCTGTCTGTGCACCCTGTATAAGATATTTACATCTTGCATTGCACGTAAGATTTGTGAACACATAAATCATAATAACATCCTGGCTGAAGAGCAGAAGGGGTGCATGAAGAAGTCTCAAGGTTGCAAAGAGCAACTTGTAATCGATGCAGTTACTATGGAACAAGCAGGAAAGATGATGCGTAACCTCTACATGACCTTTATTGATTACAAGAAAGCTTTTGATTCAGTACCACATTCCTGGTTAATCCAAACCCAGAAGATATATAAAGTTGATCCTGCCATCATTATAAGTCTGCAACATATGATGTCCCATTGGGGGACCAATTTATTAATGTCTAATGGAGACACATGTATGGAATCAGGATTTATTCAAATCAAAAGAGGTACCGTATCTTTCAGGGTGACAGCTTGAGCCCTCTATGGTTCTGTTTGGCGCTCAATCCACTATCATCATTGCTGAACAATGCAAAGTGTGGTTTTCCAATTAAGCACCATGGTATAGTCAAATACAAAATTTCTCATTTGATGTATATGGATGACATTAAACTATATGCATCCTCTGAGAGACACATCGACAATCTAATTGCAATTACTGCTTCATTTTCTCCTGATATTGGAATGTCCTTCGGATTAGATAAGTGTCGCACCCTCACCATTCGGCGTGGAAAATTAGAGGCCCGAGCATTTCAACTTGATGACGGTTGTTTCATAAAGCCTATGGAAGGTAATGAGGCCTACAAATATCTTGGTCTCCTGCAATCTAATCGAATTGATCATAAAGGTATTAAAGATAGAACCGTAGCTATCTACAATCAACGCCTTAACAAGATTTTAAAATCAAAGTTGAATGGAAAGAACACCTTTAAGGCTATTAATACCTATGCTATTCCTGCTCTGACATATACTTTCGGTATTATCAAATGGACGCAGACTGACTTGGAGAACATCCTAATTAGGACACGCACCATCTTAACAAAACACAGATGTCTCCACCCTAAGTCAGCTGTTGAGCGATTGACAATCCCGCGTCAAAGAGGTGGACGAGGGCTCACGGACATTATCCAATTGCATGCAAGGCAAGTGAGGAACCTTCAGAGATATTTTCTGGGAAGACATGACTCTCCCATACATCAAGCCGCTGTGAAGGCAGATGACAAGTGCACACCGCTGGATCTTCTTCACGTAAGGGATATACAGTTAGCCACTGATGAGGAATGTTCAGCCATCAAGCTTCAGCAGTGGACGCAGAAAGCTCTGCATGGTCGTCATCCGTATGATCTCAACCAGAAACATGTCGACATTGATGCGTCGAACAGCTGGTTGACTCATGCGGACCTATTCACTGAGACTGAAGGATTCATGGTTGCAATCCAGGATCAAGTTGTGGCTACCAAAAACTACCTGAAATATATAGTTAAGGCAAATATTCAGGATGATAAATGCAGAAGATGCCAACTAGAACCGGAAACAATCCAACATATCACAGGAGGCTGCCAAGCAATCTCCTGTACTGATTACATGAAAAGGCACAACCAAGTGGCCAAAATAATGCACCAACACCTTGCACAAAAGCATTTATTATCTGATAATATTTTGCCTTACTATCAGTATGTTCCTGACGCCGTTTTGGAAAATCCAAGTCACAAGTTGTTATGGGACCGATCAGTTATTACTGATAAAACCATACCAGCAAACCGACCAGATATCGTTCTTGTGGACAAGGTGCAGAAGAGAACCTTCCTAATTGATATTGCAGTGCCCAATTCCCATAAACTGCAACAAACCTGCTGTGATAAGATCACCAAATATCTGCCTTTGGCTGAGGAAATACGGCAACTGTGGAGACAGGAAAGTGTAGTGGTTCTGCCCATAGTAATTTCTTCTACCGGCATCATCCCCAAATTATTGGCTCGCAATCTACAAATATTGGGAATACATCCTGGTCTACATATCACCATGCAGAAGGCCGTCATCTTGGAGACCTGTTCCATTGTTCGCTCGTTTCTCAATGTGCCACCTTAAGAGAATTAGCCATATCGTCTTGCAAACAAGCCGACGATATGTTGATATGTCCCACTTATGTGGCGAAATGAATGTAGAAATAATAATAATAATAATAATAATAATAATTGAATAATAATAATAATAATAATAATGTTATTGGTTTTAAGTCCCTTTTAACTACTGCGGCTTTTAGAGACAGCGGGGTGCCGGAATTTTGCCCGAAGGGGATCTTAAACGTGCCAGTAAATCTACTGACACGTCTCCATCGTATTTGGGCACCCTCAAATGCCAGCTGACTGCGCCAGGAATCGATCCTGCAACCTTGGGACCAGCAAGCGAGAACGTTACCGCTGAGCCACGCAGCCAGTCCAAAATGAATATCAATATGCACATCAATTATATTAGTTTATTATGTTGTGTGTGCACATTACGCAGATTTTGTTAAAAATGGCAATTTCTTCGCTTTTCATGCCAATAGAATGTTTTCTAGCTGGAAATATAAGTTATGTTACTTTCAGAATGATGTTTTCCTTACTGAAAAGAAAACCATACCAGTGAATTATGTATCCTATGTCGTATGTCCATGATAGATGTATTGCTGTTAATTCATTTCGGAGTTTTCCGACATCGTGGCCTTTAGCTCCTTGTATGTATAGGCTATACATATTTTCGGATAACCTGTGTTATTGTGTTGTCAGTAGTAGTGTAATATCAAACATGGAGACGCCATTAAAAGGGACTGGTGCTCCTTTCGGTAATCCTTTTACCCTTTAGTTAAGGGTGAATTTATGTGTTTTGATGATTTTTTTTGTTTGTTAATGTTTTTCTAATTTGTAGCTAGTATATGGTATCACATGAGCAAGTTTGATGGTGAGTTTTTTTTTTTGTTAAGATGTAACTTTTTAGATGTAATGGAGATTACTCATCGCAGCCCTCTAGGTAGCAGCATGGCTCATTGACACGTTGAGTTGTTGGTATTCAGCAGCAACGGTTTTGTTAAATAATGAGTAATAAAATCCAACTGTAACGTCTGTGGGAAGTGGTTTGTGTGTTGGGCTGCGTGGTGGTGTTCTTCGCCCACAAATTGTAGTAGTGTAATTGTAATGCAGGTGAGGATTGGAAGGAGACGGTCCCGACATTTGCCTGGAATAGAAGTGGGAAACAAGGGAAAGCCGCTTCCAGGATGGCTGAGGTAGGAATCCTCTCAGTTTTTCCTCACGAGACTACGTGTACCCCGTTCTAGCCCACAGATCAGAATTAAATTTCTTGGCAGTGCTGGGAATCGAACCCAGACCTCAGTGGCGACAGCCAAGAACGCCAGTGTTTAACTATTTTCTTTTGCCCTCGGTTAGCAACACAAGTGCGGTAGTGCGAGAAGGTTAAGCCAGAACGACTTCACTAGCATAAAGCAGGTAGGTGTGTATACACGTGAGAAGCGGTTAACAACATCCAGTTTATTTATTACAAATGCCTGACATGAGAGTGTAAAAGTCCTAACGTAGCCAACTGCTAGCCATAGCTTCGGGGCAAAGTGATGTATTTCAACCCAAGAGCAGATCCATGCAATGTTCGTGAAACACATTCCCTAAGATCTATCAACCTTTCACATGTTTAAGTGGAACGTAAGGTTGATTAATCAATTTGGTGTTAACAACGACAAGAGAACGGATTTTCGCAAACATAGGTGATACTTTTGTATACACAAAAGATGGAAAATTTACAGTTATGTCACGATCTTTGAACTTGCAATCTCCACCACCACCTCAACTCAAAAGAGAAGCTACATTTACAGCATTTGGCGTAATTATACTAACTTGGTTACTTTTATAAATCGCGAAAGATCACAGTACCAGCCATTCTCTATAGGTGACGGATGGATTGATATTCCAAGAAAATTAGGTAATAATTTTGTAATCGAAACACATACATTTGAATCCATATCACAATGCAATTTTTCAGTAAAAAAAATACTAACTTAAGGTTGTTCAGTAGCCCATAAATGAATCAATAGGAAGCTCTATTGAGAGAAGGGTGTGGGACGGGGCCCGACAACTGGCTATTCTTACCACTCCCCAAGCTCTCATATTCATGGTAATTAACGATCCACGGGATCCTCAGGCAATTGTAAATTTACTCCAAGTGATTATTTGGCAAATTTAATTGAGAAGGGGCATTATAGCCACTGTATTTTGCAACCCCATGAATGTTATCAAGTCACCGTCCGCCACTGACATTGGTAAATGATGATGATGATAATTGTTGTTTTAAGGGGCCTAACATCTAGGTTATCGGCCTCTAATGATCTGGGTGATAGCGAAAATGATAATGAAATGGAGACCAGAACAAAATCATGTGAGACGGAAAATACGTACAAAGAGAAACTCAGATGGAAACAACTCACAATATGGTCTTACAAAAGGGAATTTAGAACGAAAAGATTCACAAAAAGAATAGATTGAAAAAGACCCACAAAACGTAGGCTAGATTCAAAATACGTACAAAATGCCATGTAGCGTCGAAATGCTTACAAAATGCAACTGAAATTCAAAATACTTACTAAATGCAAATGAGATCGAAAATACGTACAAAATGCAATTGAGGTTCAAAATACTTACAAAATACAATTGAAATTGAAAATACACAATGCAATTCAGATTGAAATATCCCAGTTCCAATCCAAATTATTCACAAAGTGCAATTGAAATTCAAAATACTTACAAAATGCAATTGAAATTGAAAATGCTTACAAAATGCACGATAGATTCAAACGACTCATGTGGATTGACAATACTTACAAAATGCAATTTAGATTGAAAATACTTGACAAAATGTAATTTAGATTCTAAATACCCACAAAATGCAATTGAGAATCAAAATATGTGCAAAATGCCCACCAAACAAAATGCAATTTTGATTCGAAATTCGTGCGAAATGCGGTTTTGGGTGAAAATACTTACAAAATGCAATTGAAATTCAAAATACTCACTAAAAGGCCCGGCCACCTGCATTGAAAGACTTACTAAAAGGCAATTTAGATTGTCAATCTTTACAAAATGCAATTGAGGTTGAAAACAATCGCGAGATGTAATTTAGATCGAAAAAACTTACAAAATGCAACGTAGATTAAAAATGCCTTAAAAAATCGCTAAAAGGGAATTTAGATACACGGTGAACCAAGTAACAAAAACAGTGCGGGAATCTTAAAGAGAAAAGGAAATATAAGGAAAAGAGGAGAGGCGAGGAGAGGGGAGAGAGGAGAGGGTCCGCCCCAAAGGTAAGGGACAAAAGAGAAAAACGGACCCAGCTCAGGAATCCCTCGGGGTCGCCTACTCCCGAACTCACCAGCCGTGAGCCCCTGAGGGTGTAGCATTATCTAGGGTGCAACAGAAGTGGTGGGGCTACATACAACCTGCCTTCTTAAGGGCCTTGAGACAAGGCAGGAGGTAAAAGGAAAAGAAAAAGAAGACTGACCCCTGACAGAAGGAGGGTATCAGGAAAGATGAGACAAGGGCCAATTAAGGCGGGAAAGTGAAAGACTCCCAAGGCCTCGGATAACCTAATACCGTCGGGGTCGGAAGAGAACAAGAGGTGACCAAGGGAGGTCGACAGGAAAGAAGACGGAGAGGAGCCCGGCACAAGTGGAAGCAATGCCGGACTCAGCTGGGGTCCCGTGGTCGCCAACTCACGTCCCACTAGATATGAGCCCCTGGGGGAATTGGTAAATGAATGAGTCTAGACTCTAGAGCATGTCGACTTTCAACATGTGTGCGTAGAGGAGCTGCTTAAACCTTACTGTCGAGAGATACACAGAGTCAAACCGGTCTGCGGAGTTACTGGCTTTAATGTGAAACCACAATTAGTGATATTCAAGGGGAATATGACTGCTTACCAGTATGCTGAAAGGGTACCGTACTCAATTCAATGGCTGTCCTTATGATGGCGAACATTGCAAAAGGGATGTTTCAGCAGGACAATGCCCACATTCACCAGCACGCATCTCCAGGGAACTTCCCACGACTTCACAACCTTTCAATGGCCCGCCAGATCTCCGGACCTCGTCCCCATTAAGCATGTGTGAAATAAGAAGGGTCGACAACTGGTTAACTTGCCTTAGTAACCCACAACTCTGAAACAACCGATTCGTACAGTGCAGCAAGCATGGACTACAATTCATCAGGGAATGATCCAGGGTCTAATGAGACTGCACCTCGAAGAATTCAGCACTGTATTGCAGCTCGAGGTGAACACATATTTGATGTCAGAGTGACCTGCAACTGCTATCACCGCATCACAGCCAAAAATCGTCCTGCATGTTCAATTGTAGCAGTGGAGCACAATTCCTTCATGGTTTTGCAATTTCCATTTTCAAGAAATGTACTTATGCAAACGTTTTGTGCATTGCAACAAGTAATCTTTCTCTTGAACAAGTCAAGAACTTTCACTTGAGTTATTCGAATTTTTAATTTCTTTTATTGACGATGGCCTCAGATATTCAAAAGATTTCCTTTTATAGATTGCCTACCGCAATAAAGGATTTAGAAAGGTTTCACCCCAGCCGTGTTAAAAGAAAGAAAATTCCACCTATATCCCGTGTAGTATTAAAATGTCCCAACTTCGTTAAAGATGATATTCAGGAACTTAACAATGAGTGGCGGATATTAAGAAATGCAGAGGTGGGGACACACAGTACAGATCCAACAGAACTTTGGAATGCTGTTCATATATTTATGTATTTATTTATTCATTCATTTATTTATTTATTTATTTATTTATTTATTTATTTTAAAGGAGATGGTACACAAACGTTTCCTAAATTATCAGTCCTGGTGCTGTCACTTTTGTGTTTACCCCATTCATTCGCCAGTGTTAAAATATTTTCTGCTGTAAATCGTAGGGAAACACACACACACACAAAACACACTCGAATGGTCTACGTACTTCTGGGTTTAAAATATGAATAAAAAATCTGCACCCGTCATGACAATTTCTACGTTTGATGAATAAAGGAATAGTGGAGAGGAAGAAGAGAGGAGAAGGAAGAAGAAGAACAGATTGTTGATTGTAGAGAGTAAAGGATATTTCGAGGAGGGTTTCTGTAGAAAATAATTTATTTATGATCAAAGGAAGCCAAGCAGTAACGATTTCAGTGAAAAAGTCGAAAAGAAAGCTGGTGTCTGTGCGCATTTTAAGCTTACGCTGGGCAAACCGTTGAACATTTCAGTTTTTTTTTACAGAAAGTGTGTTAAGTAGGTGATAAATATCTCAGGCACTATTTTTCTCAGGTAAGCGTGTTTAAATACAGTTCAAAAAACCTAATACGTTCTTCAAGGGGCTGTGGTTTAAACGCGTAGCCAAATAAGCGGGACAGCGCTATACACGGGAAATGGTTTGTGAGGTGTGTAAACAATTTGGACACAATAATTCAGTATTGTAAAGTATTTTATTATTGCTGTATTTTATCTTTCTGTATTATTCTATTATTATTACTGTATTATTTTATATTAATACGAAATTAATCATATCTAATTCGGTCCTTATTGACAACTAATTAAATTAAAAACCAATTGACGTTTGGTAGATTACTTTAATGCCATTGGTATTTAATTTATCGTACTACTGTATTATTAATAATCCATCTCAAGTACATTATCTTTTTACAATGATTTATAGGGACTTTTTTCTAATTTTTTGACATGAAAAAAAGGGCTGTAAGCGGGATTAGGAGCGTCATAATAGGGTGAAATCATACGGTATTATATACGAACCGTCCAGGGTCCTTGCAAAAAGAGCGAAATAAATGGGATAGCGTAAAAGGCGGGCGCGTAACAACGGGGTTTTACTGTACGTGCATTCCCCACCTGATATAATCGGACATAATCATGTTGGCCGACTGAATATCATTCTATTACAGAACACTAGGCAACACTGAAAAATGGCTTCTAATACCTTACCTAATGTCGCAAAGCTCCTAACTGAATCAACAACATAATTCTCAAGCTCGTGACATTTGATATATTAATAATTGATATTGATGACCAGGATGCCTTGAAAAAAGAGCGAAATAAATGGGGTAGCGTAAAAGGCGGGCGCGTAACAACGGGGTTTTACTGTATGTGCATTCCCCACCTGATATAATCGGACATAATCATGTTGGCCGACTGAATATCATTCTACTGTATTACAGAACACTAGGCAACACTGAAAAATGGCTTCTAATACCTTACCTAATGTCGCAAAGCTCCTAACTGAATCTACAACATAATTCTCAAGCTCGTGACATTTGATATCTTAATAATTGATATTGATGACCAGGATGCCCCAAGTACCAAAATTTAAAACCTACCATGTTATGAAATGAAAATCCCCACAGCTTCAAACATACCAACTGATCCATGTTCTAAACTTGTAACTACAGTAAAAACCAGTAACAAGCTGGGCAAGTCTTGCTCGTTCCTTCTCCTGCTATAAGGATCACGCTTGTTAAAAGTTCACGACTTTCTGACGAAAAAAAAAAAAAGATATGACGAAAGAGATTTCAATGAATTTCCGTACGAAGTTTGAATGTCTGTAGATGTTTCCATATTTTTCTCTCCCACGAATCAGGCAAAGAAAATAAGGAATTACTATGAGCAAATCAGTCAGAAGATTCGGGATGTGAAACATTAAGAATGGAGCGTTCCCTTTCTCCGAGAAAAGAAACCGGGGAGAATTCAGACCCAAAGCTTTTGAACCAAAAATTATAGAACCACATGATTTGAGGATTTCTTTTGCGGCAAGAAACGTTTAGTCGCACGTACTTATACACAAGCTATAATTATGCTGCTTAATTTTGGGACTTGAGGCATCCTGGTCGTCAATATCGATTATTGAAGGAAGGAAAGAAGGAAGGAAGCTTGTAGTTTTACGTTACCATTAACCGTGTGATTATGAGCCACGGGGATATCGATTATTAAAATATCAAATAACGCAAGCTTGAGAATTATGTTGTAGATTCATTTAGGGGGCTTTGCGACATCGTAATCATCAAGTCCCGTGTATTTGGACGACTGTGGATTCCGTCTGATACTCTGTGTCATGTGTGTGTAAGTTATTTGTCTATGATTGGGTAGGAAGCAGCCGTGGCCTTACGTTAGGAACCATCCTGAAATATACCTGGAGTAGAAATGGCAATCCACGGAAAACTACTTTTACGATCTGTTCTGCTTCACAAGACTGAGTGTACTAGACTTAGATCGGAATTAAATTTCTTGGCAGAGCCGAGAATCGAACCCGAACCACAATGGTTACACCTAAGAATGCTAGCCACTGCAGCACGAGGAGTACGCTACTGTGCGATTCCTACCATTCACTTTTGTAACTGGGGAATATTACTATGAAAAAGAGGCAGGCCTATTTGTTTATTAAATGAATAACTCCGACTCTCAGGGAAATCATCATGATTCTTAGCACGCGTTAAGTTATTTTGTCAAGTGCGTGTGTTGATTAGTGTTACTAACGCTTCAATATGCTATAAACAACCAGTATTGCATCGCGGAAGATCAGGGCTGAAATTACCTGTGATACGCCTGTCATTCTCATACCAACAATAGTGGTGGAAATAGTCGTTGTATCGATCACCTCGTGGTGTAGCGGCTAGCTGTATGGCTGTCGATTCCCGGCTCTGCCAATAATAATAATAATGTTATTGGTTTTACGTTCCTTTTAACTATTCTGGCTTTTAGAGACGCCGGGGTGCCAGAATTTTGCCCCGAAGGGGATCTTTAACGTGCCAGTAAATCTACTGACACGGCTCCCTCTTTGCGCACCCTCATATGCCAGCCGACTGCGCCAGGGAACCTGCAACCTTGGGCTTAGCAAGCGAGAACGTTACCGCTGAGCCACGCAGCCAGCCGCTCTGCCAAGAAATTTTATTCTAGTCAGAGGGATAGAACGAGGTCCACTCAGCCTCGTGAGGACAAACTGAGAAGAGGGGGTTCGATTCCCTTCTCAGTCATCTTCGAAGTGTTGTTCTGTGGTTTCCCCACTTGTACTCTAGACAAATGCCGGGGTGGTTCCTAAGTTAAGGCCATGGCCGTCTCCTTCCCTACCCTCACTTGTCTTACAAATACACACACTAATACAGCCATCACAATAAGACAGTTTAGCAGACAACGTCCACACACATTCAAGTACATGGGGCTATCGATATCGCAAAGCAACTAAATACATCAACGACAACAACAACCAGTCGTTGTATCGACGTTCATTTATCATTATTTTCTCATTGATAAAATATTTCTTCACTTGATAACTATACATTATTGTTATTGTAATTAGTAAGGTATTTAATAATTCTTCTATTGCTTGATTTCTCTCGGTTTGTTTACCAATAAGGCTTCTCTCACTTTCCTCGTTAACGACCGGTGACTCAAACGTTAGGCAGTACCATTGTTCACTGTTGACCATTAGCTGAGTGTTCATGACCATTAGCATGCTTGCTCTATCATTCCACGTGGAGTACAAAGTCTCGCTGCCGGTTCGCTTGTGAGGTCTCCAGTGTTGCACACTTGCACGGAGTTCTTCCAGTCTCGCCACTTGCTCTCAGTGGCCACGGTGGAGAGTTGTCAACGCTGTGCCTTGAACTGGTGCAAGCCCGTGCTCCCCACAGACATGGAATGTAAACAAAGCCACCCGGCTAGGTTTCAAATGCGAGCCGGTCGTTAATGAGAAAAGTGAGTGAACTATACGCTCCTTAGTTGCCTATATTTTTTAAAATACAATATTGCAGTACTATTCGAATTTCCTGTAAGATGTCGAAAGCAGAGGAAATAACGCCAAAGAAAAGGGTTGGTATGATTGCTTGCTCGCATGTTGGTCTCAGCACAAAATATGTTACAATAATAGAATACTATATGATTCTAACAATATTGACGTTTGTATTATAAAATTTAAAATGTACTAAGAGTAAAATTTGAATAATCCAAACTTTTAAAATTCAAAATTGTGAATAATTTGAACTTTTCACGTGGTTTTATAACACTTCTATGTTCTATAGGCTACATGAAAACATACTATCCAATTCAAAATCTCGAATAAAAATAACTAAATTGTAAATTTCAGTCAGTAAACACGAGTATAAATCATATTAATTGGGAAATGTGATAACACCTTAAAAATATTTACATGTGATAAAAGGTTGTTTGCACAGTTTAGAAGAGGGGTGATTAAAAGGATGACATATTTTGCTTGCTTGCACTTTTGTTAGATTTTCAATGATCTGAAAATACTCGCTTGACGAGCGAAACATGTCAACCTTTTAATCCCCCCCTTTTGTAATCTAAGCTAATAACTTTCAATCACATATAAATCTTTTTAGGTATCACATTTCACAATTTAATTGGACTCATGCCCATGTTGGCCGACGGAGTTATTTATTTATTTATTTATTTATTTATTTATTTATTTATTGGAGTTTTAGGGGCGGAACAGCGAGGTCATCTGCCCCCTCTTAACCCAGATTATATTATACAAATGTTGAGTGCATTAAAATTTAGAGGTTAAAGCCTAAATATGAATATGAACAAAAATAATAAAACAACACATAAAATAAAACTAATAATTATAATAATAAAATATTACGGAAAAGCAAAAATTAGAAATTCAAAAAAGAACAGTCTTCGAGTAAACGTACACTTGAAAATTTAGATGGTTGGCCCTAACCACTCTCACTTATAAAGCGGATGGCGAGATCAGCAGCCACGACGTCATCGGCTAATATAAATTTGAGTGGCATCTGCAAACCTAGGTTTCTTCGTAGATCAACAAGATCCACACACTCGGTTAAAATGTGGGCCACTGTGAATAGCCAACGGCTCTACAGGTACAAAGTGGGAGTCTTCCCTTCTTATTAAGTACGAGTGGGTGGATCTTGCATGACCTATCCTTAAATAAGCCTACACAAAATGACGGACTCCCTCTATGATCGGAACGAACTCCGCCACACGCGAGTAGTTCCTTTGATCGCTCTCTGCTTACTAGGCATTGGGTTAGCTAGCCACTGACACTCCCAGAAAGCCAGTACTTGTCGGCGTAACTGAGAGGGAATTGACCGACTGAAAGTTACAATTTAACTGTTAATAAGGCAGCAATGAACTATGGCTTCGAAGTTTTCTATAATAAGATTAATGTTAATTGATTTCTGATATGAAACTAATGAAAACAATCTAATTTATCATAATTATTCTGATTGGAATAAAACGTTCAAGTAGGTATAGAAGGTGATGCAATAACTCTTCCACCACTGCAACCTTAGGAATGTCACACAATAAAATATCAAGTGTAGTATTGTCTAGATTTATGCGATAAAGCACAGAAGCGGGTCACGAACAAAGTTCAACTCCACACAAATTTAAAGGAGCAGTCATCAGCTGTCGCATGAAGAAGGGGCTGCGGACATAAATCACAGTGCCGCACGACACGTTGGTAGACCCGCTCCTGGAGTTGACGATCTCATTGTGCCACACCATGTTTCATTATTTGCACCATTAGTCATTCGGCAACTCTTATCAGCAGTCGCACCCACCGTAGACGGTTTCGTTTATATTATACTGTACTTGTAGTTGTATATGACCACTCCCTAAGCTATGGGGGTTTGGCATGAAGTTTGGTTATTCTTTCATCAAGGGATTTGACATCGTATTCATCAAACCCGTGTACTTGGGTGTATATGGAATAAGTCTAATAACCTGTGCAATTATGGTGTATGTATTACTGTGTTTATTTGTAATCGAGGCTAGGAATGGGAAGGAGGCGACCGTGCCCTTAAGTTAGTAACCATATCATATCCCTTGAGTAAAAGCGAGAAAACTACTGAAAACCACTTCCAGAATGACTGAGCTGGAAAGTGAACTCTTTTTTGTTTTGCCTCACGAGGCAGAGTGTTCCGCAGTCCAACTCTCCCATCAGAATTAAATTTCCTGGAATCGAACACATGGCCTTTGGGACCGAAGCCTAAATATGAACCCGAGGGCTAGAGAAGACGGCAAAGTAAGCTCGTAATTAGTATGCGAAGAATGGGCGGCTTTTAAAAAAAGTTATATGATTTAAATAGGCCTACAATACATATCTGACTTTTCTTCTTCCCCATGTCCCGTTCAGGGGCAGATGACCTCGTAGTTCCGCCCCTAAAACAACAATAACTCACTAGCATGTCCCGTTCGAATCCTGTTGAGTGATTTCCATGTATAGCGTGGTAGTTCCATGCCAGCTGGTTTCTTGATAGGATCAATGAAGTTTCTATATTTCTCATGGAATAAATTATTCCGTACCTCACGCCGCTTGTTGTCAATCTGAAAATTATTTCGCTGTTAGCATGGTTGATCGGCGTGATTTCAAGCGACTTATCTGTACCGTAGGTATGTCCGAATGAATAGGAAGCTAAGGAGTGGACAATATCTTTTGATATTTCCTAGGAGAGAGTTTTGTGCTCGTTAAATCGTACACACAACGACCGCGGAAGCTGCAGCAAGTCCGGAGATCGTAGGTTTGATTCCCGGCACTGACAGCAGCTATCATGAGTGAGTTTTTCCCACGTTTTTCCACACTCCCTCCAGGCAAATACCCATCCCTGTCCCTAAATACAGGCACACACACTACTACAGTCATTCCATAAATACAAGTTATCAGACAAATTAAACACACCGATGATCAAGATATCCCAAGCCCCTAAATGCACAACAACAACAACAACAACAAAAATAGAACCAACAGTAGATCGATACCGTGAAGGCTCGAACGGTAAGCTGAGCATTATTCTGGCCAATACAAATCACCAGGTCTTTTTCTTTTGGTGTAGGCATAATTAATTGTAAACCAGGCCTTATGTGTCAGTGCGCTTAAGACATGAGGAAGGCACAGCTAAACGCTTCGATTCGGGCTTACTACGAATTTCCAGTATCGACTCGGTTGACATAAATTGAGGTGTAACAATTTCAGCGCAACTTACTACAATTAACCGGTAGCGTGAGTTATTTTCTCCCGGCAATAACACTCAAGCACAACGCACTGTTTCCTGAATACAACGAAATTCGGTATTCTTATAAGGTACTGTACTCAATGGGGTACACATTTTCTGAATGTTTTTGGTGGAGCCCAATTTTATTACTGAAACATTAAAATCTAAACAATAAATTGAAAATTTATGGCAGAAGACGTCTGGTCTTCTAATTTATATCCTCGCCTCTTTGGGTAGAAAAACGTGTCATTGCGAAACGGCTCATCATCCGATTTAAAATGGGCTCCCCGCGTTGAAGGCATTGCGTCCAGCTATGGTATAAGGAAAGACAAATGCGCATAACTCTACCGGCTACGACGATATGCATTGCGTTTCGACAAAGAAAACAAAGTTGATCAGAACTCTTGAGCTTGACGTGACAATACGACAGTACACCACCTGAAGGAACACACGGCCATAGCTGTCAACACCATGTTATTGTAAGCAGTCTGCTAGTGTTATCTTGGCCCAGCCATCCTCTCCAACTCACGGGTTGGGTTGGGCGATTGATACATTAACATAGCAACTTGTATTTATTTATTCTAGTGTGAAGAGTTGCCACTGTATCCTCAACATCGTGGTCAATGACCCACTTTATTTAAGAATGTGGCGGTGGATCTCGTGGACGTCACTCCTGTGCACTTACAGCGTGCTCACCTCGTTTCGTAGTGGCTCAGGCCAGCAGATAGATTCCACAAACACCCAAGTGCACGGGGCTACATAACCAGGATGTAGCATAGCCCCTAAATGAATCAACAACTTACAGCGTGTAACAGATTTCTTTTATTGGGGCAATGGAGATTGTAAGAGCAAAGTATGAACCGCCAATACAATTACGCATACCACCAGTCACCATATCAACACAGATTATCCGATTAGTTAAACACACGCCCAAATACACGAGGCTGTACTAGACCCCTAAACCTAATAAAGAAAGAAAAGGAAGCTTGTGGTTTTACGTGACCGTTAAACTCACGCTCAGAGTCACGGGACCTCCATTTTACAATGGAATCCGATCCACATAACGTGATATTTCACTTTGAAAATCTCACATATATTGACTGGGAATCGACCCCGGTCCACCTAGGTGAGATGCAAGCCGTTTGACCACTGCACCATCACGCCCCAACACTAATTAACAACAGAAGTTATTACGGGGAGACAGACCGACAGATACAAGCATATCGTCCCGTGATTGATCTCGTTATCATCCTTTCTGCTCATAAGAAACATAAGCTAAAAATCGAAAGAAAACCATCCTCAGTACTGGGATTGAAACAACACTTGCTCCAGTTCTCTATCTTTGTTAGTCGTGGTACTCGATTTGACACGCACGATTACGCTACGAGGTGGTGTATAAAGCTAGTATACTAAGCAATAGACCACGACGCACATTTCAGAAATATTGTAAGGAATAACTAACTCGTGTTGCAAGGTACCCATCAATTTCCCAACATTTCAACACACACAGTATGTAACATTTACAGCCTGTTCTGCAAGTACTGAGGCAGACAGATGTTCTGTAGGTGAAAGGATATCCCACATGAGGAAGTGCATCCAGCACGTAGGAAGTTGCAAGGTCTAAGTCGCATCATCAATGCCATCACCACTGGCAGGGTCAGTCGCATCCATCATAGGATGACATAATTATATGAGTTACATCATACCAAGGAAAAGGCCAAGGATCCTGCCTTCCTCTTATCGACTAGCCTTCCGTACTGGAGTTCATACTGCTGGATAACATATTTCACTAATACTAATCTCCTCTCAACAGTCTCATGGTTAGTGAGCGGAGCGTAGCCATTATCTAGGCTTGACGGGCTCACTTTGGCCGGCATATGAGTGACTTAGAAGTTTTCGACTGTAATTTCAATTGAAAAAAAAAAAAAAAAAAAAAAAAGGCGGTCATACCTTAAGTTAGGTTGAGTTAGGAACCCACCCTAGCATTTGTTTGGAGTACAAGTGCGAAACCACGGAAAGACACTTCTAGAACGACTGATGTGGGAATCGAATGCACCTCTTCTTAGTTATCTCCGTGAGACTGAATGGACCGCGATCCTGCTCTCAGACTAGAATTAAATTTTATAGAATAGCCAAATCGTGTAAGGGTGCATGTTGAGACTCCTGCCCCAAAGTAAAAGGTTGGCATACACAAGATAAGGGGATTAGTGACAGATTTACATTGCTACCTCCCCTAGGCACCCCTTAGTTCGACGAAACCTCGGAAACTATAATTAATCGTGCTGATCCCTAGCATACAGGTTAATAGACAGCAAAGGATGGTATTTCATTGGACAATTAACTTTGGTCATCTCAAAAAAATACACTCGCGAAACTAAAAGCATGTGAGTAGTTCGTAAACATATTCATAACAATAATATAAATATCCGCTTCGGGGTGCTATATCATTCATCATATCATTGTGGGGTGACGCAAGGTCAGAGCGATGGGTCTCTTCGGCCGTTCATCCTGATGGAGCCAGGAATCAAACCCGGGGTCTACGGGTGAGAGTAGGCGCGCTACCCCAACGCCACGAGACCGGCTTATTGTGTATTTAAGTATATTTTGGAAGTAATGATAGTTAAATGTACTATTATTTGTTGTGAAAGAGCACATTGTTCGGAACAAATGCGGCTTCTTAGCCATATCTATGCAATCCTGAAAAAATCAAATTCATTTTGCACGGACCGTAGAGTGAGTACATACGTTTGTTACTTAAACGTTGTCTCCGTCCAGGCGTAGAGATGATTTATTCTCTTCAAAGTTACTTTATATTTATTGCTGTTTCACCCAATCTCCATTGATTTATTCTCGACAAAGGATGTGTGTGCTAACAGTATTTTCTTGCTACAGATTTCAACGTCAGTAAGATTGTATTCTTCATGGAACATCGAGTTAGTGCAATATTTACTCTACTATTAGCGATTTAGAGGGCAAGACTCCCCTAATTTTTCTGTCACAGGACTGTTCCTCCTGCTCTTCCATGTCAGGAATACGACCTAGACGTTGTCGTTAGAAACTGCCTCCTTTATGAACCCGTCATCGAGGGTATTCAAAACTACGATAGTCAATTGATGACATAGACTAAATTTTCAATCAATCCAAGTTCATCCGTGTAATATGATAAGCTTTGATATAAACCTTCAATTTGCAGCTCAAACTTCTTTGAGACATTCAAATACTAAAACTTTGAAGCATGCTGATATACCCCCTGAGGTTGTGCAGAAAAAATTACGTGATGAAAATATTCATGTGTTTAAATTGATGTTGTATTAATGTAACTTTATACAATATCAGCAAAGACATAACATTATTTATTCCATTACAGTGATGGAGCCATTAAATGCATCAACAAAATTACATTAAAAGTAACAGTTTAAGTACAACAATGATTAGCAATAAGATGGTTTTAGCTGATACGTCTCGAGACCTTTGGATACAAGAAGCCCTGTTGACTTTCTTGTACAATAAGGTAGTTCTTTAAGGTCCTCGAGTGTTTAATTGTCACGACATGAAGGATTCATACTGATGAAAATATCTTAATGAGTAAGTTCTAAATATAATTTTGAAATGTGTTTAGAATCCAAAATGGGATCGGAAAGTTCAATAATATTAATTTGTGATATGATTGAAACGATAACTGGACTTGTTCTAGGTGTTACGTAAATAAAAAGACTCTCCACCACTAACAACATTATGGAACACATGTTACTTGCAGTTTCATAAATCTGCAACGCAATTGCTTGAAAGCTGATTAATTTAAAAGGAAGCCAATCAAAAGATGAGATCGCGATAGGAAATTCTTCACTGGATCAAAAACATACAAGCCCGGTTTGTTAATCAGCTACAAGACAGGTGGTCGTACATTATTAGGCTAGCAATGATGCGGAAAGTAACAAATACATAATTATCCGCATATTAAAAAAATGAAACAAACCAAAATAATAATGCGCCTTAATAGGAGCAGGCAGGCGGGCAGGACGGTGGGACCACGTGACATCAATAAAAACCTTGTCCGTAACACAAGCTGCTCCCTTTACGGTCATTTCCCGGCGGCAAATACTCTCTAAACATACCGTGAATGGAAAAACAAATCTCAAGCGTTCAGAAATAATTATCTGTACACATCTCTCAGTGTCTTTAATTCCTAACTTAATGTAATGAAAATCGAGGTGTACAAATATGAGAGATACAGCAAACATCAGTAATGGTTAAAATACACAGAACCTACGAGTGAGGAATATTAAGAAGACAGGATAGGTAAATATGGTAATAAGGACGAGTCACTGACCGGGAGAACTTAAGCCGGAAACCGAGAAATATATGTTATAATAATACAGAATCTGTAGTCTATTAACCTGTAAGAACTCGGAAATACGAGTAGATGACTTGCACGAGGACACACGCAGATTACTCTATTGAGATTTCTTATTTCAACTCAGCAATTCTTCTAGGTTTGAGCCGTGTTTTGTATGGGGTTTCGCCTATGACACCAAGCTGGCTCATCAGCGGGCTCTTGGTGTACCCGCCCGGACCCCCACAGGAGTAGCGAACTGAGCGCTACCTCCTTTTTTTACGAAGCTCACCTGCGCCTTTTTACTGCGAGAACTAAAAGCTCAAGCAGCAATAACCTCTCTATGAAGGCTTCCAAAAAAGGATGGTAAACCATTTTTTTCTTATTTCAGTCAGGCGAATTATTGGGCGTCATTCACATTTTTAGGGATTAATTACTGTCACAAAGTTATTCAAATATTTTCGAACTATGCAAAATTATAGGCTAAAATGATGCATTTGAATTTTTATTATAATGTAAAAAGATATAACTTACTGGATATTTAAAACTTCAACAGAAAAGTAGACTAATAAGTTATATTTTGTTGAAATTTTCGAATATATTTTCGAAAAAAAAGTTTTTCTTTCTTTAGGACATTTTTTTTACATTAATAAGCTCATATCACATCACGCTATTAAAAACAAGACAAGAATGTGGCAGAAGAAAGGATACCACCTAACACACACTCGCGTAGTAGGCCTATAACGTTTCCATATAAGGCCTTTACTTCAGAGCCTAGATGGGCATGTATTAAATTCGTATTGAATTTAATTGAATTTGTATCATAGTCTGTGTGATTAGTAGAGTAACTAAGTCAATTGTAGGTGTAAATAACGATGTTATTAGTTTTATGTCGCTTTTTACTACTACGACTTCTAGAGACACCAGGGTGACGGAATTTTGCACCGAAGGAGATTTAATGTCGCAGTAAATCAACTCATATGGCTCCCTTGGTTTATCTGTGATAGGGTACCAACTAACTAAGCCAGGATTCGATCCTGCAACCTCGGGAACAGCAGACGACAACGTTACAGTAGTGCCACGCCGCCAGTCTTGTGATAGGTGCCCTGGGACTTCAAATAAGGTATTGAGCCCGTGTGAGCTAATCCTCGGTGATATTTTCCTTAAAAAGTATATGTGAATACTTTGCTTCAACATTGAACGCGCCCACAGGCCAGCACATGCTTTGAGATGTTCTTTTGACTTTGAAGAAATGTCCTATTAATTTTTCTGAACATATATTATTAGATGTTTTGATACTACAAGACTCAGAACTTCGCACTTTGTCATTCTGCATAATTTGAACACTTTGATGTGTGAGTTTATATTTTTGGTAAAGGTATTTTCCATCGCAGATAAGCGAATCGGATGTAATTAGTCGTTCAACGAATAGAGCACTTGCTTGCACCCAGGAGCATGATCCGGTGTCTATTAGAACCGAGTTTGGAGTCGTCCAAATAGGACGTGGATATGTATTTTAGTGGTCGAATACACGCTTGATATAATCGAAGCAAGAACACATAATAAATACTTAAACCCTTATATATTTATATACACATAATATAACCAAGGAGTAGTATTCCTTGATAATAATGGTTATGTATCAATAGCACCATGACAACTGTTGTGCCTTGGTATTTGAAGAAAGTCAGGGAGAGTCTATCTTTATGTGACTTCCACGACCGCCACCAGAGTGCTCTTTAACGGGATATTACAGTCTTCCCTGGGCAAAGGAAAAACATTGCACATAGTCACTGAGGTAAGCTGGTAGTCGTCTGGGGCGCTCAGAATGGCGAACTTGCATTCCAACTCGATGACCTATGACTGGCTCGGCTGCTGGATTAGGGTTTAAATTCACTGGGTTGTTGAAGTCCATGAATATGATCTCTGGAGGAATATATTTGGGGGGGGGGGGGGGGGGAGATTGGCCCTGTACGTCCTCGGCGAATGATACGTTGGTTTTGGTTTTCGGTTGAACCCCAGTCCTCCTCATTTGATTCCCGTGCCGCTTAATATTTGATTCATCGTCAAGGAGAATAACGTAGTGTAGTTTTCCTAAACATTTTGCTATCTCTCCAAATCGCCAGGTAGGTTTTCTGTTTTGTTGATACCAGCGAACTTGTACTCTTTCTCCTTCTGAAAACTTGCGAGTAGAACTTTGTACTTTCTGTTCATTTGAGTCACACTGTTGAGTCTTTGAGTGACTCCGGACAAGTGCATCTAGACGAGTTCCAATGGTTCGTTTCAGGTATAGCTCTGCTGGAGACTTCCCGCAGGCTAAAGGAGTTGCTCGATACCTGAACATGATTTCTTGTAACTGCTGTCGTAGTGACAGACCTGAATTGTTCATGGCATTCAGCTTCACTTATAATGTTTGTACGTATCTTTCAGCAAATCCGTTGGTTGAGGGATGATGTGGAGCACTATCCATTCTTAATGCATACGTCTTTAAATTCCATTGATGTAAAAATTGTAGCATTGTCTGACACGAGAAATTATGGAAATCCGTTTGTAGCAAAAATATCACTAAGGGCTTCAATTGTCGACTCTGATGTGGGTGCACTTGTTTGAGTTCGGACTTCTGCCCACTTAGATTTGGCATCAACTACAACCAGGAAATGGAAGTTTCTGTACGGTCCCGCGCAGTCAATGTGTACTTGTTCAAAGTTTCTCTTGGTTCATCCCACTGGTGGAAAGGTACTTTTGCAGGGCTTTTCTGTAGCAGTGCACACGCTTCACAGGATCTCACCATTCGTTCAATGTCCCTTTTGATCCCTTTCCAGTAAACATATCTCCGTGCTAGCTGTTTCATCTTAACGATTCCAACGTGTGTGTGGTGTAGTTCGTTCAACACAGCTGATCGTAACTGACTTGTAACAACTAACCGATGGTCTCTGAAGAGGAGTTCGTCCTGAATGGTATACTTTGAATATGTATTTATGGTTGAATTGAGTTCATTTCGAATTTGGATGAGTTCATCGTCTTCACGAGATGCTTTGATCAGG
Organism: Meconema thalassinum; assembly: GCA_946902985.2. Classification (NCBI taxonomy): domain Eukaryota; kingdom Metazoa; phylum Arthropoda; class Insecta; order Orthoptera; family Tettigoniidae; genus Meconema; species Meconema thalassinum. The sequence continues at coordinate 1,287,403,501 of OX336388.2, read as the reverse complement.
TTTTCAGGGGTTATTGCTTCACTCGAAATCTGATTAATGATCTGATCACACAGCATTAAAACTTCGTTGTCAAATACTTGTTCGCTGGAAGTTTTATGCTCTGGATTCGGTGCTCGAGAAAGACAGTCCACGTTTACATGATCAACCGCCTTTCGGTATTTCACTTCGCAATCAAATTCCTGAAGGAAAGATGCATAGCGGAGTAATCTTGCTGAGGTCATTGCTGGAATATTTCAATCTGGATGTAGAATTCTCTTAAGAGGTCTATTGTCTGTAATAATGTGAAATTTTCTTCCGTAAATGTAAACGAAGAAATGATGAACGGAGAACATTACCGCCAGAGCTCCTTTGCCCAACTGACTATATCTTCTTTCTGTATCCGTCAGTGATCTGGATGCAAATGCTATAGGTCTTTCAATATCATCAATTACATAAGACAAGATTCCTGCGACACCCACTGGACTGGCATCGCACGCTGCAATTACCATCAATTCTGGATCGTATGTAGTAAGCACCTGGCCACTTGATACTTCATTCTTGAGCTTTATGAAAGCTGCTTCGCATGCTGCTGTCCACTTAAATTTTTCTTCCTTTCGAAGTAGTTTTCGGAGAGGATATGTCTTTGTGGAAAGGTCAGGAATAAATCGTGCGTAATAAGTCACCATTCCTAAAGCCTTCGAACGTCGTCTGCAGTCTTGGGTCGAATCATTTCATTTATTGCTTTGGCCTTTTTCTCAGATTTCGATATTTTGTTGTGTTCTACAACGAGTCCAAGATATTCTGTTTTTTGTAGTGAAGAATTCACACATTTGATGTTGACATGCAGATCGAACTTACGTAATCTCTGGAGACAGGCATAGAGGTTTCTAGAACACTCTTCCAGTGTTTCTCCATGTATGATGTCATCAAAATAAGACATGGTCTTCGGAAGGCCAATCAATATTTGGTCGATTATTCTGTTGAATTCAGCAGGTGCAGTCTTAATTCCGAAAGACAGTCTATTTACCTTTTACAAGCCCCGATGCGTAGTAATAGTTTGAATCTTTGCACTTTCTTCATCCACGGCCAAATGTAAGTATGCCTTGTAAAGATCGAGACGAAAGAAGTAATTCGAATTTCGAAGATTGTACAAAATGTCGTCGATTCTTCGAAACGGGTAGTTTGAATCTATCAGACCTTTGTTGACACCTATTTTGCAGTCAACACACAGTCGCACATTGCCGTCTGGCTTTGGAATGACAACTAGAGGAGATCCCCAGTCACTTGTCGAGATTTTGGTGATGATACCATTGCGTTCTAGGTTGTCCAACCCTTGTTCAACTTTGGCTCGAAGAGCGCACGGGTCATCACGCTCCTGCGAATAGCAAGGTTTGACTTCCGGTCGGAGCTTTAGTGAACAAGTCATGTTTGGCACTCTTCCCAACAGTGGTTCGAATTTATCTGGAACTATGTAGAGTTATTCGGTCGACTGACGTGAATTGTATTCGACTTTAACCTTTACGCGTCCTTCGGGTAGGAACACATCATGTGTGTATGATCGAAATGCAATGTTAGCTGGTTAAACTTCAGCATCAAGGCATAGTCGATCAAATTCTCTCTTTGGTAACAGTGTGTATCTTGCTCCGGAATCCACTTCAAATTTCTGACGTCTTCCTTCGATAAGTACGGTTGTATAGAATTTAGCCGTGTCATTCGTGCTGTGTTGCTCGTAAATGTCAACGACATTATTAATATTATTCCGGACTATATATTCTTCTGTGATGTTGTTTGTGGATTCTGTGGTGGAACTGTGCGTCATTTCCTTCCCCAGCCGAGTTGAAATACATACTTTGGAAATGTGGCCTGACATATTACATGAGTTACATTTGAGGTTATGGGGCGAGATACGGCCACAACGCAAGCATACATTTTCTATTCCAAGCTTTCTATAATCGATCCTAGGCCTAGATTTCGGTCGATGATTTGGCTGGTTCTGACTTTCTTTAGAGTGTGGTTGAAATTTTGTTCTTGAATCATCTCTGGAGGCACGCTGATTTCGTGTTACCTTATTGATGGAGTTACTGGTTGATGTTGCAGGGTTTGAAGGAGATTATTTTGCTGAAAATTCACGGCTGTCGATTTTTGATGCTTCTAGTGTGATAGCTTTTGCTGCTATTCATTCAAATGTTGAAATATCTGACTGTAAGAGTTGCTCTCGAATCGAGTTTTCTCGTAGACCTCTAATGAACTGTGCTCGTAAAAATATGGCAGCAATGGAAATTTTGCAGTCGCAAGGGGATACAAATTCGCATTCAATAATGCCCCTACGTAATGCTGCAATGTAATCTGAAATGGATTGTGTACCTGTTTGATATGTTGAGAGGAACGTGTGCTGTGTTACAAGTACATTCTTCTTTGGGCATAAATGTTTTTCTAATGCTTCGATTAGATCATCATATTGTATTTCATTTGGAAGTTGTGGTGCTACAAGTGCTGCTAGAGTGTTGTAATTTGAAGATCCGATAGAATTGAGTAACATTTGTGTGCAGTTCTTATTTTGAAATACATTTTTCATTTGAAGATAGTTTTCAAATCGTTGGCGGTAATATTTGAAGCTTTCTTATTTGCTGTCAAAATTCTCGAACGAAGGTATCAATGCTGTACAAAGAATATGATTAGATTTAGATTTTTGCGGAGTACCGGTAGTCTGAATTGGAATTGACGATTGATCTAATCGTGCTGGTTCTGATTCATCAGTTCAAGCAGAAGTCGAAATTGGTCTGCATCCATTGTATTGCTGTTATTTATTATTGTATTTTTTTATTCTCGTCGCCAATTGTTATGTATTTTAGTGGTCGAATGCACGCTTGATATAATCGAAGCAAGAACACATAATAAATACTTAAACCCTTATATATTTATGTCTTACTCTAATACACATAATATAACCAAGGAGTAATATTCCTTCAAATAATGGTTATGTATCAATAACACCATGACAACTGTTGTGTCTTGGTATTTGAAGAAAGTCAGGGAGAGTCTATCTTTATGTGACTTCCGCGACCGCCACCAGAGTGCTCTTTAACGGGATATAACAGACGTGTTACACAGTCCGTCCGCAGTGACGAGGAAACGAAATATAGTCCACCCACGAGGTGATGAACATTTTTTGTATCTGTGTGCATCGTTAACCATTGCGCACCGTATTGTGTGCTGTGATCATTAAACTGCATTATTGGTCACATATTATCGACCACAGTGAAGATTCGGCAGAAGTGTAATTTTTCTGCGTATTTTTGACCGCGTGGAACACCATATTTCAACCACGAGGTAGAACTTTTCTAAGTCCACGAGGGACAGAAATATTCAAAGGGAATCATCGAACATTATACTGTATGACTGTAAAGCACGCCACTGTCAGGAACAATATCATCGCTTGTAGTGCGATTTTTCTACGTTATCTGATTGTAACGATAAATGGTGATTTTGCAAAGTTGTAAATTCAGTGAAACGATGCGTATCTGAGAATCAGTGAAGCAGACAGTAAAGGGCCATTTTTTTATTATAGTCTGCAATATGTGTGTAGACGCAGTGCGCAATCTATTCTCACAGCCATTATTGTAAATTCTATGACTACCACGTGTGTAAATTCGTATGAAAATGTGCTACTTAAATTACCAAGTGTGTAACTTCGTATTACTATCATCTGCTGTGATTAACATGGAGTAAACCCACCATGTGAACGAGATATTCTGAGTTGGTGCTGCGCTATGATTTGGGAACCTGAGAACCACGACATGGAAACCTGTTGCAGACCATCGTAAGAGCCGCCAACATGACGAGGATACTACTCCAGAACCGACCAAGGGGACGTAGAAAATGCCAAGAAGAGGATAAAGCTTGGTTGGAAGGCCCGAATTGGATTTACCCTTCCTAATGTCCGGATGTTACTTACCCCTCAATTTCTTGTGCGGATTCTTATTGTGGTAGATGTAGCATAGTTAACCAACCGAACTTCTGGACAACCAGTTAGGCAGGGATTGTAGTTTAGCACTCATCTTGTGATTTATTTCAGTATGCTTATACTTGTTAGACACCGTGTAGTTGGATTTTATCCAATGGTATATTCCGATGGACGTTTTCAGAGCGTAAAGTCTTGCAGCTTACTAATTGTGACCATAGCTGATGAGCTATGTTTGGTCAACCTTAGATTGAAGTTTAGAGGATGGACTGCCATCCATGTAAATATTTTTGTCGTGACACCCATTCTGTTATTTCTCTAGTTACGCCACTGATTTGTTATATTTCACATCGTATCAGCTGGTTTAGCCGACAGTAGCTACCACAGTTATATTGGATTTTGTTGAGCATTGTGAAGCTCTGATGCCACATAGTTCTAAGTGAGAACATAACAGGGATTTTTGTAACTATGCCAGTCGAGCATCGAGCCCTGTTAATTTACGTATCATTTATAACAACCCAGCAGCAGTAGAGGTTGTGCATTCATTATATTTTTGTGTCCGGTATACGGTAACATTATTGTGAAGCAGAAGCTTGTAAATAGACAAGGTATGATATATTTGAACCAAAGCAGTTGGAATAGAGTGTGATATCTACCATATAGGTTTGTTTGCTATGACATAAACACGTTGTAACATTGTACTACGTACATTTAAGCAGTACCAGTTTTGGTAAATGTTATTTTATAAGGCAACTAAGTGTACAATTCACATTAGGACTGTTATGAAGTGAGTTTCAGCCTGAATGAATGTGTTACGTTACTGCCAAACGCAGGGAGGTTTGCGTGTATTGACACACTTGCAGAACAAGTTATTGCCTACCCACAAACCAATGCGATATTCATTTGAGACAGACTACTGATTAATTTTACAGACGTGCTGACATCAGATTACTGTTTGGAAGATGTTTTCACAATCTAGGTGAAGGCTAGCAGCCATCTTGTAGGCTACTATATGTTTTGTTATGAAATGGAGGACTTTTGAGTCATATGTTAGATCGCTATTGGAGAGCGACAAATTGTATTATACTGTTTCAGGAAGTATTAGGAATAGATGAAAGGTTTATTCTTTGTTTATTGACTATGAGGACACGATGTAGAAGGCCATTTGAGTATGTATTTAGTGCATGTGAAGCACTAAGGTATAGACTTGTGTCTGCGACCAGGATTGTTCTATTTTTGCGATTGCCGGGAAGGAACTGATGTTATGCCAGACTTACCCGAGGGTGATCAGGTGAGTTACGCGCTACCGGCAGTTTGTGTTATTGTTTCATTCCGAGCCAGTGTTACCTCGTGGAGTTGTGCTGACTATTAGTCAATGTTGTATGTGACTGATCTCACAGGAGACTCACTGTTCTTTAACCTATGTGTCATGGAATCATCAGTATTTCGTCATAAACCAAAGATAACCTAATTCGACGCGTATAAATTATGAAATCTAATTATTCTAAAAGTGATTAACTAATTAATTGATTGATTGTTGATAACTTTGGACCTACATTTGTGCTTGCTTACTGATGGCATGAGAGGTGAATCATTTCCCAGCGGAAATTACATCTAGACAAGTTTACACTAATTCGAGACGACGGAGTGGCGCATGAACCTGTAGTTCGTACCTGGTGGAGCGCAATACTCATGTGACGTAAGACGTAGTTTTTACTGCACTGTTGCCAACGTAACAAGCATTCACTTAGATGACTTTTGAGTACAAACAGTATCTCAAAATATGCAGGAAGGCTTTAATCAGAAAGAATTTGTGTCTAGTGCTTTCTTTCTGTATTCATCCCTATTGTACCTGTAGTGTTGTTAAACACTTGAATTTATAAAACTGATTGGTTTGTTTTTGTGTTACTGGTTGTCATGTTAGCTTTTATTGTAATCTTTTGCTTACGGACGCCTATCGCCGTAATTTGTATTCATGTCAGGACATAGCTAAATTAATTCAAATTAACTGTAAATGCAAGTGGTACCATCATATCCTAGGCCTTGTTTTACTACTATGTTAAATGTAAATTCTGATCTTGAGTAACTTATTTATAATTGCGTAGGGATTATTTTGCGTACCACATTCCAAGCTTTGTTGTTGTTGCTTTTCCTTTTGTATCAAAGGACTTTCGAGAGGGTTTTAACTTAGCTTCAGTTAGGGCCCTAAATTAATTAATTTATTTTTATTTATTAGCTTTGCGGATTAGCCGAAACAAACCCTCCGAAGTAGGATAGGGGTTTGTTGATTTTAAATAAACATGTTCACGAGATTTTATATAAGCCTGTATGTTTTCATTTCTTAGTTTTGTGTTTGAGGGTGTACTTCTTGGGCTGTCTTTGACATTCGCCTCCATGAACACCCAGATCTCTGGGACCACGATTCTCGTGCTGTATTGGCCTAAAAGAAGTGCATCCGATCCTCTCGGTTTATGTGTTTGACAGATGGGAATGTCTGGGAAGTCATTTCGGTTGTTGGCAACCCTGGCAAGCTCCTCTGACTGGCACATAACATTTTTAATTTATTTTTGGCGCCCAATCGTTGTAGCCGATTTGGACATGGAGGCCATCAGCTCCTTGTTGTTTTTGAGAGGATCTTGTAAGAATTGAGGCAAATTGACTGGACTGGGACGAATTTAGAGGTCGTATCTGCATTTGTCTCGCTCAACTTTCTATTGTCGAATCGCGTGGATATCGGCCCCTGAAACGCATTCAGGACTAGTGCAATTATAATGCCGAGTACGCGCAAATGAGTGTGCAGTACAAAAAATAAAGGGAACAAAGTCCGCCTGTTAGGCATATGTTAGTTAATGCTCGGACCTTCATAGCAACTCGTTTTATACCACGAATTACAAACATAAGACCGTTGCTCATGGAAAGGCATCCAGAGAGCTAATAGAATATTCTCACGTTACTCAAGCATCTTTAAAGAAAGTGGTACAGGAACTCTTCATGAATGACATTCTTGAGTCTATGAAGGAAAATTTGGACCTGTACTGTTGCAATGAGACAAACTGAGCAGACCTCGGAAGTCGTTGAACTTTTTGTTGTTTGAGCATTCAGTCTTTTGACTGGTTTCATGCAGCCCACCATGCCTCCTTGTTCAGAGCTAATCGTTTCATCTCTACATAGCTACCACACCCTACATCCGATGCAATCTGTTTATCATATTCTAAACTTGGTCGACCCCTACAGTGCTTGTCCTCGACCATTCCTTCCATAGCTAAGTTTGCTATTCCTGGGTGTTTTAGTATGTGTCCTAGCAACCTATCTCTTCTCTTCATTAGCAATTGAAGAAGTGGAGAGAATGTTAAATAAACTGTAGTGCCATACAGCAGTGGAGGCAGATGAAATAGCTTCCGAAATGAAGTAGATTGGTGGGAGGGAAGAAGTGGAATGGCTACACATACTAATGAAATTAGCAAGTAATCTACAGTAGGTAAGGTACCCTCTGATTAAACAAAAGTAGCGATGGCAAGGTTACAGGATGGATTGGAACGAACACAGACGAACTTCTTTAGTTAGAATCCAAACAAATTGATAACAGGCAATGTAGAAGAGGGCGTAGCGTTCATTTACCAGTGTGGTTTTAGGCAACGTACCTCAAAAGTGTGTACTTCTTGAGAAGAGACACATTATTCGATACGCCTGTATAAACAACTCACTTTATAAATGGGAAGGAAAGAAAATACAAGCAGAATAATGAAGGTTTTTTGCAACCTAAAATAAAAGTATGACACGGAGAGTACTTGTAATACATCGTGAGAATATGGCCGAAGGCATTTTATATCCCTAATATTCTCGGAGATGAGGCGAGACGAGTTTTCAATGCGGTGAATGTTTCATTATGACAGGATGTCCTTCCTGACGCCACCTCATTAATGAGAGATTAAATGAAGATGAATGAAAGTTGATACGGATTAGGAGGAAAGCTTTATAAGGAGCTTCTTGCCTGGAGTTGAAAATGAGACATCACGAAAAACAATTTCAAGGACGGCCGACAGTGGATTTCGAGCACACTCCTCTTCAAAGTCCGAAAATAAACTGTCCCCATGGCCTCATGCCGTAGCGCATGTAGCTATCTGAAGGACGGAAGTACACAGTTCAAAAAAATTAGGGGAACATGTTTTGTAACTTCTGGTATGTGAACGTTAATTTTGTAGATGGGGTTCCAATGGTCGTACAGCAAGCCTTGAGATCTAAGCTACTCAGGGTATGTCAAATCGAAGTTATACTCCATCTGTAGGCGTAGCCATGCATTAAACTGTCAGGTGACCCCTCAAAACAAATTGAATAGTGGTGTGTCTGTGTGTTGTTGTGAGGTACACAGACTACTGCGGTCATTTGAGCGCGTTGTACGTAAACCAGCACATGTCATGAGACATCTTAACGAGGTTTAAGTCGCAAGGACTGTCTCTTTGATCAATGAAGGATGGACTATTCGTCGTGTTGCTGTGGATCGCAATGTATCTTCGTCAGTTATTCAACGCTTGTGGAATCGCTACAATGAGACAGGCCAGTTCACAAGGAGGGTTAGACAAGGTCGTGGACGCATGATAGCCCCACAAGATGACCGATATCTGACCATCTGTGCGTTGCGGAGGCGTTCAGCAAGTGCCAGAGAACTGCAACAAAACCTCAGGAGGGTCACTGGAGTCACGGTGTCCGACCAGACAGTCAGGAACAGGTTAAGAGAAGTGCCCTTACGACCCAGACGTCCTGTTCGAGTGGCTCGTATAACGCAGCAACACCACGCAGCTCGCCTACTGTCTGCCCGTACCCATGTCAACTGGCAACTTTGCCAATGGAGACATTTGTTGTTCACAGACGAGTCCAGATTTCCCCTGACACAGCGTGATGGACGTCAACGTGAATGGAGACGCCGCGCCGTGGTGAGCATTACATGCCAAATGTTGTCTAGGAATTCGACCGATTCGGACAAGGTTCTGTGATGGCGTGGGGTGGCATCAGTATTGATGGCCGTACGGTTCTTGTCGTCGTCTATGGTAATCTTACTGCTGCGGGGTACATCGAACAGATACTGCTACAGCATGTATTGGCTGCTGCATACGGTGTTGGCCCTGAATTCGTACTCATGCAGGACAATGCTAGGGTTCATGAAGCGCGCATCTCCAGAGCTGTCTTGGGAGAACTGGACATTCAAGAGATGGAATGGCCCCCAGTGAGTCCCAACCTTAATCCCATCGAGCATGTGTGGGGCAGCCTTGACAGAAGTGTTCGTGGGCGTCCTGTTCCACCACAGACGCTCTAAGACCTCGAACAGGCTCTCATTGAAGAATGGGACCTGATGCCACAACGTGACATCCGTCGACTTATACGGAGCATGCCACGTAGGTTCCAAGCTGTGATAAATGCTCGTGGAGGATATACACCATACTGAAGCTCTCCAACTGTGATAAAATCCACCCTGGAGTACTGTTTTCACTTTGTTTTCGCCACTATTTGGACATTTCCGTTTGTGTTCTGAAAATTGACGAGAATTCATCGGTATTCTTTTGTATACGGCAACTGTAAAATAATAAGGCTTAGTGGGTAATAAACCTGGGTGTGAGGTATTGTTTTGTGGAGCACGGCATACGTTCAAAAACATGTTCCCTAATTTTTTTGAACAGTGTATTTGCATGGGTGCGGACCCCATCAACCTTCTCGCGTTCAGACATGCCCGTGGTCTCAGCGCTCCGGACAGAGGGAAAGAAAGTAGTACCAATAAAGGCAGAATCGAGAGAGATCTCAAGTCGTAGGAAAAAGAGTTGAACCTGAAGACATGGAGTAGTGTGTTAGCAGTGGTAAATGAAAGTAATCTGGCCATCGTAAAGTAGTAGGTTTTTCGCGAGTGTTGACTGAGCCAGCTGCCTTCTTTCTTTGAGCCCCTTCTAATAGTGTTATAAATGATGATAGCAGTGCAAACGCCCCACGGCTAGAGCGAATTAATTCCAGTATGTATAGAGGGTGGTGTCAGAGAGCTACCCTGCCTTCATCTCTAGTCCCGGCACGTCCTGTCCTCAGGGGTCCGAGCCGCACCACGCCACTACATCACTCCACTGCAGTACCAGATCCGTCAGAGTTCTTCAATAAGTCCTTACTAAAATTAGAAGAAACAACATTGGACAGCTGAAAAGAAAGAAGCTATGAGCAAGAGAATGAAAGAATACTGGCGCCAAAGAAAACTGAAATCATGAAGATTTATATACGTGGTCCCTAGTTGGCCAAAATCGATTATGATTAATAATAATAATAATAATTGATATTTTGTGATCCATTGTCATAGCCAAGGACGCTGATCGGGACGTCCATATCCTATGTGAACATTGCACTCACATATTCTTCTTCTTGTTATTATTATTATTATTATTATTATTATTATTATTATTATTATTATTATTATTATTATTATTATTATTTAGGGGAAGAAATGCATTTACGCACAGTGTCGGGTTCCTGCTCCTGACTAGCAGACTACCGACTAAAACTTCCCCGTTACTTCTGAACACTAGCCTGAAACCGTTTATCACATTACTTCAGGCTAGAGTCAATTTATATTTGCCCGTAGGGCACTCTTCCGTAATGAATCATCTTCAGTGGCGATCCAGATCCGTCTTCTTTGTTCGGAGGATATCTTCAACAAAGCTTGCTACAAGTTTCCAATGTTCTTCATTTTGTAGCATTACCGCAACAATAGTGTCGTGAGATATCTCTACATCAATTTGATCTTGAAGAGACTGCCTACTTTGGACCCACCGTCCACAAGAGAAGAAGGTGTGATTAACATTATCTCCCTCATTAACACAGTAGACACAATCTGGTGAATTCAATTTCCCCATCTTCTTAAGATAAGAACAGAAGTACCCATGGCCAGTCAAGAACTGAGTGAGATAATAGCCAACCTCACCATGTTTCCTCTCTGTCCAAACCTGCACCTGGGGTATCATTCTCCTAGTCCACTGGCTTCGGTGTCCTTGCTCCCATTTGATCTGCCAATTGTGAAAGGTTTGTGCTCTTGCTGTTCGTCTTGCATTTTGTAAACCTACTACCGATTCCCTCCCGTAAATGTACTTGCGTTCTTTCGCTAGAAAAAAAAAATGGAATTATCCTAGCAAAAACAAGAACTGCTTCTTCAGAGACCGTGCGATAAGCAGATGCCACGAGTAAAGCACCCCGCCTCTGCACTTGCGCTGGTGACTTCCTATAAATTTCCTTATCCAGGGCATCCGCCCATATTTCCGTTCCATACAGCAGAACTTAATGGATGGCTGTCATCAGTAATCTCCTCATACTAGATTTTGGCCCACCAACATTGGCCATTAGCCGACTGAGAGACGTTACTCCTCTTGCCGCCTTATCTGCAGTCCGTCTAATTTGTTCTCCAAAATTCAGTTTATTGTCGATCATGAGGCCCAGATATTTTGCTGTTGGCCGCGTCTCTACTTGTATATCTCCTACCTGTATTATTATTATTATTATTATTATTATTATTATTATTATTATTATTATGTAGATAGGAAAACTTACAAAACAATTTATAGTGCTCTGATTGAAAGCAAATTAAGATATGCTATAGCAGCTTGGGGAAATCAAAACACAACTTTAATTAATAATCTTCAAGATAGCCAAGACAGATTCTTTAAATATTTCACTGATATCCCTTGTTTTAATATTAAAGAGTTGTTCCAAATTACTGTACTGAATCTCTACTACCATGATCCAAGATTCAGGCATAAGGTCTCTCACAACATACAAACAAGAGCCATAACAATTACTAAATATGTAAAACCTTTATGTATAAATAGCTATGGTTTCAAGAGACTAAATTATATTATACCATCACTACTTAATGAACTACCACCTGGATTGACGAACATTAGCTATAAGTCGCATTAAAAACATTACTTAACCAAACATTAACTCATAACATAAATTTATTAATATAACTACCATAGTGTAACCTTTTGTGTCTTTAATTATTTACATTAATATTTTATCATTATCATTATAAAAAAATTGCATGCACTCTTGTACTGAAATATAATCTCTCTCTCTATATATATATATATATATATATATGTTGTAAATAATAATTAATATGTCTCACAGATAATCTGTACTGTCATCAGATTCGTGAGACATATCACAATAATGTAACATAAATAGTATTTAATAAATAAATTAAATTAAATTAAATTAAAATTAATATTATTATTATTATTAATATTATTAATAATAATAATTGGCGAACTAACGACCACGACATTAAACTTTTTCACTTTGAGTGGGCCTTGATGTTTGCCCAGTAATCACGCATCCACTATGTTGTTCTTTTCTTCCCTTCGTCCAGAGGGCGGTTCGTCCTGAAACATCTTTTATCTCAGTGTCCTTCTGAGACTCGATCGGTCACTGACAGTTACTCCCAGTTCTTGCATATCTTTGATCAATTCTGTTAGCTATGGTGTCTTGATCTTTCTGTTGTTCCAGTTGGAGAGAAGTCGGTTGGTGAGTTCAAATGGATTCATTCTAGGGATATGTCCATAAATGGTTCAACATCTTATTCCGGGCCACGTCAGTGGTTTCTTCAGTGTGCTTGTGTAAATTTTCTTTGAATAATCTATATAAAATAGTTCCGTTGTTTACACAGAATTATGAGAGATCTCTAGCAACGATGCGAGATGTTTCATTCTATTCGTAACAAACTCAAGAAGTGTTCAAAATGTGGTGTCTTGCCGAGGTGGATCTCTTGCGCATAGGTGCAACAATATGGCCTACGATGTCTTACCGAGCTGTAATCTTTGGTATGGCACGAAGAGTGGGCGTGTGATTCAAAACGCGTGGCGCGTTTCGTGTGATGTAAAATGCTATTAAAACTCTTCTACGAGGGCTGTTTTTTAAGTAAGGGCCATTTTTTTTCTGGAGCCCGTAGTTTGTGCGCACGCCGCAACAAGCGTGCGCGCTACCTCCCGGCATCCTTTGCGAACAAGCAGGCGTTAGTTGCAGCTGTGTCGCTAACCTGTACGCTGAACTGTGCATCTTTACAATGTTCAAGATTATTGATTCGCCCGCCGCGTGTGAGGTACGAACTGTGATACGTTTTTTGAGAGCAAGAAACATGTAGGCTACAGACATTCATCGTCAGCTTTGTGAGGTGTATGGTGATAATGCAATGACGGAAGGTAAAGTGAGAAAATGGGTACGCGAGTTCAAAAGTGGCCGTGAAAATGTTCATTACGTTGAACGCTCAGGTTTGTGATCACAGATGACTTGGTGACTGCAATTGACACGAAAATTCACGAGGACCGAAGATTCATGATAACCACTCTATCAATGGATTTTAATCAAGTATGAATTCTTGGTTGTCAGAGCAGGCGGAAAACTTTTATGCGGATGGATTTCAGAACTTAGTTTTAAGTTATGACAAGTGCCTAAATAAACAAGGCAACTACGTAGAAAAATAGAGGAAGGTATAAAACCTAAAAATAAATGTGGTTTCAAAATAAAATGTTCGGTTAATTTAAAAAAACGGCCCTTACTTAAAAAACAGCCCTCGTACATCTGTATAGGCTATAATTACAATGACTGGCAGAACAGAAAGACCAGCAAAGAGAGGGCGCGTGTTTTGAAAAGTACAACCTTGTATGCATTTCAATAACAACACATTTACATAGCAATACAATAATAACAGAGCAGCCGGAAAAAATAATTTCAGAATGCACTTATTTTTGAAAACAGCCATATAACCAAGCATAACTTGGGAGATATGGATTTTCAATGTGTGAACTGCCTTGCTTTGCATTTTGCTTCTGAGGCATCAAACGGTCACTGTAATTTATTCTGCAAATATATCATTGCAACAACCATCAATACAGATTCAACTTCATATTACAACAGGTATGCATATTTAGTTTTGTTTTCATTGCTTGGTAAGCAGCTTTTACAGCTAGAGGTCCGTAGTTCCAATATCCTTTTTAATAGCTTTCTCTCCTGGACTTTCAGTTTGTCCATCAGTCCTGTCCTATTTAGCACCAAACACACTGCGTCGTACAGGGTTTCTGGGTGGATGATTACATAGGAGGGATTGCGAAGCCCAACACGAAAAGAACAAAGGTCAAACAAATTTCCACCATCGGCTCGGAACGCCGAGGATACGCCCCCTACAATCCAAATGTAGTTTCTGCGCCTTCCAACTCTTCCCTACATCGAAGATGAGAGCTGTTTTACCACAAATGGGGACGTTGAAGAAGTCAGAACACTGACCTTTACCAACAGAGGATATTGAAGATCGTAGAGCGACGGAACAAATTCATCAATGTTGGAGGGGACTATGTAGAACAATAGCCGACTATTGCCCCCTTCTGCGCTAGTTATTTTGTATCTCATCCTGCAAACGCCAGACTGGGGGAACATATCTTCATTTATCCTTCGTCCTCTTCAGTTGTGGAGGAGCAATATGTAGCACACATTACGTTAATACATTCCATATTTCACGTTACGGGCAATAACATGACAAGATGATCTTAAAGACTAGATCAAATATCACAGTAATTATGTAGTAACACAGCATTTACCTTAAGACCACCAAGACAGGTTTGACAAGCCGTGCACTTGACACGCGGGAAGTAAGTCACCGGTTAATGAGGTTACTGGCCGCTAACTTATATGTAACACCCTGAGCTATAAAAGTCGTTTCGGTTAATGTATATCTGGAATTTCAAGTACATAGTAGTCTACATGTGAGTATACCTCAGCTCTCCAGCTATAAAATGCACAGAAAAACACAACGTAAACACAAGATGTTCAGTAAAGAACATATAGCCAACTTTCTCCTAAATGTATGAGTATAGTTATAACTCGTCTTTATCAAAGAGTGTAATAGAATCATTTCTTGGCTGAAAACCTTACAAACTATTTACCTCTACAAAAAAAACAGAACCTCGTAAAAACTACTACCATCATTGAAGAAAGAAAGAAAGAAAGAAAGAAAGAAAGAGAAGACATATCTCAAGAATTTTATGGAACTGGAGACATAATCCACCATACGTGGGCAATATCCAACTTTGAGTTGAGGCATGTGTTTACAGGTCTGGCTGTCCCTGGTTTTCACCACCTTAATTGCATTAACAAATTTTTCCATGACCCTACAGTGACTTGTGTATGCCAACTATGTGGACAAGCATGTGAACGCTACCACTTAGAGCTCTGTAGTAAAGGAAACAATCAATAAAGGACTATGAAATTCTTTCTTTATTCGTGTCAGAAGCATCAATATTAAAAAAACCGAATATGAACACAGGATATCTACCTTTCTACCATACATACAGTATATACATGTCTAAATCAAATCACATATTGAGCAACAAATTTGAGAGCTAGATGATTTTTGCCAAGTATTGGGCGACGTCAATAGCGCTGGAGGAGGCTTCAACCAAATCGTTCATAGTGCACTTTGAAGGACATAAGTCACACTGACATAAATGTTGGATTGTCTGCTGCTCTCCACAGTCACAAAATGATGAGTCGGTTGAGAAACCCCACTTCCGCAGATTTACTTTTGTTCTGCCGACTCCTGTACGGATCTGTTAAGGGCTTTCCAGGTTGTCCACTTCTCCTGGTGTTCACATGGAACACTTTCCTTCGGCTCCATCCAGTTGGAAAGGTGGTTAGTTCTTTCTTTCCACATCTCGATCCTAGCATTCTCTGCTTTCCCTTGAAGCTTAACTGATGTGTGGAGGAAACATTTACCAGGACTATGCAATTCAAATCCCCAGAGCACAATTTTAGTGTGCATGTTCATTCTTTATTTTCGATTGCTATTTGGCTGCAATAAAAGTATTAATTAATATCCTGAACTAGCACCAACAGATAGAGTACAGGTATTATGTGAGATCCTTTTGTTCTTTAAGTCAAATAACATTTTCAAATAACACACAATAGGCTGTTAGAAACGCTTTAAAATAATAATGTATCGTACTATCAACTTGTCACTTTTCAAATTCGATGCGTATAGAATGCCGATGGTATGCTGACATCTGGAGGAAAAGTTTCGGATAAGATAATCCTAATACGGCGAGTGAATTCTAGAGGCCATAAAAAGAAACTTTTAAATTAAAGCTATAAGGTAATGTGTGGGTCGGTGCACAGTTCGCAACCAGTTGGACATAATAGTTCACCTGGTTGCTGTTAGATGTCTCATGCAGATCCACTGGCGAATTCTGTTTTAATTAAACATATATTTTCCATTGTAATATTCACAATATAACGCTTAATTTTAAAATACCTGAGTAATTACAAAACAATAAATATAAAAACATTCATGCAAATAAAATTCTGATAGGATTTGGGCCCCGGTCATACGGGTGAAAGGCTAACGCTTTACCTCACAGCTAAACATGTCAACCAAAATGCGCCGATATCAATTGACTTACATACAACGTCTACGCAAATAATGATTTAGACTAAACGATTTCTTCAGTGGAGTATATTTTTCATATATAAAGCATTTCATACAAAGTTTATATTATTTCTATCAGTAGGCTGTATGGCATGCAATACTCAAACCTGCGAAATATAGGTCAGGTACAAGAAATCAGATGCCATCTTGTCTTGTAACTGAGACGGCTCAGCATTTTCATGTCATTTATGCACTATAATATTGCAGTATAACATTTTAATTTCGAGCGGGTCACGTCCTTTAGAACAGTTTCAACGATTCCCGGTTCGATAATCGGAACTGGTAGGTTCCATGTTATGGATTATAAAGTTTGCATAATTCACACGGCCGCCATCCTGAAATGGTACGGCTGATGACCTTGTAGTTTGGGCACAAGACACGTCCCATATGAAGGTATGTTGTTACCAAATTTGGTAGAGAACGGATGATTAGTTTAGTCGTTATTTGATTTTACAATTTGAACATTTGAGTGGCCGCCATTCAGTTTTGGCAAATATAACGACGATATAAAACATGACACTGAGGAGCCCTTTGCTAGTGCTACCTCTGTACCAAATTTCGATCAATTCGGTTTCACCGAGTTTGAATTGATAGGGGGGGAGGGGGGGGGGGAGGGGGACAGACATACAGAGTATACACACACACTCACATATCGACAGACACACAATTTTTGTCCCTGTGTAGATCTCATGAGCCTACTTTCATGTTTTGCATATTTTTTGCTAATAAAGTGTCATATATATTTCAGTGACCATTCTGGAGGGAAAAAATGTTGTTATAGCGAAATCACGAACATTTGGGTTTAGCGTGCATTTCTATTCAGTTGTTAACAAGTAGTTCCGTGAAGAACTATACAGCCTATTTTCATATATCCTACTTATGTTAACTGCCACTATCAACATACAAAATTTCAGTTTGATTGCTGCAATAGATTCGTAGATATTGAGAACCGACTAAATATTTCGGATGGTCACCATATTGGATTTTATATATGTAGGTCCAAGATTTATGTACTGTTACATGAAGATTATTGTGTACGTGTAGCATTCAAACTTCAATTGCATGATTAGGACACAAGAAGTAACAAGGAGATTTTAAAATTTCGCACAGCTGCCATCTTGTGGTTATGGAAACAATTGAAATAAATTAGATGCCAGTGCATTAACATTCGTATAAGGATTTACTGTACCAAGTTTCACTGCACTCGGATGGTTAAATTGCGAGAAACGTCCATGTGAATATTTATAATTCGCGTAGTCGCCAAGTTGGATTTGTGATCACCAGGTTATTTTAAGTCCTATAGGTGAACTTAAGTTTATAGCCCCTATGAACATAAAAGCATTCAGTTTGATTGCTATAATAGATTCTTAGATATTCAGAGCCGTCTAAATATTTCGGATGGTCGTCATGTTGGATTGTTATATGTATAGGCCATAGAGTCATGTACCATTAAAGGAAAATTATTGCGTAGGTTCATTATTCAAACTTTCACTTCGATCGCATGATTACGACACAAGAAATAAAATCTTAATTTTAAAATTCGCACAGCCGCCATCTTGAGGTTATGTAAACAATTTAACTAAATTAGATACCAGTGCATTACAATGTGTATAAACATTTCCTGTACCAGATTTAATTGCGTTTGGAACATTAAATCGCGAGAAAGGTCTATTTAAAATTTTCAAATTCGCTTGGCCTCCATGTTCGTTTTGTAGTTAACTGATTTTTGAAACTCTTATAGATGAACTTCCAGTAGTGCCTTTTATCTGCGTAAAAAAATTCAGGGTGATACCGCTAATAGTTTCAGAGATATAGAATGCCGGTGAAATATTTCGCACACCCGCCATCTTGTGGTTATATAAACAATTGAACGAAGTTAGATGTCGGTGCATTACAATGTGTATAAACATATACTGTACCAAGTTTTATTGCGTTTGGTTGGTTAAATCGCGAGAAACGTCTATTTTAAATTCGCGAATTCGCGTGGCCGCCATGTTGGTTTTGTAGTTACCAGTTTTTCAAAAGTCACATAGGTGAACTTCTAGTAGTTCCCTTTATCACCGTAATAAATTCCAGGGTGATATCGGAAATATTTCGCACAGCCGCCATGTTAGATTGGTGAGATGTAACAAAATTTGAAGGGCACGATCGGGGTCGCCCGGAATAGTGCTATGAACTTACCGAGTATCATTGAAATCGCTCCAGCCATTTAGAAGTTATTAGGGGGAAACACACACACCTCACACACACACGGACAAAATGTGATCTCATAAGCCTATTTTTTCTAAATTGAAAATAGGCTAAAAAATACCATCGGTCACACCTGCAAAGTACAATTAGAAAAAGAAACTGACCTGGGACGCGAACCCCAATCTGACATATTCTAAAGTATGTGCAGTTTAATAATAATAATAATAATGTTATTGGTTTTACGTCCCTTTTAACTACACTGGGTTTTAGAGACGCCGGGGTGCCGGAATTTTGCCCCGAAGGGGATCTTTAACGTGCCAGTAAATCTACTGACACATATGTGCAGTTTCCCAAGGTTGCAGGGTCTAATCTTGGCGCAGTCAGGTGGCATTTGAGGGTGCTTAAATGAAGGGAAGTCATGTCAATAGATTTACTGGCACGTTAAAGATCCTCTTCGGGGCAAAATTCCGGCACTCTGGCGTCTCTAAACGCAGCTGTTAAAAGGGATGTAAAATCAATAACATTATTATTACGTAGGTGTAATTTCCTCCTGCGCCACAACAGTCCACGTTCAAGAACAGCTTACTCCTAAATTTGTAAATGAGGAGTTATATACACGATTGTTGAGAAATGATGGTTGAAGAAATAAAACGAAAAGTTGGCAAAAGGAAGCTTTCAACAATTAGGTCTTGATTGTACAGAACATAAAAGCCATTTTAGATGGCAGGTAGGACAATCAAAATGAGTGACTTATGCAGGACTCGAACCCACGCCTAAGTCTGTATACGCCGAATACCCGAAAGCTGGGCCCTTATCATATACTCTCACACATTTAAGTATCTCCAAAGGCTCAGAAGGCATCTAAGCTGAACGTTCGTATTGATTCATCCGTTAGGAACAAGTTAGGAGGAACCGTCATACAGTCCCCACTCTGAGGTAGCTTGACACGGTGGGTGAATGGTTATCATGTCGGACTACCAACCCCAAGCTGGCAGGTTCGCTCCTGGCCGTGGTAAGTGATTTTTGAAAGGCGACAAAAATCACAATACGCATTTCATACGATGTTGGCATGTTAAAGAACCCATCTGAATTCAGTAGGCCGTGTCCATAATGGCAAAATTAATCTCGGGATTTTCCGCCAACACAAAGTTCCTCATTTCTCTACTAGATAGCGCTATAGTGTTGAGGAGCTTAGATATCCAACCTCCTTGACTTTCAAAGCACTTCATGGAGCGATAAAATTCGACATGCAAGTTGCCCTCTAGGTGTCAAATAACAAAGCTTGCACCCGACACCCGAGGCCATACGATATTATTATTATTATTATTATTATTATTATCTCTGAGCTGAAAACCAACAGAAATTTCATCAGATTTCACATTTATATACAAATATCCCTCTTCCAGCAAAACCCATAAATATAAACTTCAAACCAGAATATGTTCATATAACATCTTTAGTCTGTACACATTATCTACATTAGGAGATCCTTGGATCTAAATAAACGCACACGAATCTGAATGTTTTGCAAATATTAGCCATTTCTACGCATACATTTTGCATATATTTGCATATTTACGGAAAAGTATTGCCTGTCGCTTTGATTTTAAATTACCGTTGTAAATTCGCTGAATTACTTACTATACATGTAGCATTTGGCAGAAATGAATCAAAAGTTGTTCTTCAGTAAGAGTGGGCGAAGATCAAATGGTACAGCCTGCTCATAAAGTCCAAGTCCGACTGAGGCCTCTCCAGCCGATTCACAAGAGGGTGGTTCGAATGACATCGCCGTTATTATTATTATTATTATTATTATTATTATTATTACAGAGGTATGCAAATTATTAGACTAGACAGCAGTTTTCCAGAATTCATTTTATACTTTTCACAGCTTAATGTACTAAAATATGTTGCAAAGCGTTGAATTAACTTTAAAAGTTTAACTAATGCCCGAGTGCACCAACCTCGGTAAAGAGAATACTGCGGTCAACTTCCTAGTTTACCGGAGTAAAGTCGTATTTCTGTTGCACCAAGCTCGGTTTCGAGTTTTACTGCGGTAAAATGTTTACCGCCCGTGAGGGAGCGGTTATCTAAGAAAACCGTGGTAAAGTTTTCTTTATGTGTATTCCGTGGTAGAGATTCCAAAATGGAGCTTAACAACTACAGGTTATATCTCCAGTGTCTTGATCGATTTGAAGGGAATGAAGGGAGGTTTATAGAAGAGAGGCGAGATTTATTCGAAGAACTGAGCGATGTTTCATTCCAGAGAATATTTCGATTACGGAAGGAGACAGTAAGTTATATTTTGGTCATAATAGGTGAACAATTGAAAATATCTACTGGGAGAAACTATCCGAAATCGCCTAGAAATCGTCTTCGTATAGCACTGTGGTTCTATGCAACTGGGATATTTCAGGGAGTGATCGGTGACGTGTGTGATGTTGACAGAACAACAGCATGCCGCATAATACACAAGGTTTCTCATGTAGTTGACTCGTTATCGTCACAGTTTATTAAACTAGAACTTACCCAATGGGAACAAAGAGAGGTTATGGAAGGCTTCCACAGAATAGCTGGGTTCCCTGGTGTATTGGGTGCGCTGGACTGCACTCATGTGAGAATACAGTCTTCCCAAGGTGAAAATGGGGAGGTATTTCAAAACAGGAAAGGCTATTTCTCTCTAAGCATGCAAACTGTGAGCGATTCGAACCTCATGATAAGAGATATAGTAGCAAGATGGCCAGGTTCGACTCACGATAGCACCATATTTTACGAATCTCGGCTGAGAGCGCGTCTAGGCAAAAACCATTTGTCTGGATGAAAATACTGGTCTGGAAACAATAATGTTGGCACTCTGAAAAAATTCAGTAACACCCTCTAGCGATAAAATATTCAACTCCTGTATATTAGTAACATTGGCCATTTCTATAGAAAATTTTTCGGATTTCAATGGCGGCGGGCAACGTATACTACACGAGTTCCCAAAAGTTTTATGAGGGCTGAAATTGGGAGATCTAGGACGTTTCATCATTTTATTTTCCATTGTTTTGCACAGCTGATTACTCACGTTGAGACAAAATGTAAACAGTATGGGAGACAAGTGACTGTCGAAACGATCACTACCGTCTGATGGCCGTCTGGATAAACTGAAGACAAGTGACTATCGAAATTAACGAATTTCTTCCGAGGGGAATAATAGCGAGAAAAGCAAGCGTCAAGAAACCGCGGTAACGAAACCGAGCGATAGTAATGGTGCACTGCTTTTACGACAATACCACGGTAAAAGTTTTACCACGATTTCGTAAACACTGATGAATACCGAGGTTGGTGCACCCGGGCATAAGAGTCTTAATTATATTTTCTTTTAAGAAACTCGAAGTAAAACTATTTTTTTAGAATTTCTACTAACAGAGTAACCCTACTAATGCAAAATGCCACATGTTTTGTTTTGTTTTGTTTACTTCACTCTACTTCGCAAAGAGAATTGGGGTCTTTTTTACTGATGATCCATTCTTGAACCATGGATTGAAATCACCTGACTTATAGGGTATATCCCAAAGTCAATGAAAAATAGAAAACGGACCCAGCTCAGGTATCACTCGGAAACCCCTATTCTAAAAGTTTTCAGACGCAATTCCCTCTTTGGGAAAAGGTGAAAGTCTACGGGGGAGCAAAGTAGGGTAACAACAGATGCCAGCAGTTGGTCAATAGAATGATTTTGAATAAAAAAAATTGTGACTGGTTTAAATTATTTTATTCTAATAATTTGCACACCTCTGTATTATTATTATTATTATTATTAGTTGAAGCCAATGAAGCGTAAATGAGCGCATTAAATAACGTCCCATGACTGAGAGGGTAAGCTGCAGGTTTGGAGATCTGAGATCGAATCCCGGCATTGACAGCGTGCCTCTCCCGTACAGACCATGAGTGCATACAGCAGCATCAGGTACAGACTTCCACGTTTCGTGACATCGGCACTAGATGGGATGAAGATGTCAGCTCCACACCCACTCAACATGCTCCTAGAAATTACCATGGTATTCTAGAAGACAGGTTTTTATTTTTAACATCCACTCGTTGCCCGTTAGAAGCGCATTGCCTATGTTTAAAGGCTTTCGTCATCAGCCCCAACTACATGTGTCGGTATGACTGTAGTACTACCGACAGTAGTGGCTACGCAGGCTAAAGCGCAGCGTTAGGCCATGGGGCCAAGCTCTCTGCTGACTCGGTAGACGCGTGGGTTCGAGCCCCACCGTCGGCCGTCCTTGAAATGGTTTTCCGTGGTTTCCCATTTTCAACACAGGCAAATGCTGTGACGGTACCTTCTGAGAGGCCACGGCCACTCCCTACCACATCCTTGCCCAGTTTCATTCATCTTCATCCATTCCACCTCTCATTCCGACGCGCAGGTCGCCCACGGGCTTCCACTAGAAAGACCTGCACTCGGCCTCTCAGGAGGCCACACGACCAAAAAAAAACTGTAGTACTGTTTGTAATTGTGATTACACAAGGTAGCAATTCAGAATTTTCCAGGAGGATAATCACGGGGAATAAGTACCCTCAAGACGGCGTCTGTCAGCGGCGGAACTCAAATCTAGGATCTCTTCAATTGCAGTCGCGACTTAACACACTACTTAAATCTTCAAATCGTTTTCTCGGCATTTACATAATGACAACAGTGACATTCGAAATTTTACATGGTATTTTCTGCAAGATCAATTTATAGCACTACTGTAGTAAAATAATTGTAGGATCACGGTGCCCTTTATCTTCTAAAATTAAGTAACAACTAACCACTGTGAACCCCATGGGCTAGGCTTATTAAATTATCAACATTTGTCTGTTTTGATCGCCACTTAAAATACTACGAGCACTCCAAGTTGGCAAACAATATTGCATAGGCCTAATGAAGGTAGTTAATACATTGAGGGATCGGTGACATCGAGGACATTCAGTCCCGCGTACTGGGATGAGTGTAGAGAATTTGGCTGACAAGGGAACTCTGGTAGCCTCTATCTCCCAATCGGATTGTAATTGGCAGAGGATGCTCTTGGAAGGTCGCCCCCATACGATGCTGGTAACAGAATCTCCTAAAATCAACATTAAGCCTCTATTTAAATCGATTGAAAAGACGCAGAACTGGGAGTCAGTGCGTAGATGTGGAAGGCAACCGCCCGCATGCTGCCTTGTCGAAGCGACCAGGCACCGCCAGCCTTCCACTTCTATGTGCAGACTCCCTGTTCCACGTCTTTACTATCACTTTAAATGTTCCCTTATTGTGGTATCTGAAGTGGTGTGTGTACTTGTAATTGACACTAAGAATGAGAAGCAGGTGACTGTGGCCTTAAGGTAGAAATCGTTCCGGCATTTGCTTGAAGCAGAAGTGGGAAACCACGGGGAAAAACAACATCAAGGATGGCTGAGATGGGAATTAAACCCGTCTCTTCCCAGTTTTGCTTCACAAGACTGAGTTTAACCCGTTCAAATATTTCGACCAGAATAAAATTTCTTGTCAGAGCCGGGATCGAAGCCAGATCTTAGGGGTGACAGCCACTGCACTACGAGGTGGTCTGTATATTCAAAACAAGCTTGTAGTTTTATGTGACTCTTAACTTCGCGAATATACGCCACGGTAATCCCGAACCACACAAAAATAGTGCCCATGCAAACACGTAGCTATGAAATACTAGTAACCTCACATCCTTGTTAAAAACAGAACAGTTATTAAAATAGGAATATAAAGAGCCTCAGAACAAGCGAGGCAATGAAGGAGGTTTCATACAATTAGAGTTGTTTTAAATTGGGTGACAGTGTGCGCAATTACGCGAGCTAATTATTTATTATTAGAGTTAAGAATTGTCCTGACAAAAGCCGTGTGAAATTGTTAAAGTTGGTAACCAGATGTCGGGCTGAACGTGCTTCGCATAGCTAGTGCCGAGCGGGACAGAGTTCGCTACCAGCAGGGTTCGTCAAGGAAACCCCCAAGACCCAGAGGACATAGGACCTCACCTCTGGGCTTCTATTACACGCACACGGATATGGTGCCCCCTCCCCACTTAACGTATATAACAGACCAGTAAATGTTACGTTTCCTCCACTTATTCCGCATCTGTATAGCGACATATATCGCCCATAAGCACCTAACCTGGGTGATGTCGACGCATGGCTGGTGCCCTTACCTCGCATGCCGCAAGTCGCCGCAGCCTTGCGTTCTGGGACCATCAAATAACTCACCTGGCGTAGAAGCTAGTAGAAGACTAATTTAAAAAGTTTCGTTCGTTTTTATTGTTACTAGAGGGTATGTGTCGTAATCTCAAGCGAGGAGACGTCATCCAAATGGGATAGCGATACAAAACGCTTTTGAGTAGACTACTCAAAAATTATAAACAAATATCAGTCACATAATTTGAAACACGATATTTATTGTCACTTCCAGTTATATCGTATGTGATAAATAAAAATGAACTGCAACTTCTTGCATTTCCAATGTGAGGTTGTACAATGGGTATTATGCCAATTAACTCATAAAACTAACCTCGTTTTTTATTTACTTATGAGTTACGAGGCTAGTTTTATGAGTTTTATGAGTTTATTGGCATAATATTCACTGTACAACCTCACATTGGAAATGCAACAAGTTATTTAAGAGTTACCAGGAAATCCTTTCACCAGGCTAGCCATGAATGTGCATGTGTTTTGTGTGGAGAACAGTGCGATATATATCACGCAATGGAGTGCAAGAAGAGAGTGGTCTCTCTGACTGAATTTTGCTCTGATTCTTGACCCGGATGTAATGTATATACTTTGCACATTGTGCGTAATAAATGTATTACTATTTATGAGTTACAAAATATCTTCTTTAAGTGTTATCTCCTCCTAGGAGGTTGGCAACCATCATAGAGACTCTTCCTTTAGATGATGCAGCACGAAACAACTCAATAGTGGAAGAATTGAACCAAGTTTTCAGATTATCGATCCAAGAAATGCGTTTTCTTCCAAGCCTTCTTTTGCCTTGTAACAAAATATGCGTATGCATAAATAAATAAATAAATAAATAAAAAGCTAACTAACTAAATGAATATGATGATATATATGAATCGCAGCCAATGGCCATAACCTGGTTATTTTTGATTGAACGTCCGAGGGCTCCCAACAAGTTCAATTTCAAGTAGTTCCAACTTTGGCTACCAGATGCTACTATCACTAACACTAGCGACAGATGACCTCGTAGTTCCGCCCATTAAAACAACAATAACTAACTAGCGGCACACGTTGGAACTTATAGACCGTTTCTTACTACCAAAATATAACCTAAACATTTTGCTACTCACCACCAATTGCAGTGGTAGTTCTTTTGCGTGCCATAAATCTATCGCATGGGCCCGCCGACTTTACTTCCCCTCCGAAGGAATGCATACTGAAGGATTTTAACGGTCTTAAAAAATCCGACGACTTCGGCTAGGTTTGAACCCGCTATCTTGGGCATAGCAGTTCCAGCATGCTACCGACTACGCCACCGAAGCCACTAAATAAACAAATATATGAACGGAAATAGAACAATAATTTCCACGGAAATGTAGCAAGTTAGCCTGCCATTTGTATCAGATGGGAATGAGATTAGCTTTCTATAGGCCCACAGTATATACTCAGGTAATTTAATTCAGACAGCAATTGTAGGCTATTTCTTATGGATAATTTCCGCGCCTTTCGCAGTTCACACCAGTTCATCTACAGAAACACATTCAAATGCCATTTCACCGGATAAATACATCCCCTTTTACATTAGACCTACCAACAACTTTTTAGCATACTGATTCTTCCCGTCCATATACAGCCCGACCAGTGATTTTTATAACGAAGGAACACGTTGCGGTCGTACATTTACAAACAAGGCGATAGCTCATGCTTCATGAGCACTCTCTATTTCAGCACCTGAATCACTAGCTTACTCGTGCAATCGCTGCAGTATAGCAAGGCCGCACTAGATAGACAGGCCACAAGGTTCCGGCCGTGACATCACAGAAGTGGCCCTCGCTCAGCACGGCAGTGTACGGCCCGCTCTCACTGTCACCATGGTATTGTTCACTTATAGAACCTTATCGATGTATTTGAACAGGCCTTCAATTGTAGTTGTATTTAGGCTTGTGTACTACGCGAGTTTTATGCGGGGGGGAGTGGCAGGGCAGTTTATGTACCAATATTACCTCCAATTGACATTTCCTTACGTAAATTTGAGCTGACAACTACTGCCATTTGTAAAGGAACACAGTTTCATGTAAAATATTAAAACCCATAATACCTATACAAATAGTTTTAATATTTCTAGGCAAATACATGATAGGAATTCACAATAATAGGCTGGAACCTTCTTTAAAAATTAGGGTTCTGCTTAAAACTTATCTAACAATCCCTAAGGTCTCAATTTATCAATTCTTCTTTTCTTTGGCGATTTATGGGTGTCCTTATTTGAGGATTTCTTCTACTTAGCCATGAGTTTGTCTTCGATAACTTTTCTATAGTTATTTATTAATATATTACAAAATATGCCTATACATTTGTCAACAAAATTTTTAAAACTACTTCCACAATCACTGCATGTTTCAAACACCATGTTTTCATTCTCCAGAACATTGTTGACAATCAAAATCAGAATGTTTCTTTGAGAGTCGCATTGTAAAAACATCGATTCATATTTATCACTTATAAGTATATTAAATAATGTAAATTGTGTGATCAAAATGTTAACAATAAAATCTGATGGATACTTCAAAGCTCCCCTGTCGATTACATTGAAATAATAATTTTCTTCTGGCTTTAACACATCTGACGTTACATTATCATTATTTAACAATAAAACATCTTGAGAACTTCTACATGTACAGTTTTTCATAATTATTTTACAAATATATCCTCCAATATAAACTAGACCTAACAAAATATTCTCAGATACAATAACATCATTAAACTCAACCTCCACACTTTCAAAATGTGAAATTTCTGTAGTTTTGGAGCTTTTACAATCTGAACTCTTGCAATCCACATACTTACTTAATGAAATATCACAAATAGGGATATCTGCGTGTTTAGCAGAGTATGCTTTTATTACCGTTAGGGCTTTTAATTTTCGTTCTGACTCAAGGACTTGTTTCACTGAAATATGGTAGCAGGCACCACTCATTTGCCTATATTGCCCAAATCTTGCTTCTAATTCATCAGTCTGAAATTTTCCTAACAATACGTACTTGAATCCTAAACTTGTTTTCAAGAAATGTACCAACTCCAAAATAGTTTTTACAGTGTGAACTAAAGCTGTTTGAGTTTCATTAGTAAGTTTTCCATGACGAGTCTCGTTTTTTGGTGTGATTTCCCCTTGAACATGCAGATTATCCCACCTAATTAACCAGGTTAAAAACTTGCGCAGAAATAAAACATTGTCATCATGAACTGAAAATATTGCGTTACAATGAGGGTCATTAAATCGAACGCCTTTGAAAGCATGCTTAACATTAACAATCTTCCACCACTGAAGAATTATTTCTAAAAATACAGCTGTGCTTTTAAAATCATTAGTATTTTTTATTTTGTCAAAGTGTTTTAAAGCGGCGACATTTTTCTCGTCGAACAGTTTAGAACAAAGGTTTACATTTTGTCGATCTAAAGACGTTGGGTACAAAACTTTTTGGTTTAGGGCAGGAGCAAGCTTAACTACATTAGTCTCTTCTCCTCTATGCAGCTGTTTAAGGTGACCAACGCTAGCAAAACATTTTTGTCTGACTCAGGATTGTCAAACTCAGGAAACACAAAAGTTTGTAAGTTACCAGCTTGGTTAAGCCAGTTATTTCTTAAGCTTTTAAATAAATGAACAGAATCAAACATTACAAAAATCCTTTGCGTTTCGTCAAATGGGTTTTGAAAAGTGATTTGTAAATTGCCTTTGCCTAGCTTTTCAAACATTTTCCTGTTAACACTGTTATTATCCGAAATTATGCATACTACCTTATAACCTATATCCCTAAGGACTTGCAAAGTTAGTTCTTCTAATAAATGTGACGTTAGGTTCTTACACGGAAACAAACCAACAACGTCTTTATTTCTTTTAAGAATGGATGACAACATAAAAGTTTGTACAGTTGTAGCTAATGTAGTGTTATTTTCTCCACTTTTACTACTAAGAGCAACTCCCTCTACCTTTCCACCTTTATAGTTAAGCTCAGGTCTTGCATAGACTTCATCCAGCAAAGTTGCAAAATCTTTCATGTTCACTTAACAATTTTAGTTTCTTTTTCAAGTAATTCCAATGCGAATCGTCTATACCCGAATTTCCCGTGCCTAGTTTCGCAGTAAAAGACTGTAAATACACAGGGTGAGGCATTGTAAGGAACGTTGACTGTCTTATCTTCTTATATGCCCCAGGGAATGCGAAAAATATTGAAGCGAACCATGTTATGAGTATGCAAGAGTAAGACACTTTCTTTGCAAAGGCTAAGTTTAACTGTTCCTTGCAAAATTCTATTTTATCACTAATTACACAGTCATCAACTTCACTTTTAATTTCGTCGATTATTTTGTTCACAGTTTCTACTTTGTCGTGGACAGTCACTTTTGAGTCACAAGCAGGACTAAACAGGAAGTTACAGATACTTCTCAAATTCGACCATTTTAAGATCTTGCCTCTGTCACCTAATGCACGTATAGGGTTACCCTTGATCAAAATGTCATGCTTTACGGCTTTAAAATCAAGAGTCTCGTTTAATGTTAAAGAAGTACCAATTTTCGGAACATTTTCCTCAGTCATATAAATTTTGAAAATACAGAGTCTTTGGCTGTCAAAATTGACAAAAACTCTGTCAAAATCTTTTTTGCATTTAATACTGAAATTACCTTTAACGTCCTCGAAGTCCTTGATCCTATCATCATCTTCTTCAGCTTTTTTCTTTCTTCTTCCCGTTTTTCAATTTCTTTTTGTCTTTGAATAGGAGTTTTTCTCGGTGTTGGAAGATTTTTTGACAGATAGGCTGGCACATTTTCAAACTTAGTAGGAATAGCATCGTTTGCGAGTTTCAAATGGTCACGTTTTACAGTTAAAATGGACCTATCGGGTCTTTTAACAGAATCCTCTCTAATTATGAACCTTTCGTGGAAGTGTTATATGCACACAACAGAGCTTGCCGACGGGACAAATTCGGATCGAAGGATGGCTAAGATCCACTTTTGTTTCCGAACCAAGTCAGTAGGGAATTTAAATACTGAAATATTAGGTTGGTTTGAACTGTAGTTGCTTCTACAACCAGGTAGACAACACGACGTGGGCATAATTCACTATATTCACACACGTTTCAATCATTAAATACCATTAAATACGTCATTGCCGCGAGGTTCAGCTCAACCTACAAGTCACTGGTGATGTGGCGAGAAGTGAAGCGTCCGGCTACATGTGTGACGTAGCGACTAAAGTGGAGGGGGAGCCTTGTGGCCTGTCTATCTAGTGCGGCCTTGAGTATAGGCTTACTCGTGCAATCGCTGCAGTATAGAAGAGGAACATCTCTCTCTCTCTGGGTGTAACAGTTTTGAAAATCGGGTGTCTATGGGCTTCTATTTGATCCATCAGTAAGGTTCGAACAAGACAATGAACAACAAGCCAGAGAGGATCATAATGATTGTGGAAAGAAATTGTGCTATGAACCTTGCTTGAAGTATCAAGGAAAAGTGTTAAGTTCATACTGTAATTAGGGGGGCGTGGTGGCTCAGCGGTCTAGCTGTATGCCTCTCACCAAGGCGGTCCGGGTTCGATTCCCGGTCAATGCATGTGAGATTTTCGAAGTGAAATATCATGCCCTGTGGTTCGGATTCCACGTAAAAAAGAGGTGCCGTGGCTCATGACCTCAAGAATAACGGTCACGTTAAACTACAAGCTTCCTTTTACATACTGTAATTTGGGAAATAATTGAATTCCTATTTGGTGCTCGCAGGACAATTTCAAAATTATGTATGAATCGTTTTTTAAGTTTCACCATCAGTTAAACCTCGACACAGGACGTATCCACTGTGTTAAAGCTGACTTACACAGGAGAGCCACTCACTTACCACCTCGGAACAAAAGTAGGCGAAGAGACCTAACTCGAGTCAGAGCAGTATCCACATTACTGTTGTTGTTGTTGTTGATTCTTTAAGGGTCTTTGCGACATCGTGGGCATGTAGCACCGTGTACTTGGGTGTGGGTAGAACTGTCTGATAACCTGTGTCACCGTGTATTTGTAATTGAAGTAGGATGAGGGAAGGAAGCGACCGTGGCCATACGTTAGGAACTATCCCAGCATTTGCCTGAGAAGAAGTGGGAAACAACTTCTAGGATGGCCGAAGTAGGAAACGAACCCACCTCTTCTCAGTTTTGCCTCTTACCCTTATACCTCTTCTCATTTATGCCTCTTACCCTTATAACTCTTCTCATTTATGCCTCTTACCCTTATACCAGAGTTAAATTTCTTGGCATAGCGGGGAATCGAACCCAGGCCTCCACAATGGCAGCCAAGAACGTTAGCCACTACGCAAGGTGGACATCCATCCGCATTACTGCCTAGACAGACGAAGTGAGTGAAGCTGGGGCATTTGATAAGTTGACATAGGAGGGAAGGTAAGAAGGGGCTGATCTTGGCAAGTAAGTCAGGTAATGGGAGACGAAGTGAAGACTAAATCGAACGATGTGCCCTCATCCTTGCATTTGGGTAACCATGTGTTCAGGGACCCTTCCCAATAATCTGCATGGTTTTAAGGAGAACGATAAAAAGAGTTAGCTACCACTAATGAACATGATGATCGAAATTTGTCATTGTGCTCGACTTTATGCAATTATAATCAGAGAGTTCTTTTTTTACTCCTAACACACTCTATTCCGTGGTGTCCCTCACCATAGGGCAGCTATCTCTAAAGATTTGACCTTCCCTTAAGGTTCAGCAAAATTCTATAGACATGCACCGATAACATATTGAAGTGTTTCAAAATTTGACATCAAGGTTTAAAAGAATGAGTAAATTATGGGCACCGAATTGTTTGATTTTTGTAACGGGATGGTGTACAATCGCAGCGTTTGTTTGCAGTGAATGTGGAAAACACTCACTCAAGATGGCCCCTATCACAGTCGCATTTTGAACAGGTGCTGAGGCAACGGATACTAATCTGAAAAGCTTAATACAATAATAAGCGTGGTTATTCGCAGCAGGAATTTAATGTTCCGTTGATAAAATGTAGGAAATATGAGAAGTCGAGGTTCTAATTGCTAAGACAACGAGGGATCATGTTTCAGCCCCGGATCGTGCTGCTAGCAGTCGTTTGTTCCTAGCGAACCGGTTGTGAAGTTTATTGATTGTTCGTCTGAATCGTTTGTTAACACACAACATTAAGTAGCAATATCTGCATTATAAGTCTTCTACACGTTTGTATTGCTTTATTTCTTTTCTTTATCTGTCTGCACCCGGCTAAATGTTACATTCAAAATCTTAAACGAAAACTAACAGTCTCCCTTCAACGTCCCTGCCGAATAAAACATAGCCAGTGTTGCCACTAAACAAAATAAAGAGTACCAGTATGTAACTGAAATTGTAGATTATATTGTATACAGTATATAATTCGCTAGGGCAATCTAGGACCACGTTAAGTCTTGTCACATTTGGCTTTCATTTGCACCCAGAATTCCCGCAACTTGTGGGAATGAGCCTGCTTGCGTTCCGCTGTCCAAGGGCCACCATTTCTTCTTTTGGGAGGCAAGACTCGGTTAAGCCCGTTCGTCACTACCTTTTGACGGAAAAGATCCCTGTCCAATGCGTCGTCGGGATTGATTTGGAGCAATTGGTTGGTTCCTCAGTTTAGGGGCTGCAACAACGCGGGCATATAGTCCCGTGTACTTTGGGTGTGTGTAGAATCTGTCTGATAACCGCTGTTAATTGTGATGACTGTAATAGTGTGTGTTATCCGTTTCTTAATTCAAGTAGGCCTAAGGACTGCAGACTTTGAATTTTTCAAGTAGTTCCTACTTTTGCCTCCAAACGCCACCGTCAACGACTACTAGTTCAGAACTTGGCTACTAGACGCCACAGCAGTCGGCCCCTGGCGACGAACGTAGGAACCTGAGCATTGTTTACATTTTTAACCTAATTTAGCTTCACACAGGTGTAATTAGTGGAAGGTTCTTTATCATGCCATAAATCTATGACATGGGACCGCCGGCTTTACTTGACCTCCGAAGGAAGGCATACTGAGGGACTTTTAACGCTCTTAAAAAATCCGACGACTTCAGCCGGGTTTGAACCCGCGATCTTGGACTTAAAAGCTCAGCATGCTACCAACTACGCCACGAAAGTAGCTTTTGGAGCATTTGGAGGTCTTCTTTGGTGTTTCTAAACCAGGGAATCGCGGTTTTGAGGTTGGAATACAAAAAATTAAAGATCTTCATTGTCAATCTGTTGCCGTCCATTCGTGCCCGTCTTTTATGGACTGTGTCTGTAAGCTTCTCTAATTTACTATAGACCACCTTGTTGGATCTGTTTTGATGGATGCAATTCATGAAATTGGATCCCATGATTCCTCTAATGATTCTGCGATCCTTTTTTCTCCAGTTCTTCGAGGAGCCCTTTATCGGCATTTTGGGAAAGGGTTTCGATTGCATACATAAGTACTGGCTTCAGAATAGCTTGATAGTGACGTACCGT
Organism: Meconema thalassinum; assembly: GCA_946902985.2. NCBI lineage: Eukaryota > Metazoa > Arthropoda > Insecta > Orthoptera > Tettigoniidae > Meconema > Meconema thalassinum. Next base: position 1,287,370,170 of record OX336388.2, on the reverse strand, counting down.
ATCTTAGTGTTTTGGGAAAAGCACCTTTTGTTATAACTCGCGCGTGATGTTTGGTATGCTGCTGCAAGTTTGCGTATTCGTTCCCGAAGAGCTTTCTTGTCATGTCCATTTTTCATGATGCCCTCACCTAGACACTTGAATTTCTCCACTCGGTGGATATCCCCGTATCTTATTATTATTGTTCTCTCTTGCATACACCCCTAATGTTACAGAAGGGGGGAAACAATCACAAATGGCATTCTGCTATAATAACAATAGTAATAATAATGTTCTTGGTGTTATGTCCCTTTTAACTACTCTGATTTTTAGAGACACCGGGATGCCGGAAATCTGCCCCGAAGGGAATCTTTAACGTGCCAGTAAATCCACTGAAACAGCTCCCTCGCATTTGCGCACCCTCAAATGCCAGCTGATTGCGCCAGGATACGAACCTGCAACCTTGGGCCCAGCGCATTCTACTATAAGTTGATCTTTTATTGCATCTATGTGATGGGGAGGTTTAAATATTTCGAACTGGTGAGCAATTATTAAAAATAACAGATTTTTGAACGCATGTAACTGCATTGATGGACAGTTCCAATACTTGCAGGTTTCTCTTAAGAGATGATGGTACAACACATGTTGCTGAGAGGACAAGTCGTACCGGTACTACAGTTGTCTTTTCTTGATTGCACATCTGTCAACTAAATACAACTCATTTAACAACCACGACTGTATTTGAAGATTTTCTTACTGTACACGTGTTGCATGTTGTGTATATTTGGCACAGCAATGTCGATCAAATGCGTGTGTTTTTGGATTTTGTCCATAAGAATGATTGTTGGCTATCTATTACCTGGAATGGTTTCATCAGTGACGACAGATGTGACCCAATAGATTTTGTGGGTGTCACATTCAAGAACTGTGCTTGGTTACTACTTATCAGGTTATGGTGTCATTGAATCTTATTATTATTATTATTCGGTGACCTGTGCGAGAAATCTCGCAAGTGCAAAAACCACCCGCCCGGCTTTTTGTTGTGCGGGCTTCTTCTTTATTTGTTGAAATAAATTATCGATGCTTATAAAATCAGGGTGCAATTTGCCACTTCTGCAAGTAATTCGCTTTCTTTTGAATGCGCGATCAGTTACTTATAAACGCCCCTTGCGGGGCGTGGTGGCTCAGCGGTCTAGCTGTATGCCTCTCGTCCGGGTTCGATTCCCGGTCAATGCATGTGAGATTTTCGAAGTGAAATGCCATGTCCTGTGGTTCGGATTCCACGTAAAAAGGAGGTCCCGTGGCTCATGATCTACAGATTAACGGTCACGTTAAACTACAAGCTTCCTTTCTTATAAACGCCCCATGTGTATGGACTACCCGCCGGGTTTTACAGTTATACGGGCTGGACGCGACACAGTTCGGTCTGGGGCTATCGTCTACTTTATTTGTTTAAACGCACTTTTTAAACAAATATATTTTCGTTAACTTTTCAAGAAATGCAAGATTTTTCCCGTACTAATGAGACGATTTGCAAGATTTTAGCACAAACCGCAAGTTTAACTCCCGCTTATTTAAGAGCTTGAGTTTCATGAAACGTACACCTTAGCGTTTTATATATATACAGTGCTCTATAATACGTTGTTTAAATTTAATAAGTTAATTTTTGTTTTGTTTAAATCAATTTTCTTGAACTTTAACGAGTCAATTATTTAAACATTTCTCTCTAAACTTTAATGAGTTACTTCGGTTCAATTTTGATAAGTTAATTTTGGTTTAATTTATCTTTAATCGGTCATTTGAAAAGTTTCCCTCTAACTTTTATAATTTTGCTAAACATAAATAAGTCAATTTTTGTTTTGTTTTAATCAGTTTTATTTAACTTTAATCAGTAGTTCAAAAAGCTTGCCACGGTGGGTGATTGGATAACGTGTCGGTCTACTAACCCCCAAGCTTGCAGGTTCGCTCCTGGCCGTGGTAAGTGATTTTTTTGTAAGGCGGCAAAAATTACGACTCGCATGTCATACGATGTTGGCATGTCAAAGAACCCATTTGAATTCAGTAGGCCGTGTTGATAATGGCAAAATTAAACTCGGGAGTTTCCGCCAACACAAAGTTCCTCATTTCTCTACTAGAAAGCGCTATAGTGTTCAAGGAGTTTAGATATCTAACCTCCTTGACATTCATAGTGCTTCAAGGATCAACAAAGTTCGACAAGCAAGCTACCCTCTGGGTGTCAAATAACAAAGCTTGCACCCGGCAGCCGAGGCCATACGATATTATTAGTTATTATTATTATTATTATTATTATTATTATTATTATTATTAGTAGTAGTAGTAGTAGTAGTAGTAGTAACTTTAATCAGTTAGTTTACCTCTAACTTTCATAAGATTATGTTTGGTTTGTTTTAATCAGTTTTATTTAACTTGTATCAGTCGTTAAAATGTTTATCTCGTAACTTTAATCAGTTAGTTTACCTCTAACTTGCATAAGTTAATGTTTGCTTTGTTTCAATCAGTATTATTTAACTTTCATCAGTCGTTAAAATGTTTATCTCTTAACTTTAATCAGTTAGTTTTATTTAACTTTTCGCTGTCTGCGTGGCTCAGCGGTAACGTTCTCGCCTGCTGTTCCCAAGGTTGCAGGATCGAATCCTTGCGCAGTCAGCTGGCATTTGTGGGAGCGCAAATACGAGGGAGTCGTGTCAGTCGATTTACTGGCATGTTAAAGATCCCCTTTCGAAGCAAAATTCCGGCAGGGCAAAATTTCGGCACCCCGGCGTCTCTAAAAGCCGCAATAGGTAAAAGGGACGTAAAACAAATAACTTCTATAATCGTACCGGCTTACTGAGGACCACGTCATTTCAACTGGCTTCTCTGGGCTTTGAACTTTGCCAAGTGCTCCTTCATACGTAGCCGGTGTTGCTCTTTCCTTTCTTCCGTCCACATCTTTCCAGTTTTCGACTTTGTGTTTTCTTGAAAACCCTGGTGGTCGTTTAGTTTCTTCCTGAGGGGATTGCGATCTTGAATATCTCCAAAGGTAACCTCCTTCTCTTGCAGGTCACTTTCCACCCCTTCGAGCCAGGTCTTCTTATTTTTTAAATAGGTAAAGATCCGGTTCGTCAATCGAGTGGGTTTCATTCTAAGCAAGTGGCCATAAAATGCAATTCTCCCTTTCCTCATAACATCAAAGATCTTTTGGACATGAATATACAGCTCATGGTTAAGCCATCGTCTATATACTCCCTTATCTTTAATCGGGCCAGCAAATAACATTATTATTATTTTTATTTATTTAACTTGAACTTATTCAAACTTATTCAAAGTTTCATTTTTTACTTGAATCTATTTATCTTTAACTTAAATGTTAATTATTTAGGCTAAAAGTTTTAATATTTAACTTTAATCAATTAACAAAGTATCAGAGGCTTGCTTTAGACCAGTGCGTTCCGGCTCCACTGATTGTAGATAGAGCATGTACTGGCTCGACAAAAGACAGGCATGGAATCAGCTAATTACAAAACCTCCAAGATAACAAGGCACCAACTGAATTCATCATTACAGGTATGATCATCACGATGAGGGACACGCCTCCTGACAAGCATGACATCGAAAATCCATAAAGTGAATTGATCTTCATCTTCGTCATCCTTGTTATTCAGCGAGAGGAACCGGTCTCCACAACAGGTGTTTATTGTAAACATCGCCTGACAACCATGAAATCAACTAATCTATCAAATGAATCGCTTATAAATACAATAAGATTCCAGCCAACAGCTCATCTCCCAGGAGAGAGATATGGGGTTAGATCAGAACAGGGTATCAATAGACATTCCGCGCGCCCCGTCGGGCACACACGTTTCAAATTCTGATATACGTTAACCCAATCTTCGACTCTGTTGCTGTTTCACGAAGGGACATGGGACATGTGGTCATCAGTCACAAGTACTTAGCTTTGTGTGTACGCGCGTGTGGAATTAGTCTGACCACCTGTGTTATTTGGATGACTGTACCGGGTGGTAATTTGTAATTATAAGGTGATTTAGGGGAAGAAAACCCTGCACCTGGAATAACGCACCACCTCGAGATAGTATCGTATGAAACAAAAAACAAAAAGTCACTATATTCAGGATGGCCACTGTCAACGTCAACTTAGTATTACTGAGCGCCAGCTACAGAATCCAGCCGTGGTGCTTGCCTTAAACCGTTCAGCAGCACAGGTAGGTAAGCAGCAGCAGCAATAATATAATAATAATAATTTTTATCTGTATGAAAGTGTATCTTTTTTTTACGAATTTCGACGGAATTTTGGGTTATTTACAAGTTTTCGACTTTTATGACGAATGTGCCCAATAAGTAACATTTTTGACAGTCTGTATGTTTGGCTGACAGCCTGTTTGTACGCTTATAACATGAGAATAGTTTGGTGGATCAACGTAAAATTTAGTATGGGTATCCATCACTGGCAAGGCATCATATCATTTATATAATTTTTCACCGTACCTCTTCTAAACCCCCTCAAAATGCACGGTAAAATAGATGAAATATTTAAGTTGTCATGCAACTCATACAAAGCTCATTTTGAGCTCCTTGATATGAGAAACAAAACTTGGAGGGACCTTGAAAATCATCAACCGTTTACGAGATACTTGCACCACAGTTCCCTAGGGGAGACATAATAATAATATCGTATGGCCTCGGGTGCCTGGTGCAAGCTTTGTTAATTGACACCCAGAGGGTAGCTTGCATGTCGAATTTCGTCGTTCCTTTGAACGCTATGAAAGTCAAGGAGGTTAGATATCTAAACTCCTTGACACTACAGCGCTTTCAAGTAGAGAATGGAGGAACTTTGTGTTGGCAGAAAATCCCGAGATTAATTTTGCCATTGAACACGGCCTACTGAATTCAAATGGGTTCTTTAACATGCCAACAACGTATGACATGAGTATCGTGATTTTTGTCGCCTTCAAAAATCACTTACCATGGCCAGGGGCGAACCTGCAATCTTGGGGATGGTAGTCCGACACTATAACCACTCACCCACCGTGGGGAGACAGAACGAGGAAAAGCCATGTGTAACCATGGCAACACTAGCTCGAGGGATCACTTTTAACTATCTACCTGCCTCTGTAAGAGGTATTTCCCCTCATTTTATCGTCTAAAACACAATATGAATGTAGGGAGCACGTTGCGCTGCGGTCAAGCTGCTTGCCTCTCGCCAAGGTGGACCGGGTTCGATCCCCGGTGAGATATGAGATTTTCGAGGTGAAATATCACGTTCTGTGGTTCGGATTCCTGGTTTTAAATAATAGAGGTACCATGGCTCTCATGTTCGCGAGATTAACGGCTACGTAAAACGTCAAGCATTCTTCCTTTCTTTTCTATCGTATAGGCCTATATATGCAAAGTTTCCATCCTTAAACTACAGCCCTTACCTGAATTACAGATAACACACACTAATACACCCATCACAATTAACACCGGTTATCAGACAGATTCTACACACACCCATAGTACACGGGGCTACATGACCGCGTTGTTGCAGCCCCTAAACTGAGGAACCAACCAACATAAAGTATTAGAATAAGCATTAAAATTTACACATTATCACTACGATCTACATATGAAACAATTAGATTAGTCTTTGCTATATTCCACTATGCTCTTCTTCCTGTGACCACATCAGTAATGTTGTGTGTCGTATGTCTTCTCACAAAGTAAAAATGCAGCCATTGTTCGGTTTATGATATTTTACGTTTTTACAAATTTTGTGATGTACAGTAAGCCGTGTAACATGTGGCACTTACGTACCAAATCTTACGTTTTCCCTGATAAGCGAGAAACCCAGTCATATATAGTTCTTAACTTAAAATGCTATAGAAACCAGTTTATTCGTTAATTCAATGGAATATTATCTCAAGATTAACGGTGTTGTGCATTTACCATCTCTATAGAAGCTTTAACGCTTTAATGCTGACAGTACTGAACTGACCTAACTCCCTGAATGTAGAGTCATAGACGGTTAAAATAGGGAAAATTAGTGATGATTACTATTTAATTTCTCCTTTTTCGTTAATAGCTTATAATGTAATATGAAGAAATTGCAACATTAAGCTTGATCTAGCTGGAAATTGTGCAGGGTGATTTTGAATGCAATACTATCACATTATTTCGCCTATAAGTTTTATGTAAAAATTACGATTGACAATGTATCCCTTACAGCTATACCAAGTAATATTTGCTTAAGGAAACACGCACAGAGCATGAAGTACCCATTCCTGTTATTTTTCCATTTTAGGAGTTTGACCGTGCGATAGGAGGTTTTGACAACTTCCATTCGAAATATTTTTTGTTGAATTACAATTAGTCGGTGCGGTGTTCTGTTCTGCCCTCTAGGAGCACTATATAGCACTAAGCTTATTCTTGAAAAAATAAAAAAAACTTGTATTAACGATCTATTCACTGATAAAGGGGGATTTTTTTATTTTTATTTTTAGGAATAGTGTGTTATTTTATATATATATATATATATAGTTGGGCAAAAAGCGTGTTAACGGACTGAAAAGTATAAATTGACAGTCAAATCCAACTCTTCCCAGCTCTGGCTCTCGAGGCAGAGTTAACTCCGTTCCAACCCTCAGACGACGATTAAATTCTTTGGCAGAGCTGTGAATCAAACACGGACGTCCGCGATGAGAGCCAAGAATGCTAGTCACTGCGACTGGAGGTGGACTGACATTTTCTTGGAGAGAATGTGGAACAAAAACTGGGTAAAACCCACAATCAGGATGGCCGCTAACTGGGCCATTACTTTGGGGAATGAAATAACGCGCACGGGTACGCCGCGGGGTAAGTCTAACACGCATTCAAGATCACAACAGTGATGACCAGGGCTAAAAAGTGTTTTTTTTTAATACGGGAAAAAACTAAAGAGTTTCAAAATATTTACATATATGCCTACAGTATATGTAAATATATTTTGAAAAATATGTACAATAAAATTAATTTAATTACTGAACACTACAAAAATACATTAAATAAATACTGGATTCATAAATTAAATGTAGATCATTTAGGCTACTTTTTATTTGTTACATTCACTGATTATTTCTGCTACCATAACAGTATAACTTGAAGCTTCTCCTGTTGTCTCGCAAAAGTAATAATAATATCGTATGGCCTCGGGTGCCGGGTGCAAGCTTTGTTAATTGACGCCCAGAGGGCAACTTGCATGTCGAATTTTATCGCTCCACGAGGCACTATGAAAGTCAATGAGGTTAAATATCTAAGATCATTGACACTATAGCGCTTTCTTGTAGAGAAATGAGGAACTTTGTGTTGGCGGAAAATCCCGAGATTAATTTTGTCATTATGAACACGGCCTACTGAATTCAAATGGCTTCTTTAACATGCCAACATCGTATGAAATGCGTATCGTGATTTTTGTCGCCTTTCAAAAATCACTTACCACGGCCAGGAGCGAACCAGCAAGGTCATCCACCGTGACAAGCCTCTCGCAAAAGTGATTTGCATTGTCTGAAGCTTCGCTCTAACGTACCTGAGGTGATTGGTGCATATTTAAAATCCATTGTATCAGCAGAAGATATATCTGATTCTAGTTTTACGTCACCCATCTCCTCAAAACTTGGATTTCTTGAAAACCTGCGCAACTCAAGGATCAGGTCTATGTTTATAAGCGCTGGTACCTGATTCAAAGGGATGGTACAGCCACATACTTTAGAAATCTTTCTTTGCTCAAAAACAATTTATATACATAGCTGTAAACTTGTCCTGTGTTGCCATATTTTAGTTATAGTTAGTTATTGTTGTTTTAAGGGGCGGACTACGAGGTCATCTACCCCTTGCCATATTTTCTGTCACTGAAAACGACAATACTACATATCTTTATTCCTAAGAATAACATATATACAAATGTTGCATTAAAATCACTTAATATGGAAAATATTTATTTTACGTATACATATGTACCAATGCCAGAAATATGGGGTGAAAAATGGAAAATAAATTTGTTTAATTTGAATATAGGACAACATAATCGATGGAGATAAGTTGAAAAAAATATGTATAGACTATCTGTGTAATAAAGATACGTGTAAATGTGTATAAATCTTATCCTGGTGATAGAAACAATAGCATACACATAGTGGAGTCTCGGTGAAATGTGAGTGAGTAGTGAGTAAGAACATTTTCTTGACAGGTAGTTAAAACCTTCACAGGCAGGCACCTTGTAAATACTAGTGGGTGCTAAGCTCCAAGAAAGTCAGTCTTGTACTGCGAGACAAGAGAGTGGGGCTCATAAAAAGTGAACCGGACGGCGCGGCGCGGCACGGAGAGTAGCCAGCCAGCTAGCCATCGGAAGAGAGGAGAAGGTATCCCTCCACAGTAACACGAGGTGAAGAAAAAGACGGCAGGCGCTGCCCTGCTGTTTCTCCACTGTTGCCACTCTTCGCTAACCTGCCAACAGCTCGCCAACCAACCAACCAACAGCATCCTTCCTCCTTTTCTTGTCTGCTCTTCAGTGCAAGAGATTAGTTGTCCAAACACAAGATTTATGTCTTCCACACTACCGGCTCACAACGCGGCTTCAAAATAAATATAACACTAGGCCTACTGTCAATGAGGTTGTGCTGGTTGTTACTTCATTTAGCGACCTGGGATATATGGGTCATCAGCTCCACCTCCCAATCCCATGATCTTGGATTTGATTCCCTGTCCAGGAGGTCAGATTTTTCAAGTAGCTCCGAGTCGTCCGATGTTGGCTCACCAAAGATCTGTCGTATCACGTTTGATAGTTTATTGTTGCTGTTGATTAATTTAGGGGCTTTGCGACATCATGGTCATGTATCCCCGTGTACTTGGGTGTAGAATATATCTGATAACCAGTGTTATAGTGATGGCTGTATCAGTGTATGTATTTGTAATTCAGATGATGATAGAGAAGGACGCGGCCGAGGCCTTAAGGCAGACACCATTCCAGCATTTGCCTGGAGTAGAAGTGGGAAACCAAAGAATAACACTTCCAAGATGGCTGAGATGTGAATCGAAACCTCCTCTTCTCAGTGTTACCTCATGATGCTGAGTGTACCCCGTTCCAGCCCTCAGACTAGAACTAAATTTTCTTGACGATGTCGGGAATCGAACCCGGGGTAAAACCACTCAAGATGGCAACTCTCAGCACCGAACCTCGGATTTCCGGCTTTGCACACCCCTGCTTCAGTTGTGGAGCATGATTTAACGCACTTGAACACGCTGCTGGGTCGCATCATAGAGGAATGTGCTTCAGAATCTCTTGTTGTTGTTGTTGTTGTTGTTGTTGTTGTTGTTGTTGAGACATCCACGGGATCCTGATTTTCCGGGGACAGTTTTGGGTGTTTCTTCAGGACGTACAATGTCTTACTATTCGGTAATAATAACAAGATAATGGGTTTAACGTCGGTTTTAACTGCTCTGGCAGACGCCAGAGAGCATATTTAACGTGCCAGTATATATAATGCCACAGATCTCTCACATTTTATACCTCCAAGTGCCAAACTGACAATGCTCGGATTCGATCGCTCAACATTAGGCACAGTAGGCGAGAACCACACTGCTAACCAACCAGGTACTCAAACGCATCGAGATATTAAAAAAAAATAGTTCTGTCTATAAGCAAGCCATGACTAATTGTAACTACATGCCTGTTGCCTGTATCCAACGCCCACATAGCACGGATCTTCTCCCTGATGAATTTGGTGTGGATGGAGGAAAGAAACCGGCTCCAACTGGACGCATTGAAGTCTGTATATTGTACTCAAGAATGGGGTTTCCCTAGTAACTCTTAGAAATATTATTAAATTTTTATTATTGTTTTTTTCAATGTGGTTCTAGATGTCATTGCAACAAAATGTACTAGAATGACTGAAATATTTCAAGAAGAAATATTATTTTGAGATTTTTTAATTAATGTGTCTAAAAATCTTTAAAATGTTCATAGTAATTAATTTATAATTAAATTATAATGAATAGGGCAACCATTCTAGTATGATATCGTTGATAACTACTGTAGAAACGTGACTACAAAAATTCCCTGAAATATCTGTGTAAATTCATGAGTTAATAGGGAAACGGAATGAAAAATATGAACTTTTGGGAAATGAGCGATGAAAGTTTCACATGGTTGGGATGTTTTAACATTCCCCGGCTTCATAAACTGGTACTTCCTCATTGGACTTCGCAGTGTTTTCATCCAGTCGTAATCTCATCCTTCTTTTAAAATTCGCTTTCTTTGCTAAAGCTAATGAAGAGAAGAGGTAGGTTGGTGGGACACTTACTAAGACACCCAGGAATAGCAAACTTAGTTATGGAAGGAAGGGTCGAGGATAAGAACTATAGGGGTAGACCAAAGTAGGAATATGTTAAACAGATTGCCTCAGTTGTAGGGTGTGGTAGCTATGTAGAGATGAAACGATTAGCTCAGGACGGGGAAGAATGGAGGGCAGCACTAAACCAGTCAAAAGACGGAAGACTCAAACAACAACAACAACAACAACAACAACAACAACAACAACAACAACAACAATTAGACCAAAATATTCCAGCTATATTTTGATCAAATTTTATAATGTCAGTGCTACCAACATAATTCGGTAGATAAAGTGAATGTTCTAAAAAGGTCAATTTTGGGGAATTGAGACAGGACAGGACATTTAATTGTAATTTCTTTATGTGTCTGTACCAATTGGTAACCTCTAACAAGGATAGCTACATTCAAAGAGGGGTTCTCTGGAGTGCATATAGAATACAGGAAATAAAGAAATTACAGACGTATGGACTTACAACTCCCCAGGCTGAGCAATGCCAAAGATTTTCCACAATGGAAATGTGAATTACTCTGCTAGGGTAGAAGAGAAAGAATCAGAATCCAGTGTTGATAGAACGATCAAAAGAGTCTTACAGATCCCGTTCAAAGCGCAGTGCACGGGTTTAAGTCCAACAATAGAAAATATTGATGAGTAACGAGTCATTAACAATACACTATACAGCAGGCCCACATACAGCATTGCCACCAATAACGGCACACTCAAGATCAAGGCCAAACGCTGAACAGCAGCTGACATAGGCGGCATAAGTATTGGCGAAGACGAAAAACGTTTTTGGGAAATGCTTCAACTTATTACTGAGTTATGAAAGCAACTGGAAGACACGTGATGCTCCACAGTATCCATTTGCACAAACCTATACCACCTTTTTTCCATACGTCATTTAACGTCTCCATGTTTTGTTGTTAGTTTTTGATGACTCATTTAGGGCCTTTGCGACATCATCGAAGTGATGTAGTCCCGAGTGTGTCTGGAATCTGTGTTATTCTGATAGCTGTATTAGTGTATGCATTTGTAACCGAGACTAGGATCGGGGAAGTAGTGGCCGTGGCCTTAAAATCTCGGCATCATCCGGCATTTGACTGGAGTAGAAGTGGGAAACCACTTCTAGGATGACTGAGGTGGGAATCGAACCCAGGATGAGCGTACGCCGTTCCAGCCCCAAGACAAGAATTTAATTTCTTGGCAGAGCCGGGAATCGACACCGGACCTCAGGGGTGACAGCCACTGCGTTACGAGGCTAACAAGTAACCGACTAAGTCGTGCATATTGCATTCCCTCCTCTCGAACTGTTCGAACTTCAGATAATGCTGAAGAATTTATATAGGCCTAGTAGTGGGCCCCAACAGTGCGCGGTGTTGCTGGGGTGTTTTCTACGACAAGGTAAAACCTCAGGTATGCTTGCTTGCTCCTCTCTCTGGAGTTATTACCTTACAAAAGTAACACGGCGAGCGATCGAAGCTTTTTTTTACTGGGAAACCTCAATACACGGCTCTTGAACGAAAGGGAAGGGCCCGGCAGCAGACCGACACACTTACAAATAAGATTCATCGAGAGCGCCTTGTAATGATACTCCGTACTTCAACAAGTGGTAAATACCAATTCACGTAGCACCCACCAAGACGTCGTGTCGACCAGGACATTCCATGAACAGTACCTATCTAAACGCTGTATGATAAGCAAGATTTCTTTGAGATTACTTAACATATTTCATTGCTTTGCCGGCCTCGTGGTGTTGGGGTAGCGCGTCTGCCTCTCAGCCGGAGGCCCCAGGTTCGATTCCTGGCTCCGTCAGGGATTTTAAAACTGACGTGAGGGTTGGAACGGGGTGCACTCAGCCTCGTGAGGACAACTGAGTAGCTGTCCGACAGTGAGACAGCGCCCCGATCACGAATACCAAGATTAACGGCCGAGGGGACCCGACGCGCTGATCACGCGTCACCCCAATATCTGCAGGCCAAATGGTTGGGCAGCGGTCGCTTGGTCTGCCTTAGCCCGTCATGGGCTGTATAGTGCCAGGGGTTGACTTGACTTGATTTCATTGCTTTATTTGCTATTTGACTCAAGCAAGCTCTTAGTTTTACGCTCTTAACCTTCATAGTTTATTATTGTACGTATTATGCCGGAATATTACGCAACATTTCATAAAATGATAATTATTTAACATTTTCGCTTTGAAAATAAATGTGGTCTACTTGCTTAAATAGCCGAATCAGGTATTTTTAGGTTCTATCACGAAAATAGGCCTTATTAGGTCCTAACGTAAAGTTAAGTCAATTTAGGCTCTATAAAATTTAAGTACAGTATATTACTTGTTGGTACCTAAAACATTAAAACAAACTGCAATTTGGAGACTAATAAGAGGTCACGAATAAAGGTGGGTTGGTTGTTTGGTTCCTGAGTTTAGGGACTGCGACAACGCGGTCATGTAGCCCTGTTTACGTTGGGTGTGTCGTGTGTAGAATCTGTCTGATAACCGGTGTTAATAGTGATAGCTGTATTAGTGTGTGTTATCTGTAATTGAGGTAAGGGCTGCAGACGATCAATTCCAAGTAGTTCCTACATTTGCTACCAAATGCTACCGTCAACTACACCTAGCTGCGGACGTGGCTACTAGATGCCCCCGCAACCAGCACCTGGCGACGAACGTTGGAACTTAGAGGGTGTTAATCAAATCTAACCTTCAAATTTAAATTGACTCACTAAAATTGTAGTTAGTTGAAGGTTCTTTTACATGTCATAAATCTATGACATGGGTCCACCGGCTTTACTTCCCCTAAGAAGGAAGGCAAACTGAGGGATTTTTAACGCTCTTAAAGAATCTGATGTTTTCTGCCGGGTTTGAACCCGTGGCCCTGGGCATAGAAGGTTAGCATGATACCAACTACGCCACCGAAGCCGCAGTCACGAATAAAATAGGCCCGGGGATGCATATCATACTAATAATGTGAGACCGTGCAACTTTAAATAATCTTAGACAAATGTAGACCAGTTGAATGGTTATTTCTTTGAACTCGCCATTGGCACGGCGGTGGAAGACATGCAATTTGCGTGCAACTCTTGTGCTAGTTGGGACTCAATACGTGATAAAAGCAAGTAGCTAAATTAGAAGACAGGAACCATGTGAACTGCGACCAGGGGCGCATCCAGAAATACGAGTCCGTTGAAGCTTGAAGAGTTGTAAGCTTCGGTGGAGACGTTAGAGGGGGGAAAAAATAAACGAAACTCATTCAGTGTTTAAATCTGCTTAACGAATTAATTGTAATAATTAATTATAGTGAAAAAAGTGCGCGCTGGTTCTATTCAACGAAGTATTTCGTCTGTGACGTCCTTCAGGCCGCGTCTTCTTGCCAGTTCCCACCAGGAGTGACGGAAGAGTGCAATCATGGATAAAGAAGACACTAATTACACAATATGGCCAAGATAAATCTAAAATGTGTATATCCTCTTCACATAAGTTTCAAAAGTGAAAATTCGCACTTAATAAGTGTTGTACGATTTCTTCCATGAATCAAAGTAGAGAAGCAGAACATAGGTTTAAAAAAGCTGTTCAGTTAAATTATACATCCTTTGGTAGAACTGCACGGAAGACTGAGAGGGCTGCATAAGAACAACATACTGTATATTTTCACACGATTAAACTACTGTATATTATCCTACAATATTTTACTATGGCGCTGGTGACGTGGAAGCTTTTAGCAAAACGAAGCTACGGACCAAACTTTAAGAAGGTAACATGACACCATTAATTATATTATTATTATAATTGTTATTATTGTGTGCATACATACATTTCATTTGACACTGTTTTGCCTTTCAACGTCCAGTATAGTCTGCAAGCTCTGTTTGCGAACAAGTCGCCTTCATGTTCCCGTATTAGCAGTTAGCACTGCGGCCTCCTCTCCTTCTACACCTCTCATTATGAAATCGTTCAACACTGAATCTTACCATCACCTCCTAGGGCTACCTCTGCTTCTCTTATCTTCTACAGTAACCTCCTAGTCCTCCCCCATTCTCTTCACATGATCCCACCATCTGAATCGGCTAATACGAACAGCTTCATCTAGCGTGTTTATTTCTGAGTCTTACCTTTCTGCCATTGATCCCATCTATTTGTCCCAGAAATCATTCGTGCTACCCCCATATCAATTACCTCTGGCTTACGTATCAAATACCCTGAATCCACCTAGCTCTCATTTCCATCACTACTGAGCGATGTAGGGTGAGTTTCGTCGCTACACTAACTTCTTTTTTGTAGACACTGTAGATCGCAACTGAGAACTCACTGCATTAACTTTTCTACACCTCGACTCTTATTTCCTTCCCCACACTACCAACCTGAGAGAATACACAGCCGTACTTAAAATAATCCACCTGCTCCAATTTAATTCCTCCTGTTGTGTTTGGTTATACTGTAGAATTCATTATTATGTCGCATATTTCATTACACAATCACAGATTAATGTTACTCGTACATGAAAATCCTAACTCGGCTAATACCACGAGTTTTTACTTACACTTTCAGGAAATGTATAGCTGTGAAATTGATCATAGTTTAGTTTCCTGTTTTCATAAACTAATTAAGAAACCTTAAAAATTTTAATGAAATCAAAATTAAATCGGACCCAGTCAACATAATTTATTTAAAAAGTAAAAGTACAAATTAATACATGTCTCGGTATACCTTCTTAGCTAAAAAGAAATTACGTATTGTGAATCACAAAAAAAGGTGCGAACATACACTAATTGTAATTCGTAATAATAATAATGTTATTGGTTTTACGTCCCTTTTAACTACCCTGGCTTTTAGAGACGCCGGGGTGCCGGAATTTTGCCCCGAAGGGAATCTTTAACGTGCCAGTAAATGTACTGACACGGCTCCCTCGCATTTGCGCACCCTCAAATGCCAGCTGATTGCACCAGGTTTCGAACCTGCAACCTTGGGCTCAGCAAGCGAGAACGTTACCCCTGAGCCACGCAGCCAGACTGTAATTCGTAATATTCTTCTTAGCAATGTTGTATTTACAAATAATAAATATAGTCTAACCTATTAAACCTACGGAAGTACTGAATAGAACAGTATATGGCAAAATCAAGGAGATGGTCCTACCTCAGACATTACTAGATATAAGAATACAACTAGCACTAAGACAATCTTTATGTTACCTACTGATGCTAATGAAATTCAATCAATTACAAACTCCCTAAAACACAAAAACAATATAAGTGAGGACAACACTACTAATATCATGCTACAATTTTATTGTGTATTGAGGGCCCTACACCATATCTTGTCAAAATATTAAATCTTTCACTGATGACTGGTATATTCCCTGATGCCTGTAAAGTCTCTAGGGTGGTCCCGATCTACAAAAATTACAGACCCATTAATATTATATCTGCCATCAGCAAGGTTCTAGAAAGCATTGTTAAACGAAGACTTATGAATTTCTTTATGAAAAATGATTGCTTTGCTAACTGCCAATTTGCAATATGCAAACGGGAAAATATTGTGTCGTCTGTTGGCAGTATTGCGCAATATCCCACCAGTTGGTATCCAAATGAGGTCGAGTTCGGGTCGCCATGGGTGACAAGAACGCAGAAAAACTATTTATTTTAGAATTTATAGAAGTGCATCATAGCCTTCCGGCTCTTTGGGATGTGAAGTGCAAGGATTACAGTAATCGTGCCAAAAAGGGGGAGCAGTATGATGTGCTCTTTTAGAAAAATACCGCGAACGATACCCAGACACGGACAAACAACTTGTGGTAAAAAAAAACAACAACAACACAAACTTCCGCAAAGAATTGAAACGTATTCGCGATGCTGAAGAGTAACCAATGCAAGGAGCGCATCGAATAATTCTCCGTCCATCCGCAAAAAGTTGCGAAAATCATTAGTTTCAATGATTCTCAGTTCATTGAGTAACGTTTCGTGGGTATACTTCTCCCCATCAATAAACCACAGTTTGGCCCATTCCCTTCCTTTCCTTCCTGACTTCTTTTTCGCACCTACGCCCACAGCAATTAAAACACAACACAGTTCAGTATCCAACATCATCAACATGAAACTCTGGCGGAGACTGATTTTGCCGTTGTGTGGAGGTTGCACAATATACTGCCATTGAGGTTGTAAGTCTGTGCTCGTGTTTGCGCATAATATTGCACAACTTTCAATATTGCCTTCACACGATTCAAGTTATTGCGCACACAAAATTATTGCACAATATTATTGAACGTCTAGGGGTAATCATCAAAATATTGTGCAATTTATATTGTACAATACTATTGACCGTCTATGGGGCGCTTAAGATTCTCCTTAATAAACTATAACTTGCAGGTATCAGAGGAGTGGCACATGACTGGTTCAAGGCATATCTCACAAACAGAAAACAATATGTTGCAATTGATAATGTCAAAGGATCTCAAATGAGAATCGACACTCGAGTACCACAAGGTTCTGTCTTAGGACCAATTCTTTTCATGACTTATATTAATGATACAGAATTATTAGAATTGAACGGCAAGCTTAAACTAGTTGCAGATGATATATTTACATTCTATCTGGGAACATCTGAACAGGAAATTATGCTAAATATTAAGAATGATCTCAATAAGCTGGTGGATTGGATGAGAGCACACAAAATGGTCATCAATATCACTAAAATAAAATATATATTCTTCCAAAAACAATCATACAAGATTGAGACCACAAACATAGTCAACATAGCCCACAAAGAAATAGAAAGGGTTAAATCGGCAACATACACTTATGTATCAAACTAGATAGTACACTAACCTGGGAAAATCATGTAGAAAATGTAAAACATAAAATCAGCCCTATAATTGGTATTATTTTCAGATTAAGATATAGCTGTCTTACTAACCAACACTTGAAAAATATATACTTTGCTCTGATACATTCACATCTAATGTAGGCCTACATGAATTAATTGCATATGGGGGTATTGTAAGAAGGAGCTGATAAAATAACTTGAGACACTCCAGAAACGTGCAATAAAATCTATATTTGGATTCTCTTGGCTTATACCCGCAAATGAATTATACACAAAAACTAAAATTATGTCACTGCAAAAACAAGTAGCTATGTCAGCAACAGTATTTGTATACAAATTAGAAATCAAATTGTTACACACACACACACATCCATTTTACCCATGCAAATGACATTCATCATTATGCAACAGGGGCGTGGTGGCTCAGCGGTCTAGCTGAATGCCTCTCACCAAGGCGGTCCGGGTTCGATTCCAGGTCAATGCATGTGAGATTTTCGAAGTGAAATGCCATGTCATGTGGTTCGGATTCCACGAAAAAAAGAGGTCCCGTGGCTCATGATCTCTAGATTAACGGTCACGTTAAACTACAAGCTTCCTTTTTCATTATGCAACATCATCTTTCTTCGGCTTTTCCCAATTAATTGGGGTCGCCGGAGCCAACCAGGCTCATTTTTGTTTTGGCCGGGGATTTAAGGCCGGATGCCCTTCCTGACGCCACGTGATTTTTCAGGTGAAAATTCCACCCCGCTGTCACCGGGATTCGAAGCCCGGCCGTCCGGGTGAAAGACGAGCAACTAAGCCACTGCGCCATCACGCTCCCCATTCATCATTATGCAACAAGAGGAGTAAATCGAATATTCACCAGCCATTCCCAATCCATTAAATTTGGAACTAATTACGATGTATGTAACCATATATAGGCTATGCATAATTTTGATTAAAAATATACTTTCCTTCTCTTACAGGCCTATTATGACTTAATCAACTGTGTGTACTAAACATAAGTAGTCTCAAATACTTGAATATGATGCATGAACTAATTGTGCAATTCACTTTTAATTTAATTTAAGTAGTTTAAAAACCCGTTAGATATATTTAAATAGGATGTACAAGAAAAGTTAGTATGTGAAACCTGCAGTGAATTCAGTATAGAGTATCTGAAAGCTGTCATAACACTGTTGATGCAATTTCACGTGTGTATGCTCTAATTATGTACTACTTAAGTAGATTCGAGCTTGATTTGAATGGTTGAAATGAAAATATTCTTAGTAGATAGCCTTGGTATCGTTCTTCTTATAATTGATCATAAAAAGTAGAGCGAAGCAAGTACATTCTTAAGATCCAATAATTAGGGCTAGGAACTGCTGGCCTTAGATAAGAGGCTTTGTATCTTGAAAATCTTCTTATGTTAATATGTTGTCATAAAACAATAGCAAACACGATATTTAGAGAAATTAAAGTAGTCACTAAGACACCAATTAGATGCGAAGTTCATGAATTAAAAGTGAACTTGAATAAACGCTTCACGTGTGTGTAAAACATTCAAACCCGGGTACACATTTTTATTCAGTTTATCATTCTTTCCAAAATACAGAGGCTTAGCTCAATTCCTTTTCTGAAAATCATTTGTTAGGTGTTATGTAATTAACGGGCTTGCGACATCGTGGTACTTGGGTGCAAATTGAATATAATTGATGCCCCGTGTGTTAAGGAAGGTACATTGTAGTTTTACGTCACCGTGAATCTTGTGATTATGAGCCACGGAACCTCCTTTTTATGTGGTGTTTGTACAAGTGCGTGCTTTTATATCTGGAGCTAGGATTGGGAAGGAGGTGCCTGTGGTTTTATGTTAGGTACCATCCCAGCATTTGCCCGGTGTGAAAATGAGAAACCATAGAAAACTACTTCTGGGATGGCTGAGGTGGGATTAAACCAGCCTCTTCTCAGTCGCCCCGGACGTATGATCGCGAAATTAGCGGTCACGTAAAACTACAAGCTTTCTTGCACCCTTGTTATTTTATTTACAACAATCCACAGGAACATTATACTTCCTGAAATTTTGAGATAACTATCGGAGAATTATAGTCCAGAGAGTTTACAATTAGCTACTAATGGACTGGACCATTATTCACTTCTGCTCTTATGTGACAACTAGAAGTGTTATTCTTAGTAGAAGGCTGATGACCTCGAAATTCTTCCCCTACAACAACAGCAACACCAACCACCACAACCATTCTTAACAATTGCACCACCTCTTCCCTTCCAAACGTTCCTTATAACTGCTTCGACTTTAGGACGCCGGGGTGTCGGAATATTGCCCAGGAAGGTATCTTTTAAATCTTTTTTTTTGTTTTTGTTTTGTTTTTGCGTATGGCTTTTTAGTGCCGGGAGTGTCCGAGGACATGTTCGGCTCGCAAGGTTTGTAGCTGCTTCGAGACGGACACCCAATGAGTTAGCTACAAGTACCGTTGGTACTATATGCGTCTATTGTTTTCATTTACGCATCCTCCAATGCCAAAGAACTGCGCTACGATTCTATTCCATAGCATTGAGCACAGCAGACGAGAACCTTACCGCTGCGCCATGCATCCTGTACCTACAATATAAAACGCCGCCGATGCAAGTGCACAGAGATAGCCTAAGAATAGCACACTAACTCCCCTTCCCTTCCTCAAAATTCAGTGATGTCACACAAAACAACTATGTGGTGGCCAGGCACGACATAAATTGTCAGCCAAATCTGAGCTTAGATCCAATAGGCCTACTGTAGAGAAAACATGAGAGAAAGCAAGTTCAATATCGTCACTGAACTTGCAATATCACGTAGCTGACAATGCTCCTCTTTTCCATCATTTTCCTTATGATTGGTCACGCCTTTCAGCCGTGTGTGGATGTGCCGTCTAACGGAACAATTCACGTTAGGGTAATTTTCCTGTGTGAAAATCTAAGGGAAAATGAACCTTACATATACTGTACTGTTGGAGTGCATAATTACACGGTACAACACAATGTAGCCTAATTAAAGCTCATTTTTTTATTAGGGTAACACACACGAAACTGATTGTTCTGTTGGACGGCACATCCACATACGACTGACAAGTGAGAGGCGTAACAAATCATACGGGAAATAATGGAAAAGAAGACAGTGTCAGATATGGGTATTGTAAGTTCAGCAACGATATATAATAGACTATCTTACAATTGAAGTGATCCACCGAGTAAACCGTGTTACAAGCAGCTGATGACCTCGATGATCCGCCCCTTTAAACAGCAATTATCATCATCTTCATCATCAAACTCATCTTGAGAACTGATACACACAATATACTTGTGTAGTCTTCCACGGCCGGTTGAGTATTCTTCAGAACGAAGGAAGGAAGCTTTTAGGTTTACGTGACCGTAAATCATGCGATCATGAGCCACGGGCCCTCCTTTTTACGTGGAATCCGAACCACATTCTTCAGAACGACCCAATAACCCTAAAAGCCGTTCTGAAGATACACACAATGTCAAAAACAACACGTAGCAACCTCCCGTTCTTCGCGATAACGTCGATACAAGTCGTCACAGAGGAAAAACAAAACAAGTGTACCAATTTGAGAGAAATAATTACTTCTGATATCTATACAAGCAGCCATGAATGTGGAAGTTAATGGCGAGTAGCCATTTAAAACAGCGCATAATTAATTGACTTAATTAACAAAATTAGCAGCAATCGATTCTCAACCACAAGCCAAGCAATAAACAAACGTATTACATACGTCAAGAAAAAAATGCTCTCTTTCACTGCGAGTGACAGCACAAATGGCAGTGTCTACAAAAAGAAGCTAAACGTAAATGAAGATATAATATCCTCAATCCACGATGTGACTGGCCGGTTTTTATACATCAGACAGGCTGCTGAAATATTCTTCACTAAAACCAAGCATTCCATTTTATGATCGTGAGAGAGAACCCTGTTTGAAGGAAAGAAATCATAAAGTGAGGGAAAGAACAATACAGAACAAAAGAAATAGCTTTCAAAAAATTATGTAGTGAAGTAGCGAACAAAAGCTAATCCAATTACATTGTCAGTAAATCTCCAGTTATATAATTTAGTTATGACTTCAAAGAAGCGAAAGGAGGGAAATTTATAGCTCAAGATATGAATAATGGGTGCGCCTGAAGCAATACTCATGGGGCTACTGTGCAAGTACAATTAGTCGGCCACTTCGGTTACACACTGAACGTCAACAAGGACACGTCCGAGTACAGTCCACACTTTCCCAAACTTACCTGGTCAGTGGGGCAGCAACTCTTCTTTACCAAACTTACATTTCACCATTAGAATGTTTGCGCCGTCCATTTACACGTTTTTTTTCTCAAGTATTGATCATATTTTGAAGCATACACATATCAATTACACTGAAGAAAATGGAAATTGCAACTCCCAGAAGCAGTGGCGCTACATTGCTGCAATTGAACATGCAGGACGAGTGTTCGGTTGTGATTCGATGACTGCACTTTCAGGTCCCTCTGACCGCAAGTTTGGACAACAATCAGCACAGGATGTGCCCACCACGAGCTGAAATACATTGAAGAATTCCGCGAGGCATGGAGTCAATAAGGCCCTGGATCGCTTCCTGAGGAATTGTGCCCCATGCTTGCTGCACTGCACGGGTCAGTTGTTCCAGAGTTGTGGTTGGCTGAGGCCAGTTGTCGACCCATCATGCCCCACACATGCTCAATAGGACTGAGGTCCGGGGATTTGGCGGGCCATTCTAAGGTTGTGATGTCGTTGAGAGCTTCTCTGGAGATGCGTGCAGTGTGAACCCGGGCATTGTCCTGCCGAAACATCCCATTAGCAATGTACGCCATCATAGGGACAACCACTGGATTGAGTACCCTATCAACGTACTGTCGAGCAGTCATAGTGCCCTCAACAAGCACTAATTGGGATTTCACATTAAAGCCAAGAGCTCCCCAGACCATAATGCTTGGTGTTGGCCCTGTGTGCCTCTCGACAATAAGATCTGGACGGCCCCTCTCCCCGGTACGTCGGCGCACACGATTCCGGCGATCACTGCGGGCAAGACAGAAGCGCGATTCATCACTAAAGACGACCCTATGCCATTCGTCGACCCACGTCGATCGTTCTCGACACCAGGCCAGCCTTACACGTCGCTGTTGTGGGGTCAATGGAACACCTTCTTCAGGAACACGCGATCGTAAGCCAGCTGCACGCAGCCGATTACCAACTGTTTGTTTTGTAACGGGGGGAGCCACAGCTGTTCGAATTTGAGCTGCTGTTGCATGGGGTTCCATCCGGGCCATCCGAATGATGCGGCGATCCTCTCTCACAGTTGTCTGTCGCGCTGGGCCTGTGCCAGGTACCTTCATTTGACCACTGCTGCCATACACGTTGTACCGTAAATGCATGTCGGCCAACACGTGCAGCGACAGTCCTTAGCGATAATCCAGCCTCACACAGCCCAATTATCCGAGCCCTCTCAAACGGCGACAGTTGTTGATAGCGTGCTCTTCTCTGTCGTCGAAGCATGTTTGACGGGGAACACTTCACTGCACAGACTGCAAGTCAACTACGCTACACCAGAGTCCGTATACTGGAGTTGATTCCTCCGCGACCAAACACGTGGGGAGACCTGTAGCAACAATCCAATGGGTCTGAAACTTTGATCGTTTACATACCTACATGGCACCCTTCCATATCTTGATAATCAACACAAACGACCAATGCCTTCATGGTGTTGCAATTTCCATTTTCTTCAGTGTAATTCATGCAACTAAAATTAATCCAATAATAATTTGATTGCTAGATTAAATGATCTATTTAACTATATAAAGATACATATTTCACATATGAAATATACTCTAAAGGTACGTAATTTCTGTTCTACGCGCTGTCTGTTAGATGGTCAGCCCGGAGGCTGGTTGGATCCTCAAAACGTGCCACCATAGGTTATTTAGGTTGAAACCCACAAAAACCCAAGGTGCACTATATTGAGGCGTAGTAGGCAAAGTGAGGTAGTTTTCAATTGCTTTCCTAACTGAGTACTGCTGTACGACTAGAATCTTCCATATCATCCACAGTCACTGTGCCCCAAATATCATTAGATGGCATTACATGTGTCAGTAACTTTCATATAATCTCAGCCATGCCAACAGACAAATGTATAAATACTGCTTTCCTCAAATGATGGTAAACAGTTCTATATGCATAACTAGCTTATGTATTAAAATCTTATATGTATATTTCCAGATCACCTCGAGGAGCAGTGGCTAGCATTCTTAGCTGCGGTCCGGGTTCGATTCCCGGATCTGACAATAAATATACAGTAATTCTGGTGTGAGGGTTGGACCGGGGTTCACTCAGCCTCGTGAGGCAAAGCTGGGAAAAGGTTGGTTCAGATCCAACCTCAGCCATCCTGGAAGAAATTTTCTGTGGTTTTCCTGACTTCTACTCCAGGCAAATGCCGAATAGGTTCCTAACTTAAGGCCACGGCCGCCTTATACCCAATCATCATCCGAATTACAAATACAGACACTACTACAAACACCACAATAATACCGGTTATCACACAAATCCTGTGTGTGTGTATATATATATATATGTACACATTCAATTACACGGGGCTAAATGATCGGATTCAATTCACCGGTCTGCCAAGAAGCCCCTCAAATGAAACAACAACATAACAGGTATGACGCTTATCCATCAAAATAGAGCACTATAATTGATTGATTTTACAAATCTTACATGTTACTGGTCCAAATCGAAAGAGTGACGCATGAGTGGAATTATCACACATTCAGTAACTTGTACTTGTCAGGTGTATCTTTTAAGACAGGGATTATGTGTAGGCTACCAGTTATTCCAACCTCAATTTAGCCTATACTGTTGAAGCAATAAATAACTGCTCACAACGTATGTACTGCACTTTGTGAGAGACTGTACATATTAAGGACATAACAACCAATATATTTAAAGTAGTTCCTTTCAGGCGGCTACGGTGGCGTAGTTGGTAGCATGCTGAGCTTCTATGCCCAAGATCGCGGGTACAAACCCGGCCGAAGTCGTCGGACTTTTTAAGAGCGTTAAAACATCTCTCAGTATGCCTTCCTTCGGAGGGGAAGTAAAGCCGGGCCCATTTCATAGATTTTGGCATATAAAAGAACCTTCCACTAACTACAATTGTGTGAAGCTAAATTTGTAGGTTAGATTTGATTAGCGCTTTATTAAGTTCCAAAGTTCGCAGTCATGTGCCGGTTGCGGTGGCATCTAGTAGCCAGTCGTTGACGGTAGCATTTGTTAGCAAAAGTAGAACTACTTGAAATTGATCGTCTGAAGTCCTTACCTGAATTACAGATAACACACACTAATACAGCTATCAAAATTAACACCGGTAATCAGACAGATTCTACACACACCCAAAGTACACGGGGCTACATGACCGCGTTGTCGCAGCCCCTAAACTGAGGAACCAACAAGTTCCTTTCAACATATTTGGATCAGAAATCAAACATCTCAGTATATTAGTTTTTATAAGGACTATGGAAATTTAGAACTTCGGGCTTGGGCCGCACTAAACAGCTCGGGAGGAGAATTATTGAACCCTAAACGCATTCAAATACCACTCTTGTATTAATTTGGGGGTAAAAACCTGGGAGAAGTATGCTGAATCGCAAAACTCATCCTCGGCTTCCTCCACTTTGACGCTTAAGGGCTTACTTTGTGTACTCTGTTTTTGTGGTTATACTTCAATACCACGCAAAGTGCGTGCCTTTCACCACTTTGCAGTAAAAGAGTTGCAGCAAACGAGTAGCGAGTGGAGCAAATTATGGTACTCCCAGTCTAGGTAGTGCGCGACCGTCATCGCCAATGAGAGCTACATTTTTCACGTATAAAAAATATACCGACGCATACTTATTTTCCTTTCAATATCTTTCAAAAAAGCGTTAAAAAACGCTGGTCTGGTTTGACAACAAATTAAGAATCACTTATTCTAATCTCAATTCAGAATCCTTCAACATTATACGGAGCTGCAAGTAAATCGGCCTTTGTGTGAAGTATTGTATTGATCGATACATAAAGTCATCTAATGTGGCTTTCCATTCAGTCGGTAGGATTAATGTCAGGTGAGATCGGAAGCCAATATAGTGGGGAAAAGTGAGAACTATTGTACTAATATCTTTTAACTTCAAGAATACCTACCACAAATATGATAACATAATAAGGCGTTTGTGGTCTGGAGTTTCAAAAGCATGCTAATTTGTGTTGAGGTTGTTATTGAGGCAAAAGGTGGTGTAATAAATAATCAAAAAAGTCATATGACGTACAATTAAGTGGTCTGAATGCTACAATCTAGATTTGGTAACAGTATTGTAAACACTAAGCACAGACTGATATAAAATCATAGAATACACTATTATTTTGGAAATTCCTAATGCATTGCCTGTAGATTTCATATTTCTTCTCCGTAACCCAAGGGTGGCTGCATTACTACTTTCAGTTTTACACTTGGGACTATAATTTTAAAGCGAATCCTAGGATGTTGATTCTGCGGGCCGTGCTTGATGGGCTGGGAGTCACTGCTCTGGCAGGACTCTGTAAGCACCGCGATCTGCGGTCAGATCAGCTCCCAACTTGCGGTCAGCCAAATGGAACAGACAAGCCAGCACTTATATAGCACTCAAAAACTAGTCCAACACTGGTTCTTCTTGGTTGTCACGGTTTGAAAATACAACAGAGTTTATGGTAAATCCGTGAAAATCAGAAGAACTGCAATCAACACCCCAACAACGGAATGCACGTACCCAGAGTCGATCAACTTGTCTTGGGTAAAACGCAGCTTTTTTTTCTAAGTTTGTACCGTGTCTTGTGTGGGGTTTCACCTAGAACACCAATCTGGCTCATCAGTGAGCTCTTGATATCCCCGCCCGAACTGCGCGCTACCTCCATTTTTATACAGCGCACCTACGCCACTTCACTGCGCAGAGAAGTTACGGTCTAAAAACGTTTTAAAAAGGCTTCAAATGGGTTCTAAAACAAGAAAACACGATAATAATACACATTTTAGTTGCGTTCAAAGTTAAATCATCCATAGCCATAAGAAATCAGTGAAATAAGGAAAATACAACTATTATTTCAGTTCATGTTAACATTCTGGTCTCACTTCCCTTCCAGAACCATAAGGCTAAGATAATGGTATGTACTGTAAGTACTGTAAGTTCTTGAACAAGAAAAAAAATGTTGCAAATTAATGTGTCACAAAACGCCCAGGCAATGTAAATGTGATAAAGTTTGTTGGGTCTTCAACATGGGGCATCTGACGCTTACTTCTATCAAACTGACAACACCCGCAGTGCGTCATCGTGCTGTGACCGATTCGTAGCAGCGCGCCACTCAGTTTAACGAGGCACAACCACGGATTGGGATGTGGCACCTAATGATGGTTCAATTCCTCCGTAAATGCCAGTGTTACGAGTAGTAGCTTAAGGCCTACAGCTCTTTATTAACCTCCACACAAACCGAAAGCTTCAATTCGATATATTAAATCAATGGTCTTCAACCCGAGGCCTGCCGAACTGTTTGCATGGCCCACGAGTGAAATTCCTGAAGAATCATCATAGCCAGAATAAAATCCGTGAAATAAATTCATGCCAATTATAAAGAATTGTAATTTATGAAATAAAACTCAGTATATACGTAATAACATAATGTTATTGGTTGTACGTCCCTTTAACTACCGAAGCTTTTAGAGATGCCAGGGTGCCGGAACTTTGCCCCGAAGGGAATCTTAACGTGTCAGTAAATCTATTGACAAGGCTTCCTCGCATTTAAGCACCATCAAATACAAAATGACTGCGCCAGGATTCGATCTGCAAGCTTGGGTACAGCCATGGGTTCAGCAGGATAGAACGTTACCGCAGCCAGTCAAGTAACAATTATAACTCTATAAAGATGTTTAGGTTATGTTCACAAAATCAACACGACTTAATGCTTACATTTTATCTTTCCTCACCAGAATCAACTTTAACGTGAAAGGGTACTATTCTATTACAAATATTATTTTTGTGCTATTAGACTAAAGTGTTGCAGTATTTGATATCTCTACTTCGTATAAAACCAAGTCCCCGATTCTTGGATGTTACGGGTAAACTCGAGAACCACTGGATGGATTTTGATGCGGTTTTCACCATTCTGTAAAGGGTATCTCGAGGATGATTTCTGCAGAAAATAATTTATTTATGATCAAAAGAAGCCGAACAGTAACGATTTTAGTGGAAAAGTCGAAAAAAACTGGCGTCCGAGCGCTGTGTAAGCTTACGCTGGGCAAACCGTTAAAAATACCTAAATACTATGAGTGTAAGAATTGTTCAGCACGAAAAGTTCTACAAAAAAAGTCCGCGAGAGCATATGTCTATCTGCAATACATCCCCCACTACAAGTGTTTTTACGTTTTAATTTCTTCCAACCATGCCCAATCAACTATTAAGGCGACAATATACGAGCTAGCTAAGGGCGAGTCTATCATCCCTGTTACAGCCTAGCTAGCGGGCGAACCTATTGCCCCAGATTCAGCCAGCAGCAAACCGTTGAGTCGTGTTGAGTTAAGACTTCTGAGATGGTGGTTGTGTTTGGAGTTTCCCTGGAAGTGCAACTCGGGTTTTCTTCATTTCGTCTGTGAAACACAGTCAAGTTAGGTTTGGACGGAAGGGGAATTTGAGTTTCATTCACCTCGCCATTCCCTGGAAGTGCAACTCTCATTTCGACTGTGAACTTTTCGTTCCACAAAATTCACAGTCAAGTTAAGATTGGACGGAAGGGGGATTTGTGTTTCATGCACCACGCCATTCTTAAATTACGTCTGACAAGAATTTGTTGCACATGCATCTCCATGATAATATAATTAATAGCCCAGTCAATGATTTTAAGTAAGTTATGGCGGTAGTTGTACAGGTTGTGACCAAGTGGCTCTAACGTGCAGAGACAAACCATCCAAAGACATCAGCTTTCACCAAGGCCAAGGCTAGTGGTTTCCATGACGACTGTTTTGACTGTATATTGTGGTTCTAAAATTGTGTGTAAATTGTGGTTCTAAAATTGTGTTTATTCCACCTACCGGGTCAGATTGTGAATCTAAACCATACAGGGACCCACCCTAATATACATACCAAATTTCATCAAATCGGAGCTGCCGTTTAGGAGGAGTTCAGTGACATACACACGTGTCGAAGAATTATATATATTGTTACGGCTGTGAGTTTGTGTCATCGCTCGCCGCATGAGTCACAACTGCCCCAGGGCTGGGCTGTGGCCTGCCTCCTGTATTGCGTGCGCCTTATGCAACAGGGCTACTAGGACAAAGGGATAGTCCAGAATATTCGTGACTGGACCAGCGATGGAAACCTCGAGAAGCCGTGAACCCTGGATGGATCTAGAAGCATTTATTGAGTCACCGGCCTGCTATATAAGTGTGACCTGTCAAGCAGTGGTTGTTGTTGTGTTTTACGAGCTAGTGCGAGCGATTATCTTGAGCGACAGAAGTGTGGTGACTTGCGAAACCCCTAGTGAAGCTGATTCTCTTGACACCGAGGAAGTGATTGTGGTGCTTGTGAAACAGTGTATAGTACAGTGACAGACCTAGTGCAGCTATTTCCAGCGAGCGTACGGGGCCGGACTCATTAGCGAAGAGGATTAACTGTGGTCTGTTGACAAGTGAAAGGGAAAGTATTCTCGACGTGAGGAAACTGGAGTAAGGTAATGATTGCTGTTGAGTAGTGTATTTTTCTGGCTGCAATAAAATTAATTATTTCTTTAAGCAGTAATTGGTGTTGTGCTTTATACCCACCGTAATCCAGTTAACAAAGGTGCCACTAGGGGGTGGCACGTAACAATATAAAGATAGTCCAGTCAGTGATTTTAACCCATCATGCCGAGACGTGAAACGGATATTGGTCGTTGTTCATTGACATTGGGAAAAAAAGCTCTTATCACGTAATGCATTCATACCTGTTCCCGGGGCGAAGCCGGGTCGGGTTGCTAGTATTATTATAAAATAACCCGTTCATTATTTGTGTACCAATTGGTGATGGTAATGAAATAAAATAATCTAGTTGTAAAGAGCACTTTCTACTCTTACATAGACTATATCATAAAAAAGAACATTAATATTAACGTTTTATTTACAGGAATTTGGGGTGATTCCAATATCGTTCTGTGCCCTACGTCATCCAAGTTGTATGGACTGACGCATAGCCATCTATAAGGTTATAGGTGGCTATAGCTGACGACAATTACTTGGTAACATACCTACATAATATATGAATGATACAAGAAAAGTAGCTTTGGCACAATTTTGAATCCATTTCTCTTTCAAAACTCATGGAGTCCCGTTGTCAAACATGGCTCTCTAGTAGAAAAATTGGAGACGCCTGTCTTAAACCATCAATGAACTATTCAGGGTGTCCAGGTTAGGGAGACAACCACGTTAAAATTACACAACAAGAAGGATTGATCCGAATGATTCCAACATTGGAAGATGTGTCGAACGGTATACAAGCAAAGCGGTTTAAGATTGCAAATACAGTAGATGGCGTGAATGTAGACCCAGCACCCTTTCTGTGTGTGATCGAAAAGGTCAGTGTTACGCCAAGCTCAGTCAATGAAGACTCGCCAAACGAAGTGGAAACGTGGAAGCAAGTCCTAGTATGCTCGTCGACGTCAGAGGGTGCAATATTAGCATGCGAGTGGATTACAACGGAGGAGGATGATTGATCTTCGGGAAACGGCTTTGCTACACTGACATTTCGGCTCGTACAGGGCGTGTTGCTACGGCAGTGATGTGTGTGTGGAAACAGTTGATAGAAGAGGGTCGTATGCAGCGACCAATGGCTATAGGACTACGCACCGCCATCTTGTCTGCATGACCATAACAGAGCTACTGCTTCGTCTACAGTGTTGGCTCAACGCTGGAGCACTGCAACAGTTGTGGACCGGTCTGCGTCGACGGATCGATGCCGTCTGCTGCGGACTGGAAATTGTCTTTTGCATCGGATTTCAATGTCCAGAAACCACAAGCGTCACAGACTGCAATGCGCCGTCGCTGGCATGCTAAGTAACAAAGCAGTATTTTCAGACAAGTTCCGCTTCAACCTGTCCTACAGTGATTACGACAAAAGTGTTAAACGCTGACGTGATGGTCGCAATAGGGCAGCCTGCATTATTCTTGCCTTGGTGCCCAAACGCCAAGTGTGATGGTTAGGGGCACCATTGTGCAGAACATGCGATCTCGACTCCTACGTGTTGTGGGCAATCCGAACAGCAACAGGTACATCAGGGAGGTTTTAAAGCTCCATGTTCGGCCCTCTTCAGGCAACACTACATGCAATATCTCAGCAGAACAGTGACCACACGTGGCGAGGAATCTCTAAGCATCCTTCGATGGTACCATGCTTCCCTGATCTACACGTTCACCTGGCATGTCACCCATCGAACATATCTGGGATGTGGTTGATACTTTGTGGACTCGCATACAAACCGCGTGGAGGGAGATTACTCAAGAACATATCTTGTCTGTCTTTGAATCCATCCCACTACGTTTAAAGGTTCTGATTGCAGCAGGGGTCACAACATACAAAATTCTCAAGGTCACAGATCGTCTGTAGTTCTGCAATCCTACTAATTATTGCATTGAAAAGTACCTGACCTGTGGTATAAAGTTCATTCCAATGACATGTATTGGTGTCCATCTTGGTGTTGCAAATTTCACAAGCGTTTGGAACTCGATTCTCAAGTAACATGCCGTGTAGTTTCAAGCCTGTTGTCTAAGGTCGTCCTCTGGAACTGTCACCATGGAGTTCTTTGTTGATGTTGTTGATTCATTTAGGGTCATTTAGCCCCGTGTACTTGTTGATTTGCCTGATAACCTGCGTCATTGTGTTGACTATACTGTATTGGAATTTTGGAGCTAGGATAGGGTCAGAGGTTCCCCTTAAACTAGACATCAAACCAGCATTTACCTGCAGTAGAAGTGGGGAAACCTAGGAAAACCCCTTCTATAATGGCTGAGGTGGGAATCGAACCCACCTATTCTTGTAGTGTAATGAAGTTAATCATAATGGTTTGGTTATATCCGTATTTATAATAAATTAAGTTAACTACTAAAGTCAGTAGGAAACAAAGAGTTATCCTTAATCAATACAGTACTTTATTATTAAATGAATGAGTACATGTTTCGACTGGTCATAGCAGCCTTCATCAGATATATATATATATATATGGTTAACAATAAGAAAATGCGAGAATACTACAACAATAAAATTAAGACTAGCTATAAAATATAAACAAACATGAACTATCTAGAAGAATGGCAAAACATGTGTAATTTGAGTAGTATAATTATGTTGTTTAGGATAATATTGAAATATAATCTAAAATAGAAAAAGGTATTTGTGAGCTAATTGAAATTGTACTTCAATAAACTTGTAACAAAAATCAAATGATCCAATATTGAGTTATGTTTGCTATATAAAATATGCAGTCTAATAATTGCTGTTCTTAGTCATGCCTCACGAGTCTAAGCGTATACCGTTCCAACACTCAGCTGTGTAAACCAAGAATGCTAGCCACTACACCATGCGATGGTCAGTCACACCAGAGCAGAGCACTAAAATGAATTATCAATAAATGTGGGGCTAGTGTTATTACAAATGTATTGTTAGCAATTCCATATTTAGCCAAGAATATTAGTCTTCTTTCCACGCACCTGATGGACGGGTGTTTGCGTCGTTGTGGCCACGTTGATACCTTTATTGAACATATAAAGCATGGCATGACGTATGTGCTGTCACGTTACGTTCACTTTACCTCGTAAAGATAAGTGAACCACTCTTCTTACATCTTTGCAATGATAGGCGTAAATTTATATACCGGTATTCCGTTTGCTAACGTCACACAAGGACATGTGTGGGGTGCCATTATGCTACCAGACGACAGGGTTAGTGTTGATCGTTACCTTCGTAATGTGTAAGAACTGCAAGCTATTACAGACGTTGCAAACAATATAAATCACAACAGGCAATGCACTATTACAAATAATCTGAAGCACACGTGCAATTGCACAAGGGACATGCATATAGTTCGAGGAGGTGCAAGATCACAAAGCGTTCAGCAAACATTACACAAAGTTTACAAAAAACTGAAACTTTACTTGAAATATGTGAACATGAACATGTGCCCTTAAATAACAGGAGAACTACAGTAATTGAATTTTGTAACAAGTTCACATAAAAACCATGAGCCAAACAAGCATTTTCTCCAAATGTATGCAAATCTTATCTGAGGTTCAAAATGTTTTTCTTACCGACCACGGTGGCCGAGAGCGTTAACGCGCCACTTCGTGCCTCACTAGCATCGGGAGAGCCTGGGTTCAAAAGCCCACCTCGACTGTCCTAAAAATGGTTTTCGTGGTTTCCCATTTTCACCACCAGACAAATGCTGGGACGGTTCCTTTCATTAGTTCCACTGCCGATTTCCTTCCAAAATCCCTTCCCTGACCGTTCCTGAAAATAAAATAAATGGTCATTGGCTGCATTAATAAAATTATAAAATACTTTTCTTCCTCAGAAGAATACTATTTTGGATATCATTCTGATGAATTAGTTATGAGTGATTGAAAGCGAGGTCGATGACTGAAGAAGTCCCGTACTTTATGGGTTATAATGTGTATTAATATTTCCTATCGCAGCACATATTAATATTAGCTGATATATATGTTCTCTAGTATGAACTTGTATTAAGCAACACCAGCTATTTGACTGTGAGTGAGCACAGTATTTAAAATGTAGTTCCGTGAAGAACTAGTACTAGCTCATTAATGCAACGCATCTCTCAGAAATCACCATGTCACAGGAAATGAACTTGAAGATTATATATCTGCCTCATTCTGGCAAGAAATTGTTTTTCAATAGTTGTTGTTGTTTGAGTCTTCAGTCTTTTGACTGGTTTGATGCAGCTCTCCTTGCCTCCCTGTCCTGAGCTAATCGTTTCATCTCTACATAGCTACCACACCCTACATCCGAGGCAATCTGTTTAACATATTCTAACCTTGGTCTACCCCTACAGTTCTTGTCCTCGACCCTTCCTTCCATAACTAAGCTTGCTATTCCTGGGTGTCTTAGTATGTGTCCTACCAACCTATCTCTTCTCTTCATTAGCAGTCGCCAGAAACATCTCTCCTCTCCCACTCGTCTTAATACCTCTTCGTTTGTAACCCTATCTACCCATCTGATCTTCATCATTCTCCTGTAACACCACATTTCAAATGCTTCAATTCTCCTCTTTTGTGCCGCACCAATAGTTGAAGTTTCACTTCCATAGAGCGCCACGCTCCAGACAAAGGCTTTCAAAAATGACTTCCTAACACCTAAATCTATATTCGATGTCAGCAGATTCCTATTTTGTAGAAATGTTTTCTTTGCCTGAGCCAACCTACTTTTTATATCCTCTTTGCTTCGTCCATCACTGGTTATTCTGCTTCCTAAGTAACAGAAGTCTCCTACTTCCTTCAGCTTTTCACCTGCCAATTTGATCTCCATAGAGGTTTCTGAATTATTTCGGCTGCATTCCAGTATTTTTGTTTTACATTTATTAATTTTCATCATGGATTCTTTCCGTAAGACGGAGTCTATACCATTCAAAAACTCATTCAAATCCTCAGGCTTGTCGGCCAAGATGACGATGTCATCAGCAAATCTCAGAGTTGAAATTATTTCTCCTTGAATCTTCACTCCCACTTTATATTTTTCTCTAATTTGCTTCATTGCTTGTTCAATGTAAAGATTGAAAAGTATGGGTGATAAGTTGCAGCCTTGCCTTACACCTTTCTGAATACCAGCTTCTCTCTCATGTCCTTCAACTAGAATGACTGCTGTCTGGTTTCTGTACAGATTGTATATCACCCTCCTATCCCTGTACTTTATTCCAATCGATTTCAAAATGTCAAACAATTTAGTCCAATCAAGGTTATCAAAAGCCTTTTCTAAGTCTACAAAAGCCATGAACGTTCTCTTATCTTTCCTTATTCTACCTTCCAAAATCAGCCTAAGACTTAGTACAGCTTCCCTTGTTCCTACATTTCTCCTGAAACCAAACTGGTCTTCACCCAACTCCGTTTCTATCTGGCTTTCAATCCTCTTGTAAATTATTCTAGACAGGATCTTTGAAGCATGAGTAATCAAGCTGATTGTACGGTAATCTTCACATCTGTCAGCTCCCACTTTCTTTGGTATAGGGATGATTACATTCTTCTTGAAATCAGGGGGTACCTCACCTGCCTCATAAATCCTACACACCAAGTGAAATAACCTGATCAGACCTTCATCTCCTATGCAGCATAGCAACTCAATCGGTATATCATCTATGCCTGGTGCTTTGTTCCTGCATAAGTCTTCCAAAGCTCTATCAAATTCTGATCTCAATATTAAATCTCCTTTCGCATCCTCATCAATTTCCTCCTCCCTTTCCATTACATGATTCTCAATCTCCTTTCCCTTATACAAACTCTCTATGTAAGCTTTCCATCTCTCAACCTTTTCTTCCCTATCTGTAAGTGCAGAATTCTACCAGCCTGCTTCCTCGATCATTCCTTTCACCTAATCCGAAATCTCCTACTATCTTCCCTTCTCTCCCTTTTCCTACCACAGCATTCCAATCTCCCATTACTATAACATTTTCATCACCCTTGATATACCTCAGAATTTCGTCTATTTCTTCGTAGACCTTTTCAATATCCTCATCATCAGCTTGACTGGTAGGCATATAGACTTGTACCACTGTGGTGCAGGTAGGTTTAGTATTGATTTTTGCTACAATAATCCGTTCACTATATTGCTCATAATATTCCACCCGCTGTCCAAGTTTCCTACTCAATATGAGGCCAACCCCTGCTTGGCCATTGTTTGATTTAGTAAGACACCCAGGAATAGCAAGGTTAGTTATTGAAGGAAGGGTCGAGGACAAGAACTGTAGGGGTAGACCAAGGTTAAAATATGCTAAACAGATTGCCTCGGATGTAGGGTGTGGTAGCTATGTAGAGATGAAACGATTAGATCAGGACAGGGAGGCATGGAGGGCTGCATCAAACCAGTCAAAAGACCGAAGACTCAAACAATAACAATGAAAGAACTCAGCACTTAAAAGGTTAATAGACAATAAGTAAGATACGATCATTTTAGATTAGGTCGTCATCTACGAGGAGAACTACACTAGAATGTTTCACTCATAGCAACGGCCCATTATACAAAGCTTCGCTGAGATTGAATCATTTCATGGTGAGTTAGAGCAATATTCCTCTGCGGAATTGACACGTATGACATCTCTAATTTACGATAACTGAACTATAGATTGATATACGGTACTTGTAGGTTTAGATTATGCTCAGTTTCACAGACGTATGACGTTCCCTGAAAAGTTCAGAGAATTCATAGCCTATATCAGGAATTGAGTTACATTCCATTTATAACTTATGAAGAGGAACCAATAGATTTATGTACCTGCAGTTATTAAACTAAAGAAGTAGTTCATTAAGCCACATTTCACCATGTTCGGATCACTCGGTGACGAGCGAGGTGAATTCACATACACGTCACCCATAGGCTGTAATAATAATAATAATCTTATGAATGTCTCTGTGTTCGTCTTTTATGCATTCATAAACCATTC
Source organism: Meconema thalassinum (assembly GCA_946902985.2). Lineage (NCBI taxonomy): Eukaryota > Metazoa > Arthropoda > Insecta > Orthoptera > Tettigoniidae > Meconema > Meconema thalassinum. The sequence goes on along the minus strand of OX336388.2, from coordinate 1,287,334,295 downwards.
ATCGGATTGCGATCAAATTTTGGTGAGTTGTTGTAAACACTTCCGGGATGATCATAGGCATAGTTAATCCATTTCACAATAGATAGCGCGCGAGTAGTTTAAACAAATGCGTAATGGCGATGCGTTCATATACAATTCGTCCGATTGTGATCAAATTTTGGTGAGTTGTTGTGCACAGTCCCGGAAAAGTAATAGGCGTAGTAAATCCAATTTACAATAGATGGCGCGCGAGTAGCTTCAAAAAATGGCGTGCGTTTGTTTCAGGAAAGTTCCACATGTGTTCATATACCATTCATCCCATTGCGTTGAAACTTGGGTGAGAAGTTCTGTACACTTCAGGTAAGGTTTCTGGCTTAGTGAAACCACTTAACAATAGGTAGCGCAGGAGTAGATTCAACAAATGAGCGACGACGGGCTAAGCGATTCTACAAAGTCCTGTATGCGTTCACATACCATTCGTCCGATAGCGATGAAACTAGGGTGAGAGGTTGTGTACACTACAGGCAAGGTTTCTGGCTTATTAAATCCATGTTATAATAGGTAGCGCACGAGTAGATTAAACAAATGAGCGACGACGCGCGAAGCGTTTCAACAAAGTCCCGTATGCGTTCATATACCATTCGTCTGATAGCGATGAAATTTGGGTGAGATGTTGTGTACACAACAGGGAAGTTTCTGGATTAGTAAATCCACTTAACAATAGGTATCGAACACGTAGATTCAACAAATGAGTGACAACGGGCGAAGCGTTTAGTAGTGGAGTAGTGGTGCTTCTGCCCCACTCCAGAACCCTCCTTGCCCCACTACTAAGCCTCAGCCATGTCAAATAATTAATATCTCTCGAACGCATGGTCCGATTTTGACAAATGAGGAGTCATTGTACTCGAGCTGACGTCCTCTTTCCTATGGACCATGTATTATATTTAAAAAAAATGATTTTTTTCGTTTTCGAAAATAGGCGATAGTTTGAAAACCAAACATGATAGAACGTTGTGCCATGGCTCAAACAAATTGTCTTTATGACCTTTATTTTTTGTAATAAAACTTTTTTATTTTTTAACATTTTTTAAAAAAAAAGTGTAATTTTGAAAATCCCATATTTTGGAAACTGTGAATTATACAAAAAAGTTTATTTGACATAAATGAAAGGTTCCTACACCCTCTACCACGAAAATAAATTTCAAGTCTCTAGGATAAAAACCTGACAGTGGGATGACAGGGGTTCTGCTTCCAAAAGGAGGTTGTGAGCCCCTGCGACCTTGGAATGGAAGGAGTCATGCTAGGAGGGCGTGCTTGGATTCGTTTTTTTTCGTCTCGTTGTGCTCTCTACGGGAATGTAGGTGTCGAAAAGGTGAAAATCTGGAAACATGTTTTTTTGGGGGTAAAACCGTGATTTTAAACTTTTTGCTATATCTCGCGAACCAATGATGCCCGAGGCGTATACGACGGGTCCAAGGACTCGGGGTGACGTCCTCTTTGCTATGGACCACTCGTTATATTTAAAAAAAATGGAAACTCGATTTTGGGGTAAACAAGTGTTTTTTGTGATTTTTGCTGATTTCTCACGAACCAATAACACTAGAGACGTGTACGAGGTGTCCTAGGACTCAGGCTCACGCCCCTATTAGAAACTATGTTTGACATTTTGACAAAGGGCCTAACGCCATACATGTAGAAAAAGATTTTTTTCTTTACCGATACCTGTTTATAATGTTCATGATGCGTGGTGGTTGAGAGAGACGGTATGGCTGGGTGTGTGTGTTTCAACGAACCTGTCGCTGACCACGGTGGCTATGCTCAATAGAACAATAGCTATTTCGACGGGTCGGTTTATGACAGAGCGAGGGTGCGTTTTTTTTCTTATACTTTACCCCCCGAAGATGATCTTTAACGTGTAAACGATGATGAGAACATGGTCCTATGTTGGTCGAAGCGAGAAGAGAAAACAAACTTGCAGAGGAGCAGACGAGCAGGAGGTGAATGTCATTTGAGCTTATTGGAAGGCGCTGATCTGACTTGACAACAGGTGCAATGGAAAATGACCAAGACGCTTGAAGGTGAAATAATCTGACAATCATGGTGGCAGGGGAGTGCGAAATGCATGCACACACGTGTGAGATGACATGTACGCTAAACAAGTTACATCCTGTTTGCTTCGTACGAGACAAAATGCAAGTTCAGGTGAAATTTGATCTGACACAGGTGTTCACCTTGGGTGTTAGCTGTCCACGTGCACCCTCGCTCTGTCATAAACCGACCCGTCGAAATAGCGATTGTTCTATTGAGCATAATACATGGTCCATAGGAAAGAGGACGTCAGCTCGAGTACAATGACACCTCATTTGTCAAAATCGGACCATGCGTTCGAGAGATATTAATTATTTAACATGGCTGAGGCTTAGTAGTGGGGCAAGGAGAATTCTGGAGTGGGGCAGAAGCACCACTACTCCACTACTGCGTTTCAACAAAGAGCAGTATGCGTTCACATACCATTCGTCCGATAGCGATTAAACTTGGGTGAGAGGTTGTGTACACTACAGGCAAGGTTTCTGTCTTAGTAAATCCATGATATAATAAGTAGCGCAAGAGTAGATTCAACAAATGAGCGACGACGCGCGAAGCGTTTCAACATAGTCCCGTATGCGTTCATATACCATTCGTCCGATAGCGACTAAACTTGGGTGAGTTGTTGTGTACACTCCAGGGAAAGTTTTAGGCTTAGTAAATCAATTTTTCAATAGGTAGCGCACAAGTAGATTCAACAAATGAGCGAAGTCGCGCGAAGCGCTTCAAGAAAGTCCCGTATGCGTTCATATACCATTCGTCCGATAGCGATGAAACTTGGGTAAGATGTTGTGTACTCATCAGGGAAGGTTTCTGGCTTAGTACATCCACTTTACAATAGGTATCGCACAAGTAGATTCAACAAATAAGCGACGGCACGCGAATCGTTTCAACCAAGTCCCGTATGCGTTCATATACCCTTCATCCGATTGCTATGAAACTTTGGCGAGTTGTTGTGAACACTTCCGAAATCATTATAGGCATAGTCAATCCAATTTACAATGGACAGCGCGCGAGTATTTTAAACACATGAGTGTTGGCGATGCGTTCATATAGCCTACAATTCATCCGATTGCGACAAATTTTGGCGGGTTGGTTGGCACACTTCCGGGATGGTTATAGGCATAGTTAATCCAATTAACAATAGATAGCGCACCAGTAGTTTAAAAATGAGTGTTGGTGATGCATTCATATACAATTCATCCGATTGCAATCAAATTTTGGTGAGTTCTAATGCATACGCCAGGAAAAGTTATAGGCATAGTAGATCCAATTAACAATAGATGGCGCGCGTATAACTTCAACAAAATGGCGTGCGTTTGTTTCAAAATTATCCCACATGCGTTCATATACCATTCACCCCAATGCGATGAAACTTGGGTGAGATAGTCTATACACTCAAGGAAGGTTTCTGGCTTAGTAAATCCACTTAACAATAGGTAGCGCACGAGTAGATTCAACAAATGAGCGACGACACGCCAAGCGTTTCAACAATGTCCCGTATGCGTTCGTATACTATTCGTCCGATAGCGATGAAACTTGGATGAGATGTTGTGTACACTCCAGGGAATATTTCTGGCTTATTAAATCCATGTTAAATAGGTAGCGCACAAGTAGATTAAATAAATGAGCGACGACGCGCGAAGTATTTCAACGAAGTCCCGTATGCGTTCATATACCATTTGGCCGATAGTGATGAAACGTGGGTGAGGTGTTGTGTACACTTCAGGGAAGATTTCTAGCTGAGTAAATCCATGTTACAATAGGTAGCGCACGAATGGACTCAACAAATGAGCGACGACGCGCGAAGTGTTTCGACAAAGACCCGTATGCGTTCATATACAATCGTCCGATAGAGATGAAACTTTGGTGAGTTGTTGTGTACACTCCTGGGAAGGTTTCAGGCTTAGTAAATCCATTTTACAATAGGCAACGCACGAGTAGATTCAACAAATGAGCCAAGATGCGCGAAGCGTTTCAACAAAGTCCCGTATGCATTCATATACCATTTGTCCGATAGCGATGAAACTTGGGTGTGATGTTGTGTACACTTCCGGAAAGGTTTCTGGCTTAGTAAATCCACTTTACAATAAGTAACGCACGAGTAGATTCAACAAATGAGCGACGGCACGTGAATCGTTTTATCAAAGTTCCCTTGTTGTTGTTGTTGTTGTTTGAGTCTTCAGTCTTTTGACTGGTTTGATGCAGCTCTCAATGCCTCCCTATCTTGAGCTAATCGTTTCATCTCTACATAGCTACCACACCCTACATCCGAAGCAATCTGTTTAACATATTCTAACCTTGGTCTACCCCTACAGTTCTTGTCCTCAACCCTTCCTTCCATAACTAAGCTTGCTATTCCTGGGTGTCTTAGTATGTGTCCTACTAACCTATCTCTTCTCTTCATTAGCAGTCGCCAGAAACATCTCTCCTCTCCCACTCGTCTTAATACCTCTTCGTTTGTCACCTTATCTACCCATCTGATCATCATTCTCCTGTAAGACCACATTTCAAATGCTTCAATTCTCCTCTTTTGTGCCGCACCAATAGTTGAAGTTTCACTTCCATAGAGCGCCACGCTCCAGACAAAGGCTTTCAAAAATGACTTCCTAATTCGATGTCAACAGATTCCTTTTCTGTAGAAAGTCTTTCCTTGCCTGAGCCAACCTACTTTTTATATCCTTTTTGCTTCGTCCATCACTGGTTATTTTGCTTCCTAAGTAACGGAAGTCTCCTACTTCCTTCAGCTTTTCACCTGCCAATTTGATGGCCATAGAGGTTTCTGATTCATTTCGGCTGCATTCCAGTATTTTTGTTTTACATTTATTAATTTTCATCATTTATTCATTCCGTAAGACGGAGTCCCGTATGCGGTCATATGCCATTCATCCGATTGCGATGAAACTTTAGTGAATTGTTGTGTACACCTGAGGAAAGGTTTCTGACTTAGTAAATCCATTTTACAATAGGTAGCGCATGAGTAGATTCAACAAATGGGTAACGGCACGCGTATCGTTTAAACGAAATTCCGTAGGCGTTCATTTACCATTCATGCGATTGCAATGATATTTGGTGAAATGTTGTTTCCACTCCCGCGAAGGTTTCTGATTTAGTAAATCCATTTTACAATTCGTAGCAAACGGGTAGATTTAACTAATAAGAGACAGCGCGCGAATCGTTTCAATAAAGTCCCGTATGCGATCATATACCATTCATCCGAGTGTGATAAAACTTTGGAGAGCTGAGTACAGTCCTGCGAAGGTTCATGAATTAGTAAGTCCGTTTTTCAATGGGTGGCGCACAAGAAGATTCAACAAATGAGTGAGGAAAGAGGCGGCCATGGCCTTAAGTTGGAAACCATCCTGGCATTTGCCTGGAGTAGAAGCTGGAAACAACGGAAGATCACTTCCAGGATGGCTCAGGTGGGATTCGAACACACCTCAGTTTTGCCTCACGAGGCTGACTGTACCCCATTCCAGCCCTCAGACCCCAGACCTTCGGGGCGACAGCCAAGAATGCTAGCCGCTACATCAGGAGGTGTACATCGGATCAATTAAGTGTCAAGTAAGGTGAACGCACATTGATTTGACATGCGCGCCATCACAATTTATGAAAGGGAATAAGCATATCTATAAGCCCTTAGGTTTAAACTATAGCAGAGGTTCACTAAACGAAGTTTCACCGAAATCGGATCATTACGTGACTAGTTAAGAGGTCACGTCATCAATAATAATGTATTCAAAAAGTACATCATAGAATCGTGTAACAGTAGTTTAAGTTTATAGTAGTGGTTCATTATACAAAGTTTCACTTGCATCGCTTGAATAGGATAACTTAAACGAAATAAAAGTTTCCCTCAGCCACCATCTTGATTTACGAAAACAACTTAAGTTAATTACTTCGGATGCCAATACTGTACATCTAAATAAACTTTACTACGCCATATTTCATTGTTCGCCAGAAAATTCCATTTCATTGTTTGTACATCGGGTGGTGGCCATGTTGGTTTTATGCGTATCAGGGTTTTGAAAGTCACGTATGATGATGATTCATTTAGGAGCTTGGACGTTGTGGTCATTTCAGACCCATGTACTCGGGTGTGTATCTAGAATTTGTCTAAAAGCCTGTGTTATTGTAGTGTACGTAGAGCCTCCGTGGCTTAGGCGGCAGCACGCCGGCCGCCCACCTATGGGTCCGTGGTTCAAATCCCGGTCCCTCTATAGGAGATTTGTGCGGACAAATCAGAGGCAGACAGGTTCTTCCTCGGGTACTCCGGTTTTCCCTATCACAATTTCCTTCCAGCAACACTCTCCACTATAATTTTATTTCATCTGTCAATCACTTAATCATTGCCCCGGGGGAGTGCGACAGGCTTCGGCAGCCGGCACAGTTTATATCCTCGCCGCTAGATGGGGGCTTCATTCATTCCATTCCCTGACCCAGTCAGTCCACTGGAAACAGGCTGTGGATTGTAGTGTATGTATTTGTATTTGAGGTGAGGACTAGGAAGGAGATATCTGTTGCCTAAGTTAGGAATCATCCCAGCATTTGCTTGGAGCATAAGTGGGAAACCACAGAAAACTATTTTTACGACGGCTGAGGTGGGAATCGAACCTAACTCTTTGCAGTTTTGCTTTACAAGGTTGAGCGAACCTGTTCCAGCCCGCAATCCTGAATTAAATTTCTTGGCAGAGCCGGGAATCGAACCCAGACCACACGGCTGACAGCCCAAAATGCTAACCACTACATTGCGAGGTGGTCTCTTGGCATCTTTCTGGTTTGCCACCCCATATGGGTGATTCTAAAGGAAGTGCTACTTATCTTCTGTAAGTAGATAACATTGGGAACAGTCTAAAATAATATTAACAACTTGTATTTCCAAAAGATAATATTTTCACTGTACTTCCGACCGAGCATGAACGGAGGAACAAGTTATGTTATTATTATAGTATGGTGGAAATCTACTCGTACATAGTAGCCTACTGTCGGTCGTGAGAATAAATAGTATAAGGGACATTCAGTTAGTGATGTGCAGGGTCACAAAGTGACATTTAACAGTTGCTTTGCAGTCACAAGAAGGGGCCTTACAGAAGTGATTCACAACATGGTGGATAAAAACAAACAAATTATTGCAAAGTGCTAGTGTTTTAAATATAGTATTTCAAAGCCACTGTTTTTCACTTCTATTAGTGTCATTTCTGGAACAGGACAAAACTCAGCTGCATTCTAAGTGAACAATTAATGTTTGGAAATGGATTGACATATTTCTGTCGTGGATTCTTTACGGACCATTTAATTGTCGCTATAATTTAGTATATTTATTTTTCACACGGTTGCGATGTATGCATTGTATGAGGGTATTTCTTCGTCAACATGACAATATTCTAGTTTGAAACACGCTGGTTTACAAGTAGTTTCAAAGTTGGATGCTTATCAATATTGCCTCATCCACGTCCACTAGGCTCTAGATACTGAAGGAACGAGCGAACAGAGAAATGTTTTCTCCGGGCTCACTCTCCCGTGCATGCTTATTATTGGTGTGGTACTCGATAACTCGACATCTCGTGACTTTCCCTCTCTGATTTGAAGCTGGTGCCGGATGGTGCTTATGTAAATGCAGACGTCCCACGGCTGTCGTATCTACACGCTGCACGCGCAAACCAAATAACTAGGGTTTGTAGCTGCGCAGGTTTTGGCAGTAATGGCGTAACCCTATGCATCAAGTTTAATAAAAACAACAACATTGAAATACATCCATCCTTGCATAGCGTGTTAAATATTGCTGACTAAGGGGTTCACGGTCCAAAATATTAGACATGATACTTTTGTTAGCTTTGTCATGTGAGCAATTAGGCCTTTCATTATCATTCTTTACATTGGTGTCCCGCGGCGTAGCCTTGCCCGTTAAATCATGTACACGGCCGCCATGGCAACTGCAGTAAGTCTAGAGATCGCAGGTTCGAATCCCGGCACTTACAGCAGCTAACCTGAGTGTGGTTTTCGTCGGGGACTTTCCACACTCCCTCCAAGCAAATGCCGGGATAATACCTTACTTCAAGACCCGCAGTACCTACCTCATCCCTGTCCCTAATTCAATTACACACACTACTACAGTCATCATCATCATCAGCAGCAGCAGCTACTTTACAATGTAAGGGGCGACACACACAAAATAAATCTGGGAGCCAAAGTACGCATTCCTTTTATCATCATCATCAGAAGCAGCAGCAGCGACCCCACGATGTAGGGATAACACACACTGATAAAATCTGGGAGCAAATGTACGCATTCCTTTTATTATCATTATCATTATCATCAGCATCAGGCCCATGGAATAGAGGTAGAGAAGTGGCGCCCTATAAGCCTCCGTGGCTTAGGCGGCAGCACGCCGGCCTCACACCGCTGGGTCCGTGGTTCAAATCCCGGTCACTCCATGTGAGATCTGTACTGGACAAAACGGAGGCAGACAGGTTTTTCTCCGGGTACTCCGGATTTCCCTGTCAAAATTTCATTTCAGCAACACTCTCCACTATCATTTCATTTCATCTGTCATTCATTTAATCATTGCCCCAGAGGAGTGCGTCAGGCCTCGGCAGCCGGCACAGTTCATATCCTCGCCGCTAGATGGGGGCTTCATTCATTCCATTCCTGACCCGGTCGGAGACTGGAAGCAGGCTGTGGATTTTCATTTTCAAGTGGCCTTAAACAAAGGTAATGGGGCAAATGGTGTCATAGCGCCAGCCTCGCGTCCCCCATATTCTGTAGGCAATGAGCGGGCCGGCAATCGCTCTTGGATTCGGGTGGTAGTCCGATCCCATTCGAGGGGTTGGTTGGTTGTTCATCATCATCATCATCATCATCATCACCCGCACATGATCTAGACCTCGCCGTCCCCGCTTCACTCACGTACTGAAAAGAATAGCACAACAGCTTATTCTGGAACCAAGTTGCAGACACATTTACGTAATCCTGATAGAAAGTTGCGACCACAATACGGAGGTCCCTAATATGTTATTTACGGTTTGATTGTGAGCGCTGATGAGGACGTCAAGTTGGCGAGACCACCAGTTCTGATGCACGACAACCGTCAGTCACCGTACACACGTCACATTCCTCTGTCTTCACGCCTTAAAACTAACAAAATAAAAGCCAATATTAGAGTACTATAGCTTTATTCAGTGGCCGCACGTCACGTTCAGGGATCTGTTACTCTGCTTGGCCATGGCTATCACTACCATGCACAATAAGTCAGGCGATCACGAAGCTTCCTTACTTTCAACAACAGAGGCCAACAGGGTTAGTTGTTATTGTTGTTGATTGCTTTAAGGACTTTGCGACATCGTGGTCACGTTGCCCCGTATACTTTGATATGTATAGAATTTGTCTGATAATCTGTATTAGTGTGTGCATTTGTAATTCATATGAGGATTGGGAAGGAGGCCGGCCATGGTCTCAAGTTAGGAACTATCCAGGCATTTGCCTCGAGTGGGAAACCACTTCCAAGATGGCTGAGATGGGAATCAACCCTCCTCAGTTTTGCCTCACGAGGCCCTCAGACCAAAATTAAAATTTCATGACACAGCCGGGAATCGAATTAAGTACGGTATGTTGTGATTTTCGAGGTGAAATGTCACGTCCCATGGTTCGAATTCCAAGCGAAAGTGAAGTCACGTGGCTTATGGTCGCAAGATCAACGGACTCGTAAAACTACAAGCTAATATCATTTCTTTTACTTTATCATGTACAGAATAAAATAAATAAATAAATAAATAAATAAATAAATAAATAAATAAATAAGTAAATAAATAAATAAATTAATTAATTAATACATACATAAATAACAAATAAAAATGTTAATTACAATGTACTATAATATGTGTAGAATAAGGGGCTGTTGAAAGTTACTACCCACTGCAACAAAGAATGGAACAAATATTGTTTGCGCGTCAGGAGATTTCAGCTGGGTTTGAATTGCAGATGGCTTCCCGCTTACTGCATACTACGAATTCAAAAAGACATCAAGTTAGTCACTGCCAGCTTCACTCATTCACGCCTTCTATTTTTATTTGTACTTTGTACTCTGCAAATGGTAAAAGTAGAAAGGGGCCTTCAGTGATCGACTAAAGCTAGATGATCAAGAAGCACAATGTGGGAGATGGCAGTAACTGACTGTCGATATATTTAGGTTAGGAAAAGACAAACCTCAACAAAAACAAAACTACGTACCTAATATCAACAATGCTCTGTAAAGACGATATAATTAAAATCGCCTAACAGAGCACACATTTAAATAAAATTAAATCTAATTCTAACCAAACAAATTAAACCTTACATTAGAGTGGAAGGAGCCTTCCGAGACCTAGTTGTTTTTAACAACCCTCATTGCCAGATAATAGACCGCGCACGCGAGCAACCGTTACAGCGTGTAGAAGTGACTTCTGGCGCGTAGACAAATACAGTAGACCTACCTGTGACGCAGGCCGAGAATAAATCTAAGAAATGTGCTAGGTGAAATTTAATGGAATTTTTTTATTAAACTAACAAGAATTCAGTTTGCACTGTTTCTTTACGTTCGTAAACCTTAATAACATAACTACTCACTACAAATATGCGACCTCCTCAAATTATGTCAGCAATTGGAAAAGTGCTACATTTTGACGTGCTAAGAAAGGTGCTAGGTCGAACATTTTCGTGCTACCGGTACGCCTACCAACACGAGTGCAGGAGTCGTTAATCAAGCGTTATGCACAGGTCATGTAGCTCTCGTGGCATCTCAACAGAGACATTAAAGCTCGTGCGTACACTTCGAGAATTCTTCTTGCAGTGACACAGGTATCAGTATGATATAATTAACCTGGTGTTAAAGGTGCGATGTCTAGCTGATAGCAATGCAGCTGTCCGGTCATAAACTTCTCGACGAGTACTTAAGTAAGGAAAAGTATATTTACGCTACTGCACATGCCTTATGGAGAGACTGCAATACGGAATAATAATTAACAGTGTGAGGTACAGCTGCCCGTAAATAATAAATATTACCACTTACGTCTTCTTTCTCGCAAACCACACACACTGCTAGTTTGTTATTGATACGTTTTATGACAAATTAAGGGGTTTAAGTTTTGGGGCATTTTAGGTCATCATTTATTTAGGGCCCGACAAGGTATTTTTGGTGTTTTAATTAATTTTTAGGTTCATTTTCTTACTTCTGAGGCTTAAATATGATAAATTAATGCTTTTCAGTCAGTCAACACGATTGTACCCAATTGTAATGAGCGTTTCCTTAAATATGAAAAAAAAAACATGTGAATAATAAGTAAATTCACTTGGATGATCAGTTTCGATCGTCAAGCGATCATCGTCTATTATTGTACATTTAGGCCGTTAATACAAGTATGTGGGCGATGGTATTTACAATATGTATATTTATTTAGTTACAGCATTTATTATAAACTTAAGCAACTTGTCGAGATTTGATAGTTATTTGTGATTCTTTGTTAAGAAATTGGTAGTTGTTATTGGCCTTCAAGGTTGCTTGTTCAACGTGATATCTGTGATTGTCAGTGAATGGACAAGTAGTTTTTAACAATAATTATAAAACAGCCTTAAGCAATGTGTTAGGTATGCTGTTAGGTAGTCAGCCCGAAGGCTGGTTGGATCCTCAAAAAGTACCGCCGTTACGTTATGTGAGTAGATACCCACAAAAACCCAAGGCAGCGCTATTTTGAGGCGGAAAACCTAAAGAAAATTATGATCCATACTTGAGGTTAAGTCAAAGTATCAATTTCCTAATTGATACTTTGACTTAACCTCAAGTTATTCATTGAGTTAACCTCATTGCCAAATGACGCTCTTCCTTCCACGTTCGTGTTCATTTGCATGCTGCTTATGAATCTGTTAAGCATAAAGACTTCTTCATTGATTGTGTACGGTTGGTGAAGTATTGTAATCTCACGTATGTCATTTCAAGCTATTGACCGTTACTTGGAGCGGAAATGTGAATGAACTGTCCACTAGTTCTCTTCGTATATCTACGTTTATATTTTGATGGCTGAATACTATCACCGTCACAAACTTTTTAATTTTGCTCTATACTTTAAAATATTTTTCTACAACCTACCATATTAAGTCTAATAACCATTTATTTTTAAGTGCCACGCAAATTTTCTTTAGGTTTTACTATTGGCTGATGAAGGGGATAAACAAATGTTGTTAATTAATCCCTGAAACATGTACAAGGAGCAACTCTAATAATTATTATTTTCGTTTATGTACTGATTAAGGCGGTTGTATAATTTTTGTTAAAACTATTCAGTACATCAATACGGAACCATCATGAGTAATTTAAATAATAGAATGGTGAAGTAGGAATTGAATATGCACATAGCTTATTGTTTGAGCAATGCGGGATCCGTTCTCGTGCAACTGCTATCACTACCACTGGCTACACTTTCTCCGCATTCCTACCTGTGCATGTTCGTCTCTTATTGTAACAAGGAGGGGGAAAGAGATAGCCTAGCTCTCTCTCTATTCTCACCACAACTATAGGCTCAACGCTCTCAGCTTACGTGGCAGTAGATTCCTCGTTCAATCAGTCGTGCACCACAGCCGTGTGGGCAGTTGCAGCAAGTCCGGAGATCACAGGTTCGAATCACGGCGCTAACAGCGGCTATTCTGAGTGTGGTTTTCCCGGGTTTTTCCATAGTCCCGCCAGGCAAATGTCGGAATAGTACCTTATTTGAAGTCCGAGGACACCTGCTCGGGTCCAAGCTCCGTGAACCTGAGGGAATGTGGATCGCGGACTACGGTATGACGATATATGATGACAGACGTGCTGGGTTTCCGGTTCATGCGATGTAACAGAACTAAATACATTGGTCGGTGACTCACTCACTCATTCGCAGCACCACAGGAGCAACGGCCTTATGTTAGCAGTATTGGAATAGACAGGAATACCAGATAACACAGCGGGCTATTGACAGATCCTTCTCTTCTCGCCTGCCCCGTCCCTGCCCCTTCCCCTCATCGCGCAAGTTCACAAAACTTGGACCCTACCTCATCCTTGTCCCTAATACAGTTACACACACTAATACAGTCATCACAGTAATACAGGTTATCAGACAAATTCAAAACACACAACCAACTATACAGGGCTGATGATTAATATGTCCCAAGCCCCAAAAATGAATAAACAATTAGGCCTACAACAACAACATTCCTCGTTGCATTCCGCAGCACACACTGCGTCACAAACTACGTCAGTTGCCGGCAATAGCAGAATATGAAGCATTTTTTACAGGGATTTTTGTGGAATGTGGTGTGACATCCATGTGGTCCTAGCTGAGCTTGTCATTGCTTTCACCAGGCGACTCCTTTTCATCTTTCCTACGTTAGTTTGGTGTTTATATTGATTAATGCATTCGTAATGAACTGAGATTAGGATTCGAGCAAACCTTCCGGGACTAAATGTACAATCCCAGCATTTTGCTTAAGTGAGCGAGGATGAGCCCGGGGTTTATTCTCACTACGGAATCCGAACCTTGTGTCTCTGATTGGTGCATCTCGTCGATCTTCTTGTGAAGACTGACTAAGTTTATTAGGCTACGGTGGTAGTTCAGTGTTTCTAATCAAGTCAATTCCCCAAGCAATTTTCCTCAAATAAGCAGACGTTACGGCTGAAGTGAGATTATGAGACCGCAAAACTATCAACAGCAGGCTGTGTAACAAAGAAATAATTTCGCATCGCGGTTTATCATCGAGTACATTCCAATAGCCAGCAGTTGGTGGCTGCTACCGAAGCGAAGGTCGACACAATGAATGCAAGCAAGCGAGCCCGTCTAACAAGGCGCATGGGGAAATTATACACCTCATACACCGAGCTATAATTAAGCTCTCCCCATCTCCCCCACCTCTGATGGTTTTGTTCTGCATTGACGAAACTGTTGTGCAGAACCGTTTATTACATGAATTACAGCTTGCGAATGGTTGGTAGGTGATGACATCACTACAAGAATCTTTCCTACTCATTCTACCTTCATCTTCTTCTTCCTCCTCCTCCTCCTCCTCCTCCTCCTCCTCCTCCTCCTCCTCCTCTTTAGTAGCTGCACGTCCGTCTGTCTACTGTCTGTCAGTCGGAAATTTCCGAGGATACAAAAAGAGAGCAATATCTTTTAATTGTGTTTGGAGAGAACAAGGCCAGGCCAGGAAGTGGAAAGTGTTGTATTTAATGTATTATTTGTTTGAGTGTAGTCTGAGGGTAATTGGTATTGTTCTTTTGATAGAGGAGCCGCCGACGTGCTGGGCGATTGAGATTACATTCATGTGTCTACTGTACGAACACATCAGTCATCTATACAAACGTTCGGACTACTTCAATTAAGGGAAGCACGGCGGTGGATAGTTAAATCTTGGATGTGAGGTGTCAAAAATTGAAATGGAACTTACAATCAATATTAAAAGAGCACCGTATCCACTGGAGGTCAAGCCTAGAATTTTAAACCAGAAAAGGAAACCAAAATTGTAGTAATGCCAAGGATTAGCAGTTCGGAATCAAAAGATAAATAGCTTCAATAAGCGCTACGGCAATGATGAAGCTCTTTCACAAAAATTCTTGAACTTCCAGCAGAATAATGCTACCTTTCGTAGTTTTAAGTGAAATCAAGGTGCGGTATCTGCCCCACAAGGTTCAACTGGAGTACTGTAGCTTCCGCCATAGAAGGGCATAGAAACCAATCGAGAGGTAGTGACATCTCCCAGGAAGTGGCTCATATACAACGTCGTTGGAGGTTGCTATTAGATGACAGCATTAAACTTTAGCAAGCTTCTACTTTAACGTGGATCTTATTCTGGCAATTATAAGCCATGGGAACAACTTGACAAGCCAGCAGTAAATAAACATAGCTTCTTCTTGTTATTTGATTTAAGGGGTTTGGGACATCTTGGTCAATAGCCCCGTGTAGTTAGGTGTGTTGAGCTTGTCTAATAACCTGTATTCCTGTGATGATTGTAGTAGTGGGTGTAACTGCATCAGGGACAGGGATGGGGTAGGCGCCTCGGGACTTGAAGTGGGATACTATCCCGGCATTGCCTGGAGGGAGTGTGAAAAAAAACAAGGAAAATCCATGCTCAGGAGAGCCGCTGTCAGCACCGGGATTCGAGCCACTGATTTCCGGACTTCCTGCAGCTGCCCTCGCGGCCGTATTACACGATTTAACTAGCACGGCTACACTGCGGGATATATCAACATAGCGGTGATAACCTATTCTCGTATATTTCCTGTCTTCTTTACCAGTTTGATAAATATCTGCCTCGATTAGCCAACTTCATATGCAAGGGGACTCGTAAAGGAAGGAATTATAATAATACTGCTGTAGTACGACACGTTACATTTTGGAACAAACATCACCTGCAATTAGATCGACTTCATTAAGGGGCGTGGTGGCGCAGTGGTCAAGCAGTTTGCCTCTCACCAAGGCGGACCAGGTTCGATTCCCAGTCAATTCATGTGAGATTTTCAAAGTGAAATGCCATGTCCTGTGGTTCGCATTTCATGTGAAAAGGCGGTCCCGTGACTCATGATCGCAAGATTAACTGTCGCGTTAAAACTACAAACTTCCTTATCAACTTCATTAATAGTTCCGGTTAACATTCCTGTCAACCAGGTGTGGTCTCCTTATCAACATCACCTATATTTGACATTTACCAATTAATCACTAAGAAATACGACTGGAATAATGAAATAAATAAACAAGGTAATAAGTGATAATGTAACGTATATCCCTTTATATATCAGAACACTCGCACAATATGCAGTTAGTATTATCAGATGGACAAAGACTGAAATTAAAATGATATCACCTAAAACATAGATTCAATTTAATATTAATTACCAACACCACGTATCCTCCTTAAATTTGTGGATAAAATCCTGTAATTCATGCCCCTCTCAAAATCAATTTTATTTCTATCTGTCTCCTCGGTGCACTGACCGAGTTGGATTCTTGTCTAGATCAAATACTTTTCATTTTCTAAGTTGAATGACTGGCTACGTTCTCTCAATGAATCCACGTTAATATTATACGAAAAGGAAAAGAAACTCTGCTTGCAGAAGACTCGAACCACTGCCCTCACGCAAGTTTACGATCAGGTTTTACAGAACAACTTCAGAATGTTTCCTGTTACCTTGCGTATTTTGATATCTCTTTAGCTAGTAGAGGGTTTTGATTTATTTTGCAATATCCAATCAACATGTCTTCTAAATTACTGAAATAAACACAGCTTTTTGCTCGAGGTTGGGTAACCGGCTTCGATCACTCGCTGAATATGAGGTAGTCCATAGGGCGGTATATTTTTATACCCATGGATGAAAGATGCAATCCGAACAAGTGTACCTATACTTGTTTGAAAGATAGTGCCTGGAACGCATAGCACACGAAGTAACTTCGTCATCCAGTGTGTACTTGCTGTAGCTCTTAGTTATACACCAACTTCCCTTTTAAATGGAAAGGATACAGAGATGCCGGAAAGCACTAATTTGGCCCTGGAAGAAAAATATTTAGCGGGCCAGTACACCTGAATTAAATTTGTGTAAAATCACCAAGGTCACTGTAAAAGCCGTTGAATTATTTCGTAAATTGAGGGACATTTTGTTTCTGTGGCTACGGAAAATCAGTTGTGTGGTGTTGTTAATCACTTAAAGGACTTTGGCCATCGTGGTTTTCAGCCCATTTAACTTGGTGTGTATTCAATAGTGTTTCTGTGGTGACTGTAGTAATGTGTATCTGTAATTATTGGGGGGGGGGGGGGTAGGGAATGGGGTATGAGCTCCGGCATTTGAAATAAGGTACCATCCCGGCATTTGCCTTGAGTGAGTGTGGAAAAACTCATGGAAAATTACACTCAGAATAGCCACTGTCAGCGCAGGGAGTCAAACCTCCAATCTCCAAATTTAATGCAGTTCCCCATCGCGGTTAGAATAAGCTATTTAATGCGCATGGCTACGCCGTGGGGTGACAAGTACTGTCGAGTCTCGATAATCCAACCTAAATTGGACCTAGAGTACGTCGGATCACCGCAAATGTCGGATAATACAGAATAAAATGGGGTCCGGGCGGGGACAACAAGAGCCCGCTGATGAGCCAGCTTGGTGTCCTAGGCGAAACCCCACACAAGACACGGCACAAACCTAGAAAATTTGCTGAGTTTTAATTCACTGGCCATGAAAGCCAATATACCATCTTTTTGGAAGCCATCATAGGAAGGTTAAGGCTGCTTGAGCTTTTAGTTCTCGCAGTAAAGTGGTGCAGTTGCACTCCTATATAAAGGGAGGTAGCACGCAGTTCGCTACTCCTGTGGGGATCCGGGCGGGTACACCAAGAGTCCGCTGATGAGTCAGCTTGGTGTCCTAGGCGAAACCCCACACAAAACACGGCAAAACCTAGAAAAATTGCTGAGTTTTAATACAGAATAACTTTGAATAAACTAAAACAAATACATAGGTAGGCTATACGGTATTACGGTACTCGATTTACTGAATTATCAATTCCATTGTACATGCAGTATTGAACAAAAACGTTCCAAATTCCTTAAGAACAGAAACTTGTCAAACATGTCTGCTTGCCTGCTGATTCCTGTTTTCTTGCAGCAAGATCTCGCCATCGGCGAAAAATCAACACCTCCGTTGCACTTGTCCCTGGCTGTTGCTCCACGTACGCTAAATGCCATAAATCCAATTCACTTAATCCTTCACTGTGAGACATCGTTTTATCCTTTTATTCTGCAATACCTAGTTCTTCTTCACCATCCTTATTGTCGTTAGCATTCTCGAAACAAACAATATCAGGGTCAATTAGTTCAAACATCTGATCTAGTGCACACCACTTAGGCCAACTCACAGATTGAGTCGTAGCATCTTCACAGCCAGGAATGCAAATCAGTAAGGGAACAATATCGTCCAGTCTTCTTGTACCACCTCCTCTTGATGTTCAGCCTCACTCAACAGTATGTGTCAAGACTTTGCTAATGTCGTTTCAACTTCTTCCCAAGCAACCTCCAGACCGGGTGTCCCAGAATTTCGTGTACACCAAATGTTCAAATTAAGTTTAGTTGGTTGGTTCCTCAGTTTAGGGGTTGCGAAAACGCTGTCATGTAGTCCCGTGTACTTTGGGTGTGCGTAGAATCTGTCTGATAACTGCTGTTAATTGAGATGACTGTATTAGTGTGTTATCTGTTTTTAATTCAAGTAAGGACTGCAGACATTCAATTTTCAAGTAGTTCCTACTTTTGCTGCCAAACTCCACCGTCAACGACAACTTGTTCAGAACTTGGTTACTAGATGCCACCACAGTCGGCTCCTGGTGAGGAACGTTAGAACCTAAGAGCGTTAGTCAAATCTAACCTATAATTTAGCTTCACACAAGTGTAATGAGTGGAAGGTATTTCTACATGCCATAAATCTATGACATGGGACCGCCGCGCCGGATTTACTTCCCCTCCGAAGGAAGGAATACAGAGGGATTTTTAACGCTCTTAAAAAACGACGACCTCGGCCAGGTTTGAACCCGCGACCTCAAATCAAGTTAACCAGTGTAGGATAACACGGAATGTCGGATAAGCGAAGATCGGTTGAGCGGACTCTGCTGTAAATGTAAAGTATTGAAGCTATTTTTTAAATGTTGCCGATACATCAGTTTGTTGTAACTCCTTAGTCGGTTAACACAAATTTGTCCAGTATGACTGAGCGGGAAGAAATGTATATATGGTTGGTTGGTACCTTAGTTTAGGGGCCGCGACAACACGGTCATGTAGCCCCGTGTACTTTGGGTGTGTGTAGAATCTGTCTGACAACCAGAGTTAATTGTGATGGCTGAATTAGTGTGTGTTATCTGTTTTAATTCAAGTAAGGACTGTAGACGATAATTTTAAAGTAGTTCCTACTTTTGCTACAAAATGCTACCGTCCACGACACCTAGCTTGCGGACTTGGCTACTAGATGCTGATGATGATGATAATTGTTGTTTTAAGGGGCCTAACATCTACGTTATCGGCCCCTAATGAGCTGGGTGATAGCGAAAATGACAATGAAATGGAAACCAGAAAGACAATCAAGTGAGACGGAAAATACTTACAAAAAGGAACTCAGATTGAAGCAACTCACAAAATGTTCTTACAAAAGGGAATTTAGAACGAAAAGATTCACAAAAGGAATAGATTGAAAAATACGCACAAAATGCAGGCTAGGTTCAAAATACGTACAAAATGCAATGCAGAGTCAAAATACTTACAAAATGCAATTGAAATTCACAATACTTACAAAATCCAAATGATCGTAAATACGTACAAAATGCAATTGAAACTCAAATTACTTACAAAATGCAATTGAAATTGAAAATGCTTACAAAATGCATGGTAGATTCAAACTACTCATTTGGATTGACAATACTTACAAAATGCAATTTATATTGAAAATACTTGACAAAATGTAATTTAGATTCAAAATACCCACAAAATGCAATTGAGAATCAAAATACTTGCAAAATGCCCACCACACAACATGCAATTGAGATTTAAAATTCTTGCGAAATGCGGTTTTGGTTGAAAATACTTACAAAATGCAATTGAAATTCAAAATACTCACTAAAATGCCCTGCTCCTACATTGAAAGACTTACTAAATAGCAATTTATATTGTCAATCTTTACAAAATGCAATAGAGGTTGAAAACAATCGCGAAATGCAATTTAGATCGAAAAAACATACAAAATGCAACGTAGATTAAAAAATACCTACAAAATGTAGTGTAGATGAAAAAAAATCGCTAAAGGGAATTTAGATACACGGGGAGCCAAGTAACAAAAACAGTGCGGTTACGCTGGGAAAACCGTTAAACATATCCATATACTATGAGTGTAAGAATTGTTCAGCCTGAAAAGTTCTACAAAAAGTCCGCGACAGTATATCTTATCTTTAATGCATCGCCCATAAGTGTTCTTACGTTTTCATTTCTTCCAACAATCTCCAATCAGTGGGAATTTTAATTACTAGCTTCGGGACGAGTTTACGAGCTAGCGAGCGAGCCTATCACGCCAGCTACGGCCAGCATCAAACTGTCAAGCCGTGTCGACTTAAGACTTAGAGAGGAGTATATGTGTTTGAAGTTTCGGTGTTCACCTCGGCTTTTCTGAATTGCGTCTGGTACCTGCCAACCGTGCGCCTTTTAAGCTTACGCTAAGTAAATCGTGAAAAATACCGGACGAAGCCGCTGCGGTTTCCTAGTTACACGATAAAAACGAGATTAAGGAAGCATTTCAGTATTCTGTTAATAATAAAACTTGACGTCTGAATCAACTATCCGAAACTGGTTCCTTTGTCGTATAATGTTTCCAACTTGTGCAGCGGCTGGAGATATCGGCGATTATTTACATGGCGTGTCAACAGTATATTAATAGCATTGGCTGGCATTTCACACATTAAACTTGTGGACAAGTTGTTACGCGACCCAGCGGGGAGCGCTTTACCACTCTCTTATCGCGGTGCATTCACTTCGCAATATATTTATGGAAATTACAAGCAAATTAAACTTCACTAACACATATTCAAAATTCATCAATATGTACTGCAAGCCAACATAATCACAAAAATAAAAGATTAAGAAATTCTTAGTTCCTCAACGAAACCACACTGACAATATTCTGAACTACTTACGGTATATCGACAACCAAATTGAGTTCACATTTCAAAGTACTCGGTAACATATTTACGATTAATTAATTTTATTTTAAACCAACTTTGATTGCTTTATGAACAACAGCAAAAGCAACAACAACGATGGGTAAGTAACCAGATCTACAAATTGACTTTCCTGAATGGATAACATTTCAAGGGTAACAGTAAGTTCACCTTTCTAATTTATGTAGCCTACCTAAGCCACATTAGTTAATACATATATTAATGCACCATTATTATTACTATTATTATTATTATTATTATTAAACATCATCATAATCATCATCTTCCTTCCAAGTATTGGGCCAAGTGTCAAGTTACGGTCTTGAATTTTCCTTCCATCGCTTCATCGGACGTCCTACTGATGTCATGTTCCGATATCAGATATTGATCGCTGCAATTCAGGATGAACAGTGCTCTGAGTCACAAGGTTATAGAATCTTCAAAGGCAAGACCAGTAAACGTGTAATAAAAACCACCCCACACTTAGGCACAGGATTTATTGTCAACAGGAAGATTTTGGGTTCGATTGTGGACTTCACATCCCCTAACAACCGAGTCTCTACTCTTTCTTTTCGGTGTACAAATAGAGTTTACACAATGGTGAACGTACATGCGCCAATCAATCAGGCGAATAAGAAGGACCCGGAAGGAACAGACGCATTCTGGGAGGAGCTAGAATATATCCTCTAAAAGGTACCTGACAAACATACCATCATTCTGCTAGGTGATTTCAATGCCCAGCTTGGCAAAGAACGAAAATATCAGAAGATTGTTGGAAACTACCCAGCTCACAGGAGAACTAATCGTCGTGGAGAGAGGCTTGTGGAGTTATGCAGAGCATTCAATCTGGCCCTTAAGTCAACGGCGTTCTAACGCCTATCCATAAAACAAAAGACCTGGATTACTCCAAACCCCAACCTTGGTGAATTCGAAATTGACCATGTCGCCATTGCACGGAAAGCGCAACGAGAGATCCAGAATGTAAAGGTTTCGAGAAGTGACAACTTAGACTCGGATCACTACCTTTTGCAGATCAAAGTTAGACTAATTCCAAGAAATAACAAGAAGATTACTCCAAGAACAACTGTTAAGTTTGACAGAGACAAGCTAAGGAGCAACCAAGAATTCACCCACAAGTTGGAAACTTTAAATCCAGAGAATTGGGAACAATTACAAGAGGCTATAGTCAGAATAGCAAAGGAGACTGTCCCACTCACAAAATCAAGAAAGCATCCTTGGTGGGATCACGAATGAGATACAGCA
Organism: Meconema thalassinum; assembly: GCA_946902985.2. Classification (NCBI taxonomy): domain Eukaryota; kingdom Metazoa; phylum Arthropoda; class Insecta; order Orthoptera; family Tettigoniidae; genus Meconema; species Meconema thalassinum. The sequence goes on along the minus strand of OX336388.2, from coordinate 1,287,312,246 downwards.
GTTCAGCTAAGGCAGGTTGCGTGGCAGAAATGGAATTGCCACAAAAATGAAGAGAACAGGGTCAACATCCCAAACGCGAGAAAATCTGCATCAAAAACCATCCGTGGCGTGAAACGTATGTTTAATAAGGAACAGTTGGAACAGATTGAGTAAGACTTCCAGAAAAATAACACACGTAACTTATATAAAACCTTCAAGCACAGTCTGAACAAATACAACCCCCAAGTCTACAGTTTAAAGATTACAATGGGAAATTAGCTCACAATGATAAAGATAATTGTCAACTGTGAGGCACCAGAGACCCCTTTTGTTTATGAAATAAATCCAAACATCCACCCCGATTCGTCCCCTCCTACGAAGGCTGAAATCACGAAGATCATCCAAGAGATGAAGGACAACAAGGCACCGGGTGAAGATTTGATAATTGCTGGCTGAACTGTGGAAACATGCAGGGGAAAAGGCAATCGACAAGCTTGTTGCAATTATTCAAGAGATCTGGGAGAGCGAAAAACTCCCAAGTGGATGGACCTCTGCCGTAATTCATCCACTACATAAGAAAGGGGAGAAAACCGATGTAAACAATTACCGTGGCTTCTCTCTTCTATCAATAACTCAACGGACAATACTCATTTAATTCTCTTTCGAGAATATTTGATTACAAGATCCTATCAAAAGCTCTACAGAATAGGGCGGAACAACAAATCGATCCACAACTGGGGGAATACCAAGGGTGTTTCAGAAAGGGACGATCATGTGCTGAACAGATTATGAATCTGAAGTCCATCCTTTCATATCTGAAACTCAGGAACAGGGAATTCGTGATGACCTTTGTTGATTTTAGGAAAGCGTACGACTCAATTGATCGAACCACCTTATTGCAAATCCGTGAAGAGTTTGGCTTAGATAACAAGACACAATCAATTATTCAGCAAATCCTGACCAACACCACCTCCAAAGTGAAGTTCAGAGGAGAGATGTCTGATGCCTTTGAAATCAGGATAGGAGTGAGGCAAGGAGACGGTCTATCACCTCTTCTCTTCAACTGTGTTTTAGAGAAGGTCATCCGAGAATGGCGGAAGGAAATGAAACATTCAAGGGTAGAAAATGGGGTAAGGCTAGGGTACAAGTATATGCATCTTACAATCGACTGTCTAGCCTTTGCAGATGATCTAGTGATCTTTCCAGATTCCATCGATACGGCAGAACAGCAACTTAACCAACTGAAAAATCAAGCTAACTGGGCTTCAAATCTCCTTTGAGAAGACACAATTCATGACAAACATTTAAGGTGCGTTCAAAAAGTAACGAACCAGAGGCATAATTACAGAAACCAGTACCTGTATGTTAGAAGTATTGGCCCTGGCTGTTGAGGCACTTGTCCCACTGTGACACTAGGCAGTGAATGGCTGTCTCATAAAATTCCCTGGGCTGCGATGTCAACCAGTTCCGCACGTACAGCTGGACGTCGACGTCCGAGGTGAATCTTTGGCCCCACAGAGCCCTTTTCAGGGCACCAAACATGACGTAATCACAGGGAGGGAGGTCAGGACTGTATGGAGGTTATCCGAGAACCTCCCATTTGAATTTCTGCAGGAGTGCCGCGACTGTGTTGGCCGTATGAGGTCGTGGAGCAGAATGACCCCACGGGTGAGATTGCCTGGTCGTTTTGTTTTGGTCGCTTGGCGAAGCGTGGTCAAGGTTTGCGAGTAACACTGGTCATTCACTGTTGTCCCGTGCGGCATGAAGTGTATCAGAAGGGGGGCCATCTTGGTCAAAGAAGAACGTCGGCATTACCTTCCCTGCACTCGTGTGGATGGCCTCGCCTTTCTTGGGTGGTGGTGACCCTGGATTCTTCCACTGGAGGCTTTGTCGCTTGGATTTTGGTTCGAAGTTATGACACCATGACTCATCTCCAGCCACCACTCGTGCCAGGAACCCATCTTTCCCCGCGTAGCGCTGCAGATGACCAAGACAGTGGGCCATTCGACATGCTTCCTGGTGTGGTAGAAGACTGTGGGGCACCCACTGGGCACACACTTTGCGCAAGTGCAGTCGTTCCTTCATGATGGTGTGCACACTTCCGACGCTCAATCCGACCACGGCGGCTATGGCGTTCATTGTCACTCAGCGGTCCTGGGTAATGAGTGCATCAACCAGCTGGACGTTGTCATCGGTAATGCAGGGGGGTGCCCCAGAACGGGCATCATCGGCTAACGACACCCGTCCTTCCCTGAAGCGCTGGTGTCACGCCTTGATCCTTGCAAGGGACATGCAGTATTCGCCGTACAAGTGACATTCAGCGATAAATGTCCGTTCCCCCTACTCCTTCCGCTGTCAGAAACCGAACAACACCTCTTTGCTCTTCGCTTGACGCCTCCATGTCACTGTTTGCAATGCGACTGGCAGCGTTGGACGATTGATGCATGCTGCTGCTCGCTTTGTATCGTCACGTGACGTGCACGCATGCCCTCTAGCGACGGGCTGTGACCTTCCACGCTCAGGTCGGAACCACACCTCGTTACACACGCCACGATTAGCCGATGTCGTCACCGGTTTGCGCATTCCAGCCTCCGGCTCGTTACTTTTTGAACGCACCTTATAAAATCAGCACCCAGGGAACTGGAGGTCGGACTAGGAAAAGTTCAGAAGGCAGAAAAGTTCAAATACCTCGGTGAGTGGATAGAGACTAACCTATCAGAGAAAGAAGCCTTCGTGTCACGCATTAATAAAATGGAAATGGCATACAACCTGACTAAAGACATCTACAATAAGAGATCGATATCCTTCAACGCCCAAATTAGACATTCCTATACTGTTATTCGACCAGAAGCACTGTATGCGGCAGAGACTCTGATAATGAACAAGAAAGGTCTAATGGAAAAACAAGATGTTCAGTAAAGAACATATAGCCTACTTTCTCCTAAATGCATGGGTATTGTTATAACTCTTTGTCCTTTTCAAGGAGTATGATTGAATGTTGGTTGTAGTAGCTTGTTGAAATACAACGTGCTATAGGGATATTAAACATGAATATGAGGTGCCCTTTGCTAGTGCTACCTCTGTACCAAATTTCGTTCAATTCAGTTTCACCGTGTTTGAATTGATAGGGGGAATCGATTTGCACACATACTTGGCCACCATCTGCAAACTATTGGGCTGATGTTCTTGCAGTTTGGTCAGAATATGTTTCCCACATAAAGATACGGTGTTGCAATATTTGGTAGAGACTAGATTATTAGGTTGGTCGTAATTACATTTTAGCGTTTAACATTTGGGTGGGCGCGATTACGTTTCCGTCAAGATAGTGGTGATATAAAACATGACACTGAGGTGCCCTTTGCTAGTGCTACCTCTGTACCAAATTTCGTTCATTCGGTTCCACCGTGTTCGAATTAATAGGGGGAATCAATTTTGACATAAAGATGGCCGCCATCCGCAAATTATTAGGCTAATGACCTATTAGATTGGTCAAAGGATGCTCCCTCCGTAAAGGTATGGAGTTGCAGAATTTGGTAGAGATCGGATGATTAGGTTCATCGTAATTTGATTTAAGCTTTGAACATTCGTGTGGCCGCCATTACGTTTCAGTCAAGATGGCGGCGATATAAAACATGACACTGAGGTGCCCTTTGCTAGTGCTACCTCTGTACCAAATTTCGTTCCATTCGGTTTCACCGTGTTTGAATTAATAGGGGGATTCGATTCTGACACAAAGATGGCCGCCATCCGCAAACTGTTAGGCGAATGACCTATTAGATTGGTCAAAAGATGCTCCCTCCATAAAGGTATGGAGTTGCAAAATTTGGTAGAGATCGGATGATTAGGTTAATCGTAATTTGATTTAAGCTTTGAACATTCGTGTGGCCGCCATTACGTTTCAGTCAAGATGGCGGCGATATAAAACATGACACTGAGGTGAATTTTGTTAGTACTACCTCTGTACCAAATTTCGTTCCATTCGTTTGCACCGTGTTCGAATTAATAGATGGAATCGATTTTCACACAAAGATGGCCGCCATCCGCTAACTATTACGCTGATGACCTATTAGATTGGCCAAAGGATGCTCCCTCCATAAAGGTATGTAGTTGCAAAATTTGGTAGAGATCGGATGATTAGGTTAATCGTAATTTCATTTAAGCTTTGAACATTCGTGTGGCCGCCATTACGTTTCAGTCAAGATGGCGGCGATATAAAACATGACACTGAGGTGCCCTTTGCTAGTGCTACCTCTGTACCAAATTTCGTTCCATTCGGTTTCACCGTGTTTGAATTAATAGGGGGAATTGATTTTCACACAAAGATGGCCGCCATCCGCAAACTATTAGGCTAATGACCTACTCATTTGGTCAAAGGATGCTTCCTCTATAAGGATATATTGTTGCAAAATTTGGTAGAGATCGGATGATTAGGTTAATCGTTATTTGATTTAAGCTTTGAACATTTGTGTGGCCGCCATTACGTTTCCGTCAAGATGGCGGCGATATAAGACATGACAATGAGGTGTCTTTTGTTAGTACTACCTCTGTACCAAATGTCGTTCCATTCGGTTGCACCGTGTTCGAATTAATAGGGGGAATCGATTTTCACACAAAGATGGCCGTCATCCGCAATCTATTACGCTGATGACCTATTGGTTCGGTCAAAGGATGCTCCCCCCATAAAGGTATGTTGTTGCAAAATTTGGTAGAGATCGGATGATTAGGTTAGTCGTAATTTGATTTAAGCTTTGAACATTTGTGTGGCCGCCATTACGTTTCCGTCAAGATGGCGGCGATATAAAACATGACACTGAGGTGTCCTTTGCTAGTGCTACCTTTGTACCAAATTTCGTTCAATTCGCATTCACCGTGTTCGAATTGATAGGGGGGGACAGACATTCAGAGTACACACACTCACACACACACACACAGACACACACACACACACACACACACAGACTCACACACACACATACACACACACACACACACAGACTCACACACACACATACACACACACAGACAGACACACTTTTTTCGCCCTGTGTTGATCTCATAAGTCTACTTTCATTTTTTGCAAAAATCGAAAGTAGGCTAACTAGAGGCTAAAAAAGGAAGATTTTGAGGAAAATCCTGGGTCCCATCAAAGAAAACAGCGAGTACAGAAGGCGTCACAACCACGAATTATACAAGAACGTGGAGAAGATCAGTGACACGATTCGAAAAAGAAGGATTGCCTTTTATAGCCACGTGACACAAATGAGCCCAGGCAGGATATCAAAACGGATATTGACGTAGGCCTACTTTCAAGATAAGAAAACCAAAGGGGCATGGTTCACGGAAGTTGAGAAAGATCTACCTGAAATGGAAATGTCCCCTAAATGTATCCAGGAGCGTGTTCCACTTCAGGAAAAACTTCGTACGCACAAAGGTTTCCAGGAAAAGCCGAAGATGAAGACAGGGAAGGCGTGGTCCCAAGAGAGAACAGAACAAAACCGGAGACGAATGCGGGAACACTGGGCGGTAGTTAGAGCTCGGAAGAAGAGACAGTTGAACTGACGTGGTCCCTAGTTGGCCGAATCGAAAAAAGAATAATAATAATAATAATAATAATAATAATAATGAAAGGAAGCTTTTAGTTTTACGTGACCGTTAATCATGCGATCATAAGCCACGAGACCTCCTATTTACGTGGAATCCGAACCACAGGACATGGCAATTCACTTCGAAAATCTCACATGCATTGATCGGGAATCGAACCCAGTCCACCTTGGTGAGAGGCAACAGCTTGACTGCTGCGCCACCACGCCCCCTAATAATAAGAGTGAATAAGTGCATTGAAGAATAATTTTTGAAAGATAGACTGGACTATTTTTTCTGCAATTATTAAGGAAATCAAAACCTGTCCGAGACAAACGTCGCAGTTCTCAATGTGGGAAGAGCATTAATTTCTCACATGAACTTCTAAACATGCGCTTACTTCTCCCAGTCTCGTAAAAACAGAAAAACGATAAAGGCAATGCTCAAATGTTTCCTTTATTAGACTTAATGAAAGATTCCATGTACAAGTAAGAGCAAAATATTCGTGCATCTTATAATAAAGATAGTAAGGGCGATAAATTCGTCGTCAAGAGCAGCGGTTAATTGCGGCGGCCAAGTATTCGCATGCTCACAGCCCGTTCAGTAGCTAACGTCTAACATTAATAGGGAGGATTTCCCATGTCGCTTCTGCCTTCTTCCTCTTTCACCTTCGTTGCGATTAGATTCGCAGTAGAAATATTCGACGTTAAACAATATTTTCTTGAAAAAAGAAAAGCTTATCTAACACTGTTAATCTCCCGATCAAACGACTTTCCTTGAAACCAATTATTTCCGACTACTCACACCCGATTCTTAAAGAGGCAATGAAAGCAGTGATTAATTTTTATTAGCTCGAAATTATATGACGTTCTCAACTAGTCTTAACTTTAATCTGATCACTAGACTCATAATATAAGAACCGGATATAATGCTTGCGCTGATCTGCATACCGCTCAAGAATAAACGATACTAAGACACAGTCATATGTTTTGATAAGTCAGCTACAACTGCAAACATTGCGCTCAGAGCAAAAGGGGTCCAAGTTCAAAACTGGATCATTCCATGGTTAAAGGTTGTTGGTGATTTATTTAGGGGCTTTGCGACATCGTGGTCATGTAGCCCCGTCTATTTGGGTGTGTGTGTAATTTGTCTGATAATGCCGTATTTTGATGGCTGCATTAGTGTGTGTATTTGTAATTCAGGAGAGAATTTCGAATGAGACAGCCGTAACCTTAAGTTAGGAACCATCCCGGCATTTGCCTGGGATAGAAGTGGGAAACCACGGGAAACCACTTCCAAGATGGCTGAAGTGGGAATGGAACCCACCTCTTCTCAGTTTTCCTCACGAGGCTGAATGTGCCCCGTTCCAGACTTCACACCAAAATTAAATTTATTGGCAGAGCCGAACTCTGATCTCCGCGGCGAAATCGAAGCATGCCTAAGCCTACAGGGAACAGGTTAACAGTATGTCCACACAAACATTGTATTTTTTACACGTGTGTATATAATGTGTGTGTATGTGTAAAGGGCCCAGTTGGGTATTGAATTAGCAGTTTAAGGTTGTTACGAGCGGACCCGTGCGAGATATCTCGCATGTTCATAAACCACACTTTCCCCAATAGGTTAATAATGAGAGACTTACCGTAAGGAAAAAGGTAGTTATGTCTGTATTTCAACCTAATGATTATAGATCACTGTTTACATATCAGTTAGAATTCCAAGTTCTACGTTCCCTAAATTAGGAAGACAATCACTGAAAATTGGATCATCAGAACACTCACCGGTTATTCGATATTTATGAAATTAAACGATTTGAGTGCTCATTTCTTTGATTTACTGTTTCTGAAATCCATGCAAAATGATAAAGGAAATGCCTCAGATTGTTAAAATGATATGAAACAGGCGTCACAGCGGCCAAAATGTGAAGAGGACAGCAACAGTATCTGCAAAACGCACACTTCGTAACTTTTTTTGAAGATTTTTTTAAAGAAATTATAGATATTTATGAAATTAGAGTGCAATTCGTCACTGCTAATATCTATTCTCTTTCATTCGAATGCTCATTTGTTACAATCAGTTGCATGTGAGCGCCCTAGGAGGGATCTATACTACTGAAATAATATACATGATTCATCTAATAAAATAAACTTGTAATTGAAAACCTAGAACTAGGAAAATCAACATAAATATTCTGTATGCTGGCGCATGCCTTTGACCTGATTCAGTCTGCATTTATTGTAGTTTTGAGTAAGGGGGTACAAATACGTATGGCACGTATGATAAATATTGTTTTAGGGGCTTGGGCCATCTTGGTCATCACTCCCATGTAACTGGGTCTGTGTTCAATCTGTGTTTCTGTGGTGAGTGTAGTAATATGAATGTAACTGTAATTATTAGGGAGGGGATGGACTAGGTGCCCCGGGACTTTTAATAAGGTACTGTCCGGCATTTGCTAGGAGGGAGCTTTGAAAATCTCGGGCAAAAGTCACATTTAGGATAGCCACTGTCAGCGCAGGGATTCGAACCTTTGATCTCCAGCTTCCTTCAGCTACCCATCGAGTCGTGGTACACGATAACGCCTCGGGGTATATAACAAATAGATTTAACGATTTGTCGGTTCCCAGTTTGTTGTTGATTCAATTAGGGGCTTGAGACATCGTGGTGACAGCCTCGTAGACTTGGGTGTATGTGAACTTAGTCTGATATTCTGTGGTTATTGTGGTGTCTGTATTTATAACTGGAGTTAGGATTGGGTAGGAGGCAGCCGTAGTCGTGGTAATCGAATCCACCTATTCTCAGTTATACCTCACGATGCTGAGTGTATCCTTTTCCAATCTTACTTGGCAGAGGCGGAGTCCAATCCAGACCTAAGGGATGATAGCCCAGAATACCAGTCACTTCCCCACGTGGTGGTAGACAGAAACTGATAACGTTTCGTATGTTCACATATATTTACTGGCAGAGATGAGATCAATTTTATTCCATTAATAAAGTATAACACATCCGTAAGCCTCCGTGGCTTAGGCGGCAGCACGCCGGCCTCTCACCGCTGGGTCCGTGGTTCAAATCCCGGTCACTCCATGTGAGATCTGTGCTGGACAAAACGGAGGCAGACAGGTTTTTCTCCGGGTACTCCGGTTTTCCCTGTCAAAATTTCATTCCAGCAACACTCTCCACTATCATTTCATTTCATCTGCCATTCATTTAATCATTGCCCTAGAGGAGTGCGTCAGGCCTCGGCAGCCGGCACAGTTCATATCCTCGCCGCTAGATAGGGACTTCATTCATTCCATTCCTGACCCGGTCGGAGACTGGACGCAGGCTGTGGATTTTCATTTTTCAATAAAGTATAACACATCTATTCTAAGCGTTTCAGCTTTCCGAAAGCGAATAAATTTTCCGTCTCTTACAAGTAACAATATTCTACATTATGTTCCTCTTTCAGTTCAGGATGCAAGACATTATTTTCCTCCTCGTGAAAGAAGAGAAGTAGGATACCAGTAGAGTACCTTGATTCACAGTGACTCGCAAAAGGAAATACACCAATACTTCATTTCCCAGACAATTTGGCATTCTCGAATATATAACCTTTAATAATCCATTCCATATTATGACCAGAAATACTGCACGTTTTATGTTATTTTTCCTTTAACATTAAATGAATATTGAACTGATAAATCGCAAGATGATTCTTTTATGAGTCCTAACATAGCATTTAAACAACAAGGATAAAAGGCATTCAAAAGTCACATATAGAGTTAGTTAATTAGTTATTATTGTTTTAAGCGGCAGAACTACGAGGTCATCTGCCCTCTTAACACAGATTAAATTATACAAATTTGGATTACTTTATTAAATTTTGAGGTGGAAGCCTAAATATTAAAAAACACCTAAAATAATAAAACAAACAAAAAATAATAATTATAATAACAAAAATATAAGGAAAATAAAATAAAATAAAATCAAAATAAAACTAATAATTATAACAACAAAAATATACGGAAGACAAAAAAAATACTTTTTAAAAAAGAACAACGTCTTTGAGAAAATATTTACTTGTAAATTTGGATTGCTGACCCTAACCCAATCTCACTTATAAAGCGGATGACGAGATCAGCAGCCACCACGTCATTGGCTAATATAAGTTCGAGTGTCATCTGCAAACCAAGGATTCTTCGTAGATGAGCAAGATCCACACATTTGGTTAAAGTGTGGGCCACGGTGAATTCTATGCCACAGGTACATAGTGGGGAGTCTTCCCTTCTCACATATAGAAAGAGAAAGCTCAACTAGTTTAACACGATCATACTACAAGAATTTTCGACAACATTAACGCTACCCTATAATTATATCCAGCAGTACAATTTAGAAATACGTTCTTTTTGATAAGATTTTTAGAACCCACCATACATGTATCGTCAAATTAACATAAAGCAATTTTTGTAAGGACGTTCGTATTTCTTAGACTTACAGAACTCTCCAAGATACATTTTAGTTTGAAAGACTTTTGTATTACATTTTCTCAGAATATTATGTAAACATTTGTTGAACAATTTTTAAATATTTTAGTTTCAAGTATTAAAATTATTAGTCTGTAACACTAACACCCTATCTTTACCATCAAGCTGACGGTGGCCTCAATGAAGGGTTGAAAACATGTTTCTAAACAATAAATAATATACTGACAGACTCACAGATATCATTAGAAAACGCAGACTAACTTCCTACGGGCACATACAGAGAATGAACAATAAACGACTTACAAAGAAAATCTTTGATGTAGTAAACAGTTCAAAAAGGAAAACAAATTGGTATCATGAAATAGAAGACGACTTAAAGCAATTAGGGATCAACAAGCAAATGATAGAAGACAGAGAAAATTTCAGAAACAAAATTAAGAACGCCAAATTTTTAGTAAGTGAAAGGAAGAAGATAGGAGCATTGTGGACGGAACAAAGGAAACAGGAGCACAGTCAAAGGATGAAGAGATTTGGGGAAGAGAAGAAGGGAAAGAAGTGAAAATTGTGACATCATGAGATATTTAAGTTCAAACACTGTCCATAAGGGCAAAAATGATGTAATAATAATAATAAATAATATACTACCGGTATTATTAGGTGTCTCTTATTTTAAGCTAAATATCCCAACATTTAGGCTATCGGCCCTAAATCGTAAGAAATAGCACCATCAAATTCAGTTTTGTTCAAGGAGGACCACCTGTCGCAGTACCCAGCAGTATAGCCAAGCGGTCTAGAGCACATTCCAAGACTGCAATGGGTGGATGGCTTTGAGAGATAAAAGTTCAGATCTCGGCGCTTAAGGCGTCCATTCCTGGTATGGTTTAGCTTCTGGTTATTCCACATTAACTCCAGATATTTCAAGTCACACACTCTGCAACCGCCATCAAAATAGCACAGATTATCAGATAATTTCCATACACAACACGCGGCTATGACCAAGATGTCCCAAGCCTCCAAATGACCAACAACAACTCACCAGCAGCAAACAAAATAACTGACAACAACGAAATGTGGACTTGGCCCACTTTTCCCCTGAGCTCCGTTATCTGATTGTCTTATGCTGGGCTTCAAATCAAGAGAGAGGGGGAAACGGAACAAGAAATCAAGATATTTATGATTCAAGTCCTCCTTCCTTCAAATTTATTGGACTATTAAGAACAAACTTAAAACAACATTACCACAGGACTACTTTATGTACTGCCAAGAACTACTACTACTAACTGAAAGAAAGCTTGCCAATAAACAAGTCCATATGAGCGGTACTGACAGCTGATATTGAAATCGACTCTGTAGCTCCCTGCCTACTCCGTCCAGCATGGCTTTATCCCACGGGGTACAGGGGAATATGTAAACTCATAATTCCTAACATACATACTACAACGTCACGAACCTACAATCATAACTCGGAAAATTGTTCCTTTAGGGGGGAGCAGACAAGATGGGCACTGGATAAAGTGAGAAGGGTATAGCAATTGCATACCGAAAAAGCGCTGATACATTGCATATACTTTATGGCTATCATTTCAACTAATTGGGAACTCCACCGCCATCTGCTTGAGTTGTAATAATAATGCTAACAAAAAAAAAGAAGATTTGATACAAACCCACACAAAAATAAACGAGAAGAAGAAAGAAATGTTACACAGAACAAACGTCGTTGAAGGATTACAGATAATGACACCTTATATGCCCATAATTGATGTACGAAGCTAGTACGGATCGTGAGGGCCAGGTGACAGCGCCCCCAACTCTTAGGTCAGGGTTTCCCGGTTCACAACACAACTACCTAATTATATGGAGGTGCCTACTTAGACATTCTTTACAACCTGAGGCCAGTCTAGCACGACTCCCAGCTAAGAAATTAGAAATAAGATACGGTGTAAGGTAGTTGGCACCTCGTAGCAAGAGACATCACCCTTTCACCAACTCTTCAAAGATTCGGTCAACCTCTAAAACAAATCACGCCCATAATTGTGTATTTATTCAGTGACACATTATGAGTCGTTAACTCATATTAAAAGACGCCGATATAAACTCAGGGCTCATCTCAGCTGGTACTATCGCGAAATAGTGAATTGGAGATGTAAAACTTACTCTAAAAAATTACAATACTCATTAGGCCAACCTAAAAGCCTCCGTGGCTTAGGCGGCAGCACGCCGGCCTCTCACCGCTGGGTCCGTGGTTCAAATCCCGGTCACTCCATGTGAGATCTGTGCTGGACAGAACGGAGGCAGACAGGTTTTTCTTCGGGTACTCCGGTTTTCCCTGTCAAAATTTCATTCTAGCAGCACTATCATTTCATTTCATCTGTCATTCATTTAATAATTGCCCCAGAGGAGTGCGTCAGGCCTCGGCAGCCGGCACAGTTCATATCCTCGCGGCTAGATGGGGGCTTCATTCATTCCATTCCTGACCCGGTCGGAGACTGGAAGCAGGCTGTGGATTTTCATTTTTCATTTTCATTAGGCCAACCTAGCTATGAATAAGTAGGGCCTACACAAGATGATGAGTATTGAAGATTGCGGGAATAAAGAAAAAAAAAACAAAGAACAGTTGCGTTGTCTGGTCTTTGGTCTAAAATGAGGTGAGGTGAGGAGGTTGTTGCTTATTTTAGGGGCTGCGAAATGGTGGTCATATAGCCATGTGTATTTAGTTGTGTGTGTAATTTGTGTGATAGCCTGTGCTAGTGTTATGTCTGTACTAGAGTGTGTATTTGTAAATTGGGAATAGGATTGGGAAGGAGGCGGCCGTGGCCTTTAGTTACGAACCATCCTAGCATTTGCCTGAAGTAGAGGTGGGAGAAACCACAGACAACCATTTCCAGGATGGTTGAGGTGGGAATCAAACCCTCCTCTTCTCAGTTATAGCGCACGAGGCTGCTTTTACACCGTTCCAGCCCTCGGACTAGAATTAAAATTTCTTGGCAGAGCCGGGAATCGAACCCGGACCTCCGGTCCGATGGCCATAAACGCTAGCCGCTACACCACCAGGTGGTCCCTTTGAATTATACGTCTAACTTCCACCCTCTCTCTCTCTGAAATTAGATTTTTACCGCATTCGTCAGATATTTTAATTCTCTAGCTTGTTCACACTGCGTAAGGCACGCCCAAATAGTTCAAAGTCTCTTTGGTCGTCAAAGTCCTCTACCAATAAACAGAAACCTAGAAGCCATTTCTTCAGTGTTACCGTTTAGAATCTACGGAAAATGATCTTCAGTCGGTAATATTTTGTTGTTAATATTCATGTTAGGGTGTTGGTACATCTTGATCATCAGCCCCGTGCAGTTGGGTGTGTGCTGAACTTTTCTGATAACTTGTATTTATGTGATGACTATGCTAGTGTATGTACTGTAACTGTATTAGGGACAGGGATGGGGTAGGTGTCCCGGGACTTGAAGTAAGGTACTATCCCGGCATTTGTCTGGAGGGAATGTGGAAATACCTGGGGAAAAGCCATAGTCAGAGTGGCTGCTGTCAGCACTGGGATTCAAACCTACGATCCCCGGACTTGCTACAGCTGCCCCCACAGCCATGGTGAACGATTTAACGAGCACTTCTACGGTCGGTAATAGGGAAGCCCAATGGGTGGTTTAAGTTCATAATACGGTAGAATATTATTCTACACAAATACATAAATGTGCAGAATATATTAAACTATCAGTAGTACCCGGCTTCGCCCGGTGGATTTATTTGTTTTATGGATGATAATGAATACTACTACAGAACTGGCACATGATACTTAAACTACCAGAAAAAAAAATATATAACTTTTTGTGGTGGTGGTGGTGGTGGTGGTGGTGGTGGTGGTGGTGGTGGTGGTGGTGGTGGTGGTGGTGGTGGTGGTGATAAGCAGTACAGTATAATGGACGTAACATTTAGATCACGTTCCCCTAATGATAAAGATAATAATAAATAGGGAAACGGCTATTTACTAACTGCAGCACTAACACATGTAATTTACAAACAAATTTCTAAAAATGATTAGAAATAAAAGTGAAATAAAAGACACTGCCTAGGGCCTATATCTCATTGTCTGTTAGAAATGTAGAGACCAATAGTGTCGTCTTTTGTCGCATAGCACCGTAGGAAAATAATCAGAACACTTTGAAAAACGTCGACTGTCCCGAGCTCCTGAGGTAGCAATAGTATAATTTATGGCCACATAGCGCTCAACGATAAGTTTCGGATTAAATTACGGTAAATTTGAAAGCACCAACGCTTATTGCAGCTGATAACCTCAATGTATTGCACCAACACTATCGCACTTATACAGATGCATAATATGTTCATGATGATAACTGTTTTAAGGGACAAAAGAAATACTTTTGCACAAATTACTCCCCGTGACTGCAATTTATAAACAGCGCAAGATTTAACTATTTTCGCAATTCTGCACCAGAACACTGGTAGGGGCGACGCACAGTGGTCCTTTTGCACTATCTGGGCGCTCAAAATGCAAAAAAAATATTTTTTTTCATGATATATGACGTTTTTAGTATCAGTAATGTCCGATGACCTCAGAACTGTGCCTATATGTCATATTAGTTCACCCACTGGAGAGTGGGAGATCGCTGAAGAAGGATGTTTCTTATCGCATCCTCAGCTGGAAGCGGAACTGATTGTTTGTGTTTTAATCTTGTGCTTGTAAAGACGTGTTTGTTGAGCTATCTTCATCGTTTGCCACTGGATATGGCAGACCAAGGTATGCTCTTTCTTTATTAAATTTGCAAAATCGTATACAAATTGCTGTGTTTATGTGATAAACGTTTGAAGATAGTAACTTTTAAAATATATTTTATCCTTCTTCTATGGGTTTTTAAACCCGGAAATTCGCAATTGTCAACCATTGTTGAAATTCTTTTTATTAGACTATAGCCTATACCCTATTGTGGTGTCTGTGAAAAACTGCTTGCAACTTTTTGCAACTTTGGCTGTTATTCTCGTTTTAGAGCTGTCGGAAGGATTTTCGCGGAAAGATCTATTCGATGTTTGACGCCATGCAAGTGGGAAAGTGAAAGAAAGTGATGTCTTACTGAACTATTTGATAGAAAATACTAATCTGAAAACCCTTGGACAGTCTGTTAAAGATATTGTTAGAAAAAAACTTATTAATTTTTCCGCGCAATTAAGAAAAATGTGGGTTGCAAATCACAAGACATTAAGCAAGTTTTTTGTCATCCTAATTTTCCTTTAATTGAATATATGTGTGGTATTTCCGTTTAATTCTGTACACCCCTGAAAGATCATATATTTTGTTAATTAATTCCTTCCCTTCTTAAGTGCTTCGTTGCACCACACGTTTAGCTGTGATTAGAACCAGAAGGAAGGAACGGCATGTGTTTCACCTGATTCAAGAAATCACATTTCAGTGACGATTTAATTTATTACTGTGTTGACCAGAGTTATAGAGATTGTGAGGACACGGGAGATTATATGTTTAGTGTATTCAAGCACATTATTTTATTATGGTTACTAAAAGAGTTCAATTGTTATTACTATACCTACACATCAAATACTATTTTTAATGTAATGCATTCTCAAATGAAAATTAGCCTATTGTGGCATAATATCTGTAATAGTTCAATTAAAATATCTATGGATTGTATGAAGCTAGGAGTCCAACATAGCATACCAATCGTTGCTGATTTCTTTTAATCTGGAGTATTTTTCAAAAACCTGCAGTCACAAAATCACTTACGCTCAGCAGCATTAAGGAAAGCTCTCATCCAGTTGAACATTATTAATATTATTGTTATTATTAAGACAAGTCTAACCTGAATTCTTATAAATAAGAATAAGGAAAATGTTTAACATACTTTTGAACAGTTATTTTAAGGTTTATAGATCTTTTCCATATGCAAAGGAATTTTGCGCGGCCAGATAGGCTAAAAGGACCACTGTGCGACGTGATGCAGCCCAAATTGCCAGTCAACAATAGACTTATTAAAATACTCTTACAGTTACACTACTACGGACATGAATGAATCTAGGGCCCTAATACATGGTTTTCAAGTTCAGTTTGTTTGTTATTCTATATGTAGGGAATGGAGAGCCTTTGTCCAAAATATCAAGTGGACAGTGTTACCAGCAGAGTTTCAAAGTGTATGTGTAATTTGGTGCAATTAGGAGGAACGGTGTAGATTTGTGATAAAGGGCCTAAATGAAGGAAATGGAGTGGTCTGTCCGAAATTTAAAGTGGACAGTGTCACCCACAGGGTTCCAAAGGGTAAGTGTACAAAATGTGATTCAGATCGGTGAAACGGTATAGATTTGTGCCAATGGACCTAAATGCAGGGAATGGAGTGGTCTGTCCGAAATTTCATGCCGACAGTGTTACTCGCAGGGTTCCAAAGTGTACGTATACAAATTTTGGTCCAGATCGGTAAAACGGTGTAGATTTGTGCCAAAGGGCCTAAATGCAGGGAATGGAGTGGTCTGTCCGGAATTTAATGTAAGCTCGCAGGGTTCCAAAGGGTAAGTATACACATTTTGGTTCAGATCGGTGCAGCGGTGTAGATTTGTGTCAAAGGGCCTAAATGCAGGAAATTAATTGGTCTGTCCGAAATTTAAAGTGCACAGTGTTACCCGCAGTGTTCCAAAGGGTGTGTATACAAATTTTGGTTCAGATCGGTGAAACGGTGTAGATTTGTGCCAAAGGGCATAAATGCAGGGAATGGAGTGGTCTGTCCGAAATTTCATGTAAACAGTGTTACTCGTAGGGTTCCAAAGGCTAAGAATACACATTTTGGTTCAGATCGGTGAAAAGGTGTAGATTTGTGCCAAAGGACCTAAATGCAGGGAATGGTGTGGTCTGTCCGAGATTTAACATAGCCTAAACTATTCCTTTTGAATCTGGCTATCATATAAAAAAAGAATTTTTCGAATCCGACTGGTAGTTCCAGAGATTAGCGCGCTTAAACACAAAAACAAACACACAAACTCTTCAGCTTTATTATATTAGTATAGATTATATAATTTATATTAGTATAGATTTAAAGCCTCCGTGGCTTAGGCGGCAGCACGCCGGCCTCTCACCGCTGGGTCCGTGGTTCAAATCCCGGTCACTCCATGTGAGATCTGTGCTGGACAAAACGGAGGCAGACAGGTTTTTCTCCGGGTACTCCGGTTTTCCCTGACAACATTTCATTCCAGCAACACTCTCCACTATCATTTCATTTCATCTGTCATTCATTTAATCATTGTCCCAGAGGAGTGCGTCAGGCCTCGGCAGCCGGCACAGTTCATATCCTCGCCGCTAGATGGGGGCTTCATTCATTCCATTCCTGACCCGGTCGGAGACTGGAAGCAGGCTGTGGATTTTCATTTCAGTATAGATTTAACCGCCGGGGCTTCCCTATTAGCCTACGTGTTGACCAACTAGATTCTAGCAATACACCCAGGTGAAATTGGTGCAATTGATTATAGCGATGTTGGCATTACTTTTATCCAACCTATGCAATTACGAGTTGCTTTTCTTTAGTTTTGGCAACGATGCTGCTGCTTTATGTTGGACTCTGACATTGTTACCAAAAGTTGCAAACCTCTATCCCCTCCCTTAGAGCACGTGCCCTCGTCCGTCCCCTGCCCCATTCGTATGCAGTGCCGCCTGTTAGATGAGTAGTTGTGGGCAAGCACCCGCGCAAGACAGTCGCAATGTTTTCGAAGCATGAGCAGAGAACGTGGATAAAAATTCAGTGCGCTAGGGTTAGCACGGCTGAGTGCCACCTAGGACTGCACGAGGCGTGCGGTGCAGCTGCGTTACCTTACGGAACGGTAGCAAGATGGGTTGCAGCCTTTCGAGATGGGCGCAAACGTGTGGAGGACATGCCTCGATCTGGTCATGAAAATGTACAGATGGTGTCCGCGTTAGTGGATCGGAACGTAACGCTTCGTGAATTAGCGCAAGATACAGGACTGGCGAATTCGACCGTTCTCCACATCCTGAAGGACTGCCTGAAAATGAGGAAAATTGAGTCAAAATGGGCTTCGCATGACTTAACCGACATGCAGAAATGGCACCGAAATGACGCTTCTCGTACGCACTTGCAGCGTTATGAGCGCAAAGGAGAGGACTTCTTACGGCGTATCATAACCATTGACGAGACGTGGGCCAAATCTTATGAGCCATAGTTTAAACGCCAATCGAATGAGTGGCGGCACCACGGATCACCACGAAAACAACCAGTTCGACAAACCCGCACTAATGTGAAGGTAATGTTGATTCTTGCCTATGATTGCGATGGTGTGATCATAAAACATACCGTTCCCCCAGAGAAAACCCTTAATGCGGCGTATTATTGTTCGTTCCTGCAAGAAAGACCATCTCCTAGCAGCTCGGAGAAGGAAACGGCGACACCGCATGGATACTCCGCCCATCGTTCTGCATGGCAATGCTAGGGCACGCACAGCAGGAGTTGTGTCTGCATTGTTGAATCGCTGGAACTGGGAGATACTCTCCCGACTTAAGTCCCTGCGACTTGGATCTCATCACGAAGAAGAAGGAGCCACTGCGCGGGAACCGCTACCCTACAATAAATTGGAGAAGTTGTGCAGGCTGCGAGCGCTCTCTTCGCACCATCGATAGATTGGGCAGTGCCAACGGAATCCAACGGCTTCCACGTCGCTGGGAACACGTTGTACGCCGTGCTGGAGACTACATCGAGGGCCTATGAAACTTGGAACCATGTAGGTGTGTTATTTATCAATTTATAACATAGTTGCCAAAACTAAAAAAGCAACCTATGTACAAAGCTTAACAATCATAATGAGGTGAAAGAAGAAAAATTAGTAGGTTAACAAAATACGACTAATGAACTATGAAATGTATGACACACACATAAATTAGAATAAAAGAACTGAAGAGTGGGTAAACCGCAAGTAAAACTAAATAATAAGAATAGCTATTCAGCCTTAAATTACACATAATTTACGAAAATAGGAGATTTCTCAAAATACTAATGGATCTTTTAAGGGCTGTTACCGCTATGGTATTAATGGTGGCATTTGAGATACGAAATTTTCTACACGTTGCAGCAAAAAGAGAAAGTATTGTTCCCCGGGCCCCCACTAATAACCCAATAACTTCTATTTCTTGAAGGTGGTATTTTTCCTTGTAGAAAGGGACTGTATGAAAGCAAAAACAAAACACTGACCTCATTTGAATAGAAACGATAATGAAAAAGGAAATAAATATAATACCTTCTGCTTAAGATATACAGTAGTAAAGGTGTGTCAAACTCCTCTTTCACAGAAGGATCCAGTGCAAACCATTAAGCCAGAATGTACTCGGAACTACATACACATGTTTTATGAACACTTTTCTTTCGGGCTGATAGAAAATTAGTCTTCCAAGCAACTTTTATTTTAGGAGTCCACGTGTTTGACAATCATGGTCTAGTTCATAGGCCTATCTCAAAAAATAGCTAGTACATGTTCTTGTTTGTTTGGTGGCAACCCTGAACGATGCAGACTGTGTCTGTGCAAGGCAGCATACGAAGAGGCGTCTCAGTTAACAATTCCGTGATACTATGATTTCGAAGGTGTAGTGAAGGACATAAAAGTGAAGACATCAAACTAATTGTCGTAAACTGTGGCTGTGAAGATAAATTATACATTTTAAAAAGAATCAAGAAAATTACCACAAACACTTTACGCAGAACAACAAGACGGGAGACAGCAATAACATCGCATGACGCAGCATAAGAGACCAGTGACAAGTCGCGGACTTGTAAAGCACCGACACCAAAAGAAAAGAAAATCCCTAGCAAAGACGAGCATTAATGTTAACCTCAACAAATTGTATGTGCACACTGAACGCCTTCTGCTGGTAACCAGCATCTTCCAAACACCAGTAAATCCAAGAAGCGAAGTAGTTAGTCTAGGGGAAGTAAAGCCGGCGGTCCCATGTCGTAGATTTATGGCATGTAAAAGATCCTTCCACAGACTAAACTTGTGTGAAGCTAAATTTCTAGGTTGGATTTCGTTGGAACGCTCTATCAAAGTTCCAACGTTCACCACTAGGTATCATTGACATCAGGTAGCGAAAGTTGGAACTACTTGAAATTGAACGGAACTTGTAGCTCACCCTATGTGGGTCCACTAGAAGCAGCTACCGCCTCTGGCGAGCCGAACATGTCCTCGGACACTCCCGGCAGTAAAAGCCATACGATAAATAAATAAATAAATACATTACAAACATGAGCAATGAGGGAGTCCACTCCATGGAGAAAGGAAGGCTTTTGATGCCAAACGGCACATCCCTTTTGAGGTGCTATGCTAAGGCCAGAAACTACTTCAACTAATCGGAAGGTGAAAATGTCATAATAGAAAGATATCTAGTGAGCTCCTAATTCCCATAGTGAAGCCAAACAGAATATTTATAATGACGCTGAATTACGATTTTCAAGTTTTATTATTGGTATCCAAGCAATATTCGTCAATGTCATTTTTATGGATCTAAGTACCAGCCATTTGGCCTGCAGTTTGTAGGATCAAGCGTGATCAGCGCGTCGGGTTCCCTCAGCCGTTAATCTTGGTTTTCGTAACCGGGGCGCTGCCTCACAGTCAGACAGCTACTCAATTGTCCTCACGAGGCAGAATACACCCCGTTCCAGCGTTCACGTCAGCTTCTAAAATACCGGACGGAGTAGGGAATCGAACCCGGAACCTCCGGATCAGCGGCAGGTGCGCTACTCCAACACCACGGGTGGCCGCAGTTATAAACGTAATGTACGTAAAAGAGTGAAATGACCATGCAAATTAAGTCACAATGACAGGTTGACCTATTGCACTCCCAACTGAATACTGCAGTATGTAATTCATTAATAAGATCTTAAAGACTTAATTACAAACAGAGGCGTACTATATGTATCGAAGAACACTTCTTGTTCCAATAAAGAACCTTAGTGGCTTTGGTGCTTGCACAATCGTAGAAAAAAACGAATTAAGCAACTTCCTCATTATTTATCCCTTCGCTGTTAGTCTTTAAATGCTTATCCAGTAAACTCGAATTATTTTGTAATTACGATTAAGAGGGAGAACCAATTGGCACGAATAAGCAATCTGAATGAGTAGACTTAACCACAGAAAGCAAAGCTGTGCAAACGGTTACGCGGAAAGAATGTGTTGCTCGCGTGCGAGGTAGAAGGCGTTGTCAGATACACGTTGGCATGTGATCTTAGCGGAGCTGCTCTTTTCTGACTGATTTGTTCTTCCGCCGAGGCAAAGTAGTGAAAGAAAACCAAGTTTCTGACGTATCCTGACTGAAATCAGGGGTTCTCAAACTTTTTCTGTAACACCCTTCTTCTGAAACATGAAATATTTAGCCCCCCCCTATTATTCTTTCTGAAGGAAGGTAAGCACTATCACTTTCATGGGGTCTCTTTTTACTACTATCGATGGGTAATGGCGCAACTTGTATCAGTCTACTGTAAATAGGACTAACCACTAGAATTCGCCTGTTCACTCACTGTCTTTGAACTGACTGCCAAGCCCTGGCTGAAATAGAAGGAAGTGGCGGTCACATTATCAAGCGGCTTATTATCATTCGTGGTTGTTAAGTGTTTGGAAACGAGATATCGCCGCGGGTGGCGAGTGAAAGAGTGCTGTGTGGGATATGTTAGCCATCACCTTTTATCAGAATTCTCCATAGAACATTTATAGATAAAGGGGTTTAGAAAGTCGATTGTTCAATTCTATTTTTATTTTATTCTATTTTTCGAGAATGGCTGGGAAAAACACTCAAAGTGGAATCAGCGTCAAACCTGGATACGGGTATTTTTAGACTGTCAAAAGATGCTCATTGGAAAGCTCTCAAAATATATACAAAATATGCATATGGAATTCCAGTAGCCAGTCTCTTCCATGCCTAGTTTTCGTGAACACGAAGACAAAAAGAAAATATAGTAGCTGACTCGAACCCAGGACAAGCGGGACTTAAAGGTCAGCTTGCTAAGCATGTGAACGACCGGACCCCTCTTATTGTCGGAAGAAAATAAGAAAAGAAAACACTGGATCACGACTGTTTACACACGCATCTTTCCCCGTATAATTTGCATTGTATACATAGTGGAGGGGCCGAAATTCATGATTTGGTCAGTGGTATACATCTACATTAATGATACAGACGAGGACGGGGCCATAAGTTAGGCTGAGATACTGCGCCTGTCGACAACACTTGATTAACATGCTTCGGATACCGCATATTACAAGACAAGAGAAGATTGTTCTCTCTGGGGCAATACTGACTCGCATGAGGGTTGTTTATAAAGTGAACTAGCTGGTTAAATTGTCGGAAGAAATTCCTTACTTTAATACACATTATTTCGTTCAAGAAATAAAGAAATGCCCTTCAGTAGCAGAGACGAGGTCAAGGGAGGAGATGCTGTTAGCGCATCCTGTTCGGTCACCAACGACCGCCCTCAAAGCACCCACAATCGTGGACAAAAACAATAGAAACAGTTCCAGAAAGTAATAATAATAATAAAACACAGTGATAATAATTATAATAATACATTATCGAGAGTAAGATGGATGAAAACCAGTGTGGCTTTAGACTACAACGAGAATGTCAGGATCAAATTTTTAGTATGCACCATGTTATTGAGGAATGCTACGAGAGGAATAGACAGTTGTGTTTGTCTTTTGTAGATCTAGAGAAGGCATACGATAGGGTACCCAGGGAAAAAAATGCTGAGCATCCTCAGGGATTATGGTATCCAGGGACGGCTGCTACAGGCAATCAAAAGTATTTGTGTTGATAATAATAATAATGTTATTAGTTTTACGTCCCTTTTAACTACCCTGGCTTTTAGAGACGCCGGGATGCCGGAATTTTGCCCCGAAGGGGATCTTTAACGTGCCAGTAAATGTACTGACACGGCTCCCTCGCATTTGCGCACCCTCAAATGCCAGCTGACTGCGCCAGGATTCGAACCTGCAACCTTGGGTATTTGTGTTGATAATAATAATAATAAATAATATCATATGGCCTCGGGTGCCGGGTGCAAGATTGACACCCAAAGGGTAGCTTGCATGTCGAATTTATTTGTTCCTTGAAGCACTATGAAAGTCAAGGAGGTTAGATATCTAAGCTCCATGAACACTATAGCGCTTTCTAGTAGAGAAATGGGGAACTTTGTGTTGGCGGAAACTCCCGAGATTAATTTTGCCATTATGAACCCGGCCTACTGAATTCAAATGGGTTCTTTGACATGCCAACAACGTATGACATGGTGTCGCAATTTTTGCCGCCTTTCAAAAATCACTTACCACGGTCAGGAGCGAACCTGCAAGCTTGGGGTAGGTAGACCGACACGTTGACCACTCACCCACCGTGGCAAGCATTTAGTATGTTGATGATCAGACTGCAGTGAGAGATGATGGTAGGATCAGTTCTTGGTTCAAGGTTGTTGTAGGAGTGAGGCTGTAACCTGTCACCACTTCTGTCTGTTTTGTATATGGACCATTTCTGAAGGGCATAAACTGGCTGGGAAGGATTCAAGTAGGTGGGATCCAGTTAAGCAGTCTGGACAGTGCTGATGACATGAAAGTAATGGCGGACTCCGTCGAAAGCTTGCAAGCCAACATGTTAGAACTCGAACAGAAATGTAGGGATTATTGTATGAAGATCAGCATTTCAAAAACGAAGGTTATGTCGATAAAGGAAGAAACGCATGAAGATAGAATGCCAGATAGGAGGAACTAAATTGGAGCAGGCGGATCACTTTAAATACTTAGGCTGTATATTCTCTCAGGATGGTAGTATGGGGAAAGAAATAGAGTCGAGGTGTGGAAAACCCAATGCAGTGAGTTCTCTCTAAAAAAAAAAAAAAAAAAGTTAGTGTAGCGACGAAACTCTCCCTACATCGCTCAGTATTTAGACCGACCTTGCTAGGTAGATTCAGGATATCTGATACATAAGCTAGAGGTAACTGAAATGAAGGTAGGACGAATAATTGCTGGGACAAATAGACAGGAGCAATGGCAGGAAGGTACTCGCAATGAAGAGATAAAGGCTAAGTTAGAAATGAACACGCTAGACAAAGGTGTTCGTATGAGCCGACTCAGATGGTTGGACCATGTGAAGAGAATGGGTGAGGAGAGATTACCTAAGGAGTTAATGAGTTCAGCTGTAGAAGGTAAGAGAAGCAGAGGTAGACCTAGGAGCGATGGTTCGATTCAGTGTTGAACTATATCAAAGTGAGAGGTGTAGACGCAGAGGAGGCCGCAATGCTACTTTAACTGCTAATAGTTGATTATAGAGGCGACTTGTTCACAAACAGAGGCTTGCAGACTAAACTGGACAAACAGTCTCAAATGAAAATGAATGTGTGTATGTATGTATGTATGTATGTATGTATGCATGCATGCATGCATGTATGTATGTATGTATGTTTGCATTACAAGTATTTTAGTTTATCGAATAATTTAACCCTAAAATGAGTTTTCCATTCAGTTCGGTCACGTGCATGGCGTTTGACGTCTTGATATCTCCGCAGCCCTGCATTGTCAAGAAAGGTCTTAACGAAGTCTTGCTCAGTCTTTTCCGTGGTCGCTTCCAAAGTATTTTCCCCTTCTAGCACGTCTATAATCACGAAGTCCATGTTCTAGCCATGCAAGTTGTCTCTTCCTGATGTGACGAAGCATCTGTCTCCTTTCGTGAACACCGTCTAATCCCTTAGTGTCGGTCTTTCTCTCAACCCAGCTGAGTTTTAGCATTCGACGTCAACACCACATCGCGAATGCTTCCCGACTCTTGATGTTGTTCAGCACCCAGGTCTCTGCACAGTAAAATGCTACTCGCCAAACATTAAGACGTCATGATCCGTTTTCGTAATCTGAGGAACTTTGAACGCTGAAATAAGAGGGACTGTTTATCACGAAAGTCTTTCTTAGCCATAGCTATGCGGGATATTCTTACATTGTAGATTTTCTGTTATGATCTGGCCAAGATATTTGAATTGTGCCACAAGTTGAACTGGATCGTATGACTTGATGCAAATCAGACAAACCAAGTGACCGTCGCTAAAAGCAGTCGAGTCCTATTCCGATATCAACATTGCATCCCGCTCGGATATCCCCGGTTCGATTCCCGGCTTCACCATAGACTACCGGATGTAAATACTCTCTGGTTAGAACAGTTTCATTTGGAGGTAGGTTTGAACCACAATAGCGCTCAACTTGCAACTAGTTTAAACTCCAGATGAATATCTGGACACCTTACACACCACGCTCGACTCACCAAATCACAACCGCACCCCGTTCTAGAGCGTGGGGGATATCAACGTCAGTGGAACGAGCACCGACCTTCAAACCCCATCAAATTCATACCCAATATACAAGCTTGCCAGGTAAAATATCCTTCGACTCTAGAGACGACGACTACAGAAGATCACAGTAAACTAATGGGAAGAAATACCTAATTGACGCGAATGATGGATTGAAAAAGTGCGATATCACTGATAAGATTGTGTTACAAGCTTTTTTGGGTAAATATATCTTGGTTATATTCTCGCAAAATAACGCAAACTTAGTTTTCATACGAAATTTTCATTTAATTACGGAATGTCCCCTTTAATGCGAAATTTCCATGGAACATTTTATTATTAATATTATTATTACTTTGTCAAATAGGACATAGCCTACGGAAGAAATGGAGCCTGCTGGGCTGGCTATGAATAGTCAACACATCAGTTGGACGGATATGTCTAAGTCGAGTTGTTGAGGGGCAGATGACCTCGCTAATTTAATCCGCCCCTAATAGCAACAATAGCTAACAAAGTTAGTGTTGCTCAGGCAGAAGCGATGGGCTCTGAGAGCACGTATAACTTCGATGTTGTGCTACCATTACAGTTCCACAAATGACGAGAACAATCTTTTTGCAAAGATTTTGTAAATTTACAACCATTTTGATATTTAGTGTACGACTAATCATTGTTAGATTGTTCTAATCTGCCCACCCCTCAAATTCGTTTATGATCCTTTGAAGTAGCCTACCTTTATGTTCATTATACATATTTCTTTGGTCACTTGAATTACGAATCAAATAGAGGGAAAAGTTCCCACCGAATTATCAGAAGATTGATGTGTTCTATGACGACTACAGCCCTGTGTAAGAACCTGATGATTTAGACCTATGACATTTGCAGAAAACAATGCTTGTATATGACCCGAAACCCTCTTAATTCATGCAAAACAACAAAGTTTTATTTTTATTTTTAAAGTAACACCGAAGCAAAAAAAAAAAACGCCGAAATTAAAGCCTTTTATTCCCCATCAGACAGCATGTTTACATGACAGAAAAGTGATGGCCAACTTCTTCGGACCCAAGGGTCGTACCTCACAGGATTTGAAATGGTTCACCGTAAATAGACCTACCCTTGCTTCAAAGATAAAAGATCAACGATCTACCATTAAACTCTTGCAGCGTGTCTAACTAGAAGTTGAACAGGGACAATATTCTACGGAAAACATAACATAAAAGCAGCGAGAAACAATACTGCTATTAAAATCCGAATGCCTTACAATAATAATAATATTGTCATTCTCCACAAATACAACATAATGTTATTATCCCAACAAGCCTGAAAATAATTGTTTCAAAGAACACCAACGTGGAACTCAAGTAATAAAACGCGTTCGTTCCCACAGAAAATACTTGCTCGCAATTAGGCCTACACCGCAGAGAATTCGCCAGAGCCCTTGGAATATAACGCGCGTTAATCGTCATACGATGTAATTTCAGGATGAAAGTAACTTAAATCAAGCAAATATTTCTCAACAAACTGTATTTGATTTGAGAAATGTTGTTTAAGGAGTTTGCGACATCGTAGTCATCGGCCTAAAGTACTTACAGTAGGTATGTGTATAATCTGTTTGATAACCTGCGTCATTGTGATATCAGTACAAGTGTGGGCAGTTGTAATTGGAAGTACGATTCGGAATGAGGTGGCCATTCCGACATTTGCCGGTAGCAAACAAACGTGGGGAATCACAGAAAATCACTTCTAGGATAGCTGAGCCGGAATCGAACTCGGGACCTCAAGGATAGTAACACTAGCTACTAAACCGCGAGACGGCTTCATAGAAATTATTCTGGAGTACTGCCACTCGGGAGACCGACATAGGCTACTCAGGAAAGTAAGAGTTGGAAATGATGTCGGGACTCGAAACCGAACCCCCTTCATGTACTATTCGACAGCACTACAGCGGTCCACGCCTGAAAAAGTTCGTTGTCAACCCTTAGATATCATGGTGCAAGTTGTCGAGCACTATGAGGACTAAAACCACAGTGTCAACTCAGTTACAGTTAAGTGTTCAGCCTAACTAACCAACTACAAAAGCTCATCAAGTCAAGAAGAAATTTGAATAGTAGCGGTTAATAACAAAACAGTCTAGAACGCAATCACTTCAATAGCTACGGTAAAAGTTAAAGAATCAGTACACATAAAAAGTGTTAACAAAAAAAGTCCGACTTGTTACAAAGTTCTGTAAGTTAACACTGAAATTGTAAATACTGTTCTACATAAGTGTTATAGGCTATACATATCCACGGAAACAAAATTGAGGCTAAGTAAGCATGATCTGATGATGTTCGCTCGCCGAAAGAAACTAGTCCCCATTTGTGTAAAAAGTGTTTTATTAAGTGTATAAATAATACATGTAATTTATTTCAGGCACTAGGAAATTAATTGTTACTCCCCGTCTAATTCAATTCGGCACATTCGTGTTGACCTACACACAAAAGACAAGCTAATAATATATTTTAATCGATGTCCCATGTGGTACAATAATATTTTCTTATCATATTAGGTTAATAACTCAGAGAGGAACAATGTGTATTAAAAACGTTTAAATATGGGTGCACCCTTTAACTTTAAACAACTACATTATGCACTAAATAGGACAAACCTGCACTTATAATATTTTTATTTAAAAAATATTTTTAGAACATACCCTAACTACTATCGGAGATTGATTCCATAATTAACATAATTACTGCACAGTAAAGCATATGCTCGCATACTAAGAAGGCATCTAAGCTCTATTGTTGTATTTACTGAAGAATAAATAAATAAATAAATAAATAAATAAATAAATAAATAAATAGGTAAATAAATAGATAAATAAGCACAAATACGTTTAATTAAAAAACTGCTGCTTATCTTCTTAATTGTATGATACAACTGGTAACCTTGTTGGGTAACCTTTTACAATACAGCAATACAGAGGTAGGCACTCACTTAATGAATTTATTTAAAAATATATATCTATGCAAAGCGAACATTCCCAGGCCCGATTGAATTGGTTCCACCAGCCCCGTGGTTGAGAAGCTCAGGTTAAGTCAATTCCCTGACGAAAGATACATGGAACCCATGACCTTCCCGCTATCAGAAAGTGGATTTCCGATACAAGTAACAATTTAGTATGGAAGACTGGAGTGCACTGGTCGGTCATGGAACTCAAGAGTCCACGGTTCACTGATCGAGAAAGAACCACCTCTCTTTCACAAATTATATGTTGGTGAAATCTTCCCAATTTTGTTATTATCCTGACCTGTCACGGTTCAAACGCTGATTGATTACCTGATGTAAACATACACAAAGAAACCACGACGTTTAATGCAACCATTACGGGGTAGAGTTCCACTCCGCACATTATCGCCACAATGAAATATTATAATCAACGGTGTTTTTTTTTTTTTTTAAGAAATACAATGCAGAGACAATTACAGGAAAGGTTAACGGTACATATCTTACACACGTAAAATCCGTAAAAAAAAAGCCGGCACTCATAGAGCAATCGTTTTGGTAACCTATCACCCCACACTAACATGACGCGAAACATGCCAACACTCACAATGAACCGTCGTGAATAGTCTGGTATTCAGACCTCTCATTTAACAATATTATATAACAACATTACTCACTCAATTCCTTTCTATAGCCTAGGTCAGGCATTGTCAACAGGTGGCCCGCGGACGTATTTATGGGGCCTCCCATTACGAATACACATGACCACAAGCGATCAGTAAAAAGAAAGAACACAATATGAAAGGACATCGCTCGTGCAATTCTCACTCCATGTGCCTCGATACGGAAAGTGTGCATCTGTACCTTTTGATGTTGTTAATTCATTTGAAGGACTTGGGACATCTTGGTCATCAGCCCCGTGTAGTTGGGTGTGTATTGAACTTATCTCGTAACCTGAATTGCTGTGATGACTGTAGTAGTGTGTATAACTGTATCAGGAACAGGGATGAGGTAGGTGCCCCGGGATATGAAGAAAGATACTATCCCGGCATTTGCCTGAAGGGAGTATGGAAAAATTCGGGGAAATACCATACTCATGATAACCGCTGTGGAACGTACGATCTCCAGACTTGCTGTAGATGCCCTCGCGGTCGTGGTGCACGTTTTAACGAGCACGGCTACGCCGCGAAACTCACAAGATTACGCCATCTATAATTGACCTACGGTTATGTTATTGCAGCGTGATGACACAACACATATCTATACTGTATAGGCAGTACTGTCTCAGCGATAAATTTTCCTCAAATAATAAACAACTAGCATTTTAGTGGTTAGATGATTCCGACCATAGCTGTTAAACTGTGCGTGCTCCTTAGCTGCATTCCCTGACTAAAAGACTGAAACGAAATAGGCCGTATATAGGCTACAATTTACATACAAGTAAATAGTGCTAGATGTTTGCATTGTTATGGTTAACGACCTCCTCGTGGTGTAGTGGCTAGCGTTCTTGTCTGACGCACCGAAAGTCCGACTTCGATTCCCGGCTCTGCAAAGAAATGTTAACTCTTGTGTGAGGGCTGGAACGGGGTTCTTTCAGCCTCGTGAGACAAAACTGAGTAGAGGTACGTTCTATTCTTAGTGGTTTTCAGTGGTTTCTCCACTTCTACTCCAGGCAAATGCTGGGATGATTCTTAACTTAAGGCCACGGCCACCTCACCTGAATTACAAATACACACACTAGTGCAATAGAAATACAGGTTATCACACAAATTACACAAAAAATACACGGAGCTATATGACCGCAGCCTTTAAAGTAAGCAACAACAACAATCTGGTTAACAACGAGAAGATTGCCTACCCCGGAATTACGTCACATCAACAGAAGACGATCAGCTCACGCTGCCAACTTAAAAATTACGTTTTAGGTGGCAGTGTAAGCAAGTGGTCTGCAATCATGTTGACTTCGAAACACGAGTGGTGACAGTGAAGACAACTTTACAGTAAGAAATTATATTGGCGGCGTTTCTTGAAACACAGTTTTTAACACAGCATATGCCTGCCACAGACTGATACACATAAAACTACGGTTCCGACTATTCTTTTCTTGGAATCTATACTAATATAATAAAGCTGAAGAGTTAGTTTGTGTGTTTAAACGCGCTAATCTCTGGAACTACCAGTCGGATTCGAAAAAATCCTTTTGTATTTGATAGCCAGATTCAAGAGAAATAGTTTAGGCTATGTAGCATTAGGCTACACCTCTCAGGTAACCTTAAAGATTGATTTTTGTTCAGTAAGTCGGAAGAACAAGCGCTCCCGAACAGCTTCAATAATAACCTAAGTCTATTGTTGTCTGGCAATGCGGGCTGCATCACGTTGCCCCTACCAGTGTTCTGGTGCAGAATTGCGAGCTGCTTATAAATTGCAGTCACGAGGAGTAATTAGTCCAAAATGATTTCTTAGGCCCCTTAAAACAGATATCATCATGACAATAGTATGCCTCTGTATAAGGGCAATGGTGTTGGTGCAGTAAACTGAGGTTATCAGCTGCAATAAGCGTTGGTGCTTTCCGATCCTTATCCTTGAGCGCTCAAGTTCTGTAGTAGTATTCATTATCATCCATAAAACAAATAAATCCACCGGGCGAAGCCGGGCACTACTGCTAGTGAAATAATACAATGTTTGATCGTTTCCTATCACAACAATACTGTGACCATTTGTTCGATTTCTGTGTCTCTCTGTCCTTCAGTAACCCATACTTGGTTAAGCATAGTTTGAAAACGGATAACTATTATGAAAGTCTGTATTTAAATCAAAGAGTAATGGAGTTTGGAATGTGTGTATGAGGTTACAGATTTACATACTATGCATTGGGCCTCCTATACAAATTGAATTGTTGTTACCATCCAAACGTCAACAACCATTAGAAGTGACACTATACAACAAAATACCTTTAAGCTGTTCATAATAATTTTAGGACTAAGGACAATTTGGTCATCAGCCTAGTGTACGTGGGTATATGTAGGATATGTCTGATAACCTGTATTTCTCTTCCCCTACTTTGGCTCCGTGTAGCTCTCATGTGCAAGTCAGACCTGCATCTTCGACGCGTATTTATCCTCGTACAACTTCGCCCTCTATGGAAATGGGCCAACAGCAGTTGGAAGCGAAGTAACATCATCAAATATTTTTCTTGAGGGCTGGTCGACATTTCTGCCAAGCTTCATAAAGATCGGGGATTTCACGTTCACGAGGTTTCCTTTGTCCTTGTGGGACGCTCAAATTTTCAGTGAGGAAACACAAAGTAACCAAACATCTACAAACTTTGCATTAAAAAAAAAAGTAAAATGTTACTACACATTTGCCCACAACTAAGGTAATGATCATATTGAGTATGCGAACAATTACAACTAACGTAAAGTATAAATGGACTGGCTGCGTGGCGTAGCGGTAAATCTCGCTGCTGTGCCGAAGGTTGCAAGATCGAATCCTCGCGCAGTCACGTGGCATTTGAGGGTGCGCAAATGAGAAGGAGCCGTGTCAGTAGATTTACCGGCACATTAAAGATCCCCTTAGGGGCAAAATTCCGGCACCCCGGCCTCTCTAAAAGCCTGATTAGTTAAAAGGGACGTAAAACCTATAACATAAAAATTATAAATGAACTTACTGATACATCAGCAGGGTGAAGTGCACTAACCTGCAAAGAAAAGAAAAAGATCGGGTTAATACATCGCAACAAGAGAGAGAATGAGTCATGGAGAAGTAAATAAACGCAGACCCGCTGGCAGTCTGTATACAGAACAAGACCGTACACAGAGATTGTTATCCCTTTGAGAACTATAAACTGAAGATTTTCATTTACTAGCTAGCATAGGTTACTTAATTTCAGCCACGTCGTCTCAAGGTATAAAAAAGAGCTTAATTCTCCAAACTAGGAACACATTACATACATAATATCAACATGATAAATATCAGCCAGTATACTGGAGAGATAATAAATTACTAATAAAATTCTATAATTTCCAATTCGCTGCCGCACATTACAAACATGAGAAAAGTCTAACCAGGTGCGAGTTTCAGATGAGAGCTCATTCCGCATCTAATGGCAATTATTCCAGTTCATTTGAATCACTAACAAGTTTGACAACTTACACAAGTCAAATATCATGACACATGCCATTTGTCTCTGCGCCTTGAGCATGTTGGTATGCGTCTTGTATTTAGCCGCACTCTGTAAGCGGTTGTTCAACCTGTGGCTCGCAAACCCGGGTGAGAACTGGTTTATTTTATACAGTATATCAATTGGACAAACTTTCTTTAAATATCATGCCATTTATTGGGTTTATCTAGCCAAGAATTTCGTACATTTCAAGCAGGCTAATGTAGACATGTGTGGACCATTTTCATCCACTTTTAGAACGGAATACGTACAATTGCCATAAACTCTGCATAAGAGGGAACTGGAACTGGACATTTAATGTATTTACTTTTCACAGCAAGAAGCTTTGACTAATCCAGCTTAGACATTTAACATTTATGAAAAACATAGAATGGGTATCAAATGTGTTTTTGATTTACAAAAAGGAATAATACATTAATGTTCAGACTAGACATGGCACGAATACAAGAGGTACGCCTATAGGCCGTGGCCTTCAGTTAAGAACCATCCCAGCATTTTCCTGGAGTAGAAGTGGGGAAACCACCGGAAAACCACTTCCAAGAGGGTAGAAGTGGGAATCGAACCCACCTCTTCACAATTTTGCCGTAAAAGGCTGAGTGTACCAAGTTCCAGCCCTCAAACCAGAATTAAATTTCTCGGCAGAGTCGAGAATCAAACCCGGACCTCCGGGGCGACAGCCAAGAATATTAGCCGCTACACCACGAGGTGGACGACAAATTCTTCCAAAAGGACAATTTTACACTGAAAGAAAATCTTTGTACGGCAATCGAAACAGCAAGTTCCACTTCAGGTCTTTCGAAGGATCGTTATAAAGGCATATGTATTGTATCCCTCACCCTCGTTTTCTATTAATTTAGTAAAGTAGACATTGTTGATAAGTACAGTTAATTTTTTTCTTCGTTAGAAGTTTTTAGACTTTACACGGTAGTTATCATTATTGAACTATTGCAGTATATTTACTAATTAGTTAACCGATGTTTCGCCTTCTACTGCAGAGGGCATTTTCTAAGTAGATCCCACAAGTTTATGGGCATTTTCTAGGTGGATTCCAGAAGTTTATGGGCATTTTCTAGGTGGATTCCACTAGTTTATGATGATATCAAATAGCTTGGATAATGTATAGGTTAAGGTTAACCTTAGTTTGAATAATTTCAATATCGAATTCATATCAGTTTCTGCTTTATTCAAACTGTCTAACATCATCACCTTGAGAAATCTACTTGTAAAACGACATCCACAATTGAAATCAAAATGTCAGATCAATCTTTTCACATCAAATGTATTAGTGCTGTTACTTTGCGCCTTCATATATTTCATTTCATGTCTATTCAATATTAATATCTAAATAACACATTGACCGACTGAAGAGCATCTTATACGTATTAGCTAGACGACACAGAAGAAATACGATTTCAGAGCATTCTATAAATATTAAAATATTGTATTTATAAAAACAAGTAATTCCGTGAAGAACTAAATAGCCTATTTTCATGTGTCCTGCTGGTCTTTTCTATTAAAAACTACCCCGGCTATTAAAAGGATTTCCCATGTGATGTATACTAAATAGATTTTGATACACGACCTATGTCTCCACCAACACCATTACATTTAAAAATTATGTGCTAGAATATATAACTTTCAGTATCGGTGAATAAGACTCCTCCCGCGAGATAGCGTCTTTCTGTAACGCATCACGGGAGTTTAATTTAAGAAAAAGCAAATGCAGTTTGATTGCTTAAATGGTTTCGGAGATATTGTGAACCAGTGGAATATATTGTATGGACGTTATGATGGATTGTTTCATATACAGGCTAAATAATTATATGTCAGAAGATGAATATTCTAATGCTAGTTCATTACAGAAACCTAGATTTCTATTGCTTGATTAAGACATGAGAAATAAAAACAAGATTTTAAAAAATTGCACAGACGCAATTTTTAAGTTCTTACAAAATTCCATTAAATTAGACGTCAGTATATTAAGGCTTGTATAAAGATAGTTGGATATTGTTGGTTTAAGGGGAGAAATTGCGAGGTCATCTGCCCCTATTGTATGAAGATATACCATGCCAAGTTTCACAGCACTCGGACGAAAATTTGCGAGAAAAATCCATTTAAATTTTTAAATTTCGCGTCACCATGTTGGTTTTGTGCTCACCAGGTTCTTGAAAGTTCCACAGGTGAAATTATGTTAATAGCCACTATCAACATACAAACTTTCAGTTTTATTGCTGTAATAGATTCGTAGATATTGAGAACCGTCTAAATATTTCGGATGGCGCCATGTGGGATTGTTATAATTATATGTAGGCCATAGAGTTATGTACCACTAGATGAAGATTATTGCTTAGGTTCATTATGCAAATGTTCACTTCGATCGCATGATTAGTATAAACGAAATAAAACATTAATTTAAAATTTCGCACAACCGCTAACTTGAAGTAATGAAAACAATTGAATTAAATTAGAAGCCAGTAGATTTTTTATATAAACATTTACCGTATTGAGTTTCACTGCGCGCGGATGATTCAATCGCGAGAGAATTCCATTTAAATATTTTATAGCATTTCGCTTGGCCACCATGTTGGTTTTGTACTTAACAGGTTTCTGAAAGTCACATAGACCCTAGGCGAACTACTAATTGTATCCTTTATCACCGTACAAAATTTCTGGGTAATATATGTTATTGTTG
Organism: Meconema thalassinum; assembly: GCA_946902985.2. NCBI lineage: Eukaryota > Metazoa > Arthropoda > Insecta > Orthoptera > Tettigoniidae > Meconema > Meconema thalassinum. The sequence goes on along the minus strand of OX336388.2, from coordinate 1,287,277,044 downwards.
CGGAGATATAGAATGCCAGTGAAATATTTCGCGCGATCGCCGTGTAGGATTGGTGAAACGTTTAAACATTTGAAAGGCACGGTCGAGTGAGTAGGAGGTACTTACCGAGTTTAAATGAAATCGTTTCAGCAGTTTAGATTTTATTAGGAGGGGACACACACACACACACACGGACAAAAGGTGATCTCATAAGCCTACATAAATTAAAATACGCTAATAAAAAAAAGCGGGCGGAATTCCATCTGGAAGCTAAGCGTTTCACGGTGTATTCGGATGCTGATATTACATACCTTGGATAATGCAGGCACGAGTTAAGGTTAACCATTGTTTGGGTCTCTAATATCCCCCCTATACATATCCCGTTGTTTTTGAGTGCAGTGACACAAGACGAGAGCTGAACCCAGAACCTTGTCAGTCTGGCCGTCTACCCAGCTGGAAAGGAGAACTGTCATTATTCTCGACACGTAACTCGGGTAAACAGCTTGGTCTTTCTTGGAACAATTCCACTTGAAGTACCTTTCCCGTCCGGCTCGTTGTGTAATTGGCGACTTCCGATGCGGTGGTCTCAACAGGACAGACGAGCTCATATACGATATCGGAGACCGATATCAGAGCAAGTGAAGCTTATGATGATATTGATAATTATGTTTTACGGGGTTACCGACCCCCAATGATGAGGATGATGAAGAGAATCGCTACTAAATGCCTTGTGATGTAGTGGTTAGCGTGAATGACTGTCACCCCGGAGCCTCGGGTATGATTCTCATCACATTTCTGAAGCAGTATCACTGACATGCTAGTCACCTTAGTGTCAGTTTGGAAGCATGAGTTTACATTTTACTTTTACTTACTTTTTTTTACCACTAACCATATACTAAGAAGAAATGGCAAACAATAAAATAAATAACACAGGGAATTAAATAAAAGAAATGCTTTCAACTAAGAGGAAAGTAGCGACTTGTAGGAATTAGCGCCATGAAAGGCAGAATGAAAAGGGAACGAGAGGGTCCAACCCAAATCCACAGAACAACGGGTAAACACCCAGCTCGGGAATCCCCCGGAGCCGCTAATTTCTGAATCCAACAGTCGTGAGTCCTTGAGGAAGATGATCGCTTAGTGTTACCCAGGTGTAACTTGCCGGTTTAGTCGCCACTTAGGGAAAAGCGACGGTGCATTCAACAGCCTGCCCACAGGACAAAGAAGGAAACAACGGATAGATCTGACCTCTCAAAATATGTTACATCAGGAGAGAGTTGTTGACATTTAAATGAGGGGCTTGGGACATCGCGAGTCATCAGTCACGTCCACATGTGTGAGTGTATGTCTGAAAACATGTGTAATATGGTGTCCGTACAAGTGTGTGTATTGTATTTGTTGGTGGGGTAGGATTGGAAAGGAGATGACCGTAGCTTTAAGTTAGGTACCATCCTGGCATTTGCCTGGAGTAGAAGTGAGAAAGCAGGAAGCTGCATAGCCCAGTCAGTGTATTTTAGAAACAAAACTGCCACCTTCAGAAATGTAAATGAGGTTAACGCAGGTTACAACAGAAATGAGTACCAGGGTCAGACATGGAGCTGACAACTCTATCCCATCTAGTGTCGATGTCACAAAGGGTGGAAGCCTCTACCTTCCACTGTTGCATGGGCCTCCATGGCCTGTATGGATTTGGCTTTGCTTCTGCTTTATAAGTGAAAAATCAAGGAAAACTACTTCTAGGGTGGTAATCGAACCGCACCTTCGCAGTTGTCCTCTCGAGGCAGTGAAATCCGTTCCAGCCCTCAGGCAAGTATTACATTTCTTGTCACAGCCATAAATCAAACCTTAAGAAAGACAATCAATAAATCTAACCACAACATCTCGAGATGGCACACATTAGGAAAGAAACGTAATAATAATAATAATGTTATTGGTTTTACGTCCCTTCTAACTACACTGGCTTTTAGAGACGCCGGAGTGCCGGAATTTTGCCCCGAAGGGGATCTTTAACGTGCTAGTAAATCTACGACACGGCAGGGAAAGAAACGATGAAGCCGAATAAAAGCGGGGAAATTTAACACTCCCTTGGCCTCGGATGCTCTCTTACCGTTGGAATCGGAAGAGAACAAAGGTTAAATGAGGAAGATCGACAGAAAATAATTATGAGAGGAAGGAAAGAAAGTAATACAAGGCTCATCTGGGGCACTAGTTATGAGCCCCTGGGGGTACTATCTGTGTAATTGGCGACTTCCGATGCGTGGATAGGACAGGCGAGTTCACACGACACAGTATCAGAGACCAATATCTGAACAAGTGAGTTTTAATCACGAGAGAAATCGTTTCCTTGATCACTACGTTTTGTTGTTCTTGTAATTAAATAAGTTAAGTGTTAGTCAATAAGGGGCACCCTAAAATTCCGTTTCTCCAACGTGACCGCCATAAAGAATGGTTTAATTAGAGGATGAAGTGGCTTAGCGGCGGCGTGGCGTAGCACTTTCACCCAACCAGGGGGACATGAGCAGCGGCTTTCTACAGCTCCACGCCCCGAGTAGCCAAGGGCAAAATAAAATAAAAACAAGAAATGGGAATTTAACTTTCTCACAAATACCAGCCATGTTGAAAGTCGAGCAAAAACTGACATAGATAATAGTGAGTTTACTTCAGTGTCCGTAACAGTGGATTAGCCAAGTTAGATAAATGCCCTAAGGCGTTCATCACGGAAGAGAGGTGAGTTCGAATCCCAACCAACGGTGTCGACAGTATGGGCCTTGAGCCACTCCAGAATTAACCCAGCCACCAATCAGCAACCCCTCCTCTCTCAGATTATCCACAAATCCACGTGTGGCTGACCACGACATTTTTAGGTGGAGACCCATGTCTGGAGCGGGGGACAGCAGAGCGCTGCTTGTGTGTAAAATGTGCGATGGCACTTTTTTTTTTTTTCATCGGAGGAGGGTACGAGGATACTAAAATAAACTTAAACAACTCTATAATTTATCTGTAGAATATTTTGAACAAAATTTAACGTGATTATAAGAAGGAAGGAAGATTGTAGTTTTACGTGACCGTTAATCGCGAGATCACAAGCCACGGGACCTCCTTTTTACGTGGAATCCGAACCACAGGACATGGCATTTCACATTTAAAATCTCACATGCATTGACCGGGAATCGAACCCGGTCTGCCGTGGTGAGAGGCCAACAGCTTGACCGCCGCGCCACCACGCCCCCTTAACGTGATTATATTTTCCTGATCAAGCACACACCCGATTGGGGGAGGCGGAATATAGTGGGCATATTGTTATGGATCGGTCTCTACCTTTTTCAACAATCCATAACAATATAGGCTATATCTTAATATCATGTAATTCATTCACAATTTCCAGTAGCCTAATTGGAATTATTTTGTGTTGACCGACTGAAAGTTACAATATCAATTATGAGGCAACACTGAATAATGGCTTCAAAACTAACTTTAATTTAGGGGATGTAACCCCCCGCGAAAAGTCTGTTTTGTCACCACTCCCTTCTCCCTATGGGTAGCTCTGGAGCCAAAATCTCCATCTGTGTACGCACCTGCCTGATGTGTGTGCAGTATTTATAGTCTTCTCGGTTTAAATACCGTAATTATGCCGCATTTCCCCGTCAGAACAGTAAATTGTTGCAGCATTTTCACTTAAATGGCGACTGTACGAGATTTTCAGAGGAAGAACCGGCCAGTCGACACCAGAAAATGTATTATGTGCACAGAAGTGAAATATTGAGAGCAGCTCAGTTGAACCAAATTGGGGAACCCATCTCACCCACAAATTCACAACATCCTTCAATTAAATTGCATTCTATGGAACATTCCAAGGATCAATATGAGCTTGGTACTAACAGTGTAAATTGAACTTAAAAATATCCTTTATTCCATAGAAAGAATCTACCGCTCACCACTTTCTAAACACGAAAAAAGAAATCAAGACCAAGAAAGGTAATTGATGAAAAATGCTAGTCCGTTGTACAGGTACAAGAACGGCATTCTGTGGGGAACGAACAGGAGAAACAACAATAAATTACTGACAACCAAACTGGCACCCGGCATTCCTTCACAAGAGGCACATTTCCAACGAAGCTTTAGTTACCGAACACTGAATGAGGGATCATTAGGCTAGCACGGGGCTTCCCAAATAAAAGTTTGCATTGGAAAGTTAGAAAAACAACACAAATGAATAGAAATCAACATCAATTTATTATTGAGAATCAACAGAAGGATGCTGTGAAGTCAAGTTTCTTAGTGCTGTCTTGCTAGATCCGTTCGTTTCATAGACAAATCAAATAATATGAGTTAACAAATTCAATCTAAGCCCCAGACCCATAAAATCGATGAACTAACTTTCTGTGAACTGTCTTCTGAAAGACTATTTAACACAAAATAGTTTAGCATGGATAGTTCAGGTCTGAACAAGCATCTGGTTCCCCTATAAATATTTTAGGGCCCCGACCCCCTAATAAACAACCGAAAGAATTTATAAGCTGCATTCCTCAACTGAATGCTTACACCATGTGATAACTGGCTTGTCAGCACAGGTATGAAAGCATCGAATCATGCATTAAGAAATGGAGAAACGTCAGACAGAAGGACACATCGTGCACGTCCACTGTTCGTGACCTGCCGATACACACACGATATAAACAGCTCGATGTAGGAGGTACCTCCCATCCGCTCACCCTCCATGCTACAAACATCTACCCTCACAGACCCATCTACACTCCTTTTGTTTGCAAATTATCACAGATCCGTAGCGGAACAAAAGGCTACCAGTTGGAATTAGCATTTTATTTTCTCCTTTCCTCAGGAGCAACAGAAAAGAAAAATTCACAGAATACCGTGAGTTTAAAAATCAAAGCAACTTCTCTGTAGAAAATTTCTACAGCTCGTGCGATGAGGTAGCACAATGCCACTAAAAATGTAGGCTGAAGATGCCCGAAACGGGTAACTGACATATCGCTTATGGATGGTAGTTTGGCAAGATCAATAAAACAAGACACCAAACGTGCTTCCAAGGTCTAAAATATGTTCTAACTAGTGAACAGTTAAGGAATTTCGAAACATTGCGCCAGAAATGTTGGCTCACGAAACCAATGTTTGCATTCCGCACGGCACTTATTGCTGCCGAGATAAAGTTAATCCTCAGATTTCTCTTACCCTTAGTAAAATCCACAATGGTCTCATGGTTACAGTAACGAGTGAGCCATCATCAAAACCACCAATCAGGTCTAGAAACAACACTCGACACAAGACATGTCATAGGGTAAAGTTAGGTATTATCGTGGTATGTGGTATTATTATGATACTTTATTTGAACTTCTATCACGTAAAGTTATGTAATACCGTGATAAATTTTAATAAACCATAACTTATTCTGGTACGAAATGTACCAATAACTCAAAATTAACACAAATTATTCTCTGAATGTATACACTTATATAACCACAATGAAAAGTATCACGATAATACCACATACTACGATAATACCTAACTTTGCCCTATATTTCAGGTTATTTTTTCACATATTCCAGCAATTAGAATTGTTTTGTGCTGGCCGACTGAGTGTTACAATATCAACTGAAATTATACAGTTTCCAAACACGCAGTAATTACATGACCATGATGATCCATATCCCAAAATGAAACCACGAAACGCTATTTGCCGTTATTTGACCTTATAAGCTATGTGCAAGCCACGGTACAGATTCCCAAATTGCTCTGCTGTATCTACTAACATGAGCTGCTAGAGAAAGCCGCCTGCGGACAGGCAGGTAGGCAGACGACGGCATTTCAAACAGAGCTTCAATTAACATTCGAATAGCTTCTAGTCACTGATAGTTGTCGGCGATTCTATAAACAGAGAAGATGTGGTGAGCGAGATAACTGGAGAGAGAGCAATTGCCGGACAATCTCTTATCTTCGCCACTCAATTACTGAATTAGCCAAACAGAATAACTTTCTAATTTGTTGAATGGTCTCATAGGCAGTTCCAGTTTCTCTCAAGATCATCGTAAGGTCACTAACGCATTTGCCAGTCTACTTTGTATTCCTCTAGCAATTCACCATCAAGGTGTACGTATTTTTTTATTCTGTGCAAACTAGACCGGACCATTGCAAATCTGTTCCCACTTTCGCAACCCGCTAAGTTACAACAAATCCACTGTGTCTGATGGGAATGCCCCATATCTAACTCTTTGAAAATGCAATGTATTATGAGATGTTGTGCATTTCAATAATGTAACATTTTGACCACCTCGTGGTGTAGTGGCTAGCATACTTGGCTCGATTCTCGGCTGTCAATGATATGATGATAATTGTTGTTTTAAGGGGCCTAACATCGAGGGTTGTCAATGAATTTAATTTTGGGTTGAGTGGTGAAACAGGGTACACGCAAGGCAAACCTGAGAGGAGGTGGTTTTGATTACCACTTCCGCCATCCTAGAATTGGTTTTCTGTAGTTTCTGACTTCTACTCCAGGCCCATGACGGGACGGTTCCTAACTGGCCACCTGCTTCTCAATTGCAGTCTCAATTACAAATATGTACACTAACACAGACACAATAATAAGACAGATTATCGCTATGCTACACATATTTTATCCACGGTGGCTGTTGAAATTATAGGGGATGTCTCATAAGTAATGTCATTCTTTTAAGAACATTTTATTTGGAAACTTTCCTACAAGAAATAAAACTATTCTTCAACCATCAGATTCTATGGCCTTGAGCCCTCTTTCAGCGAAATGGTTTTGATGCGAAGAATTCGGCAAGACCCAGTTTCACAGCTTCAATGTTCTCGAAATTTCTTCCACGCAAGAAATGGGCCATGGATCGAAATATATGGTAATTTGAAGGCGCAAGATCAGGGCTGTATGCTGGATGTGGTAGCAGTTCGACTCCTCCTAATTCCTGAATTTTTGCCATGGTTGTTCGTGCAGTATGAAGTCTCGCATTGTCCTGCTGCAAGAGATTAACTAATGCTGGGTATCTCCGTCACAAACTTTCATAAACTCGTCCCAGTTGTTGAGAATCAACATCTGCATTGACATCATCCATGGGATTATAGATAGGCTGACGACAGACAGTCTACGTTGAGCCTGTTCAGGGATCAATTCATGAGGTACAATATGGCGATGAATAAAAATGGATTGGTTTCAAACAAACAATTCTTGAAGTGGCTGATAAAACAGTTGGAAAGATGAAAGCATCACCTCAGAAACCCTGGATCACTGATCAACTACTTGAGCTTATAGAGGAGAGAAGAAAGTATAAAAACGCTAGAAGTGATGAAGGAATTCGGCGTTACAATAGCCTTCGAAATATCGTAAACAGGGAAGCTAAGAAGGCAAAGGAGGATTATATAATGAGACAATGCTTAGAAATTGAAGATAGTTTGAAAAATGGACAAGTAGAAAAAGCTTACGACTTGATTAATAAACAATTTAAAAGGAGAAAGGGGCGTAGTGTTTTCATAGTGGATGAATATGGGAAGCTAATGATTGAGAGCAAGGACATAGTGATGAGGTGGAAGAATTATTTGGAAAATCTGTATGCAGACCCCACACAATTGACTGAGCTGGAAAATGGAGATACTATTTCGCATGATAACTTAGGACCATCCATTCTTGAATCAGAATATTTTCATGCTGTAAATGAACAGAAATCACATAAAGCTCCAGGATAAGATAAAATAAAAGCAGAAATGTTACAAGCATTGAATTCTAAGACACACAAATATCTGTTTGGGTTGATCAGTGAAATATATAAAAATGGAGAAGTCCAAGATGACTTTACAAAGAGTCTCATGATATCAATACCAAAGAAACAGGGAACACTGAAATGTGTGGAACATCGTACCCTTAGCATCTTATGCATGCATCAAAAATATTGACTAAAATAATTTACAGACGAATAAAAAGCAAAATAGAACAAAATCTGAATGAAGATAAATTTGGCTTTAGGCAGAACAGAGGAACAAGGGAAGTCATATTACTAATTCGAGAAGTAATTGATAAAATGATGGATATAAGGAAACCACTTTACATTGCCTTTGTGGACCTTGAAAAAGCATTCGATAACGTGAATTGTAATATTCTCATGGAAATTATGACTAATATTGGCTTGAATTACAGAGATAGACGGATAATCTATGAACTTTATAAAAACCAAAAAAGCATTGTGGACATATGCGGAGTAGTGCAAGAAGCTTGTATTCACAAAGGAGTTAGACAGGGATTCAGCTTATCGCCTGCACTTTTCAACTTATATATTGAGCCATTGAGGAATGTAAGACAGTTATGAGAGGAGTTAAGATCAACGGAGTAGCAGTCAAGACAATAAGGTTTGCAGACGACATAGCAGTCCTGGAAACCAGTGAAGAGAAACTGCAACATGCACTCACGGAAATGAACAGGATTCTACATGAAAAATATAATATGAAAATCAATATTAAAAAGACGGAAATAATGGTATGCGCTAAAGAACAACTTAATGCAGCTATTCACATAGCTGGTGCTCCACTTAAGCAAGTTAACACTTTCACCTATCTAGGGAGTAAAATTACTTCCACTGGAAAAAGTTCAACTGATATTCAAGCTAGAATTGCCCAAGCTAAAATTGCATTTAACAGCAAAAAATCCCTTCTGACTTCAAAGAATATATCTATTGAGACCAGGACTAAATTTATAAAATGTTATGTGTGGAGTGTAGCCTTGTATGGCTCAGAAGCTTGGACAATGGGATGTGGTGATAAAAGAAGACTTGCAGCTTTTGAAATGTGGTGTTGGCGGCGGATGGGAAAAATTCCATGGACCGCAAGAGTGACGAATGACGAAGTGCTCAAGAACATTAATGAAGAGAGAGCATTTCTCAAAACAATACGGAAACGACGAGACCAACTGATAGGACATCTCTATCGCCACAATGACTTTATGGAAACTGTGTTAGACGGCAAAATTCGGGGCAAGAGGGGAAGAGGGCGACCGAGACTGCAATACATCAAGCAGATCATAACAGATGTTAATGTCCATTCATACAGAGACATGGAGAGACTGACTGGCGACAGGGAAGAATGGAAGAGGAGGATTGCTGCCGACCAATCTACGGATTGAGAACATGAATGAATATGGCGATGTATGGTATCTTTTGATGATACATTCTCGTAATATACGAAGTTCTAGTCATGGCCTCCTGTAATTAGCATTGGCGAACCAAAGAAAACAAATTCTATCTTATAAAACACCAAACTTAAAAAACGACATTATTTATGAGACATCGTAATACACTAATATACTATTACGCATGTTTCATGGCCTCGTACACAAATTTAAGTGCTGTAAACATCAGACCACATTATCGTGTAGTGGGGAGCTTTCTTGGCTGTAATAACCCTGATGTCCGAGTTCAATTCTTGACTCTGCCAAGTAATTCAATTCTTGTCTGAGGTCTCGTCAGCCTCATGAGGCACAACTGATCAGAGTTTGGTTCAATCTCCACCTCAGCCATCTTAGAATTGCCCCCATCCCACTTATATTCCAAGCAAATGCTAATATGGTGTGCTGCTTTAAGGCCACGGCCTTCTCCTTCCCAAACCAAGTTTCAATTAAAAATACACACACTACTAATACTACTCACGAGTTTAGCATGCCCATCCGTTTGCAATGGTCATAATAATAACCCCTGGCAATACAGCCCACCAAGCGACCACTGCCCAGCCATTTGGCCTGCAGATATTAGGGTGAGCGTGGTCAGCACATCGCGTCCCCTCGGCCGTTAATCTTGGTTTTCGTGACCCTGCCTCACTGTCAGACAGCTACGCAATTGTCCTCACGAGGCTGAGTGCACCCCGTTCCAGCTCTCACGTCAGTTTCTAAAACCCCTGAAGGAACCGGGAATCGAACCCGAAGCCTCCGGGTGAGAGGCAGGCGCGCTACCGCAACACCATGGTCAAGGTCATACAGTAAATGAAAATCAGATTGATGAGGGAGAGGAGAATTAATTTTTGGAGCTTGGGGCATCTTGATTAGCAGCCCCGTGCACATGGGTGTGTGTGTGGAAATTATTTAATAATCTGTGTTTCTGTGGTGATGATTCATTTAGCGGCTTGCGATATTATGGTCATGACTATTTGGGTGTGCGTAGGTTTTGTATCATAACCTGTGTCATTGTGATGGCTGTCTTAGTAGGTCCATATTGGACTAGGATTGGCCCAGGTCTTAAGGATGTCTAAGGTTGGAATCGATCCCACCTCTTCTCAGTCATGCCTCTAGAAGCTGAGTATACACGGTTACAGCTCTCAAATCAGAATTAAAATTCTTGGCAGAGTCGGGAATCGAATCCAGACCTCAGGGATGAATAGTCACTGCGCCATGTAACTGTAATCATTAAGGATTAGCGTTTGATAAAGATCAAGTTATGGTTTTAAAGAACCAAAACACAGAATCATGGATATATTTTTATTCGTATTACACTGTAAGTACCGCACACGCTTCAACGAGTGGGAATTAAGTACGCTTGCTCTTGTGGCCATAGTAACTAGGTGTTGGATTTAATTTAATTTATCGTATGGCTTTTAGTGCCGGGAGTGTCCGAGGACATGTTCGGCTCGCCTGAATCTGTAGCTGCTTAGGGTGAGCTACAAGATCCGTTCAATTTCAAGTACTTCCAACTTTCGCTACCAGATATCAATGATACCTAATGATGAACGTTGGAACTTTGATAGAGCGTTCCGACGAAATCTAACCTAACAATTTAGCTTCACACATGTTTAATCTGTGGAAGGATCTTTTACATGCCATAAATCTATGGCATGGGACCGCCAGCTTTACTTCCCCTACGAAGGAAGGCATACTGAAGGATTTTTAACGCTCTTAAAAAATCCGATCGGGAAGGACGCGACTAAACGCTCACAGTTACACTGCGGAGTAGGGAAGGTTGTTGGAGTAGGATCGATGAGTATAAGGGAGTTCGGCACGCATTTCTTGCTGTGTATTTAAATTCGAAGTATTTCAGCCTTTCTAGGGATGACCTACATTAATTTTGGGACGAAATACGATCTATACGTTTTCCTCGTGATTTGAACAACAAGTGTTCCACATTTAATCAAGATTGGGGAGTTCACGTTCACGAGGTTCCCTCAACTGAATATGACTGCAGGTTCTTTATTTCGAGTCACCCAGTATGAGATCGGCTATTCACCTGAACTCACGACCTTGTCCTGTGTGTGTAATGCTCTCTTTATGTACTATTCCATATTAAACTGGAAATAAGAAGAGATAGCGAGATACAATCATAACTCCATTGTCTTACTGATACATTCAGATTCTCCGAGACCAAATGCCCTACATTTAAATCAGGTACAGGAATTTCTTTTATCTGCACCGTACCAGGTTACCCATCGAGCCAGTTTCCTCCGATGATACATGAAGTTAACGTTATCTAAGGCTCACCTTTGGTAGCCCAAACACAAATCTTCTGGAGCAATAAGACTCAACAGGTCAAGGATGAGTGGGTTTACGGTACTCGAGATTAATCATTGTTAGCTCACGGCAATATTGACCATTATCGTGTGATGTTCCTATCAAGAAACATACAGATACATTTCCTTCTGACTTACAGGGGAAGTTCTTTCAACTGTAAACAAACATTAAATAAAATTCCATACAGGATCATGAAGGATGGCATTATATTCAAGGAGATAAGAGTCTAAGTGTAGCAAAGGCGGTACGCCTATAGCGAATTCTCACTCATCCACTGTATTCTGCAAGACGACAATAAATTAAGAAATGAAAACAACTATACCGTCACCGTATCGTACCCACACCAGCTCTTTTGTATGGTAAAGAAAACTACGTGGATACGGGCTGTAAGGGTTATTGCATCCATAAAGTGTTTCATACGAAGTGAACACCACTGATTAGTTATGGTTTAGTCCGGTGCGCCGTGATTTTCCTATGGGCTAGCGCACGTTCCTTTGTGCGCGCAGATCGAAGTCAGGTAGCGCGTCGGTAAAGCATACAACAGTAAGAAGCTTATTATTTACCATAAAATGGAAGGAGGTATTGAAACCGGCCGCCTTCATGCCCCACACATTTTGGCACCTATTTAGGAAAGTGTTCTTCACTCGCTAAAGTGACACATATGAAACGTACGTCAAGGCACGCCACGCCATGCCGTTGGAAATCACGAACCATAATTATTACACGTTATGACTAATTTTAGGATTAAGAAAGAAAAGAAAAAACACACACACACCCTTGACAATAGCTAAGATACTACTGCGACAACGGACACGTGCAAGGTCAACTAACTAGCAAGGATGCTCTGAACATCAATGACAAATGGAAAAACACTGCACGTGCTCAGTAAAGCTCGGCTGAATTCTACCACAGACAGTGGCGGCGCGTTCTATAAGTTCAGTGGTTCAGTGAACCCCCTAGAAATATATAACTCTTAGTAAAATGGTTAATCAAGTGCGTATTTCTTTAATTACATATGTAAATTTGCGCTCGGAGGGGTAATTTTGACATCAACACTCGGTTGCTCTCCGGAATCAGCGAAAAGGTTCTATTTCTGGATCGCTGGATCGGTGGGACATAAGGAGGGAGCGATGGGCGCGGAGTCGTGTGAGGCAAGGGGGAGTAAGCCGAGAACAAAGCTAAACTATCGCTGGTGAAAGGACCAGCTCAGGCCAGCGCTAGACACGATCTACCTCGAACCACCCCGAAGTTAGGAATTGCAGCCCTGGGCGATGTATTGTCTCCAAGCGTGCGGTTTAAAATTTGTCTGTTATGGTACGTTTTGAAGGGGTTTTAATTTCACGATTTTGCGTTTTAGATATAATTAACCGCAATGAACCAGAATATTCATGTAACTACGATTTGTATAACATCAATAGGCGTACGTAGCCTATGTTTATGTAATTAATGTAAATTTTTAATTATTTAGAAGTGCTCATAAAGGCAAAATACGTCAAGATAAGAACATAAATAACAGTCTGCCTAACACGTTCTTGAAGCAGTGTTTATTTCTGACCCGTCAGTTCAACCACCTCTGGAACAGTACCTTAGCGAATATCTTCTCAAATCTGTGTTTATCGAAGTGCTCTATAGTCTATTGTATCTGACGTACGTTATCACGGTGTGTGGCGGTGTCGTGTATTCATCAGTGTGAAAATGAATACCGTTCGGTTTCTTCTAGAGAATACCTTTCCAACACTTAGTATAGAAGAAAAGTGCAAAATAAAGCAGCTTAGCAGGCCTCTTTCCTCCCTCAACATTATTCAGAAGCAAACTAGTAGAGGTAAGGGTTTATGTAGAACATTTAAGCCACAGATTTACGAGAGGAATGTGGTTGCGATACCATTAAAAGGCTTTTCTGTTTCCCGTGCTTGCTTTTTGCTAAGGGTAAGGACACGAATTGGACAAGAACAGGGGTATCAGATCTCAGCCATTTAACACAAAACATCAATAAGCACGAAGCCTCTATTACACATAAAAGTGCATGTTTAGATCTCTCAGTTCCGGGGAAAACAGATATTTGGCAGCAGCTAAGTAGCATTTTCAGAAGGAATATTGAGAGGCATAATGATAGTGTCAGAAAAAAAATAGGTACGTGCTCTCGAAGATCATTGACTGCGTGAAATTCTGTGGTGAATTTGAACTTGCTTTGAGAGGTCATGACGAAACACTCGATTCAAACCATCCAGGCGTATTCAGAGGACTCATTAATTTTACTTCGGCATTGGATACCGTCGTTAGGGGTCATTTCAACAGTGCTACAGTCTTCAAGGATACGTCGAAGGACATTCAAAATGACATTCTGGAATGTATGTTGCATGTGTGTCGCGAGAATATTTTAGCTGAAGTAGCTACTGCAGACTTCGTCTCCCTGATAGCAGAAGAAACATCTGATGTGTCTTCAAAGTGTCAGTTAGTCATTGTACTTCGATATGTATTAGCTAATGGGAAGCCTGTTGAAAGGTTCTGGACTTTCTTAAACCAGCAGGAAACGACGCCCGTTAATTAGCCGATAGTATAAAAGGGCCCCTCACTCACGTAGTTGGAGAGCACAAAAAAAAGGAGTCTCCCAAAGTTACGATGGTGCCAATGTTATGAGTGGCCGACACTCCGGAGTACAAACAATTGTAAGGCAAGACTACCCATTTGCTTACTTTGTGCATTGCTACGCCCATCAATTGAATTTAATTCTGGCTCAGGCTGCTAGCCACAACAAAGTAGTGCGATTGTTCTTTGCCACCATTGGAGAGATTCCAGCATTTTTTTTTCTCATTCGCCTCAGAGAGCGGGCATTCTTGATGAGGTTGTGGGCAGAAGAGTTCCGCAGGGCTCAGCTACGAGATGGAACTTTAAATCAAGGTGCGTTCTTACATTGCATGAGCATAAGGATGCAATTCTGGAATGCTTGGAGAAAATCGAAGACACGATCAGACAAACAGCTACTATGAACCAAGCACATGGACTGCGTCTGAAAATACAACAGCCAACATTTACTTTTTGGTTAGAGTTCTTTTACAGTGTTATGCCTCACGTGGACATTCTATACAACCAGTTACAAAAGCGTTCTGCTAACCCTGTATCAGTGTGAAGTGCAGTAAGCTCCTTCGAAACTGCAATTTTGAAAGTAAGGGACAATGTTGACAGCATCGTTGTGGAGGAAAATGTAGAAGACAACAGAGGGAAAAGAAGGTGCGAAAATGGTTACTACTCGAGAAACATTGCGGCGAAGGAGGTGTCTGACGTGATTATAAATCACAGCAAAGAGAGATTAAACTTCTCCAACCTCTTACTGGGCTCCACCTTCTTTGACCACCAATTCTTCCCATCCTTCCAAAATAATTTTCCAGATGAGAATCTTACGTATGTTATAGAGTCCTATCCTTTTCTTGATAAAAATAAACTGAAAACCGAACTGCAGGTGATTTATTCAAGAATTGATTTTACAGAAATGAAAGATGCAACTGACTTCCTTGCTTTTTTGATAGAGAACAATCTTAAGGAACCTTTCGGAGAATTGATGAAACTTTTGAAATTAATTATTACTGTCCCCATGACTACTTCTTAAGCAGAAAGATGTTTTTACACTTTAAAGCGGATTAAGACATTCCTGAAGAGTTCAGTGCATGAAGATAGAATGTCTGCTCTCGCTATGTTGTCCATCGAGAAGGAGATGAGTCATAAATTAGTCGATTTTAATGAGAAGGTAATTGACTTATTCGCCGCCAGGAAGGAAAGGAGGTTGGATTTCCTGTACACACAGACGACAGCTGTTATACCAACGCCAGCAACGTCTTCAACATCAGACGAAACTGGATCAGCTTAAGGTAATTACACCTTATATTCTCTGTCTTTCATTTCTCATAGTTTTGGTAAATTCTTCGAGCTGCAATCGTGTCTTCAAAGGAAAGTCACCTTTCTAGTCATGCAATGTCACTATTTTACGTCTATGTAAACATCAAGTAACATTAAATTTGGCCACGTTATTTTTCAAAGTAGTGAACCCCCAGATGTTTTATCCACGCGCCGCCACTGACCACAGGGACATCACAAATTTAGTACTGCGATGGAACAAATGTCTGAACAAATGTGGAGACCATGTGGAAATAAAGTGTGAGGTAAGTAGAACAGTTTTACAGTATGTGACCATATACTGTATTAAAAATCATGCTACATTTACTGTTATTGCGACTTGAACTTGTGTATATTTTCTGTTAACAATTTCTTTTCTTTTTAATTTTAATTTTTAATTTTAATTTTTTACCATCTTTCATTGCTAATGTATTAGTACCTAAAAATATGAATCAAGTTTTACATTATGTGACCACATATTAAAAATCATGCTACATTTACTGTTATTGCGACTTGAACTTGTTAACATTTTTTAAATTTACATTTTAATTTTTAATCTTCAATTTTTAAGTTTTAATTTTCAACTATCAATTTTTAGCCTATTTTCATTTTATGAAAAAATAGGCTTATGCGATCACCTTTTGTCCGTGTGCGCTTGTGTGTCCCCCTAAAAACTTCTAAACAGCTGGAGCGATTACAATGAAACTCGGTAAGATCATAGCAATATTCTGGACTACCCCGACCACGCCCTTCAAATTGTGTCTCACCAATCCAACATGGCGGTTGTGCGAAATATTTAACCAGCATTCAGTATCTCCGAAACTATTACCGATATCACCCTGAAATTGTGTAGGTGATAAAGGGCGCTACTAGAAGTTCACCTATGAGACTTTCAAAAACCTGGTAACTACAAAACCAACATGTCGGCGAAGCGAATTTGAGACTTTTAAATAGACTTTTCTCGCGATTTAACTATCGAAACGTAATGAAACTTGGTACAGCAAATGTTTACACACATTGTAATGGACTGGAGTCTAATTTAGTTCAATTGTTTACATACCCTCAAAATGGCGGCTGTGCGAAATATTTCACTGACATTCTATATCTCCGAAACTATTACAGATATTACCCTGAAATATTGTACGGTGATAAAATCTATGTAACTTTCATAAACCTGTAAAGTACAAAACGAACATGGCGGCCAAGCGAAGTTGAAACATTTTAATAGCCTTTTCTCGTGAGTTAACTCTCTGAGCGCAGTGAAATGTGGTACAGTAAATGATTTTACATATTGTAATGCACTGGCATCTAATTTAGTTCAATTGTTTACATAACCTCAAGATGGCGGCTGTGCGAAATTTTAAAATTAAGTTTTTATTTCTTGTGTCGAATTCATGCGATCGAAGTGAAAGTTTGAATAATGAACCTAGGCAATAATTGTCCTTGAATGGTACATAACTCTATGGCATATACATATAACAATCCAAAACGGGGAGCATCCGAAATATTTAGACGGTTCTCAATATCTATGAATCTTTTACAGCAATCAAACTGAATGTTTGTATGTTCATAGAGGCTATGAACATATGTTCACCTATAGGACTTTCAGTAACCTGGTGAGCATAAATCCAAAATGGCGGCGACGCGAATTATAAATATTTAAATGGACGTTTCTCGCGCATTAACTATCCGAGAATAATGAAACGTTGCACGTTAAATGCTTAAACAAATGTTAATCCATTGGCATCTAATTTATTTCAATTGTTTACATAATCACAAGATTGCAGTTGTGCGAAATTTTAAAATCTCGTTTTTACTTCTTGTGTTCTAATCATGCGATTGAAGTTTGAATACCACACGTACACAATAATCGTAATGTAATAGTACAATAAAAATCCAACCTGGCAACCATCTGAAATATTTAGACGGTTCTCAATATCTACGAATCTATCACAACCTTCAAACTGAAGTTTTGTATGTTGATAGAGGCAATTAACATGAGTAGGATGTATGAAAATAGGCTGTATAGTTCTTCACGGGACTACTTGTTAATTTTAAATTTTTATTTTATATTCTAATGTATTTCATCTTGTATTTTAATGTATTTTCAAGTATTATCTGTGTGTAAACAATTGTTTGCTACTGTAATTGGGGCACCGCCCAGTTGTGGCAATACATAAATAAATAAATAAATAAATACATTTGTAATTACCTGTATGTATTTTTGTTTGGCTAAAAAAAGGAGGGGGGGAGGGGCAAAGACTTTTCGATCCACCCTCGCACAACTCTTATTTTAGTCACAAGAACATCAACCACCATCTTATGAAATGCTAAATTCGGTAACGTACAATATATACGTATGTACTGTATAGGCCTATAGCAGTTCCAACGATTACTCTTACCATGGTGGTAGACTCGTTTTTACCGTATTAAATAGGATCAATGAATTACTGTCGATTTTAATCCCTGTTCTGGTACTAATATGGTGCGCATTACTTTACTCATTGTATTGTCTATACACGCCGTTAATATTCGACTATCCTAATTCTATGAAATTATAGGTTGACTGCATGATAAGGACTAGAGATATACCCCTAAATCTAAAAGAAGGTAGGTTATATGTTCTTTACTGAATACTGAACATCTTGCGTATTTCGAAATGCAGTGGCGTATATGACCTATAGAGTATATTCTCAACGTGCCAATCTATATCTATATCTATACTAATATAGCCTAATAAAGCTGAAGAGTTTGTCTGTGTGTTCGTGTCTTTAAACGCGCTAATCTCTGGAACTACCAGTCGGATTCTAAATTATTTTTGTATATGATGGCCAGATTCAAGAGGAATCGTTCAGGCTATGTTAAATTTCGTACAGACCACTCCATTCATTGCATTTAGGCCCTTTTGCACAAATCTACACCGTTTCACCGATCTAATAACTTTACGGACATAACGACTAACACTGTATCATGATAGTCAACATCAAATATTTACATCCCAACACAGTGGAGATCCACACTACTCTGTGATCAACGACTAAACGCATACAACACAATATGGCTGAGGATGCTCAATGTAGACGATGTGGAGATGTCGACACATTAGTGCATCGAGTGACATCCTGCCAAGAGGCTCGAACAGTTTGGACCTGGACGACTGCTATACTGTGGAGAATACATCCGGGGATAGACCACCTACCAGCGCATAATGGTGTGCGATTTTGAACTTACTGGGAAACCAAATCAAAACGCTGTAACCTGGTTTATAGCGGCAGCAGTGGACTGGAACATAACAGCGCACGAAAGAGGTGGGGGAGCACTTTAAGGGATTTTGTAAGTTCCATCAGAAGAATACGCTGGACAATGGTACAAAGCAAAAGTATACAGAAGTTTTCAACGCATCTGTTTCAGTTTTGATTGTCGGATGTGACGGCCAAATTTTGAAATTTTGGGATGTTTCGTTACAAACACTGAAAACTGCCCCTCAAAAACCAACACAACTCGGAAAGACTCGATCCAGTTCTATAAAGATGTTAGATGCAAATATATACAAAACAACACCAGATGCTTTATTTCGTGCATGATGCAAGCTTTTAACGTGATGGACGACGGAAATGTGAACATAGAACAGCAGAAGAAGAAAGCTCGTTTCGATCTACAGTGACGACATCAGGGCTGGCTTCATAAATGAGCTCAATGATATGGCTAAGAAGAGCAACGAAGGGTCTGATCCTTGTGAGAGGGCATTCCTATTTATAACTTCAGGTTATAAGACACTCATGGGAAATATGGATATGCAAGAAATGATTACAACGGTTCAGAACATGAGTGGAGAACTTCTGGTGAACTCTCTAAGTGAACGTTTTATGAAAAGTGACTAATATTTTATTTCATTCAGAGATGTAAAACTAATGATGCATACTGTAGGTCAATTGTTTACCAATAAATAAGAATTCTGAAAAAAAAAAACGCCCATTGATGTACAGGTTGTCACTAGGCAACAACGATTCACTCTGTATCACGATAGTCCGGTAAAATTTGCCAAAGGACACATGGGAAAACTGACCGATTGACAATCAAGGATTGTATTGGACTGTAGTATTCTCTATGCTATCGTATGCACAGTTAATCAGCATATTAGCAAAATGTAATGTAATGCTATCCTGTCAGAGAAACATAGTGGCAAACATTCCTACATTCTCCTATCACCATTTTGCAGTTTTAATGTGTAGACAGTTGTTATTTCATTTGCGGGACTTAGACATCGTGGTCATGTTGCCCCTTGTACATGGATGTGTTTAGAATTTTTGTGATAACGTACGTTATTGTGATTGTTGCACTAGCATGTGTAAATTGGAGATAGAATATGGTATTTGAAGCCATTTTTCAGTGTTGCTCAAGGATTTATTGGACTGTAGTATTCTCTATGCTATCGTATGCACAGTAAATCAGCATATTAGCAAATTGTAATGAAATGCTATCCTGTCAAAGAAAAATAGTGGCAAACATTCCTACATTCTCCTATCGCCGTTTTGCAGTTTTCATGCGTAGACAGTTGTTATTTCATTTGCGGGACTTAGACATCGTGGTCATGTTGCCCCTTGTACATGGATGTGTTTAGAATTTTTGTGATAACATGCGTTATTGTGATTGTTGCACTAGCATGTGTAAATTGGAGATAGAATATGGTATTTGAAGCCATTTTTCAGTGTTGCTCAAGAATTGTATTGGACTGTAGTATTCTCTATGCTATCGTATGAACAGTTAATCAGCATATTAGCAAAATGTAATATAATGCTATCCTGTCAGAGAAACATAGTGGCAAACATTCCTACATTCTCCTATCACCATTTTGCAGTTTTAATGTGTAGACAGTTGTTATTTCATTTGCGGGACTTAGACATCGTGGTCATGTTGCCCCTTGTACATGGATGTGTTTAGAATTTTTGTGATAACGTACGTTATTGTGATTGTTGCACTAGCATGTGTAAATTGGAGATAGAATATGGTATTTGAAGCCATTTTTCAGTGTTGCTCAAGGATTTATTGGACTGTAGTATTCTCTATGCTATCGTATGCACAGTAAATCAGCATATTAGCAAATTGTAATGAAATGCTATCCTGTCAAAGAAAAATAGTGGCAAACATTCCTACATTCTCCTATCGCCGTTTTGCAGTTTTCATGCGCAGACCGTTGTTATTTCATTTGCGGGGCTTAGACATCGTGGTCATGTTGCCCAGTGTACATGGGTGTGTGTGTGTAGAATGTTTGTGATAACCTGCGTTATTGTAATTGTAGCACTAGCATGTGTAAATATGGTATAAAGCTCAATGTCTGTCTGTTATTTATACAAATCTACACCGTTTCATCGATCTGAACCAAAATGTGTATACTTACCCTTTGGAACCCTGCGAGTAACACTGTTTACATAAAATTTCGGACAGACCACTCAATTCCCTTCATTTAGGCCCTTTGGCACAAGTCTACATAGTTTCACCGATCTTAACCAAACTTAATGTACTTACCCTTTGGAACGCTGCAGGTAACACTGTCCACTTGATATTTTGGACAACTCTCTCAATTCCCTACATTTAGAACAACAGACAAAATGAACTTGAAAACTACGTTTTAAGGTCCTAGAACCATTCATGTCTGTATAGTGTAACTGTAAGAATATTTTAATAAGTCAATTGTTATCTGGCAATGCGAGCTGCATCACGTCACCCCTACCAGAATTGCGAAAATAGTTACAACTTACGCTGCTTATAAATTGGAGTCACTGGGAGTAATTATTGTAAGAAGATTTCTTAGGCCCCTTAAAACAGTTATCATCATGAAAATATTATGCCTCTGTATAAGTGCGATGGTGTTGGTGCAGTACATAGAGGTTATCAGCTGCAAAAAGCGTTGGTGCTTTCAAATTTACTTTCATTTATTCAGATCCTTATCCTTGAGCGGTATGTGGCGATAAATGACACTATTGCTACTTCAGGAGCTCGGGACAGCCGAAGTTTTCCAAAGTGCTCTGATGATTTTCCTATGGCACTATGTGACAAAAGACGACACTATTGATCTCTACTTTTCTAACAGTCAATGAGATATAGGCCCTAGGCAGTGTCTTTTATTTCACATACTCCTCTTTCTAATCATATTTTTCAATTCGTTTGTAAATTACATGCGTCAGTACTGTAGTTAGTAAATAGCCGTTTCCCTATTCATTATTGTCATTATCATTACGGGAAAATGACCTGAATGTTACGTCCATTATACTGTACTACGTATCACCCCCCACCACCCCCACATCCACAAAAAGTTATATTTTTAAAATATATATTTCTGTTAGTTTAAGTATTATGTGCCAGTTCTGTAGTAGTATTCATTATCACCCATAAAACGAACAAATCCACCGGGCGAAGCCGGGCACTACTGCTAGTAACCAAATATATGGCAAAACGTATCAAGATTACTGCACTAGTTAAAAGGCAGGTACATTCGTGATTGAATAGTCTCGTCCAATACCAGACCAAACTCACACCTCATTCGACAAGACGTTTTATAAATCCTCTACGATGGCAACCGCACGAATATAAACAACAGTTACTCTCCCCTGCAATTGTTTCATATCTATCAAATTATCAATTTCATCAGATGTAACCTTCGGGGCTAAAACATGACTGACTTGTCTGAAGTCGATGAGGAAGAAAATCTTTCAATAACAGCTCAAACAGGTGGCTCATATTTTGTGGAATGGAACCACAGAAGTTGATTGCCCGACTAAGGAAATAAAAAGACGGTGAAGAACTGTTGTTGTTTTCAATAAGACAAAACACTTTTCGACTCTTCGCCTGTAATAGGAGACGTGGCCGAACCAATTTTCCTGTCCAATAAACCTTGTACTGGTCTGTGGAGGTTCTCTTCCAAGGACACGATTACACGCAGACATAAACACACGGAGTCCTATCGAAAACAGGACGGTAAAGTCTCGAGTATATCGCTTAGTATTTAAGACAGGTTATGTTTCTCAATACTATACAGTATACTGTCGTTATATTATTTAAGGACTTGGTCACCAGACCCAAGTAGCTGGGTATGTTTTAGATTGTGTCCAATTATAGGGTCAAGGATAGGTGTAGGTGCTCCGGAACTTGAAATAAGGTATGTTCCCGGAATATACCTGGAGGTAGCGTGTTTGTCATCTCTTGATGAATGCAGTACATTTGCATTTGTCTGTTGGTTGGCGCAGGCTAGAGTAAAATGTGGCTTTTCACCGGTGTCTCAGTCTCACTCATGGCTGTGATTTTATGGAAGCTACTGAGGTATGGGTGGTGCTTAGTAATGGCATTCAGGGCACAGTCAGTGCCTGTGGATGCTGTGAAAGGTTCTACTCATAGGGTTAGTATTGCTGTTCTGACTCAGTGAGGAAAGGAATGGCAAACTACCTCACTCCTCATCTTGCCTAGTACGCCTCAATATAGCGCTGCCTTGGGTTTTTGTGGATATCCACCCACATAACCTAACGGCGGTGCTTTTTGAGAATCCAACCAGCCTTCGGGCTGACTACCTAACAGTTACACAGCGTGAATTAAAAATAAAAACAGAATAAAAAGAAACACTCAGGATGTATTAATAGAAGCTTCTCAGTCGGTCAACACGAGTGAACCCAATTAGATTAGGTGGGGAGTTACAATTAATTTCCGAGTGTATGATAATAATAATAATAATAATAATAATAATAATAAGTATTATTATTATTATTATTATTATTATTATTATTATTATTGTTATGAATTATCTATGCACTTAATATAAGAATTCTTACAAAAAAAAAACTGGGGGCTAATGGATGGCTAGTTTTGTTCGTCAAACGAACATCGTCAGATCCTGCTCACTTGGGCTTAATTTAGGTTCAGTGGATATGTATAAAACACTTACGTAGAATAGTCTAGTATTTACAATTATTAAGCTACAGAAGTTTTTAATTAAACTTTGTGACGAATCTTTTTTGTTGTTGTTGTTGTTGTTGTTGTTAGAACTTTGTATGTGTATAAGTGTAAAACCCTTCCGAATCGTTAACTTTCATCGTATTGAGCTATTGAAGTGATCGCTTCGAAACTGTTATGTTGTTAACCACTACTTTTCAATTTCCTTATTTACTTGATTGACGTTTTAAGTTGTTAGTTAGTTAGTTATTGTAGCTTTACGGGGCAGAACAGCGAGGTCGTTTGAAGTTAGTTAAGTTAAATACTGAAATGTAACTGAGTTGACATTGTGGTTTTGTTGACTTAGCTGATTTGCGGCTGTTCCGGTAGGCTACTTGTGTCCACTTCACTACACATCACCTAGCAACTAAAGTTTTCCTCACGAGGTTGAATGCAGTTCCAGCAATAACGTCAGATCTGAAATCACTGTCAGAGTCAGCAATCGAACATGGGAACCCTTAGATAAAAGTTAAGCGCGCTAACCCTACACCGTAAGGCATAAAAAAAAACAGCAGCAACAACAACAATAATATCATCCAACGCCCCATTTACAGCCACTAACTTTCGGATACATAAGGATGTCGAAATATGCCATTAAGGGAATTATTGTGGTTTTGGAGGGCGAAACGTCTAGGTCATCTTCCACCTAACGGAGCTATCTTCCGCACTGTCAAACATCCCGACACTAAGTTGTAATATTGAAGCAACTTTAATTACGTCAGAACAGGGATCAAATCCACTATCCACTGGGGATTAGGACGGTAGGGCTGCTGAGCAGATGTAATACACTGGGGCTAAACAGACTCCGAGTATAGAGATACACGCAGATGTAGGGAAAGAAAAAAAGTCCTAGTCACCAGCATCTAGGGCTAGGGCTAGTACATAGTCCCGTATACTAATTGATTCATTGATTGACTGTTTATTTAAGGATTACTTGCATAGGACTCAGAAGTCACCTTGGGTGTATATAATCCGCTCTCTTACATACAAATACAGCATGATCGACAAACATAAAATTTGACGAACTATAATCTACACTAAGGTACACTAAAATTATCTATGTAAACCCACTGTGTATTTGCCACGCTACCGTAATCCTCTTTAATTGTCACTTATATCCCGCCATTAATGCACTGGTAAGGTGTCTCTTAAGTACGTTAATGTTTATGATGGTCTATTGTTGTGCTGTTAGTGCTATGTGAGAAGTGTTTCTTTAAGTGTATAAATAATTTATGTAATTTATTTCAGGTAGAAGTAAATTAATTGTAACTCCCCACCCAATGTATAAGGTGCGTTCAAAAAGTAACGAGCCGGAGGCTGGAATGCGCAAACCAGTGACGACATCGGCTAATCGTGGCGTGTGTAACAGGTGTGGTTCCGACCAGAGCGTGGAAGGTCACAGCCCGTCGCTAGAGGGCACGCGTGCACGTCACGTGACGATACAAAGCGAGCAGCAGCGATGTGCCAGTCGCATTGCAAACAGTGACATGGAGGCGTCAAACGAAGAGCAAAGAGGTGTTGTTCGGCTTCTGACAGCGGAAGGAGTAGGGGGAACGGACATTCATCGCCGAATGTCACAAGTGTACGGCGAACACTGCATGTCCCTTGCAAGGGTCAAGGCGTGGCACAAGCGCTTCAGGGAAGGACGGGTGTCGTTAGCCGATGATGCCCGGTCTGGAGCACCCCCCTGCATTACCGATGACAACGTCCAGCTGGTTGATGCACTCATTACCCAGGACCGCCGAGTGACAGTGAACGCCATAGCCGCCGTGGTTGGATTGAGTGTCAGAAGTGTGCACACCATCATGAAGGAACGACTGCACTTGCGCAAAGTGTGTGCCCAATGGGTGCCCTACAGTCTTCAGCCACACCAGGAAGCATGTCTAATGGCCCTGTCTTGGTCAACTGCAGCGCTATGCGAGGGAAGGGAATGGGTTCCTGGCACGAGTGGTGGCAGGAGATGAGTCATAATGTCAACACTTCTAACCAGAATCCAAACGACAAAGCCTCCAGTGGAAGCATCCAGGGTCACCACCACCCAAAAAAAAAAAAGGCAAGGCCATGCACACGAGTGCAAACAAGGTAATGCTGACGTTCTTCTTTGACCAAGATGATACACTTCATGCCGCACGGGACAACAGTGAATGCCCAGCGTTACTCGCAAACCTTGACCACCCTTCGCCAAGCGATCAAAACAAAACGACCAGGCAATCTCACCCGTGGGGTCATTCTGCTCCACGATGCACGACCTCATACGGCCAACACAGTCGCGAAATTCAAATGGGAGGTTCTCGGCCATCCTCTTTACAGTCCAGACCTCTCTCCCTGGGATTACGCCATGTTTGGTCCCCTGAAAAGGGCTCTGCGGGGCCAACGATTCACCTCGGACGTCGACGTCCAGCTGTACGTGCGGAACTGGTTCACATCGCAGCCCAGGGAATTTTATGAGACAGCCATTCACTGCTTCGTGTCACAGTGAGACAAGTGCCTCAACAGCCAGGGCCAATACTCCTAACATACAGGTACTGGTTTCTGTAATTATGCCTCCGGCTCGTTACTTTTTGAACGCACCTTATATTTAGGGCACACTCACGTTGACCGACTTAATACCTGCTAATGATGGGATACCAGAAACACATTTGGGGCCAGAATATCTAATATAACTACAATTAAGGTACCATCCCAACATTACCAGGGACTTAGTGAGGAGAAACGGAGAGAAATGCATACTCAGGATAACATGAGTGTAGCTACTCATGTTGTCTATCTGCAGCACCAACCGTCTGAGCTACGGTAAATGGCGACAATTTTGATTTCAATGTACCCCTTATTAATTAATCTAATTTATTTGGGCCCGAAGATGAGGTGAGGTGAGATGAGATGGGCACGGATGTAGCGAATCACTTTTATGGCCGGATGTCTTTCCTGAAGCCAACATAACCAAACGAGCTAACGAGAAATAATAAGAATTAGAATATACCGCCTCAACATTTACCAAGAGTTGACATTGAGTAACTGCGGAAAAATCATTTCAAGGACGACCGAACGTCAGGTTCGTACCCACTCGTCTCCGACTCCCTAGATCTGAGCTATAGTGGTTTCATGGCACGTAGCTGCCCCAGTCGGCTGTTAAGAATTCAATCGGCAATAATTTCTTAAGGCAATAAAAATGATGGCACATTTTTGTAAATAATTCAGGACGCAGATAAATAACGAATGTGTTAGCTTAGTTCCGTTCAATAGAGGCGCTGATCTATTCAAGGCTGGAGAAAGCAGTCACCTCGTTTCCTTATAATAATGAAATTCCATCCCGTGGCACTGTTGTTCTTGAGCGAACTCACATTACTGCTGATTGGCCACGCTCCCACTGCTGTTCTGGTTTACTGCTCCCCAGCTTCTTATGTTAACACCAAATACTTCATCTACGGCACATACCAATGTAGCAGCTGAACAATGACCTCATGGCACAAACCAAGCCGATAGGAAGAAAGAAAGAAAGAAAGAAAAGCTTGTAGTTTTACGTTAGACACAGGAACTCCACTTTTTGTTTTTGTTTTACGTGGAATCGGAACCACAGGATGTGATGTTTCACTTCGAATATATCAAATGCATTAACCCGGAATCGAACCCCTAGGTGAGAGACAAGCCACTGCGCCACCATGCCCCATATCCTGATAAGTAACTGAAAACATTTCAGTCGTTCAATATCTATTTATTAGGTGGAAATATACGACTTTGTCAGAAAAAAATGGGCGTAGGGAGGAGGGGGGGGGGGGGGTGGAGGGGGAAAGGGGGGAGGGGGGGGGGAGGTTGCGCAGCGGTCAAACTGTTGGCCGCTCACAAAAGTTGGACGGGCTCGATTCCCGGTCAATGCATGTGAGATTTTCGATGCAAAATGCCATGTCCTGTGGTTCGGATTCCACGTAAAAAGGAGGTCCCGTGACTCATAATCGCACGATTAACGGGCACGAAAAACTACAAGTTTTCTTACTTTTTTACCTTCCTGAAAAAAAAAATGCAAGTTAATCGTTATTTGCACCCCTCCCCGCCTTGTAATCTGCCCCAAGTACAGTATTTAAGTGAGTGAGTATGTCTGATAACCTATGTTTCTGTTCTGACGAGTAGTGTGAATACGTGCCTAGATTTGGGGTTATTGCCCCATAACTTGAAATAAAATAGTCTACTAAAACGGCCGTTGTCCGGAAGCAGGGTGGATATATCTGCGAGGAATAAATACTCAGGGCGGCCGCTTTCGAGCGATCGAAATCTAGAATTCCAACTGCCCCTTACAGTAGGCCTAGTGATGCGCGACTGAACACGCACGGCTATGCTGCAGGGTTATCTGGGAATGAAGGATTATACTGTATTCGAATCGGTAACTTTGCTCCGCAAGCTCGCACCTTACCGTGCAGGCAGGAAAGTGCTGTTGTTGTTGTTGTTGTTTATTTCAGTGGCAGCGATATCGTGTACGTGTGTGTGTAATTTGCATGTTAACCTGTGTTATTGTGATGGCTGTACTAGTGAGTTCATTAGTAAATTGGGGATAGGATTGGGAAGGAGGCGGCCATGACCTTATGTTAGGAACCATCCCAGCAATTGCCTGGACTAGAAGTAGGGGGGATCACGGAAATCCACTTCCAGGATGTACTGGGGTGGGAATCTTATCAGTTTTGCCTCACGAAACTGATTTACCCCGTTCCAGTCCTCACACCAGAATAAACATTTTTTGACTGAGCTGGGAACCGAACTCGGACCTCCGGGGCGTCAACCAAGAACGCTAGCCGCTACACCACAGGCAGCAAAGTAAACCGGTAGATGGCAATCTTACTGGCACGCCCAGATTAAAAGAGCATTAGTCCAATCGTCTCACAAAACTCTTTGGAGCAAATGAAACAAAACGATTTCAAAGACGCTGACACTGGTTGACGTTTAGATTTTGTTCTTGTTAATTCATTTAATGGACTTGGGGCATCTTGGCCATCAGCCCCGTGTACTTGGTGACCTCTGTTTCTGCGGTGACTATAGCAGTGTTTGTAACTGTATTTAGTAGGGTCAGGGATTAGTGATGGTTCCCGAGGACTTGAAATAAATACTATTCTGAATGAAGTGTGGAAAAACCCGCTGGCAGCGCCGGGATTCTGACCTCCGATCTCCGGACTTCATAACTTTTTTGGTCAATGATTCTAGTATTTTTGTTTTTGTAAATATGTATACCGGTGATGTATATAACAGAGTGTATTGTAAAGGTAGAGTTCTGTCACGAGTAAATAAAAATCGCGGTCGTGGAGAGGGATTTAAAGCATACGGATAAGTCGCGGGATTTGACGTTTAAATATGGTCCTGTCTGACCATAATTCTATTTCTAGAAGGGGCATGTGACTATGCGCTTACTCCTGTGGAAAATGAACTTTGTGCAATACATTGTTTACATTCGAAATGATACTCATGGTGTGAGCGTAATAATTAAGCAAATGCAAGATCAGCTTGTCCTCGGCCTTGCGCGGCTGACACTACGTCACTTCAATATTATTGGCTTGTAGAGTTCAAGGTTCGCGTCACGCTTCCAAGAATCAAGAGCCAAAAACAAAACACTTCCGCGCTGACTCGAGAATAATGAGTCATCCGCAAGAAGTTTACTCACATGATTGCTACCACAAAACAATACTCCCTCCAATGATTGAATTTTTATACAGCTGGTCATATAGTGGTCTACCCGTTGTTTACAGTTTAATAAGAATCGAAGTAAATTCTTGACGGACAACTTAGTCCCAGGCGGTTTCAAGCAAACCAGCTGGGATTGATGCTAAGCCTTAAATAAGTGTTCCACGCCCACCGAGATTCGAATTTTGGTCATGCCGCCAAAAGGCAAGCGGCTATGCCACTGAGCCATTACGCTCCTCAATATATTTTTATCATCATCAATCGTAAACACATGGACGGGAGGGTTAAGGGTTTTAAGCGGAAGTTGGCTATGAAGTTTCTCTCTCCAAGACAATAGCCACAGTATAGACTACCTTTAAATACCTTTAAATGACGAGGGACATCTGTTGTCGAGAGAAAGGAAGCCGATACCAAACCCTCATTGCTAGTTGGGCGGGACTGAGCGGTAGGGTTATATGGATGAATGAACGCCCCCTGGGTACTCGTTGGCCGTCACAACTGTATGGTCAAGAGACACAATACCAAGGATCATACGCGCCCGGGGGAAATTCAACAAGAATTTCCCTTACAATATTTTTAAAAAAGGTTAAAAGGTTCATTATACACTACCACTACTACTACTAATAATAATAATAATAGTCATAATAAAAGGCGTGTGGTCTCCCGCGAGTTTTGAGTTGACGCCAGAAGCTGCGCGCCATCATGAGGATGGAATGTATGATGAAAACTTCACAAACACCCACTTCTCGAGCAGAAAAATCAACCATGAGATTTTAAAATCCAAAGACCCAGTGGTGAATCAACCCAGAATTCTTCAGAACTGGGGCTAGCAGCCTACCCGCTTAGCCACGCATCATAATAGAATGTAACACAGCACAACACATATTACATGTGTAATTAGACGGGTTGTATAATACGAAGCGCATCCAAAAAGTAAGTTTCCCTATTAAAAAAAAAAGAAAAAGAAAAAAAGAGAACATTGTTATATGCAAAACTTAATTGCCAACAGATACAGCAATGTGTCAGATTTCTTTTTTTAGGCAGCAAACGAATGGAGACACTTATAGTGCGCGACAAACCATTGGAAGCCTGAAGGTCAAGGGGCCCTCCGCTCCGCTCTCCTCCCCTCGCCTGGCCGTGTTGCCATGCTATTGCACAGTACCTTCAGTCGAGTGCTGGATGCGAGAACGTATATGACAACACCGTACCGACTACGCGTGACCTTCAGGCTTCCAATGGTTTGGCCCGCACTATAGTTGTTTACGAGGCCTACCCCGGTGAACATGAGCTGTTCTGTCAGTCCAGTAGCACTTCCTCGATCCGGTCTTGTACACAGTCTAAGCGTGGTATTAACTTTTGTAGTCCTGTGTCAAAGAAGTCTGCCGCCTGCGAATGGAACCAGCGTGTGATATTCGTCTTCAGATCTGACAATGCTGACCGGAGAACAGAAATTTATTGAGGTGCAAGAAACGGTGGAAATCACTGGGAGCAAGATGAAGACTGTGCGGTGGATGATCAAACAGCTCCCAGCCAAACCTCTGCAGAACAGTTACTGCCCTGTTCTTGCTCCCAGCGATTTTCACCTCTCCTCCAGTAAGAAGTTTTCCAAAACAAAGGACGTGGGCCACTTAAGGCGGTACAATGAAGACCCACTACGTATTAGAGTCAGAAGAGGACAAGAGTTAACCAACAGACGTCATCAGAAAATACGATAAAAAGGAGGTCAGAATAAAAAGAAGAGGAAGCAATACTGAGCATCGGAGTTGCCAGCACACGTCTCACTAATTACGAAGTATGACCCCTCGGGGGTGTTTCATTGAGAACAATCCACAGAGAGTACGAAGTCCTCTTACACACATTGACCATTACGAAGTTATCAACAACAACTGTATATGATACTGCACGTTGAAGGCCGCGTAAACGTCAATAGGACGGCGACATGTGAAACGAGGCACAAGGATGAATCTGAGGTCGCCGAAATCAACGGTGTTATCCATTCTCTGCTGCAAATTAAACCCTATAACAATAACTCTAATTTAATTTAATACGGTATGGTGTTCCTCAGCGGCACAGGGATCATACCAAAGTCACTGAAGGCCAACCTCGATAAATTGGGGCTCCACCATAATCTGCATACCAGTATGCAGAAAGTAGTGTTATTTTAGAGACCTGCTCCATAGTTCGTTCGTTCCTCAACCTACCAGTATAGAGAAATCCAGTCCATCTTGCAATAATGCCGATGAAATGGTAAATTGTACCCAACGATTTGGTCTTCGTCGACTTTAAGAAGGCCTATGACTATTGATCGAACCACACTCTCGAAATCTTAAAAGAAAAAAGTTTAAGTACCTAGGGGAGTGGATCGAGCCCAACATATCAGAGAAGGAAGCCTTCACATCACGAATGAACAAGATGGAAGTGGCCTACCAGCTAACGAAAGGAGTGTACAACAAGCGAACAGTGTCCCGCAATGCCAAACTAAGACACAATTGTATAGTTATCCGACCCGAGGCACTGTACGCAGGAGAATGCCCGGCAATGAATAAGAATAGGAGAATGCCTGGCAATGAATAAGAAGGGTCTGGTTGAGAAATTGGAAACCGAAGAAAGGAAGATCCTGAGGAAGTTCTTAGGGCCGTTGAGAGACGATGGTGAATACAGGAGACGGCATAACAATGAGCTGTACCATCATGTAGAAAGGATATCTCAAGTAATTCGGAAGAGAAGAATATCTTTCGATGGCCACTTAACTCGTATGAAACCCTAGAGAATCGCCAATCGGATATTTACCTATTTTCTTAACGAGAAAACCAAGGGCCCCTGGTTTCGTGAGGTAGACAAGGATTTGCAAGAAGTAGGGATCACCCACGCAGACATTATGGAACGTGATCTTTTGAAGGAAAAGTTTGGAGCACACCACCAATTCCAAGAAAAAGAGAAATTAAAAACCGGCAAGAAGTGGTCTGATGAAAGAAGGGAGCTTCACAGGCAGCGAATGCGTGAACACTGGGCTAAGATCAGGGCCCAAAGACGGAAGCAGTTGAAATGACGTGGTCCATAGCTGGCCTAGAAGAAAGAAGAAGAAGAACCATGTACAGTATTTCAATTTTCAATGGCAACAATGTAATCGACAATCTCGGGATTTTCGGCCAACACAAAAAGTTCCTCCATTCTCTAATACAGGGGTTCTCAAACTTTTTCTGCCCCCCCCCCCCTTCTGAAACATGAAATATCTAGCGCCCCCCGCCCCCTATTCTCATTTCCTTTCTTAGCACTTCTCATAGGCTACTTCCCACAAAAAAATGTTTCACAAGATCTACTGTATACTACTACCTAATTAGGATTTCAACTACCAGTTACATTAATAATAATAACACACAATTCATT
The DNA here is from genome assembly GCA_946902985.2 of Meconema thalassinum. Classification (NCBI taxonomy): domain Eukaryota; kingdom Metazoa; phylum Arthropoda; class Insecta; order Orthoptera; family Tettigoniidae; genus Meconema; species Meconema thalassinum. The sequence goes on along the minus strand of OX336388.2, from coordinate 1,287,244,643 downwards.
ATTCTTCGAGCACATCGAAGTACAACAACGTTTTGTATTAAAAATTTTATGCATATGTATTACTTTTGCTTATAAAAATAAAAACAACTGCTGCACATGCAGTTATTGGAATTGAGAAAATTTTGTTTGTTTCACTAATTAGCGCTTTAGCTGTGACACCTGTGTTAAATAATGCTTTTCATATTTGAAAGCTCGTGACTTATAAATGACAATAGAAATAATATATACAATTTTCAACATTTCACTGTGAATTTGACAAATGTTATGTTAAAACTCTTCACCCATGAAAAAGTAAAACAGGAGAATAAAAGTGTACGTGGATCAGAATTCGGTAATTCTCAGACACTTTCGGAGTTAGTGTGATGTATGAGCTTGAATTTGAGATGAAAGTAAATCCAGTCTTGGTTGGATGTTTGAAATAGCAACCCGCAGATCCCCTTCCAGCTGCAGCCGAGACCGATGCATCGTCTTGACGGATGCCATTGCGGAAAATGTTGACTCACGCAACTAAGTTGAAGCGAGGGTAATAACAGGTCCACTGGTTTTCTTGAGAAAATGGGATATTCATTCCGAATCTGTACCCAAAAAATTTCAAGAGACATCGACTAAAATTCATTTCGAAGTATTCTGTCACTGCCGTTGACAGGTGGGCTGTTACGTTCGTTTCAAACGGACTGCGATCCAGTCATTCTCAGTTGTAGGTTGTGGAAATCAACCCTCAAATTTTTCACGAAGGTTATGGAGGTATTCTACGACAATTCCACTAATTTGACAAATATCTAACTCATTTTCTTCCAGGAATTAATTCAGACAATGAAACATCTCACAGGTACCTTTGTCCATCTGGGCTTTCCAAAGATCAAGATTTCTCTTAAAAGCAAGCACTTTGTCGCTTAGAATGAAAATATTACTATTTCGTCCTTGAAGTGACACGTTAAGTTCATTCAGTTTTTCAAATACGTCAGCCAAATAGCACAGTATTAGAAGCCATTTCTTATCCAGAAACAGGGTTGCAAGTGTAGGACTCCTGTCCAATAGGAAAATACGACGTTCATTCTTCAACTCCACAACGCGACGAAGGACTCGACCACGAGACAACCAACGTACCTCCGTGTGCAATAGAAGCGAATCATGTGTAGATCCCATCTCCTCGCAAAGAATGGAAAATAGCCGACTGTATAAAGCTCTTTCTTTCACAAAATTTACAACACTAATTACATCGTTCAGCACTTTATTAACTTCCGGTTCGCGAGCCGACCGCGGCTGTGTTATGTGCCAGGTACTGGTGCGTCAAGCGCTCCTCTGCCTGGATTTGAATCTAATTTGGGCTAAAAAGAAGTTTAGATTAATAAAATATTTTTTCTGAAGTGATTAATATTTATAAAATTGTCGTTAGTATTTAATTTGACTGATTAAGGGGTTTTACAATGGGGGATTTGAATTAATATTCGCATAATGACTTATAGGGATTTAATTATTTCGGGATTTGACTTAGCTATTGACCGTCATAGTTCACTCTTCAGTTCATTGCAGTTTGGGATAATGTTCGCTTATTATGCTAGATGGAGCATAGCTACTTATCATCCCCGCTCGCTATAGTGTGGATGGTTTAATAGTCGTTTACTGCGGCAGCTTAGTAATAATTGGCGGTATATGTTGAATGCTTGATATTTTGATCGAACCCGCGGCCCACAGGGACCATCCCGAGTGAGTCGGCCGTGGCCAACCCCACAGGCAGGTACCCCGCGAAGTCGCAGAACGAGTAAAATCAATGAAATGAGATATCTGACTGTGTTATTATTGAAAAGAGTAAAGTTCGGAAGCAGGGAGTTTGAATTTTGGAGCGCTCCTCGTTGATTGGCTGCTCGGGGCTTGTAGCTGCCAATCAGAGCCTGGCTGATTTGAATGTGTTTTAAATGTATTTTGTTGGACTTAGGAGTTAAAAAGTAATTGTCATGAGGGTGATTATTGATTATTTGGTCTGGTTTAGCTGTCCCGAAGATGTAAATTGAAAAAGAATATGTTCCTGAGGATGTATCTATTTTAGCCTGCTAGTTAAAGGCTTTTCTCCGGTGTGGAAACGGTACCAACTGGTGTTCGTTGGTAATTAAAATTGTACTCCCATGGTTTAGCTGTTGGATCGCAACACTCACTCTTGCTCTGAAACCCTTTTTAGTTCCAGTAAATGCCGACGCCCCATCAGTACATATACCAACACTATTTGTCCATGAGAGATTGTTGTCAATAAAAAAGGAATTCACAAGAGAAAAAATATCTTCGCCTGTAGTCCGCCCTTCCAGAGCTTTACAAAATAGAAAATTCTCGTACATTTCATTTTCATGACAGTAGCGTACAAAAACAAGAAGAGATATCAGATATCAGTACTGTCATCAAGTTGCAGGGCAAATTTTGGGCTATCAGGAAGATGTGGTAGTAATTGATTTTTTATGTCAGAATGTATTACATCAATACGACGAGTTACTGTAACATTTGAGAGCGGAATCGAATTCCAACACTCGCCGAACTTTTCTCCATGCATCATCACCAACATTTTCACGGCTGCAGGAAGAAGTAATTTCTCACCAATAATATGGGGTGATTTGGATTTTTCAATTAAATAGGATACCTCCAAGGATGCTCTTAGCGCTTTCTTGGGAACTGTTGCGTGCTTTTCTAGGAATCTAACTTTTCCTTTTAGTTGTTGCTCGTGGCGTTTAAAAAATGCTTAAGGTTTACTTACACAGTCTGGATGGTTAGTCTGCAAGTGTCTATTAAGTTTCACAGGCTTCAAACTGTCGTTTTCTAAAATGTCCAAACAAAGAACGTATTGAGGTTGTTCCTGATTATTATTCGAAAGAATGCTGGTAAGGCCTAATGTCAGATAATCGTCCTGATATTTACGCATTTTCACTTTGTGTGTAGAACTAATAATCCTGATGGGAGCAGAAGTAGACGCTGAAGAACAATGGACTTTGTTTAAATTTGAACCTTGTTCTTTTTCAGAAGGAGGGCAAGCACTATCACTTTCATGGGGTCTCTTTTTACCACTTCTAATAAGCCACTTAGGCTATCCAAGGGTAATGGCGTCACTCGTATCAGTTTATTGTAAAGTTAGCTAACCACGCACTAGAATTCACCTGTTCACTCTCTGTCTTTGAACTGACTGGAAAGGCCTAGCTGAATTCGAATCGGCAACGACAGAAATAGAAGAATCCATTCTTGGAATCAATTCTTGAATATGAAATATAAATATTGCAATCAAAGCCGGAGCCCCCCTTTATCACTCTCTGCGCCCCCCTGGGGAGGAGGGGGGAGGCACTTTGAGAACCTCTGCTCTAATAGAAAGCGCTATAGTTTCAAGGAGCTTAGATATCTAACATCCCTGACTTTCATAGAGCTCCAAAGAACAACAAAATTCGACATGCAAGCTGCCCTTTGGGCGTCAAAAAACAAAGATTGTACCCTGCTTCCGAGGCCATACGATGCTATTTTTATTACCTCAGTGTCATCTAATCGAGTGTTACAAGATACGCAATTTTGTGCTATCGATGTATGGCTTGAATTGGCCTATTTGGTGTTGAATTGCCACTACAGATGTTTTATTTGCAGTTCGATCAACATACATGTAAATTTTCTCAACAATTCACGTTCATACCAAGTAGTTTCGGCAGTTCATTCGTGGTGATAGCGAAGATAAATACGAGTGTGACCACCTCCTGGTGTAGCGGCCAGCGTTCATTCCTGTCTCTCCGGAGGTCTGGGTTTGATTCCCGGCTCTGCCAAGAAATTGTAATTCAGGTGTGAGGGCTGGAACGGGGTACACTCAGCCTCGTGAGGCAAACCTAAGCAGAAGGGGGTTCGATTCCCACCTCAGCCATCCTGGAAGTGGTTTTCCGTGGTTTCCTACTTCTACTTCAGGCAAATGCTGGAATGGTCCCAAACTTAAGGCCACGGTCGCCTCCTTCCCGAACCTTTTCCCAATTTACAGATACACAAACTAGTACAGACAATACAATAACACAGGTTTACACATAAATTCCACACAAAGACCCAAATACACGGGGCATATGGCCACGATGTCGCAGCCCCTAAAATGAGTAACAACAAAACACGAGTATATTTACTACCATCATTCACGTTAAATAGTCCTGAAACCCATCTGTCTAAATGTCACAAAATTGATAAATAGAACAGCCGCGTCAGTAATTTATCCAGTTTGTTTGGTTGGAAACTAAGTCAAACAATGATGCAATCCAATCCCCAATATTATTGAACATAGGTAGGCCTATGCAATGGATGTTCTGTTAACAAATTACTAGAAGAGAGTTTATAAACACAGCCTGGAAACTGTGACGTCATCAAACCAATAACCAATTATGGTGCACGTGCTTAGCGTTGGGTCACCCATGCCTCAGGCAGCTTAAGGCGGAAGGCAATTGCTTAAATTATAAAATACAAGCTGTACCCGGCATGCGTTGCAATGCCAATCAAAGAAAGTGTTGGCGTTGAAATTCTGTTTCTTGAAGTGCTTTTGGATACACAACATGTTAGCTGCCTCTAAGCTATCGTAAAATGGATTTTCTAATTTAGAGCCATTCGTGGAAGCGTGCACAACAACTTTCAAAAGTTTCATCGGTGTCACTCATTTGTTGAATCTACTCGTACGCTACCTGTTGTGAAATGGATTTACTAAGTCGAAACCCTTCCCTGGCGTGTACACAATAACTCATCAATGATTCATCGCAATCGGATGAATTGTATATGCACGTATACGGGGTTTTGTTTAAACGATTCGTGCGCTGTCACTCATTTGTTGAATCTACTCGTGCGCTACCTATTGAGAAATTTATTACTAAGTCGAAGCCCTTCCCTGGCGTGTACACAATAACTCATCAAGGTTTCATCGCAATCGAAGAATGTTATATGAACCCAATATGGGATTTTGTTGAAACGCTTCGCGCGTCGTCACCCATTTGTTGCATCTACTCTTGCGCAACTTATTATGAAATGGATTTACTAAGTCCCCTTCCCTGGCGGGTACACAATAACTGATCAATGTTTCATCGCAATCGGATGAATAGTATATGAACGCATACCTGATTTTGTTTAAACGATTCGCGCTCCGTCACTCATTTGATCTACTCGTGTGCTACCTACTGTAAAATGTATTTACTAAGTTAGAAACCGTCACTTAAGTGTCCACAACATCTCACCCAAGTTTCATCGCAATCGGACTGATGGGATATGAAGACATAGGGGACTGTATTGAAACGCTCCGCATGTCGTCGTTCATTTGTCGAATCTACTCGTGTGCTACCTACTGTGAAATGTATTTACTAAGCCAGAAACCTTCCTTGGAGTGTCCACAATATTTCACCCAAGTTTCACCGCTAACGGCAGAATGGTATATGACCTTATACGGGACTTTGCTGAAACGCTTCGCGCGTCGTTCCTCATTTGTTGAATCAACTTGTGCGCTGCATATTGTATAGTGGATTTACTAAGCAAGAAATTTTCCATGACGTGTACACAACATCTCACCCAAGTTTCATAGCTACGGACGAATGGTACATGAATGCATACGGGACTTGGTTGAAACGCTTCGCGTGTCGTCGCTCATTTGTTGATTCTACTCTTGCGCTACATATTGTAATATGGATGTACTCAGCCAGAAACCTTCCCTGGAGTGTACACAACATCTCACCCAAGTTTCATCGCAATCGGATGAATGGTATGTGAACGTATACGGGACGTTGTCGAAACGCTTCGCGCGTAGTCACTCATTTGTTGAATATAAACGTGCGCTTCGTATTGTAAAATGGATTTACTTAGCCAGAAACCTTTCCTGGAGTGTACACAACAATTCACCAAACATTTATCACTATCAGACGACTGGTATATGACTTTATACGGGACTTTGCTGAAACGCTTCGCGTGTCATCGCTCATTTGTTGAATCTACTGGTGCGATACCTATTGTAAAATGTATGTACTAAGCCAGAAACCTTCCCTGGAGTGTACACAACATCTCACCCAAGTTTCATCGCTATCGGATGAATGGTATATGAAATTATATGGGACTTTGTTGAAACGCTTCGCGCGCCGTTGCTCATTTGTTGATTCTACTCGTGCTCTACCTATTTTTAAAGGGATTTACTAAGCTAGAAACCTTCCCTGGAGTGCACACAAAATCTCAGCCTAGTTTCATCGCTATCGGACGAATGGTATATGAACGCAAACGTGACTTTGTTGAAATGCTTCGCGCGTCGTAGCTTATTTGTTGAATCTACTCATGCGCTGCCTATTGTAAAGTGGATGTACTAAGCCAGAAAATTTCTCTGCAGTGTACACAACATTTTACGCAAGTTTCATAGCTATCGGACGAATGGTATATGAATGCATACGGGACTTTGTTGAAACGCATTGCGTGTCGTCGCTCATTTGTTGAATCTACTTGTGCGCTATCTACTGTGAAATGTATTCACTAATTTTGAAACCTTCACGTAAGTGTACACAACATCTCACCCAAGTTTCATCGCTATCGGACGAATGGTATATGAACGCAAACGTGACTTTGTTGAAATGCTTCGCGCGTCGTAGCTTATTTGTTGAATCTACTCGTGCGCTGCCTATTGTAAAGTGGATGTACTAAGCCAGAAAATTTCTCTGCAGTGTACACAACATTTTACGCAAGTTTCATAGCTATCGGACGAATGGTATATGAATGCATACGGGACTTTGTTGAAACGCATTGCGTGTCGTCGCTCATTTGTTGAATCTACTTGTGCGCTATCTACTGTGAAATGTATTCACTAATTTTGAAACCTTCACGTAAGTGTACACAACATCTCACCCAAGTTTCATCGCTATCGGACGAATGGTATATGAACACATACGGGACTTTGTTGAAATGCTTCGCGCATCGTCGCTCATTTGTTGAATCTACGCGTGCGCTACCTATTGTAAAATGGATTTACTAAGTTAGAAACCTTCCTTGGAGTGTACTCAACATCTCACCCAAGTTTCATCGCAATCGGACGAATGGTATATGAACGCATAGGAGACATACAGACATACCCACAGACAAACTATCACGTTACATTGATTTTTATACACACATCAAAAAAAGTTTTGCATCACCTCGGTTCCAAGAGTTCCGGAACCGTTAAATACAAAGGGAATAGAGATCAACACAAACAACATTTCAGCTCGTTTTATTGCTCATGAGACCCACACATTGCATGTTGTACCATCATACAGCTAGACTTTCAGCATTTGTGGTCCAGATTGCAGTACACACCACTACCTCTAATACCCAGTAGCACGTCCTCTTGCATTGATGCATGCCTGTATTCGCCGTGGCATACTATCCACAAGTTCATCAAGACACTGTTGGTCCAAATTGTCCCACTCCTCAACGACAATTCGGCGTAAATCTCTCAGAGTGGTTGGTGGGTCAATACGTCCATAAACAGCCCTTTTCAACATATCCCAGGCATGTTCGATAGGGTTCATGTCTGGCGAACATGCTGGCCACTGTAGTCGAGCGATGTCGTTATCTTGAAGGAACGCATTCACAAGATGTGCACGATGAGGTCGAGAATTGTCGTCCATGAAGACAAATGCCTCTCCAATATTCTGCCGATATGGTTGCACTATGGGTCGGAGGATGTCATTCAGGTATCGTAAAGCCGTTTCGGAGCCTTCCATGACCACCAGTGGCGTACGTCAGCCCCACATAATGCCACCCCAAAACATCAGGGAACCACCACCTTGCTGCACTCGCTGGACAGTGTGTCTAAGACGTTCAGCCTGACCAGGGTGCCTCCAAACACGTCTCCGACGATTGTCTGGTTGAAGGCATATGCGACACTCATCGGTGAAGAGAACGTGATGCCAATTCCGTGGGGTCCATTCAGCATGTTGTTGGGCCCATCTGTACCGCGCTGCATGGTGTCGGGGTTGCAAAGCTGGACCTCGCCATGGACGTCGGGAGTGAAGTTGCGCATCATGCAGCCTATTGCGCACAGTTTGAGTTGAAACACGACGTCCTGTGGCTGAACGAAACGCATTATTCAACATGGTGGCATTGCTGTCAGGGTTCCTCCGAGCGGCAATCCGTAAGTAGCGGTCATCCACTACAGTAGTAGCCCTTGGGCGGCCTGAGCGAGGCCTGTCATCGACAGTTCCTGTATCTCTGTACCTCCTCCATGTCCGAACAACATCGCTTTGGTTCACTCTGAGACGCCTGGAAACTTCCCTTGTTGAGAGCCCTTCTTGACACAAAGTAACAATGCGGACGCGATCGAACTGCGGTATTGACCTTCTAGGCATGGTAGAACTACAGACAACATGAGCAGCGTACCTTCGTCCTGGTGGAATGACTGGAACTGATCGGCTGTCGTACCCCCTCCGTCTAATAGGCCCTGCTCATGCATGGTTGTTTACATCTTTGAGCAGTTTTAGTGACATCTATGAACAGTCAAAGGGACTGTATCTTGGATACAATATACACAGTCAACGTCTATATGCCGGAGATCTGGGAACCGAGGTGATGCAAAACTTTTTTTGATGAGTGTATATATAGATAACCACTGGCGCAGGTTACTAACAGAAAATCTATTACAATGTTGAATAGTAACCTTTTAACAAAGCCCTCATATTGTATTTAAAAAAAAGCACCACATTCACACAAAGAGCTAAACCCATGAAAAACTTAAATGCCGAGATATATACCAACCGTCTGATGAATCTTTGCCGTTCTGAAATGAATGCGCTGTATTGTGTTTGCATCTGTCCAGGCAACTCTACAATATCCATCCATATTGTAACATAACATGACCAAGTGTGACAAAGACTTGGTGATTAATTTACTTCCGCTATTATGAGAATATCACGAGAAGAGAGGATACCTTGCTGACGTGGGTATGTCACAACACAGTTCCAATGCATGTGACTCAATCAAACACAAGAAACACACATCTATCATTCACTTCGTACATACTGCTCTGGTCCAAGCTCTATGAACTTGCGGGATGAGGGGAAAGAGCAGGGAAGGGTCAGGCGAGAAGAGAAAGATCTGTCAATAGCCCACCGTGATATATGGTATTCCTTTCTATTCCAATACTGCTAACATTGGGCCGTTGCTCAAACCACTGTGGTGTAAGGAATGAGTGAGTGAGCCACCGACCAATGTATTTGGTTCTGTACTATGCACGGACCGAGAAACCTCATCACTCGTCAACACCACTTCTTATAGTCCGCGATGCACATTCCTCTCAGGCTCACTCAGTTTAGACGCGAGCAGTACCGTTGAGTGAGTCCGTAAATACGCTACTTAAACTCTGTCTTTGACGAGGAGTAGATGTGATCAATTCTCTTCAGAACCATTTTATGTTTATTGCTGTATCACACTAACTTCACTGTTTTGCCCTCGACAAAGGATATGCTAGATATTAAAGGAATAAAAGGTAATACATTAATTCCTAATTTTATTCATACCCCATCGGCATAGGCTACGTCAGTAAGTTCATCATGGGACATCGAGTTAGTGTAATTTACGCCACTATTAGCCTCATTTTTGAGGCGGCTTCGGTGGCGTAGCATGCTGAGCTTCTAGGCCCAAGATCGCGGGTTCAGACCCAGCTAAGTCGTCAGATTGTTTAAGGGCGTTAAACATCCCTCAGTATGCTTTCCTTCGGAGGGGAAGTAAAGCCGGCGGGCCCATGTCATAGATTTATGGCATGTAAAGAACCTTGCACTAACTACAATTGTGTGAAGCTAAATGTGTAGGTTAGATCTGATTAACGCTCTATTAAGTTCCAACGTTCGTCCCAGGTGCCAGTTGCGGTGGCATCTAGTTTAGCTAAGTTCACAGCTAGGTGTCGTTGACGGCAGCATTTGTTAGCAAAAGTAGGAACTACATGAAATTGATCGTCTGCAGTCCTTACCTGAATGACAGATAACACACACTAATTCAGCCATCATAATTAACACCGGTTATCCGACAGATACTACACACACCCAAAGTACACGGGGCTATATGACCACGTTGTCGCAGCCCCTAAACTGAGGATCCAACCAGCCTAATTATTGGTTCACACATGAGCTGGTACCTATTAAAATACACTAGGGGTCCCTCTAGGCAGATGACTTCGCTGTTCCGCCCCTCAAAACAAATATCACCACACTTTATCGTAGTTTCATTTGGGGGCTTGGCGTGGTCATGTTGTCCCGTGTACTTTGGATGTGTGTAGCCTATATAGAATTTGTCTGATAACCTGTGGTATTGTAGTGTCTATATTGGTGTCTGTATTTTGTAATTAAAGCGAGGGTCGGGAAGGGGGCGATCTTGCCATTAAGTTAGGCATTTCATGGAGTAAATGTGGTGAAACCACGGTAAACCACTTCTAGGTTGAGGTGGGAATCGAACCCATCTCTTCTCAGTTATGGATCATGAGTTCCAGTGTACCCCATTCCAGCCTACAGACAGACTGAAACGTCTTGGCAGAGGTGGTAATAGAACCAGGCTCTCGGGAATGGGAGCCATTAACGCTGACCATTGCACTAACAGGCGGTCCCATTACCTTGCTGATCACTCCTGTACACTATATTCCCCCGCACTGGAAATGTTGCTTTGTTGAGAAAGAGAACGTTCACACTCGCAGTGCCACGGCAGGTCATGGCTCTTACTACTAGACTCGTAATCCGTCTACTCCATTATCGTAGCAGCGCATTCCTCCCACGTAGCGTGATACTTAAAATGTAGTTAAAGACACTCATTCATCACCGCTTTACAGTCAATATTACAGTAACATAGTCACAACTGTACTCCAAAAAGTATGTTTTAGCACCTCGTTAACAACAAATAGGCTGTTATTTGCAATGGAGGATGAAAACTCACTCTATTTAAAGTAGTTTGATCTGTTTGGACACCGCCACCAAATAACACAGGGATTATCATTACATCAAGCAAGACCAGACAGGAATCAGTGAAGACGGCTAAGAAAATAAAATTCGTGACGCTAATGATATTCTCTTCAATGTATTATTAATTTCGTTACAGACATGCAACGGATAATAGAGGAGTTAAAGCCTAAAAACAACTAGAGCATATCCCTTACACATGTGGTTATCACCTATAAACTGTATGATACTCGGAAATGAGTTTCCGACAGATGGGCCACATAAAAAAATACCAGTTCAGGTTTCATTCTCTCCAGACTTAATAACCATGTGCACGTTTTCTTGACCAAGGGGTGCTTTCAAATTACACTTCGTGATCTTCATTTCTTTGGTCAGTAATCAATGGAACGTTTGATTTGTTGCTCAGCAATACGATGTATTTTCGTTCCGTCTGATTAATTTCTTCACATGTGTCAAGAAAAATTATTCAACAAAGCAGTACGTAATAATATGATAACGGGGATGCTGAACATACCTCGTGGTTATAGACTCCGATAAGAAACGAAAAATACTTAGCCCCTGAAGCACGATGGTCACGGGATTCAAGAATATCGTCGTTTCCAAGACAAAGAGGCGTATCTTGAAGAAATCATACAGGAGATGTAACCAGAGAACCGTCTAGACAAACGTAAAATCTGTGGAACTTACAAACGAAGCAATAGAACAGAATCTTCATCACGTTTTCAGAAAAAGAGAGAAAACACGAAGGTCATCAGTCCCTCGTAACACACTGTTCGGAAACAGTTTTTAAACTTTTAAAGGTAATACCAAAGTATAAAATGAATAATTACCGTAACTAAATAACAAATAAAACTAAAAAAAGAAATTCGATAGAAATTTTAAAAATAGGAATAACATTTGATTTAAACTTTAAATAAAAGCAAGAAGTTTCCAAAATAATGCGTAGCTTATTTTCTTCGAATTTCATAATTTCATTTCTATCTTCTGTTCATATTGTGTAGGTAGATTCGGCTCAACTCGTGTTGCCGAATTCTTTGCATCAAGTAGAGATCTCACTCTGTGAAACGTAATACAGTAAAACCCCGTTGTTACGCGTCACGAGATGGAAAGCTTACATACAGTGTTTGTATAAGGGAAAGGAAATCGAGATTCATGTAATGGAAAGGGAGGAGGAAATTGATGAGGATGCGAAAGGAGATTTAATATTGAGATCAGAATTTGACAGAACAGGAAGACTTAAGCAGGAACAAAGCACCAGGCATAGATGATATACCGATTGAGTTGCTAAGCTGCATAGGAGATGAAGGTCTGATCAGGTTATATCACTTGGTGTGTAGGATTTATGAGACAGGTGAGGTACCCTCTGATTTCAAGAAGAATGTTATCATCCCTAAACCGAAGAAAGTGGGAGCTGACAGATGTGAAGATTACCGTACAATCAGCTTGATTAATCATGCTTCAAAGATCCTGTCTAGAATAATTTACAAGAGGATTGAAAGCCAGATAGAAACGGAGTTGGGTGAAGACCAGTTTGGTTTCAGGAGAAATGTAGGAACAAGGAAGCTGTACCAAGTCTTAGGCTGAATTTGGAAGGTAGAATAAGGAAAGATAAGAGAACGTTCATGGCATTTGTAGACTTAGAAAAGGCTTTTGTTAACATTGATTGGACTAAATTGTTTGACATTTTGAAAACGATTGGAATAAAGTACAGGGATAGGAGGGTGATCTACAATCTATACAGAAACCAGACAGCAGTCATTCGAACTTAAGGACACGAGAGAGAAGCTGGTATTCAGAAAGGTGTAAGGCAAGGCTGCAACTTTTCACCCATACTTTTCAATCTTTACACTGAACAAGCAATGAAAGAAATTGGAGAAAAATGTAAAGTGGGAGTGAAGATTCAAGGAGAAATAATTTCAACTCTGAGATTTGCCGATGACATAGTCAGCTTGGCCGACACGCCTGAGATTTGAATGAGTTTTTGAATGGTATGGACTCCGTCTTGAGGAAACAATATTCACGGTGAAAATTAATAAATGTAAAACAAAAATATTGGAATTCAGCCGAATTAAATCAGAAACTTCTATGGACATCAAATTGGCAGGTGAAAACCTAAAGGAAGTAGGAGAATTCTGTTACTTAGGAAGCAAAATAACCAGTGATGGACGAAGCAAAGAGGATATAAAAAGTAGGTGAGCTCAGGCAAGGAAAGCATTTCTACCGAAAAGGAATCTGTTTTTTTTTTTTCAGAACTCTTATTTATTGGTAAACAATTGACCTACAGTATGTATCATTAGTTTTACATCTCTGAATGAAATCAAATATTAGTCACTTTTCATGAAAAGTTCACTTAAAGAGTTCACCAGTTCTCCACTCATGTTCTGAACCGTTGTAATCATATCCTGCATATCCATATTCCCCATTTGTGTCTTATAACCTGAAATTATAAATAGGAATGCTCTCTCACAAGGACCAGACCCTTCGTTGCTCTTCTTAGCCATATCATTGAGCTCATTTATGAAGTCCGCCCTGATGACGTCACTGTAGATCGAAACGAGCTTTCTTCTTCAGCTGTTCTATGTTTACATTTCTGTCGTCGTCCATCACGTTAAAAGCTTGCATCATGCACGAAATAAATCATTTGGTATTGTTTTGTATATCTTTGCATCTAACATCTTTATAGAACTGGGTCAAATCTCTCCGAGTTGTGTTGGTTTTGAGAGGCAGTTTTCAGTGTTTGTAACGAAACATCCCCTCAGTACTGTTTCAAAATTTGGCCGTCACATCCGACAATCAAAACTGAAACAGATGCGTTGAAAACTTCTGTACACTTTTGCTTTGAACCATTGTCCAGCGTATTCTTCTGATGGAACTTACAAAATCCCTTAAAGTGCCCCCCCCCCCCCCCCCCCACCTCTTTCGTGCGCTGTTATGTTCCAGTCCACTGCTGCCGCTATAAACCAGGTTACAGCGTTTTGATTTCCCAGTAAGTTCAAAATCGCAAACCATTATGCGCTCCGCTGGTAGGTGGTCTATCCCCGGATGTATTCTCCACAGTATAGCAGTCGTCCAAGTCCAAACTGTTCGAGCCCCTTGGCAGGATGTCACTCGATGCACTAATGTGTCGACATCTCCACATCGTCTACATTGAGCATCCTCAGCCATATTGTGACGTATGCGTTTAGTCGTTGATCACATAGTAGAGTGTGGATCTCCACTGTGATGGGATGTATTTATTTGAGGGGTTCAACCAAATCGTTCTCCAATGTCTTTGGGTGAATTGATGTTCTATTGATAGCGGCTTCTGTTGCCCCTTCAGCAAATATGTGTATAGATTCTTCGTTGAATTAAATTCCCCCTGAGTTTTCCTTTCCTGAGGTAAACTGTCTATTACATTGATAACGGCACGAAAAGCCGGGGGTATGTGTCTATATTGCTCATTTATCGTCATAAGTGCTTGTGGGTGAAGAAAAGTCAATTCTGTTTGACTCCGCTTTCCTGACTTCGATCGGAGGATGGTGCGTCCTAAGAGGGCTTTACATTTCATATCGACACAGGTTAGATTGAGGCCTCCTTGGAGATTTGGAAAGTATAATTGATCACGGGCGACTCTGTACAGCGATCCTCTCCAGAGGTAGTGACCGATACACAATTCTAAACGTTGGCTAATTTGTTTCGTTGCAGGTAAGAATTGAGCGAGATACCATATCTTGGATAAAGCAAACACAGTAATGTGCCATACTTTCTGTATGAGATTGAGGGACCTGGTATGTTGCTGGAATAAGGTATGCCTCACTTTATTGATTACCATCGCCCAGTTTTCACTTATCATATCTTTAAATTTGTTCTGGAAAATAATTCCCAAAATCTTCAGCTTTCGCACAATAGGGAAAGATCAAGTAGGTGTGGGTAACGGATGTTGCCCAAGCAACACCATTCCAGACTTTGATGGATTGACTTGGGATCCGGATGTTTGCTGAAACTCGTTTATGATAGTCAGCATACGTTCTTCGTCGTTTTCCTCTGTGAGAACAATGCATACATCATCGGCATATGCTCTTACTGCCACTTTTTTCTCATTGATCGTCAGACCTGTTACATTCTGGTTTATCCTCCGGAGGAAGGGTTCCAGTGCTATGATGAACAGGATCATAGAAAGTGGGCATCCTTGACGAACAGATTTACGGATGGGTATTTTCGATGTGAGATGCCCATTAATGATTACTCTAGATTGTGCTGTTCTGTTCAGTCCTGTAATGCATTTAATCAACCCGATAGGAAACCCGAAGGTTTGCATTGTAGACCATAGATATGAATGTTTTATTCTATCAAAGGCCTTTTGAAAATCAAGACTGACTAGTGTCGTAGGGGGAAGATTAGAAGAAGTTTTCTCATGTAGAATAATAATATTGCTTAACACCAACAAGTTCGAGATGATATTGTTTCCTGGAGTCGCACAGGATTGCCACTGACCTATAATTTGTAGCAGTTGCGGTTTGATTCGGGATGCTATGATTTTTGTACAGATTTTGTAATCTGTATTGAGAAGTGTGATAGGTCTGAAATCCTCCATTCCAAGTGGTCTTCTGATCTTCGGAATTAAAATAATAATTCCAGCAGTGAGTTCTTCAGTTATGATTTGTGGGTTTCCCATAATCTCCTGGTAAATTTGAAGAAGATCTTCTCCTAGTATATGCCACATTAATTGATAGAATTCATATGGTATTCCATCAGGTCCAGGAGAGCGGTGACGTTGAGTTTGGCTTAGTGCTGTGAAAATCTCCGCCGAGGTAGTATCACTTACCAGCATCGATCCATCCTCTGCGGTCAGTCTGGGTAGGTTTTTGTTGTAAGGTCCCATCGGTTTGCTCGCTATTTAGTTGGACGTCGGCGAAAAATGTTGTGAAATACTTTGCACCAATTTGAAGGATATCATCCATGTTCGACTGAGTGCAGCCATGCTCGTCCCGAAGTTTAGTAATGGTCTTTCGCTGCCCTTTACGCCTTTCTGTTAAGATGTGGAACAGTGATGAACGTTCTTCTTCTATGACTGAGGGAATCTTTGCTCGAATACATGCAACCTTTAAATAATTTTCCTGAATATTTAAAATTGAATGCTTAACTTCTTTTATTTCACCAAGGACATCGTCGCCATTTGCTTGCTTTTGCTGAAGTTCATATAATACATCATAATAAAAGTTTAAAGTACTTCTCCTCTCCCAGGCACGCTGTTTTGAAATTTGCTGGAAAAACTTTTTTATGGGAGGTTTTACAACCTCGATCCACCAAGTGATATGATATGGATATTGCGACCTTTTACTGCGCAGCTTCATCCAAAGAGTTTCAAATTTGTTTCGCACATCTTGGTCGTGAAGGAGGGATGCGTTTAGTTTCCAATAAGCGTGTCCATATATAGGTGGTCGTGACGTAGTTAAATACTTAAAATACAGTGCGTGATGGTCACTGAAAGATACTGGCACTACTGTGGAACTATGCAGGCTATCTCGCATTCCTCGTGCTATATATGCCCTGTCTATTCTAGATGCTGATCAGGCACGATATAAAGTAAATTGGACGTCGGTTCCATGTTTAAGTTCCCACACATCATGGAGGTTAAATCCGTCTACGAGACTTTTGAGGCTGCGGCAGTTGTTGAAAGCACCGGTTTGATCTCGAGGGTTTAAAACACAGTTAAAATCGCCTGCTAATATGATATTATAGATCGGGCCCTGGAGAAAGTATCTGATGTCATCTTCAAATAAATGTTCTCTTGCCAGACGACCTTGTGATCCAGAAGGGGCGTAGACATTAACAATTAATGTGTCATCACATTGCAGAGCAATTATTCTGCCACTCGGATGTAACTCCACTTCCGAAACAATTAACCCTGATCTGTAAACGACAGCTGTGCCTCGGAGAGATGGGCCAACATTTGATATGTATTCGTACCCACTCAACCAGTTCAAGTTTGGATCATTTACTTCCTGAAGCAATAAAATTTCAATATCATTAAGTCCTGAGAAAACCCTGAAGTAGAAAACGTGTCGTTAAACTTATGATGCCATTGATATTTAAAGTGACAAAACAACGCAAGACACTCATATGCAAAGAACAAAAGGATGAAGGTGACGTGCATCACTATGCTTGAGTGCATTTAACTGACGATGAGCAATTATTTTAGGGGATCATTGGAGTGATGTTTTACTGGTGTGCACTTCCGGTGATTTACGGCGACTACGTGATGCACTTCGTCTTTGTGTGTTATATAATTTATCTTCTTCCCTCGCAGTGTTTTTGTTGACAGTTTTTATGGGAAGATTATGGGTGTCCTTAATGTTGGCTTTATCTGTGACCTAGGGTTTTGCTCCTGTTTGTGGAGGTAGGGCACTTCCACTGACGTCCGTGACTTTCTTTTTACTTACTCTGATTGCAGCATCAGAGGTGGAAGTGAACTCTGCCCCCGATGTAGTAGATAGGGTTTCCTGAACTATGTCAGTACTTTGCACGTGAAGTAATTGAGAGCGAACGGTATCGTTAGCTGGAGGGTGCTTCGAATGAACTGAGACTGTTGGGAAGCCTATTACTTGTGTGTATTCTCGTTCTTCTTGTATGACATCCTGAAATTCCATGTCTTCCGACCACGTAAATTGAGTTTTGGGTACGTCAGTAGTGACAGGTCCGTCAATAGTATCTGGCTGCTGCACAGACTGCTTTGTTGGATGGCTGGTGTGTCCCTTTCCCGTGCTGTCCGATCGTGACGTCATAGTTCCCTCTTCATTACTATGTAAAGTAATCAGGGATGTTTCAACTACGTTATTTGATGGGTGAGATACTTCCGCAATACTATCTGTGTTTGTGGAATGGGGCGTGTTATGAAGGGCCTCTGATATGGTTGGATATTCAGGGGAAAGTACTGCAGTTTCCATGTCCGTAGTGTTGCTTAGCGTACTACTCCCATCAGACTCACCCAGCACCGTGCTGTATGTTTGCTGTCTGACATGAAGTACCGGGCGATTCCTTCTGTTCGGACAGTCTACTTGTAAGTGGGAGGTTTCTTTACAATAAAAGCAGTACTTAGCTTGTCCTTCATACGTCAACACAACTTAATAATCATTGACCGTCAAATATGATGGTATGGGGTATTTAAGTTCAATTGTTACGATACGTATGCCATTACTTACAGCAAAAAATTCATATGCTTCATTCCAGCACTCGTTCCGTATGTCCTTGACAACTCCGTACGTAGAAAGCACGCGAGAGAGCCTTTCGTTGTTGACTTCGGGAGGTAGATTAAACACACGTACACGTTTTGTCAAAGAGTCTGCAGCAGTGATAGTTATCTTCGTGGTGTTACCGCTAGTTAGCCGGAAGGATTTCACACCTTCATGTCGAGATAATATGTTTTCATAAAGTAAGGTGGACACTAATTTAATGTACACTGTATTTTCCCCGTTGTTTAGTTGAATCGCTAGTACTTGATCTCTATTAAGCTTCAGGTCTTTTGCTATCCACCTATGTATTTCAAGTGGTGTCGGTCTGTTGTTTCTTTCTTCAAAAGCGCATTTAATAGTGTTTTTCCTGACATTCGCCATTTTTACTAGTTCAAAAATACAATACCCTATCACGGTAAGCACTTCCGAGTACGTCTTAACCTCGCGGCTGAACTCGGAACCTCACACGACGTAGGTCGCTAAGTGACACATCCACTCTTTCTACTCTATGGAGTTCTCCAACGCAAAATGTAACAAAATGGCGCCGTTCTCAATCGATGATGCCGTTTGTAATATATGTGGTTTCTTCTATATTGTATATGGTATTTATATTGTATCTAGTAAAGTTTTAATAGATTTAAGTTACCTTCCAACCAAGCTCTAGTCCTTGTGTATATTTCTTCAATATTTCTTTCCTTTTCTAGTGGTTATACCAGTAGTGTTTAGCAATACGTGATAAGTAAGTCAAGGCCATCTCGATCAACAAACCTCGAATACAGTTTTAGGTATTAGGAAGTCATTTTTGAAGGCCTTTGTCTGGAGCGTGGCACTCTATGGAAGTGAAACTTGGACTATTGGTGCAGCAGAAAAGAGGAGAATTGAAAAGTTTGAAATGTGGTGTTACAGGAGAATGATGATCAGATGGGTAGATAGGGTTACAAACGAAGAGGTATTGAGACTAGTGGGAGAGGAGAGATGTTTCTGGCGATTGCTAATGAAGAGAAGAGATAGGTTGGTAGGACACATACTAAGACATCCAGGAATAGCAAGCTTAGTTATGGAAGGAAGGGTTGAGGACAAGAACTGTAGGGGTGGACCAAGGTTAGAATGTTAAACAGATTGCCTCGGATGTAGGGTGTGGTAGCTATGTAGAGATGAAACGATTCGCTAAGGACAGGGAGTCATGGACAGCTGCATCAAACCAGTCAAAAGACTGGAGACTCGAACAACAACAACAACGAGAAGGCACCTACAGTAGGCCTATTTGGAATGTCTTGAAGTTTAGACAAGTAATTAATTTCCCTTTGTTTCATGGAATTTTCTTTGTTCCATTTTTGTGTCGTTAATTTTAATGTTTTAATACCGTAGTACGTCCCTTTGATAGGAATGTTCTATCTATTAAATCAGTGAATTTGACCCTTATATAGGCCCTACAGCAAATTCCTAATAGGACAATAATATTCTGCTAAGTTTTGGGCCCCAAAAATGAAACAACAAGCTAAGGTGTCGAACTGTACGGTCACCAGGTGTGTTATCGATGTGAAAAATCCACAGCCTGCTTCCAGTCTCCGACCGGGTCAGGAATGGAATGAATGAAGCCCCCATCTAGCGGCGAGGATATGAACTGTGCCGGCTGCCGAGGCCTGACGCACTCCTCTGGGGCAATGATTAAATGAATGACAGATGAAATGAAATGATAGTGGAGAGTGTTGCTGGAATGAAATTTTGACAGGGAAAACCGGAGTACCCGGAGAAAAACCTGTCTGCCTCTGTTTTGTCCAGCACAGATCTCACATGGAGTGACCGGGATTTCAACCACGGACCCAGCGGTGAGAGGCCGGCGTGTTATCGATGTAATATTTTATATATTCAAGATGACGATTATGAATAATTTTCAAACTCATAACATTCTGAATATAGCATGCGAACTTCATTACACCGTACGGTATATTCTTCTTAAAACGTACCTGAATTATCAAGTTATACTCTTCAGCCAATCAACACGCTTTTGTCCAATTAGATTAGGCGGGGTATAACACACTCCCTTGAACAAAGAAAAAAACTACATGTTTAGATCGCCACGCGGTCATCAGATCCTGATCACTAGGGTTGAAGTTTACAAATACAAATATTTAGAAATATGTTCTTGCTATACTTTGTATAGCATGTCTTGTTAGTGATTTATGATTCACAATAAATCTCGTTATTTGAAAAGGTTGGTCTATTCTATGATGCATTAGTCTATGTGTTTGCGATCTACGTATAAATATTATACACGTGTAAATAGTTATGCTACACAACAATATAATAAAATTAGAGCATTCACACTGATCTCTACTGAAGGTTATGAGTAGCCTACTTCGCCGTTAGAGTATCCTATTCAGGCACAGACGTCGCACAGGTGTTCACACATGGCTAGCTGCACCTGACAAAAACAACACCAGACATCCAAAAATATGCAAGCTAACGTCAGACCCAGAACGGGAAAAAGCAACATTCGAGGGGCCTTTCTTATGTTCCGATTTATTTTCAAAGAACGAAAATACTATTTTGCAAACAATATATTTTCTTCTTATCCTACACATTCTAAACTATTTCTCCACATAGCCATCTCCTATATTTTTAACACCTGTCGTAACGTAAAGCCCATAACATTAATAATAATAATAATAATGATAATAATAATATAGTCATTGAAGACCGTTGAAGACGTTCCTTGTAAGTACTGCGGCTGTAGAGACGCCTAGTCCCGCAGTTTTGCCCTAAAGGGAATCTTTAACGTGCTAGTAAATCTACTGGCATGGGTCTCTCACGTTTCAGCACCCACAAATGCCAACGGACTACGTCTAGATTCGACCCCACAACCTAGGGCGCAACAGGTGGGAACCTTACCGCTGCGTGACGCAGCCATCTGAACTTCACCGAACATTCCAACCCATTCCATCCGTCACTGCGCTTTCGTCATACACCTCACACACTTGGTGATGAATGTCAACAGATAGGCCTATGATGTTTCCTGCATTCAAGAACGAATCACGGCCCGTATCTCACAGTCAACGGGCTGATCTATTGTCTTGAACATCTTAAACACTCGCTATAAGGTGGCCACACTATGTCAATGTCTCCACCATTGTACAGTTCTGTATGTGTTTTTTTTATTCACATAGGCTTAAAATTACCAACACAAAAATAAATGACATTGCACTGAGGTGCCTATGGCACATGTACAAGAACAGGAAGTAAATGACATTAAACACCGAAAAGAAAAATCACTGTGGGAGTTTAAAAAGTATATAGACACTTAGAGAAAGCAGGTTCAAGAGTCTTGTTAGAGATGTAATTCCAACGTTCTCGCCGTAGGAACTGGATGTAGGCTGGCAGGTTCAGGTGCTGAGGGGTAGAACGTTTCTCCAATACGTAGTGGATCAGTGCTGCCAAAAGCCATATGAACGCGGCGCGCTGAGGCCTGGTACGACAGGTGTACTCCACTGATAGAAGGGTTTTCTTATTGGCACTGGTGAGGGGCAGTCCGGAAATTCGCGTGATAGTCTGGCATGTCCATTCCCATAGACTGGATGGCCCAGTACAAGCAGCGATACGATGTTCAAGCGTATCTAATTTTTTACAAATGTCACATGAGGGGGTCAGAGTTCGGTTGTGACGAAACATTTTTTCTTTGGTGGGTATAACTTCATTCACGTAGTAGTAGAGTGTTTCCCGCCACTGTAATGGAATCCATTTATTGTGCACGTTTGTCCATATTTGCGGCCAGAGCCGGTGCGGGTAATCGGTTTGAATGTGGGAAAGGGAGCTGGTAGTCTCCTCGGCCACGGAGTAGAGCTGACGTGTGGTAATGGCTCGGCCTGCATGTCGTAACGCTGGAGGAAGTGCAGCAGGGTAGCATTACGTGGCTGGGTCGTCGGTGGACGTGTTAAGTCGTGAAGAACCGCTTTGGCATACGTCTGGCGATCCGAGTGCTACACTTTGATAATATTTCGGGCTAGAAGCGCAGTGCATTTCCAATCTACAGATGTTAATCCCAGGCCACCAGTGGTCAAAGTTGCGAGTATTCATATCACTAAAGTTGGAAGAGAACGTGATTCCCAGTATTTTATGTTCTTGAACTACTGGTATCCATGTGTCGAGAGTAGGCCACGTTCCAAAGGGTGGGAGTGCTGATTTGTTTACGTTGATGGTGGCTCCTGAGTGTACTTCATATTTATGAATGAGATCTTGTAGAGTAGTTATGATTCGGCGACTACTTAATATGAGGGTTACATCATCCGCATATACTTGTAGGTTGACCGACGTGGTTCCCAGGGAGACCCCAGGAAGCTGCGTCGTGACGTGTCTGATGAAGGGTTCCATACTCAAAGCAAAAGTTGCGTGTCAGCAAATGAATTAAGCCATTGTACATGTCTAACATCGCTAACGCAGCCCGGTACAGGAAATAAACGGAAGAACGTACTTCGTACTTAGAAAATAAAGGGAAAATAAAGGGGAAATCCTCGCTCAAACTGCCATGACAGATCCATTCGAAGCTCAAACATCCAAATACAGACCGCAAGTATATGACGTTGTTATGGAGACTTCAGGCTTGGGAAATAAACGTTTCTAACCCTCTGAATATAGCTTAACTAAAAATCTAATACGAAAGTATACCACCACCAATATTTTCGACAGATTTCCAACCCATGATATCACGCAGAAGGTATCATCTTTCAAAGCAAACATAGTCGCTCGACTTGATGATATATACGAGTATTTAATGAACGCATATAACAGTGCTACAGGAAATATGGTCTGCCTATAAATAAATGCCTGGAAAATGGCGAAATACCACAGACATAGAGATCCCCCATAATCAGAACACTGTAGAAAGGCAAAGGCGAGCCATATTCATATCGAAACATCATCCTGATTGGCACTGCCTTCAAGATCTAGGCATTTTGACAATAAAACTAACAAACGCAAGACACGCTAACAAAAGAAGAACAGTTAGGTTTTAGGAAATGGCGTTCAAACTTACATGCTGTATATAATTTACATGGGGTTATCGCAAGACTCTTAATCTTGGAAATATTCCTCTTGTTGTTTCTCCTAGGGTCTCACATCTAGTGGGACGTGGATTGACGACATTGCTCCCACTTACTTGTGCCGGGCTCCTCTCCGTCTTCTTTCATGTCGACCTCTCTTGGTCAACTCTTGTTCTCTTCCGACCCCAACGGTATTAGGGTATCCGAGGCCTAGGGAGTCTCTTCCTTTCCCGCCATCATTGGCCCTTCTCTCACCTTTCCTGATCCCTCATTCTTCCAGCGATCAGCCTTCTTTTTCTTTTCATTATATTTCGTTTTCTCTCTAAGATTTCCGCACTTTTTTTGTGAATTCCATTTTGTGAATATTTTGACTCTACGCTACATTTTGCGAGTATTTTCAACCTCAATTGCATTTTGTAAGGATTGACAATCTAAATTGCTTCTTAGTCTTTGAATGTGTGGTACCATTTTTGGGATTTTTCTGAGTTTCAATTGCATTTTGTAAGTATTTTCAACCTAAACCGCATTTTGCAAGTATTTTCAATCTATATTGCATTTTGTAGGATGGCATTTTCTAAGTATTTTGATTCTCATTGCATATTGTGGGTATTTTGAATCTAAATTACATGTTGTAAGTATTTTCAGTCTAAATTGCATTTTGTAAGTATAGTCAATCCAAATCAGTATTTTGAATCTAAATTACATTTTGTAAGTATTTTCAATTTCAATTGCATTTTTTAGTATTTTGAATCTCAATTGCATTTTGTAAGTATTTTCAATTTCGATAGCATTTTGTAAGTATTTTGAATTTCAATTGCATTTTGTGAGTATTTCTAATCTATATTGCATTTTGTAAGTATTTTGAACCTCAACTACATTTTGTGCTCATTTTTCAATCTATTCCTTCGTGAGTATTTTCCTTCTAAATTACCTTTTGTAAGTATTTCCACTCTACATTTTGTGCGTCGTTTCAATCTGAGTTCCATATTGTAAGTATTTTTAGTCTAACTTAATTTTCGTTCTGGTTTTCATTTCATTGTCATTTTCACTATCACCCAGACCATTAGGGGCCGATAACCTAGATGTTAGTCCCCTTAAAACAACAATTATCATCAAGTGCTTGTTTCTTTTTCATTTGACGGGTTTGACATCGTGATCATTTAGCCCCGTGTACTTGGGTGTGTGGGTAATGTATAATAGCCTGTTCTATTGTGGTGGCTGTATTAGTGTGTGTATAATTAAGGTGAGGATTGGGAAGGAAGTGGCCGTGGCCTTAAGTTAGGAACTATCCCGGCATTTGCCAGGCGGAGAAGTGGGAAACCACAGAAAACCGCTTCCAACCACTGGAGATGAAGTGAAAAAACAAAATTCTTCAAGGAAGGCTTAAAATAGGATTTGGTTTTGCACTGAAAGTTTTGTTTCGGTTATTATGACTTAAAACTCAATACGTTAGTCCTGTGCGACTCAAAGAGGTTCCAAACAAAGAACCTAGTAAAATATTCGAGCGGAAGGATCAGTTTTTGCTTTACGATAATCGATAAACTCAGAATTCTGTTAATACAACTTGAATAGTCCTAATAGAAGCAGAAAGACAGCATGTGTTGTGCAATTAAAAGAAAGGCAGGCAGGCAGGACTGTACGCCCACGTAGCAGGCCCAGGCAGGCTCCAAGACACTTGCTTCTCAATAGCCCGTGATAAAAAGCCGCGGACGTGAGGAATCGCTCCCCTGGGCGCACAGGTGAAGGCCACAGCAGCAATAAATATATACACATACCAGCCGATCAAGGGAGCCGATCTCATGCACGGCACACTACCTGATCAGTTCCTGTAGGTGAACTATCATCATCTTTATTATCATTGTCATTATTATTATCATTATTATTAGTTAGTTATTGTTGTTTTAAGGGGCGGAACTACGAGGTCATCTGCTCCTAATATTATTATTATTATTATTATTATTAGTAGTAGTAGTAGTAGTAGTATTATTATTACTAGTATTATTATTATTATTTTTATTTATTTAATCGATTGTTCCCCTTTAGGAGAGCGATTGAACTTGAATACATGATTTCATCTTCTGGCGTTTTCCCGCTTCTGTTCCCAAAATCTCTTCATCCTCTCAGAATGCTCCTTCTTCCGCTCAGCTGTCCACTTTCTTCCAGGCTGTCGTGATGGTCTATGATCAAACTTAACATTTTTTATTTTATTCCTGCTCTCGGTGCAGTCCTCAAAATTTTCAATGTTGACCTGTTGTAGGTCCCTCTGAACCTCTGTCAGCCACTCCGTGCCACACTTACTCCGTGTTATAACGTTGAGCAATTTCTTCGGCGTTCTGAAATTTTCCATCCTGTAAATGTGTGTATAAAACTGTACTCGGCGTTTTCTGATTACTTCCGTTATCGTGTGGATCTTTTGGTAGAGTTCGCTTTGAGGTCTCTTCATCCAAATACCGTTATTATTAACTGCCCCGTAAATCTTTCTGAGAATGTTCCTTTCCTGTTTTTCTATATCCTTAATTTCGGAATGACCGTCGATCACCATTGTTTCGGCTGCGTAAGTTGCTTCCGGAAGAATCACCGTTGTATAGTGCCTTAATTTTGCGTCCAGCGAGATGCACTTCTTGTTGTAGTGAGCCCACGTTAGCTTGTAGGCCTTCTGTAGTTTGGTGATTCTTTGTTCATTGGCGATTCGGTTTAGTCCCGAGGACTGTATGATTTCACCAAGGTATTTAAAATGAGGGACTTGTGTTATTTTACCGTATTGTGTGATTAAAGAAGAGTTATTTTCTGGCCGTCCTTCCATATAGTGTTTTTTTTCATAAGGAATTTGTAGTCCGGTTCTTTGAGCAATTTCATGTAATTTTTCCACTGCGTGTAAGGCTTCATGTCTGGTGTTAGTGATAATGGCAATATCGTCCGCAAAAGCGAGGCACTTGACTGTAAGACGGTTCTCTTTTTTGATTCCAATTTGAATGCCTTTTACATGAGGTTCCCATTCCCTAATGATCTTTTCTAGAACAATATTAAAGAGCATCAGGGTCACTGACCGATTTAAATATCTTGGAGAAATAATTAGTAGCAATGGGACGGATAAATTGGCAATCGAGAACAAAAAAGGGAAATTGGAAAGATTAAATTTTTGTACAAAAAATATATACAATAAAAAGAACCTGTCTATCAATGCAAAATTACGACATTTTAATACTGTTGTTAGACCATCTTGTACGGCATGGAAACTACAAATATAACCGGAATGGAGAATTTGCTCAATATAGAAAGAAGAATTTTAAGAAGGATTTATGGTCCTAGGAAAACACAGGAAGGTTATAGACTGAGATCGAATGCAGAAATTTATAGTAAAATCGACAACCTTGAAGTGATGATCAGAAAACGGCGACTTCAGTTCTATGGACATATGGTCCGCATGGATTGCTCAAGGTTAAACAAACAAATTTTTGATAAAATCTGGAACTATAAAGGACAAGGAGGCTATGTAAAACAAATGAAAGAAGAACTTCAAAAATTCAAAATTACTGAAGAAGATTGTCTAAATCGAATAGAGTACAGAAAAAAAATTTTGGTCTCAAAATTCTTGTCGGGGAGAAGAAGAATCTCAACAGAGGAGAATGGACTGCTGAAAGAAGAGCTGCGCAGTCGACCAGGATGAAAGACTTCTGGAAGAGAAAGAAGGAAACTAGAACTATAAAGAAGTGATATTTGCGTGGTCCTTGTTGGCCTGTCCGCGGTGTATATATATTAAAGAGCATTGGAGATAATCCGTCCCCCTGTCGAACTCCAGTTTTGATGAGAAAGGGCTCCGATATTTCACCCATGAATTTCACTTTGGACATAGTTCCTGTAAGCGTCTGTTCAATGATTTTTCGGGTCTTTCTGTCTATCCCGAATTCTTTCATGATCATAAAAAGGGTTCCGCGGTCTACAGAGTCATATGCTTTTCTGAAGTCGACGAATGTTATTACTGTATTTCCACATTTTCTCATTTGTAATATTGTTTTTAAGCTCCACACCTGTTCAGCACATGATCGCCCTTTTCTGAATCCGGCTTGGTATTCACCAATTAGCGGATCCACCTGGGGTTCTAGCCTGTTTAAAAGTGCCTTGGAGAGGATTTTATAAGCAATAGGGAGCAGGGAGATTCCCCTGTAATTACTCATGTCTGTTTTATCACCCCTTTTGTGTAACGGATGAATTAGAGCACATTTCCAGTCTTCTGGTATTCGCTCCATCATCCATATGTCAGAAATAAGGTGATGAAGTTTCTGCGTAAGTGTATGATCGTTCAGTTTCCAGAATTCAGCAATGATCCCATCTTCTCCTGGTGCTTTGTTATTTTTGAGCTTTTGGATGATCTCCTGAATTTCTTCTAGGTCAGGGGGTTGTGAGTCCGGGTGTGTGGAAACCGGAGGAGTGAAGGCAAGTTTTTCTTGGGGTGGTTCGCAGTTAAGATGGGAGTTGAAGTATTGGGCTAATATTTTACAGTTTTCTTTCGCGTTAGTTTCCAACGTGCCATCGGGTTTTTTGAAGCACATGCTGCCTGATATCCCTTTAAGTTTTCTCTAAACGTCTTGTAGAAGTTTCTAGTATTATGTTGGGTGAAATCCTGCTGGATTTCATGGAGTCTGTTGTTGTCATATCATCGTTTTTCTATCCTAATTGTTTTGGAGGCATATTTTTGGGTTTTAAGAAAGTTCTCCCAGTTTTCATCAGTTTTGTGACTGTTAAACTTTTTCCACGCAG
This sequence comes from Meconema thalassinum, assembly GCA_946902985.2. NCBI lineage: Eukaryota > Metazoa > Arthropoda > Insecta > Orthoptera > Tettigoniidae > Meconema > Meconema thalassinum. The sequence goes on along the minus strand of OX336388.2, from coordinate 1,287,216,713 downwards.
TCATTCGGTTGTCAACTGCCCGATCGCAAATTGCATTCCACCAACGATGTTTTCTTGTGCGAGGAGCTTGTCCTAGTTTCATGACTTCCTGAATTTTCTTCGTTATTTTCTGCCAGTCTGTTGATGTCTCCTGATTAAATTGCATTATGATTTCTTCTTTGTGGAGTTTCAAGTACTCTGGATCTGGTTTGATATTTTTGGGTGGGCCTTTATGCTTTCTATTGGGTTGGAATTTCGTCTTAATTTGGAGAAGATGATGGTCTGATTCCAAGGCGCTTTTGCGAGCTCGGACGTTTAAAATTTCTTTTGTGTTTTTGTTGGAAATTGCGATATGGTCAATTTGGTATTCACCCTGTCTATTATTGGGTGATATCCATGTGGTTAACTTGTGCGGAGGTTTTTGAAATTGTGTGCTCATGATCTTAAGTTCAAAGTTTCTGCAGAAGCCAATTAGTCTTTCACCATTCCCGTTGGTACGTTCGTGCTTAGTATGGGGGCCTGTGGTATCACTAAATTTTCTTTCCTTACCTAACTGGGCATTAAAATCGCCCAATAAGATCTTCACATGGTGCCTTGGTATTTTGTTGGTTGTTTCTTCGAGAGTTTCTCAGAAATTGTCCATAGTTTCAGGATCGGATTTGTTGAGTTGATTTATGGGAGCGTGGACGTTGATCAGTGTGTAAGCTTTATTGGCTGACTTTACTGAGAGCAGAGATACTCTTTCGTTGGGAGAAGAGAAATCGATGACTGAGTCGAGTACGGAATTGTGTATCCAGGAGTGGTAGTTTGCCTCTAACTTTTATGGCAGGTTTGCCTTTATAGATTCTGAAATTCTCCGTATTAAAGTGTTCTTCATCCGTGAATCGTGTCTCTTGAAGTGCGGTGATTTTGAGGTCAAATTTTTCAAGGGCGTTAGTGAGTTGTTTTAATTTGCCTGTTTTAGTGAGGGTGTTCACATTAATTGTGCCAATAAAATTCTTGCGTCGAGTTTTGAGAGTGTGAAGAGTTCTTGAGAAGCTCCGATTCTTCTCCGCATGGTGTCCCTGATCCCCCAGAATCCGATGATCAGGTGAGTCCAGTCTATCGACTGGTGCCTGGGGTAGTGATTCTGTGATCTCTTTTCCATCATGCGCTCAAGTTGAGTTTTGTTTTTGTGGTGATCTCAGTTGAGACCACAGGTATACGACTCAATTTTTGAGTTCGAGAAGATTTTAGTGCAGCCGCCTCAATTAGAGAAACAGACGCTGACCACTTTGCCGCTTGTTTCAAGTCAGACGCAATGTGGATTTCGCAGAATGGTATGCCTCTTCCGCCAGTTCCGCCGTACCGAGATCCATTCTCTCCGCCTTCACTGCCGTTGAGGTCTTCGTTGTAATCCTATCAAGGAGCCCTCACAGGGTGCTATCACTCGGGCCAAGTGAACCATGGTTTTTTAACGAGGTTGTTACTCCTCCCCATTATTATTATTATTATTTGAAGTGTTGAAAATTAAACCCACATCGGAACTCAAACCAGAAAACCCCGTATTCCGGCCACATACCACGGCCACCTGACGTAAGCCTTCTGTCAACTCATGATGATGATGATGATGATGATGATGATGATGATGATGATGATGATGATGATGATAATTGAAATAGTGATCACGAAACAATGGAAGATTGGAAGAGTGAAGGTCATTCCAATTGTCATCTCAAGTACTGGCGTTGTACCAAGCAGCCTGCTGCATGGGTTGAAGGAACTTCATGTGGACATAAAGTTGTGCACTACAATAAATACCTCATGGTGAAAATCTTCAGCAGCGCACACAGAAAATCTCGTATGTGGGCGAGTCAATGTGCTTCAGCGTGATTGATAGGGAAGGAACGTTCACTACTCTCCTTGGTACAGAAGTGCTCGCGTCAGCTCTAGGTATCTATAATTGCATTGAGAGTTACGATCTCAAGTGACTAAACGTCACTCTCTAAACTTGGTGTGGCGGCAAATTGTTGGTGACAAGAGGTTTAGTTTCGCTCCCAGTAGCACAGCAGCAGTGACCCCCTCCACTACCTTCCCATCAAAACTTAAGGTTAAAGTCGCCTCCTTCCCAATCCTCACTTGAATAAAAAAAATAGACACACTACTTCAGGCTATGAGACAAATTCTACTTACCCAAGTAAACGGAGCTATTTCCAAGCCCCTGAATCGAAATAACACCATATGTTCGGTTCTATATAAAGTACAGCATATGAAGTGAAAAATTCCTCTGATGTTTCATGTTGAAGCTGATTGCCTTGAAGTTTAGCCTCTTAAACCTAAGAACTATAAGTTGGCAACACTGGATCAGCCTAACACGTTTATACAAATCTCTTGTCACCTTATCATGTACAGCATATCTACTTATAATAAGGGACAAGCACGAACATCAACTTTCCATTAAAAGTTCCAACGTGCATTGAGTCTCGTCCCGCTTCTTCACTCTCCATGTTCCACAATGAAGGCGCACCTTTTCTTCGCAATCAAATAGACATACCACTAATCGATACACATCATAATAATAAGAAAATTAACTGTTTAAAAACATAGATCAATTTAACATTGTGTTGAGTTAAACGGGCCGGGCTAGGCCAAAAGGAGCTACAAGAGGATCGTATGAGAAGATGACTGAGCAACTCTGGACTCGAGCACGTTGTATTGTGAGAAGGAATCCAATACATTTCAACATCATTGGCTCTTCATTCATAATACTGTATGCATAACGTACTGGCTAAATAAACAAAACGTATACATGCTTCCTTCGAAGTACATACGAGACATTAAACAAGAAGAAAAATACTTTGATGGGAGATGTGCAGAATGTCTTTATTACGAACAGTCG